>OY284493.1:20188429-21388429 GCA_958336395.1 Ctenicera cuprea
ACTATAAGCAAACAATTTCTCGCTTATAAATTTATTATTTGAGAAGATAAACGGATTAAACCTCAATGAAAACAAATGCCATTTGTTTTTTGTTTTCTTGCCTGCTCAAGATAACAGTTTTTCACAGCCTACTATAAAAAAAAGTTTCTTGCTTTATAACTCCGTTATTTGTAAAAATAAACCCATTACACCTTATATCAGAGAAAAGAAAAAAAAAAGAGCTCTATTCATCGATGACATGGCAGCCTTTGACGCATATTTAAAAATGAGCGAAACACTTCGCCTGGACTTTCCTATACTTATAAATTAACATTGTTTTATATTTTCCAACACTTTTGATGTACACCTGTCTAGACCCGGCTAGTAAAAGTAAATAGTTCTTATAAGTTGTAACATCTTGAAGCGGTTGAAGAAAGACCGACCGCTGCGCTCTGCACGCATAAGGTTGGGTAAAATATTCGGACTGAATCAACGGAAGGGCGGAAATTGATATTTGAAAATATATTAATAACTCGAGAAGTATTATTTTCAGCAAGAAATTACTCTTATTAATTTGCATTTAGAATTTCGAAACCTTTCTGATTTTAAAGCCAAAATGCCACGTTTCCATTAAAAAAAAAGTTATTTTTTTACCGTGGCCGCCATATTAAAATTGGAAACAAGTTTTTTTCTTAAATACAATCGAGAAGAATTTGCCCTACAACTTTGCTCTTGGGTTTGCGAGTCTATCTATTAAAATAAAAAAGTTAGACTACACTGAACATTAAACGACTAGTACAAGAATACAACTGCCGTAGAAAGTATGTGAAATTCTTCTAAAGAAAAAAAGATTATTAAGGGGCAAAAAATTTGATTTTTTGATTTTTTGTAAAAAGATTCTCCTAGAGCAAACAAATGAAGAAATCAATTTTTTAATTTTGTAGCGACAATTTTGGGGGGGAGGGGGAACAGTAGCCCCCCTAAATATTAAAGTAGCACAAAAATATTATGATATTCGGATTTTGCTATCAATGATGAGCTATATTGCTTTAACAGAAATATTTTATTGCTCCCCGTTAAATAAATAAAAGGGTACCAATTTTCAATTTTAAAAAATTCACAGAGGGCGTCACAGTGAAATTATAGCAATGCGCAAAAAAATAAATTGTAGAAGATTCTCAGCTCTATCAGCTTAAAAAGTTTAAACAAAAACGTGTGGGCAGTTTTTGAGAAATATTTTTTTGAAAATTTCAAAAATTTTGGAGTGATGTCATTGCGATCGTTTTTATATTTTTAAAATTAATGATATTTCATGGTATAGTACCCTTGAAGGGCTACCAAACAAGATGTAGTTGATTCCAATCAGATAACTGGTTTTTGAGTAAATGGGCGTTAAAGTCGAAATTTTCAAAAATTCGTAGCGGCCGCCATGTTGAAGCTAGAGAGTTCGGTAAAAGATCGTTTGATTTGTCCTAAGGCCTTCTTTAATCTCCACTATTAAAATTTCCAAAATTCCGTTTCTGAAAAAAATGCTACCAAAAAAACATGTCTAACTTCCGCTTCCGGTTTAGGATTCTTTTTAAAAGCTTATTTTGTCGATGAATTTTTGATATACCTCCTCATTCCAAAGCACATCGAAATCGGTCCAGCCGTTCCGGAGATATGAGCGTTACCCACAGACAGACAGACACACACACACACCCACAGACAGACATTTTTTAAAAACCACTTTTTTAGGATCCTGGAAGCCCAAAACATGTATTTCCGTCAAAATCTCGATTTTGAAAATTTGCATGAAATCAATACTTCCCTATACTGAAAGTATAGGAAAGTAAAAAAGCGAAGTTATTGTCAATATCTCGAAAAGTGAGCGACCTATAAAAATTTTAATTTAAGATTCGAATTCTGTGCAAAAAAGTGTCTTAATAATGTCAAAACCCCTTTGCGCTATCTTTGATAATAATCAAATTATACACAAAAAACGAAAACTGAAAATTTTAGTTTTTTCAGTCTGTACTGAAAAGTACGCAATAATTCTAAGATTTGAATGTGGATCATAGTAGTACTTGAGATGCTGAACAATTCTTCTCATTTAACCGAATCTCTATCTCTTACCATTTATGAGATTCCCATGCATGCACTCCTTATCTTGGACACCCTGTATAATCTGTGGTTCGAACTGAGGGCGAATACAAACTTTCGTGCTACTAACGATCTCAATAAATCTTGTTTTCTTGGATTTTCAATTATAGTATAAAATTATCAAAATAAAAATAGAAAATAAAATACTGAATCGTAACAAAAAGTTGGGAGGGCAGTGCCCCGTTACCATATCTGTACCAGCCTCCACTGATTAGTAAGTGAATCAAGAATGAATCTTTTTTTGGGTGATTTGATTCATTTGAATCACCTTGCGAACTTGGTGAATCGTTCATTTCAAACTAAACGTTCACCAACTACACATCTCTGATTTGTAGTGTCAAATGTCAAAACCAAAAAATAGGTACCTGCATTTGCATGATAACCTCTCTAAATACGTTCGTTTGCGAAAGTAGTTTTTAATGTTATCTCTAGTATATTAAGTTATTCTATTTAATATATAATGTTAACTACGTACTTAAATAATCAACCGTATTCCAAATTTGTCCTCATAGAAGGTAAGAAAATGCAGTGATTAAAATAACTTCTTTATTGCGAAACATTTCAGATTCTCTAATACAACCTGGAAAGTCTCTATTAAAGTACATCATAAATGGTCATATTAAATCTTTAAGTTGTAAAATCCATTACTTCATATTTGAGGGTAATTTTGAGAGTACAAAAAGGAAACTTGCACATCCCAACGTTCAGTGTTACGACTTTGTCAGTGATTCAAAAGGGTGGCTTAATGCAAGTGGAGAACATGATTTTTCATCTACAGTTTTACAATTAAATAAAAGTGGTTGTGTTGTTATTATAGACTCTTTATCCCATGCAATTTTCCAGTGTGGTATTGCAGCTATATACAAGATTTGTCAGCAGTTATTAACAAACAGTAGTAATAAAAACTTCATAATGTTTCTGTAAAACGAAGTTAATAAAAATTGTATGTTATTATAGGCGTGGCACGTATTGTAACGATCTTACACCAAGATGTCTGCGAAGACATTAATCAAACGTCTCGGTATTTTAAACATATATCAACTCTTGCTGTAATTTTAGAACCGAAATTTAATTCAAATAATGGGAGAGTTTCATATGTTTATAGAAAACCTGGAGGTAAAATTATAAGAAAGGTAATAAAAATTTATAATCTATTACTATTGGTTTCGCTTTTTTAAAATTGCAGATTGAAGAATATAAATTTGAAAATGGAATTTTAAAAACGGAATCGATAAAAACAATTGATCCTAAAATAATGGTCCAGGAAAGTCTAACTCAGGTTCTACCTGAAAACTTATCAACTTTTAGAATCAGCTTAAACGAGAAAGAAAAAGAATCGAGAGATAAACTTATATTACCTTACTTGCCGAAGTAAGTACATTCGAATTAATAAGAAATCTACTTGTAATGATATTTGTTATATTTAGAGAACCTGTGCAAGATGAGCAAGAGGAAGCAAAAATTTTTTATCAGTTTGATAACGTTGATGATTGGGATGAAGAAGATCCTGATGATGATCTTGATATTTAATATTGTATTGTTACTAAGGTGTAAATAAATAAATTTTTATTTTTTAAATGTCATGAATTTTCAAAAATGTCAGAACCACCAAAAATCAAAGTGTATAATATTGACGACGTGAATAAAAGAATCCTTGCTAATGCTCCACGTATTCACTTTGAACATGAATTTTTAGGAGCACAGAATAAGTATCGTGATGAAGAGTATGAAATTTATAAAATTAAAAGGGAAAAATTTTATGAAGCTGCAGAAAAATATCGTGGTCTAAATAAAACTGCACTTATAAACAATAATGATAAACTTGATACGTTCTGTAACGATATTCTCAAATATCATACCGAATGTGAATGCGAAACTCTTCCAAGCGTAAGTTGTTTATTTTAATATTAAAAATATGTTTAGCACAATTCTGTAACTTTTAAATATTCTCGATAATTCTTTAATTGAGAGAGTTGAAGTCCATT
The DNA here is from genome assembly GCA_958336395.1 of Ctenicera cuprea. Taxonomy (NCBI): domain Eukaryota; kingdom Metazoa; phylum Arthropoda; class Insecta; order Coleoptera; family Elateridae; genus Ctenicera; species Ctenicera cuprea. The sequence goes on from OY284493.1 coordinate 20,192,536, forward strand.
TCCTATTGTTATGGGAGGTTAAACTTTAATTTTTAAGTTAACTAAATGTATTTTATTGAGTTAAGAGTCCTCTCTATCCTTCTAAGCAGAGAGAAGCAATTTAGTTAAAAGTGTAACAAAACTATCGTAGAGTAAAAATTTCTAGACAAAATTATTCTTATTACTCTTTGTTTATGACAACTTTCCGATATTTGAGGAACTACACTGTTATTTAGAAAGAAGCAGGTAGCAATAGGAGTAGCTATAGCTGGTTGAGGTGAAATGTGAGATATTTTGAGTGCACGTTATTAGTAAATCGTCATGCTTCGTAATTTAAAAAATTTTCAAAAAAAAAACTAACTTCAACCTTTCACATAGTGAAACGCATAACATTTACATTGCAATATAATAATTTTTTTCACTACTAGTAATATGGCGTAGCATTTTGACACATAATAGAATGCTGTGAAATTCAATTTTTCTACCTTTGCTCACTGACAGGTAACTAATTTTTCATTATTAATAACTGGTAAATAATGAACAAATTTATATTTTTTGATAATCCTGTGACAGTTTTAAAGAGAACGTTTTTATAGCGGAATTTAATATAATGGAGAGATTCTATTTAATAGTATTTTATGCATAAAATAGTTGTTTAAATAAATTAATTTAATTTTAAAAACTTTGGTGCATTTGAATATACGTTTTTCGCGCCGTAATAAATGACAACTCTGTCAATATCAATTTCGCCTATAATACAACCACACAAAGTAAAAAAGAGTAAATTGTTAATAATTTCAGTATTTTAGATGAAACCAGTTCTTAAAAACAATGTTTTTGAATACCAATGATGATTTAACAATTTTCAAACAACTGTCATGCCAACAAAACAAAAAACTGTCATTTGTTTTATAATTTGAAATAAACGGATTTAAGTTAAAATAGTCATTTTTCGACAATTATAAGGGTTTATATCACTAGTAGTGAAAAAAAAAGTATATACGCCTCGGTAGAAAAGTCTTATAGCCCTCGGGCCTTACATACCTCGGTGCTACGAGCCTCAGGATCTAACCTTAGCGCTCAGGCTATAATAGTAGACTTTTCTACCTTGGTGTATAACATACTATTATTTAATTACGGAATCATTTTAAGCCAGTCATGATTTTGCTGTTTAACAATTTATTTAAAACATACTGTCATGCGTAGAATTTTATTCCAAAAATGTCAAAATGTACAGGGTGCTCTATTAAAAACTGTAAATCTGGTAGCATTTCCAGTAAAACCGAAACTACAAAAATTGTAATACATTAAACAATAGGATTTATGTCTATATTAATTATTAAAAATGTCGATTTTTTTATGAAACGTAGAAAAATAAATGAACAAAGCACTTCGTCTGGACGTTCCTATAGTTTAGAAATGGTCACCATATTTCAAAAGTATGTTTGTATCATGGTTTTACTCGAGAACAGTTAACTGTATTTAGTAGAATTATATGCCAGTGACTTACCGGGGAATGTCTGATTGTATTGAGAAACCAAAATCTTTGTTTTAAATGAGAAATAAACGATTTGTAATGTTTTGAAAAAAGATTTCTTGGGATTATAGAAAAACAAAAAATTTCGATAGAAGGGGGTAAATTAACTACTCTAAATATTGCTGTATCTAAACTAAGTTGTGAATCTTATTGTACTGCTACTTTTAAGCAGCTTAGCTTAAATACGTCACCCGCATATTAAGTAAAGGGGTATGAATTTAAATATTTTAAAATTCATAGAAGGCACCATAAAGAAACTAACGGAATGTGCCACTAACCAAATTGTAGAATATCCAACCAACAAAGCTTTAAAAAATTGGTGCAGCCAGTATATTTGAGCGAAATTGTTTTGAACATTTCTAAAGTATTGGCACTTATGATGAAGGCGACAAGTTTTTAGTGCATAGGATGCCTAAAGTTGGTTATTAAAGTTTTTTTCGCTTGCTTTCAAGTTTGAATTCCGGCGCTAGGTTTAAAATGACTGTTGGATATCAGCTGGTTCTAATTACACATGCTCACATCAGTTAATTCCAGTGCGCAGGACGCCTGGAGTTGATTATTAAAGGTCTTTTTTAAACTCGGTGTGTCTGAACCAAAATGCTAATAAAAAGCATCTCTAATTTTTGCTTCCGGTTTTGTTTTTTTAAGCTTATTATTTTGTCAGTGAGCTTGTGATATAGCTTTTTACTCCAAAGCACATTCAAAATCGCTTATGCATGTTTTAGTTGATGTATAGATGGGTAGTGTGTGCGTCGATGCGTTTTGATAAAAAATTTATACCATCAAAATCATGGCCATATATCTCTTTTCCACAGGTTTTGGCTTTAAAATAATGTTTATTCTTAATTTTGTTTAATGCATGTATATGTTAAAATCTACAAATAAAAACGTTTGTCCCTTACTATAAAGTTCACTGCATCGAAAGCAAAAAGTCATATTCGTAATTTCTTTGAACCTAAAATAATTTTTTTTTAAATTAAAATGATATCATAAACAGCACTCTGCTTTTAAACAAAAAAAAACAAGTTTATATGCTAAGTAGTACGCTATATTCTATGTGCTAAGTACTTCTCGTAAAGTAAAGTAAATGGTGAGTTATTTAACAATATACGGTATGCCGACGACACGGCAGTGATTGCGGATAGCCTGGAGGGTCTACAGCGCCTGATGGATGCAATAACTCGAGAAGGAGGCGCAGTCGGATTAAAAATAAACACTAAGAAAACAAAATCCATGATATTCAGCAAAATACCAATAGCACGAGCCCAACTGACAATATATAACCAACAAATCATGAAGGTATCAAAATTCAAATACCTTGGCTGCTGGCTGACGGAAGATGGAGACCCGGATCTGGAGGTAAAATCAAGAATAAACAGCTACTTACCAATTGCAGCCTTCAATTGGCAACAAGATACAGATTCGTGCAATGTTACATATACTCGCAGTGTTACTATATGGCGTCGAGACCTGGACACTCAAGACCAACACGGAAAAGAGATTAAACGCGTTCGAACTCTGGTTATTCAGAAGAATGCTGCGCATATCGTGGACAGAACACATTACAAACGAAGAGGTGCTGAGAAGAATGCACAAAGAAAGGCAACTGCTAACAATTATAAGAAAAAGGAAAACAGCATACCTGGGACACCTATACCGAAATGATAAATACAACGTTTTACAGCTCATCATGGAAGGAAAAATTGATGGAAAAAGGGGAGGAGGACGAAGAAGATGTTCCTGGCTCAAAAATATCGAGACTGGACACATATGAGTACCCATGCATTGATTAGAGCAGCTAAAGACCGAGAAAACTTTGCCGAAGTTGTTGCCAACATTCATTAATGAATACGGCACTTTAAGAAGAAGTACTTCTCGAGATATTACACTGTATGTGTAAAAAACGCATAATTTGAAAATTCGTGATCTGGTCGTTTTTTTATTAATAAAAAGTTCGGTCTTTGTCAGAAAGGTCGTAAACGGCCATTTTGTATAGCAAATAACGCATTTAACAATAATATGTTGGTATGATCTACTTGGGGAAGCCACTTTTGCCGTTTACTTAATTCACATGGAAATTTCATCAATTTCTAATTTATTTTCATATACAAATGTTGGTAATGTTTCAAATGTCAATATTTAAAGTGAAAATGATTATTTTTTGGTTTTTGTAGAAAGGAAATATTGTTCGAAAGCAATATAATCTTCAATCAAATATATTATAAATAAAATATCTCGCTATAATCGTAGGTTGGCTATATAAGTAAAGCGACATAATACAATCTTCTTGTGTGATTCGCGTGTATAACCCACTTTAGTAACCAATTCAGTACTGAACTGCTGACGGACCGATGCTAGAATCTAGAGGCTTACTTGCGGGGAAGATAACGGCGCATCCATTACCAGACTTCTGCTCGTTACAGTGCTCTCGCATGTCTCACCCGCCACCAAAGAAGTTTCACTTTAAAATTAGTTGTGGGAGTAACGTTATGTGGCAAGAAAACAAATTAATAATCCATTATCATATTAAAATTAAAACAAAATTTAATGCGAACAAATCGTTTGCATTTTTCATCAATATAACAAAATGTCTGGCGTGGTATCTTTATTATGCCTCTTATTATTGTGCCGCACAAAACAGTGATATTATATCTGTAGACGGGGTAGCGAAGACTCTTGATTAAAATTGAAATAAATTCTTTCTAATAAACATATGCTCTTACACTATTTGTTTACAGAAAATGCGCTGCTCTGAAGAAGCCAATAAAACTGGTTTACTTTTAAGGAAGCGTACTGTGCGTCCTATACATGAGGTGAAAAGGAAAATTTTGCTTCAATTGCAGTTCTATAGTTTATGTTATATTTAAACTCCCAGTATTGATACATTAAGTTTTAGGACAATGTTGATCAACTTGAGGTCTGCTGTTTAGAACCATGGTTTAAACGATATTTGAAGCTGTGTAAATTTATTTATGCTGCCAGAACTATTATATTACGGAACAGGCTTTTGAAAAATTTGTCGATATTGAAAGAGTTGAACACAGAATCTGTTGCTGCCTACGAAGTTGGACATAGAAAATTTGAAAATGTCTTTTATGCACACATTTTTGAAAAATTTATAAAATAAAATAGTTGTAATATTATACTAAAATGTTCTTCTATTTATTGTTTACGGGTTTTGTGCGTTTTTTTTTAGATAAAATTATTATTCACTACAACACTGTTTTTAAATTTAAAAAAAAGTGTTTATAAAAGTATAACATATTATATACCGTTTGTCTATAAAGTAACCCCCCCCCCTAACTAACTTTTGAACGACTTGATATTTTACCACAACATTTGGTGTGCTTTAATGGGAAATGAAATACTATTTTTTAGCCCAAAAGTAAATTTTGTATCATTTAAAATGGCGACTGGGCGCCATTTTGAAATTTTTTTTAAAATAGAATAGGGGGTCGAGTGACACCTCATTTGAAAGGATTTTTAGTTCCGCGTCTGATCCTAGAGTTTCAGAGAAAAATATTTAGTCATAACAAAATGGCGGATTTTAAACAAATGGACTCCTCAATTCAAAATTGTTTTGATTTTTTTATCCAGGGTCGAGTGACACCTCATTTGAAAGGTCTTTTAGTTATGCGTCTGATCCTAGAGTTTCAAAGAAAACTGTTCAGCCATAACAAAATGGCGGATTTTAAACAAATGGACTCACTTAATTCAAAATTGTTTTGATTTTTTTATCCAGTAGTCCACTTTTTCATTTGCAGGACAAAATTTTCCCAGAAATATCTCAGGTGGCTGGAAATAATATTGAAAACGTTATGTTCCAACAAGACGGTGCGCCACCGCCTCATTATTATAGGCCTGTTTCTGACTTTCTCAGCGGACATTTTCTTGGAAGTTGGATTGGTAGGCGGTGGTCTGTAGAATAAGATATTTTAAATAAATAATTGTTAGCTACTAACCATTTGCATTAAATTGACACACACAAACAACTAGAGGTTATGTGTGCATGAATTCGCAATGCTATTGCTGTGCAGTGTGAAATTATTTATTTCCAAATATTCCGACCTGCGTTTCACCGTCATTCATCATTTGGTATTGAATTCGGCATCGGTGTCGCTGTATAGCAAGAAAATATTTATTTTAAGCAATCTTACCTGCGTTTCAGTACCATTCAACATTATCGAACTCGGCACTCCGTTCTTATTGGTTCAATAATTTCAAAATAACCAATCATATTTGTGCAGGTGTCGAGGTATATACCAGAATGTGGCTCCCTGTTAAAATAGACGGCCTGTATAGGCAATCCTCCATTCTAATCAGTTTATAAAATATATTTTTTAAAGATTTCTAAAATGTTGGATAGGTGCTATTGCGATCGTTTTTGAATTATCTATATACTACCCTGAAAGGGCTGCGAAACAAGTTGTCGCCTTTTTCTTGACATCAGAAATGATGCCGACTTAGTAAACATACCTGCTCAGTTTGTCTAAGTTGAAAAATTTATTGTGTATGGCCAATATTGTTCTAATTACAAATATTTGGTGTTTACATTTTCTACAGTAGCCAACCCAATCCTAAATTTGTTAACCAAAACATAAAAGCGGGTGGGTCGTGTAGCCCACCAAATTCGTTCGTTCCCCTATATTTCTGGAACCGTTTGACCGATTTTTATAAGATTTTGCGTGTAGAGGTTTTTTAGTTGCAGGTAGTTTTTTGTAAGATCGTTAATCGGAACCGGAACTGGAAACGGAAATTAGACTTGTTTCTTTAGTATAACTTTTTTTAAAACACTGTTTAAAAATTTTAAATACATTGCGTTGTAGTGTATCTAAAGACAAATAAAATGCTTTTTTACCAAATGCTGCATCTTTAAAATGAAGGCCGCTACGAATTTTTGAAAATTTTAACTTTAATGCCGGACTACTCACAAACCAACTATCCAATCAGTACAAATTATTAAATTATTTGATAGCCCTTAATATGTATAATCAAGAGTAGTAAAAATATTTTTGAAAAAATGAAAATTGTATATATACTAGCGGTTCAAAATTTTGAACATTTTCAAAAAAAATTTCCTCAAAAACAGCCCACACCATTTCTTTTAAACTTTCTAAGTCGATAGAACGTGCAATGAACTACAAAATTTATTCTTTACTAATTTCCCAAATTTCACTCTGACGCCCTCTAGGAATTATTGAAAATTTTAAAATTGATTAATTTTTTATTCCCAAACGCAAACGCCGATCGTTATAAATTCTTATCAATTCGATAGACTATTTGAAGTACTTAACTATTTTGAAAATTAAGGAAAAAATCGATACTTTTGAATATCATCAACGTGTTTTCCGGCAGTTACGTAATTTTAACTACGCCTATCAATTAGCCCTAATAAAAATTAATATTTTTCATGTTTTGCATATTTTTGATAACTGTATAAATAAAGCGGTTATATTGTTATAACTATTTTCGTGAGCGCATTAAATATCTTAACGCCTTTCGCGTCGCGTTGTAGGAGCGCGCGTAGCCCGTAAGTAACCAACGTCTTGAGTCTGCAGCGGGCTTGTACCGGCTAGATTAGAGATTAGATGTAAATTTCCATCACTTCTTGACGCGAGAGTAATTAACGTATGTATGTACGTTATAGTATGGGAAAGTACCAGCGACCTGTTTCTCCCATTTTTGATATTAATTTCGTTTCATCGTATTCTATCTACAAAGGGTTCTCAAGCAAGTTGTAGTTGATTCCGATCAGACAACTGCTTTCGAGAAGATTGCTCAGTTTTCCAAATTATAGTTTTGAACCTGTTGTAATCTCTCGAAAACAAACATCCTCGGAAAAATAGTCTTTTTTAGCGCAGGTAAAAAGCATACTCTAGGAAAATAAGAGTGATTTTTGATTATTTTACTTGGCACCACTGCACCGCTATACAAATTTTTAGCTCAATTGAAACCCAGTTTTTAGTATGAAAAATGGTCTCTAAGGAAAATACTAAAGGTTTTAAAATGTAAAACACCAGCCTACTGTGATTAATTTTGTTTGGCAAAAATCGCGAAATTATTGAATAACTTATTGGATAATCTTGTTTCAAATGCCAATAAACAATATTTTATAAACTAAGATAAACTATAAAAATTATAAAATAATAATTGAAACAAACTCAGAAGTTTCTTATAAACAGTTAATCCGGAAACGCTTCTATACGGAGTTACGGCCTTCAGAAGATAGGATTGTCTAGACTGTCCCCTCTTTTAGGAGGCTGTAACTTCATAAGGAAGCCTTTCCGGGCTGATGTGCTACGTGACCTTTCCATATGAGACATGTCTGGTAGGCACAGGTACAGCAAGAGACAGAAATAATGTCAATAGGTACTAGGTGGGTATAGGCAACCCATATTTCAGGCAGACGTGGGCAATGACTAGCGTTGTTACAAAACAGTTGTTATCTGTTTAAATCTTACATTTATTAGCAACTTTGCCAATAGGCCAGCGCGGATTAAGAGCACTTGAGAGCATGTCGTACAATTTGTGGTTTTAAGAATCGGATTCGTGTCTTAATTTGGCAATTTTATAAAAATTATTACTTATTTTGTATTTTGTGTTAAGTTGAAAATTATTTGTGTAGAAATACTAAACTAGATGGGTAATGCCCACATACAAAATTTTAAAATTATGATGCACTACTGCCAAATTTATCGACGACAAAGAATTGGACTGCCCCATAGCCTTTGGGGGGCTATAAATCTGCAAGACAGCGTTTCTTTGAAAACATCCTTATAAAAACTTTAGGTTCACTTTTCGTTTTCATAAGAAATCTGTCGTTAAAATATTTGTACCTATCTTAGAACCACCCTGTATATAGTTAAAGTATGATTTCAATCTAAGTAAACACGAAACTAGCAATGTTATATTTTTTAAATATAATTATTTTTTAGGACAAAAAGATATTTACTAATTTTATACACACTTTGTAGAGAAAATACCGAAACCTTATTATAATTTTTAAGATATTTCTGACTAAAATTTAGAACACCTCAGAAATCTATAACTATGATATTACGCAATTTTAAAATGTGAAATTCAATTTAAATTTTGCTGTTTTATAAATTACATGTCGAGAAACTTTCATGAAATTTGTATGCAAAAGTTAGAGAAAATTAAAACTTCTGCCATTTTACAACACCAATTCAAAGCACAAAGATTTTTTATTCCATGGATAGTTTTCGTTGTTATTACACGTTTACTTTGGATATATCATTACCAAAGTATGCTGTTGGTTTAATAGAAATTGTTTAAAATATCGTATTTTTCGGCTGTATAAGATGCAAACAACCAGTTTAAAAATATTAACATTTATTTAATATCAATTGGTATAATCTTAAGTAGGTAACTAAAGTAATTTGTTATCACATGATCGATATTTTGCTTATGGACACGTTTTTTTGCAAAATCTTTAAACATTCAAATACTTTGCTAGAAAAACTAGTATCCTTACAGCAACGTTTACCCTACTGTATATAATAAAAAAATACTTTTTAATCTAATAGCTAATTATTGTCTAGTAATATCAATATAAAATAATCTTAAAAGTAGTAAGCATATACTTGTATGGCAAAAGGGAATGTAGGTATTCATAAATAAAGTCTTTGGGCAGATAATATTGTATAAAACGTTGATAATGACATAAAACTTAGTTTTCTCCAGTTAGACGAAATGCTTTTGTATCAAGCAAAATTATAAAACGTTAATGTAAGGTATCACACACTGCTTCAATTTGGTTCATCGTCCCAGTTCAGAGATCTAGTTCAAAATTCCCACCTTTAAAACTAGAGCACAAAAGCAATATAAATAAATAGATCTATCTCAGCAGTACAAACCGGCACTTTCATCATCACTTCATTGTTTTTAACACAGACTTTTGAATCAATTAAATAAACTAAGGATGTTATGGATTTAAACAACTCCAATTTTTTCAACATGGGGCTGCATTGCTTTAGCTCCTTTAAAATGATCTTCTATTTGTTGAAGGGTTTTCCCTTTTGTTTCTGGGAGGAAGAGGTACAAAATTACACCTCCAATAAGAGCTGCACATCCGTAAGTTAAAAATGCGCCGTATGGTTGCATGTAGAGGTTCATAGCTGGACTTGTTTTAACAACAATGAAGAAAGCCAAAAAGTTTATGGAAGTGGAGATGCCGCTGCCAACACCACGTAAACTCTGGGGGAAGACTTCACCGGTCATGGCCCATGGTAAAGGTACTAATCCTACAGTTACAAATACGATGTAACCTATAAGAGCTCCTAAGGGAATAGCAGAGAAGTTGGCAATGCTGGGATACATTTTGGATACATATAAGAATGAGGACAAGCCAACTAACGAGACTGCAGTTCCAACACTGCTGATGTTGGTAAGAAGACGGCGTCCATATTTCTTGGTTAAAATGCATGCTACAACAGACATCACCAAGCGGATTGTATCAATAATCATCATGGCAACATATTTATCCAAGCCTTCCCCAACTGTATCTTGCATTATTGACACGGAATAGAATGCTACTGCGTTAACACCGGAAAACTGTGTGGTCACAAAGAAGATGTTAATGATAAGCAATGGTTTCCAAAATTCAGGACGTTTGAAATGCGACCATGATACTTTTTCGTGCGCCATCATTGACTGTTTTTGCATGAGTGCACTTAGTTCTTCCACCGCTTCAAGGGAATGACCTCTACACCAGAAGAAAGCATCTTCGGCTTTTTTGAGGTAGCCTTTGTTTGCCAACCAAACGGGAGATTCGGGAACAACGACCAACAGTCCAATGCATGCTAGTGGCATCAGGATGCTGATGTACGCTACAGTTTGCCATGCTAAAAACGTTCCTAATAGATGGGCCAAGAATAACCCTATCGCTATAGCAAGAGACACTGCTGCTAGCAGAAATCCTCTATATTTGGGATCAGAAGTTTCACCAATGTAGACACTTGAAGCTGGACCTGTTAGACCCACACATAGTCCAGTTATGAAGCGGCCCACTAAGATCATTGTGATATTGGTAGACATGCCGATAAGGGCCCAGCCTAAGATGAAAGGAATGGCGGTGAACATTTGTGTCATTTTGCGACCAAATTTTTCTAGTAAGATTCCAGAAAGCAGACATCCTATGGCCATTGGTAATGCTGCCATGGAAGCTAGAAAATAAAACAAATAGTTGGAACTTTTGTCAAATGAACACCTTGAGGATTGAGTAACAACAAACATTTTTTTGATTTTGTGACATCATTGCATGTTTATTTTATTAAAATCTTAGCTAAAAACGTTGCTTGGGTAGGAATTCATAATTAATTTATTATTTAGCAGCAATTAAAATGTCGATTAATTAATTTTTCTTGGCAATTCTCAGAAAGGTTAGAAACGGTCAGCAACAAATTTTCTTAAGAAACATTAATTTCATTTTCATGAGACTGGGTTTGGAAAACTCACCTATCCATGAAGCTTCATCTTTAGTTATGGAAATTGTTGTGCTGTTTTTATCTTCAAGCTGAGGCAATAAAATAGCTGAGTATCCAGAAGTCATGCCTGAAGAAATTGTGAGAACAATTGGGCCTGATGAAGCCAGTACCTAAAATAAGAGACATTAATTAGAAAAAAATAATTACAAAAAAAAGTAGCTATTTAAGAACTCATCTTTTATCTCATTTTAATAAATGTAAAACAGCTTTAAAACACATACCTGTCTAACTAACGGAGAAAATCTAACAGAAGCCTCTGCCTTCTTCAGGAATGATTTCTCAGGGTTGGCTTTTTCGGGGTTTCCCATTCTTGTAATAGTAAATACACTTAAATTTGACGAAAAATTTGAAAGATTGTTCGCGCTTGATTTATTATTGTCACTTAATGCGTTTTTCGCATTGTTATTTGGAGTATTGTGCTGATCCATTTTGCTTCGAACCCAAAGGAATCTGCAAGAAATTAGACTACATGACGAGACTGTTGATTTTTATATACAACATTTTAAATATTAATTATTTTGATTCGGCTTAAAACCGAGATAAATGCTATAAACAAAGTGAATAACAGCGGCCAATTGATTTATATTACGTTGTTTACTATGAACTTATCAGATTCAGATTAAATAATGTCAATGAATTCACTAAAGTTAAAAGTCCAAGCTAATAAGTAACGTCACAAGCTTTTAATTTAGCATCTAAATAATCTACATGAATTTTCAACACTTAAAATTTTTGTATCTGAAACTCTTTAATTACCCATTTTAGAAAATCTTGCAAAATATCCTCACAGTTCAAAAAACTCACGTTTTATTCAAACTTCACGAAAGTTTATACTGCGGAAGTGAAAAGCCCAATGATTTAGAGTAATACTGAGCCAAATCCAAGAATAGTCTTGGCAATATGACTACCTATTATTATGCGGGAGTAACAACACTTGTAGTAAGCAAATCGAAGTAAAAAAATCTACTGGAGAAAGTCAAATTCTAAACTGCCTTATATTTGAGAAAATCGCACCAACAAAAAGTTTTTCTAATCATAAAGAATTTATGATCGTCGAGGGGGGTTCAGGCTTAATCCAGCATTGTTTGAGCTGTCAACAATTAAATATTTAAGCAATATTGTTCTCGGCGTGAATAAACGTCCCTATGACGTCATTACATGTAGAAATATTAAGTATTATGCTAAAAATAAAATGAAAGAAACAGGTCTGGATAAAAATAGTACATCGCGAGATGGGAACAATAATCAGAATTGATGTAAGATAGGGAAACTTACAAATAGGTATGTCCTTGGTGATTTGCGTTAATTAGTATCTCATATTCAAATTGACTCTAATGGAAAATTATGTGCTAGTTATAAATTAGTTGAGTACTGAAGACGACGCAAAGGTAAATACTATGCTTTTCTACAATTATTATTAAGAATATGCACCTTGACCAACAATAATGTCTTTAAACTCAACTTATTGATTTTAAGCAAATCTTAACTTTTAAATTAATTTACTGTAAGTATTTATTATATTAATTTAATAAGTTTGCATTAAATCCTACCTTAAAACAAAATAGCACCACAAATAAAACGCTTAGCACGGTTTACGCAATTAAATATTATTATGATTGGCAACTCAAAGTGACAAGTCTGATTTAAGTGTCAATCTACAAAAATTTAGCAAATTGATTTCTACTCTGGAGTTTCATCATTGAAGTGTAGTGCCACCGATTTTGATTTACTTTAATCTTCAATAAACTTCTTCAATACTTCAAAACAGGTCGCTGGTACTTTCCCAAATTTTTTATGATTAAAATATTCTCGCGCCAATAAGTGATTGAAATTTACATCTAGTCATTTCCACCAAGTACAAGCCGCCCGCTTCAAACCCAAGGCGTTGGCACCGCATGGCTAGCCACGTAAAGGCGCTACCTAGATATTGCGCTCATAACTTCGGATCAAAAATGGTGATAACAACTTTATTTATAGAGTTATCAATAGTACGCAAAAATTGAAATATATACTTTTTATTAGAGCTAATTGATAGACGTAGTTAAAATCACGGAACTTAAGTTGTATATAAGTTGTTGATGTTAAAAATTATCGTTTTTTTTTCTTCTTAAATTTTAAAATGGTTGAAAATTATTATTAAAGCTAATAACCTATTTCAAATAGCTTGTTGAACTGTTGAGGCCATCGGAGTAAAATTTGCGCGATTAATAAAAAATAAATTTCTACTTCGCTGCATGCTGCACCAGATCAGAAAGTAAAAAAAAATAGTGTGGATAGTATTTGGGGAATAATTTATTGAAATTCACCATAAATTTGAAAAGCTAGCATCTTTACGATTTTCATATATCTAAAAATATTTTTACATCACCTGATTATACTTATTAAGGGCTATGAAATGATATGATTATTTGTAATAATTAGATATTTTGATTTTGAGTAATTGGGCATTAAAGTCAAAATTTTCAAAAATTCGTAGCAGCCTTCGTTTTGAAGATTCAGTATTCGGGTAAAAACCATTTGATTTGGCTTTAGATTTGCTACAACTTTGTTTTCAAAATTCAAAAACAGTTGGGTATATAAAAATGTATACCAAAAAACATGTCTAATTTCCGTTTTCAGTTCCGGTTAAAGACCTTCAAAAGAATTACGTGCAATTAAAAAACTTCTACATATCAAATCAAAATCTGGAAGGGGTTCCGGAGATATAAGAGAACAAGCGGTGCCATCTACGCACCTACTCACAGACAGACATTTTTCAAAAATCACTTTTTTGAATTCCTTGGACCCCAAAACGCGTATTTCCGTTAAAATTCGAAAATAAACATGTAATCATAATTTTAAATAATTTAGTAGAATTATGGGAAAGTAAAAATGGACAAAGCACTTCGTATGTACTTTCCTATGGTACTGTTATACAAAATACATACTTTTATTATTACGTGATCAATACTACGTGTTTCGCAATCTACTTCGCCCGTTCTTAAGTTATCATAGATGCTCCTATATTGACTATGTTACGACGGAAAAGTTAAGTTTTTTTTTCATCTAAATAAATCATTTTTGATTTTTTGGAAAAATATTCATCAGGATTAAACAACAACGAGAAACAAAAAGACAAATTCGTTTGCTAAAAAATTAGGGAAGGAGGGAGAAAACTAACCCCTCTAAATATTCTACTATCGCTCATAAGGAATTTAGCTCAACAAATATTTTTTTATCGTCCTACGTTTATTAAAGAGAGGAGAGCATGAATGTACGATTTTTTGAAATTTATAGAAAACTGCCACAGAAAAATTACCAAACTGGAACTAGAACTAAATTATAGTTAATTTCTACCGGGTGATCATAAAAAAATATGATTCAGAGCAGGCCATGACCGAAGTGTTAAAGTTGGCAATACGTAATAAAAGCCAATTGTCAAATGTTGACAGCTGTAAAAATTTTTGGTTAGATACATTTAACTTAATCTAACCAAAAATTGTTACAGCTGTCAACATTTGACAATTGGCTTTAACACTTTGGTCATGGCCTGCTCTGAATCATTGTTTTATGAACACCAGGTAGCTCTATAAACCTACAGGGTACAAAAATAATCGCGTTACCTGTTTTTGAGTAATATTGTTGTGAAAATTAAAATTTTGAAAATATTTTCACTTCACAGTTTTCATTTTTACAAAAATTCCTTTACAGAGTAACATTGTGTTTCCGAGGGCTATTGTAATACCAAATTTAATCGCAATCTGTCAATTCCATTTTGTGTAAATAGGCGTTAAAGTCAAACTTTTCAAAAATTCATAGAAGGCGTTACAGAGATATTAGCGAGCTGGAACCTAAACCAAATTGTAGCTCGTCGCTAGTTCAATCCGCCCACAAAATCAAAAAAAAATCGTTAATGCAGTTTTTCAGCAATATGTTTTCGAAAGTTTACAAAATTTGGAAAATGTTTTTACAATAGAGTGTTCATAATTCCAACAAATCTCGTACATAGCAACAAATTTTGCGTTACACACGGACAGACTACAAATACAGATACATTTTTTTAAACCACTTTTTGGTTTGATGTTGGACCAAAATATATATTTTCGTCGAAAATTTTTGCGATCACAATACATTCTCATACTAGAAGAATGGGAAAGTGAAAAATAGGCGGAGTTAATGCGTAGTTTTAAAATTAATATAACAGTAAATTTTACGGTATTTTTCAAAAACCATTCCTAATAATTTATTTATAAGTTCTAGCTTTACTTTCTTGAAGTCCACATTTATTGAGTATGGATAAAATACTTTTTACTTTAAAATTATTAAATATTGTTGAAGTAAAATATTTTATTCATACTCAATACCTAATAATGCTTTTCTAAAATTACTTTATTTCTAAATAATTGTTTCTTTATAGGTATCTACATGGATAAAGTTGTAGCAAAAAATGTGGTCTATTTAGTAGAACTAACTATCTAACGTAATCGGGCATTTGGAATAAAATATAAAAAAAATTTATAATTTAACACAACATCAATTGTTTTGAGAATATTGATTATAATTTTTTTTTAATTACACCGAATAAAATCTGTAATAATATATTGGAAACGAAAAGTATTAATTTTACTGCGTTAAAATTTTTACATAAACAAATATCCCAGTACTTCAAATAGTAAAAAAAACAAAACAAAATCGAAATAAAAATACAATTTTTAAATATAGGTACTCAATATTTATCAGAAAATATTCAACAAGTTAACTAACAGTGGACAGTTTTACACAAAACAAGATTTGTGTGCTAAATTTTAGCCATAAAACAGCAACTTTCTCAATTCCAAAATTAATTTCTCGTCCTAAATAGATGCCACGACTTCTAAAAACTAGAATTGGCACGTGTAGCTATACATAAAAACTAATTACCTTCTCGATGAGGACAAACGAATGCGCTGCTCAAGCAATTAATACCAAATAATTATTAGAATTCTTCTTGTATCAGAAAAACTTCAGATCACCTAATACCAGCAAATCGGTTTTTAAAAGAGAGACATGATCACTCTTTAAATGCTGGCAACTCAAAGAATCAAGCTACGTGACTCTGCTAAATTAATACAGTATCAAACGAACGGTGTTTAATTAAAATGCTGCTGCCCCTAACCGGTTTTATTAATAATTTATTTTAAAACCAATTCGGGGTATTTGCTATATTTATTTAGGAATATTTTCTATTTAAGAGTTAACTTTTGCAATTTTTGACTGTTTCTTCCCCTGTTTTCCAATAAACAAGTTGTTTCGAAACTGGTCCCGCTTAAATATTGGCACAAAATAACAAGTAGAGCTAAATTTAGCACTGCCAACAAGAACCGCAAGATCCATTTGACCTTTAGAGGCCGTTGGTTATACTGTGACATTAAAATCTAAAGAATCCTTGATTTTTAATTTTTTTTTTAATTAATCAGGTGTTCCATTGATGATTGCTGATCATTCTCCTAATTTGTGATATTATAAAATGTTTGACTTTGATACCCAACCATCTTAAAAGATGAAGGCTAAGTTGTTATCTCAGTTTAAAAAATAAACTACGTATTACCCCCCATGCCTGCATATATGTTGTAATATTAATAATAAAATTGTTATAATTAGCATCACATTTAGAAATAAGCGTAGTTACACTAATCTTAGCTTAAAAAAGAGAATACAAAATTTTGTCAAGATAACGAACATGATGACATAAAAATAATCGTTGCTGGGGGTCTCTGAGGTGTTTATCATACTTGTTTTTTTATAATTACAAACTTTATGATAACCTTTTACTGATTTACCATCCACCTTAATTTATTACATTCATTTTTGTATTGTAAGAATTTCATAACAATGCAGAGAAGTGCGTCACTTCTTTATTTTTCTCAACAAAAAACCCATTTAATAATAGCCAAAAATGTAAATATGTCATGGTAAATATGTCACAATTTGTTTGTAGGGTTTATAAATGAACTAAACAGGCGTAAATAATGCGTTTTGTTATGGTTAATTGGATATAAATTTTTTAGTAATGTTTCCTACGAGAAATTTTGCGACTTGTCTCGTTTTGTCTTGAAAAGTCGATACGAGACTTCTGCAACTACACAATGGTCTCATAATTATTGTAAAAAAAACATACATTCTCATACTTTGGTATTAAATCTTTTAAATGTTTTTCATCTAAGAAAGTAAACATTTTTGAGCTTCGAACTCAAAAATCACTAAATTCAAAGAAAATTCAGCAGGACATCGTATTGCCTAAAAATTTAAAATACAAATTTTCTTATCGACTTTAGTTTTAAGCACTAAAAATCGCCGCTTATTAGAACTCTGTTAGTGGATTTAATCCAGAAAACGAAAATACACGCAATCGACCTAAAAGAATATATTTATAAAATCAAATCCACTTTTAATTACTACCCAGTAGAAAACTGGTCTTTATTTTTCAGTGCTGTTCGGTGCCATAAGAAAGTCGTAGGGAAAATAATGTGATTTTTAATTTCACGTTCAGCAGGTCAACTTTTAAGCAGCAACGCGCACAAAAAATAACATTCCGATTTAAGACTATATTGTGAATTTAAAGCAAAATTTAACAACTGAAATTTTTACACCTTCTTGACACCATAAATTTAAGAAATTAGCGTTTTTCATTTGCTTTTTTATAGTTACGTAATTTTTAAATTATTTAGAATTAAACTGGGTTTATGACTTTTGGACAACCCTGTATGTTCTAAAAATCCAAACTTTTTATACAATTTGGAAGAGATAAAAATGTGTATTTTAAGAAGCTACTAATGTGATTTAAACAGCAGATACTGCGAGTATTATGCTAGGGAACTACAACTACACCATTCAGAGGGGTAGTTTTGAAAATTGTGCAGGAAGCGTACTAGATTTTTGACTAGTTTGTCCAAGGATAATTTGTTTTTTAGAAAAATAAATATTAAAATTTTTTTATAAGATGTGGTGGAAACAAAAATGTTTATTATTATATTATGATCATTTCTTGATTTAATTGTAGTTTACATAAAAGTGTGTTATTACTCTACGTTTTTTAACGCTACAATTCTTAGTAGCAGTAAAACTTAACAGAAAATTCGTTGAATCAATCTTACAACCAAATTGCTGGCTAAAGCATCAAACTATTTTGCGCTGGTATCATGAATTAAATACATTAATAGTGTCCAATTTAATTAAGGTTGTTAAATAGAAAGGTGATTTTGTGGTAAATGTTGAGGGTTAATTATTATTTGCCCAGAAGTAAAGTCAAGCAAAAAAATGGTTAAAAAACTAGTAAAAGTCAATATTATTTTTTATGTTATTCGCAATTTTGCTAATTTCTGCCAAAAACAGTTGTAAAAAATTTAAAAAAATAATATTTAATTTTATTTGAAATTTAAATTAAATTTCTATTTAAATTATTAATTAACTTTGGCAGGTTATTTGTTATATATTGTGTGGTATAATTTCTAATAAAATTCCGCTCTGATAAATATTACACAAGGTGCTCAAGCACCTTTGTATCTCAAAACTGTACGCCTCTTCAGCTTATTGCACATATTGGTAAAAATGATAGTCGCTGTTACACTCACCCAAATCAACTTCACAATGCAAAATACAAAATATTACTAACTTGGCAGTACAGATTACAGACAAATGAAAGCTTTCCCATTCGTATTTGCATAATTGGGCAACATTAATAAATCTTATCATATTGTTTTGTATAAAATTCTACGGGCCATCCAAAAGGGCCGATTTTACTGGAATACGAGGGTTAGGTACTTATTTTATTTGAATTTGTAGCAAAATCTACTCAACATTTCGATATTTAAAATTTTGTGCATGTGTTTGGCTCCATTGGATTTGTTTAAGTGTTTTAGATCAACAGGTTGTGATAGAAACTTTCATTGTTGTTTCCATAATATGACTGAGATATCTAAAAATATCATTCTAGCACGTTCCAGAACATCCAAATTATAGCATCCTACAAAAAAACAAATGTGTTTTCTATGCGTTACGTCATAGATGATAAAACTAGAGAAGCTGAAAAGCCAGCCCATTGCACGATTTGATTTTATAATTCCACAAAAAGTGATGTTGATATGACAGATCATCTATTATGTACACTGTTTAAAGAAATGCAAATACGTAGGTAGCCTTTCGTTGTATTTGTTTTCCACAATATCGTTGTCAACTAATAATCTATCGGAAATGTACCGAAATAGACAAAAATTCATATAAATACAATTTATATAAATAAACACGGCACAGTTGATCAACTCTAATAGTGCCACTAAGACATATCAAACAGAAAATTGCCATTCTATCAGAGTTATCACAATCATCAACGTCACGGGAATTACCAAAGCCAGGATCAATGGTTGAGTGGTATAGGTGTACATTTTGCTTGCGTCGGGGAGACCGGATTTCGAGTTAAATATTAACTAAATAAAATGGGTAGACGCAGTGTTTCCGAAAACAGCGAAAGTTACCTCCCCCCCAGAAAAAGAGCACCCCAGTGGCGTAATGAGAAGTTGTGGGACCGGGGTTCCAGATTCAGGTCGGGCCCGTATAATAACACCCCCGCCCTTCCCAGTAGGAAATAAAAATGAAACATTGCGTCACAAAAACGCTTGAATATGTTTTTGAAAAAAATGCAAACAAAATAATTAGGCATCTAATAAAGGCCCATATAACATAGAAACTATATCAACTAATAATTTTTATAAATAGACAAATACATATTTACATGATGTAACGGTCTTGCAAACCGTAAGCAACCGCAAGGCGGTTGCCATGATAACGTACCCACATTCTCGCCCGGATGTTCAGCAGGGCTATTCGGAAGAAACAAAAACTGTCATATTAGTCACGCATATTATAGTCTGGTTAAAATATAAAGAAAAGTGTAGGACTAATTTATTACTTATCAGTACCCTAACATTTGTCACCTACCCATATATCAAATATATTCGCCGAAAGAGAGCCGAATAAAATAGTTTGGCTTGGAACAAAAAACAATTATATTTGCTTATTTTTAGGGAGATCAAAAGCCGCAAAATGAAGGGCCTTTGGTGGGCCCCACGACAGACCGGCCGTGGTTTCGTGGAACTCGCGGAACCCCGGTAGTTACGCCACTGGAGCACCCAATGTAGAGGGACATCGTTTAGTATTCCTAAGAAAACAAGAATGAAAATGCGATGGATATAATAATTTTTGTACAAAATGTGATAAAAAGATTTAAGAAATAAGTTACCTATAGTTGTGTACTGGTATTTTCACAAGGTATCAAATTAAGGCAATAATCTTTTTCACGCTACCGGCAATGTAAGTAGGCCTTACATCCATAGCTACAGGGATCGTAAGTGGCTGATAACATTCGTGTACTAGTTACCCTTGACGACGGAACTTAATAGTGTCACTTACATTCCTAGGAAAATAATGTTGATTTTAACTGTTCGTTAATATGGTAACAAGCACAGACAACTTAGAATAATGGGGCTTTTAAAAAATAATTCCGATGACAGCTGTCAAAACGAACTTTTAAAAATATGATTAAATTTCTACCTGTAGGCCTACTTACATTGCCGGTAGCGTGAAAAATTTAATAAGTAACACGGAATGTATCGACTAATAACATCCTCGGCAGGCGACAAGCTTCGGCTCCGCCTCAGCTCGTATTCGCCTACCTCGGATGTTATTGCGTCCTTACATTCCTTGATACTTAAATAACTATTAATTAGTGTAGTTAAATAACTTACTAATAAATTTGTTAAACATACAGGATGCTCCGAAACTTGCAGACACGGACTACGAGACGGTATTCTACTATAAAAATTGTACAAAAAGTTCCTCTACGATTTTCGATTCGGCCAATATTTTTGGAGTTATTAAAGTTCTGATGCAGTCAGACAAAATACTCAAAAGTTATCACTTCAACAAACCCTTTAAGATTATAATCTCGGAGGGGGGGAGAAGTGCATATACAACAAACCGTACAAACAATTTTGGAAGCGTGTGGTACACAGACGGATCCAAGATGGGAGACAAAACCGGAGCCGGGGCATATGAAGAAAGAACAGGGAATGAAATTATCATAAACCTGGGCCGTTATGCCACCGTATTCCAGTCGGAATTAACAGCAATAACCAGCTGCGCACAGGCAATGGTGGAAAGAAACTATGAGAACAAGCAAGTTCTCATTAGGTCTGACAGTCAGGCTGCCTTAAAGGCCCTACTGTCAGAGGAGGTCAACTCCAATACAGTAAAAAGCTGCCTGGTAGCCCTAACTGAACTGGCTGCCCGTAACAGAGTTACTCTGGAGTGGGTACCAGGGCATCAGGGAATAGCAGGAAACGAAAGGGCAGACTCACTAGCTAGGAGAGGAGCCGAACACACCCTGATCGGTCCTGAGCCCACCTGCAGTATTGCTTACAGCAGGGCAAAGGGCTATATAAAGGACCTCCTCAGAGAAGCACATCGCAAGCATTGGAATGCGTTGCCTGGACTGAGACAGTCAAAACTGTTTATTCAAGACCCGTCCAGGAAGACTACCAAACAAATCCTGAAGCTTGACAGGAGCAACCTAAAGAGACTAACAAGTCTCCTCACAGGACACTGCAAGATGATGAAACACCTCCACACGATGGGGATAACAAACGACCCTGCGTGTAGAGTGTGTGATATGGAGGAGGAAACCCCATTACATATAATCTGTCGATGCGAAGCACTGGCAGCAAAAAGGCTTAGGAGATTCGGAGTCCCCTTCGTGGACGTAGAAGAACTCCAAGCCATCCCCCTCAGGGACATCCTGGACTTTGTAAAAGATACAGGACTACTTGAGGGAGACTAACTATTACAGGGGGCACAATAGGCCTACTAGGCCGCAGTGCAGTGGGCAAAGACCCCAACCCATGAAAAAAAAAAAAAAAAAAAAAAAAAAGTTCTGAAAAATGTGAAAATAATCAAACAATAAACATTCAACCCCAAATTTAAGCGTTTGGTCAAGTTGAAAATAAATTCATGATACATTAGAATGACAAGAGTTATATCAAAACAATCACTGACAGGAAAATATACAAATATTGTTTGAAGTGTCTGAAAAACTCAAATTTACGTATTCAATTAAGCAGTGGCACGCTACTGGCTGTTGAAAACAGCACGTCATTATTTATTTGTTTCATTCGTTATTTGTTTAAGCTTAGTTCTAAAGTAAGACAGAATGGCCGCAAATTATTGAAGCCAAGAGTAATATGGCATGCTGGCGGCACTGGGGTCTTCTAATAAGCAAGCAGTACGAGCGGCACGTCTATACGCGACCATTTTTTCGCACTTTAGACCGATTTCAAAATTTGGAACTAAATTCAAACAAATGACGAACTATGAAACAAATAAATAATGACGTGCTGTTTTCAACAGCCAATAGCGTGCCACTGCTTAATTGAACATGTGCATTTGAGTTTTTCAGACACTTTAAACAATATTTGTAAATTTTCCTGTCAATGATCGCTTTGAACCATCTCTTGTTGTTCTAATGTATTATGGATTTATTTTTAGAACTTAATCAAACACATAAATTTGAGTTTGAATGTTTATTTTTTGATCATTTTCAGATTTTTAAAAACTAATAACTCCAAAAATATTGGCCAAATCAAAAAATCGTAGAGTAACTTTTTGTTCAGTTTTTATGGTAGAATACCGTCCTGTAGTCCGTGTCCGCGAGTTTCGGAACACCTTGTAGATTTTAAAATTTTCCCACAGAAACAAATCTTTTAGTTTTTTTGATGTCAAAAACCGACAATAAAATTTCAAATTTTAGGCCATTCCAAGTACAATGGTTTCAGTTAAGTTCTACAAAATTTGTATTAAATGTACTTAAAAAGTTTTAAAGAAAATTATTTATGAATATAAAAATAAAAATACTAAAATACTGCAGGGTAATAGATTGTTAGTCGTAGTGTTGTTTGTTGTTCACTGGAAAATTTAGCAAACCTTGCCAACTTTCTATCAATTAGTAGGTCAATATTAAGCGCCAATAAAGTTAATTCTATTAATGGCGTAAATAAATATTCAGTAGGCAAACAATCAAGAAAATAAATTGGACCGTTAATCTCATACACAACACATTAGTGCTTAAAGTTAGTGCTACTCAAGTGTTCTATATGTCAATAAGTACGTCACCAAAATCGATACAGCGAATAGATTTAATTGAATTTTGGGTATTTTAGACTTTAAAAAATTCTAAAACATGCATATCTTTGTAAATAGCAGGGCTACAATTTTGTAACGTTTAAAAAAATCTTTGAGGAAGTTTTAAAACTTAAATAAAGCTACTGCAATCACCCTGTATGCTGTATCTTTAAAACATTACGCGATTTTTGCGTAATATATTTTCTTCTTCGACGTCTGTTTAAAATTTAAATGATTGATGCAAAGGTCGATTAAAAATATGGTGTAATATTTATTTTTGGTGCTCACGTTTACTGTTTTCTGGCTTTTATTATTGTTAGGTTTTTTATCAATTTCTAAATCCACTAGGCTTTCGAAATATTTATAACATGTAATAAAAAAAATAGTAAATAGTATAAGGATTTTTTTATTATAGAACGTGGCAACATTGTTGTTAAAATGACTGCATGCGAAAAAATTCACCTAATTTAATTTGTCAATTTTTGAAGTACAGTGCTATTAAACATTTTATTTGTATGCTACACTCAAGAAAGTTTTGACGATTTTATCATTGACAGGTTGTATCTAAAACACAGTGTACAAATAATAAGGAATAAAAACAAATCACGATTCTTGGAAATTAAATTAACATTTAGTTTTATTATACAGGGTTGGGCAAAAGTACGGAACAATGCAAATATATTTAATACAGAAGCCGCGATTTTGACAAAATTTTCTACGTGAAGGTTGCGATTTACGGCGGATGCAATGAAAGTATCGGCGGTTTAAAAGTACTTCCGGTTTAGCCGTAAATAATATCAACTTTTTTATTTTAAATAGAACACCCTATATATTTTTTGATATATCAATAGAACTCTTTTTTGCGAGTTCAGTGATATAAGGTTTCATGCCTTTATTTTCGATTATTTTAGAGATATTGAACAATAATGTTTCGTAATTGTTATCTAGCAGCTCATGAAAACAAAAGAATGTGAGAATCTTAACTAGTTATGCAATGTTGCCAAATATGGCTGGTTCGTGTTGTATTGTTTTGATATTCGATAGATTGAGCAGTGTGGTTGCAGTAATCAATTAATAACCTAATTAATTAAAACTGCTGATATTAACATCACAAATGGTTCAATTAACAGAAAGAGAACGAATTCAAATCTTAATTATGGTTGGTTTTGGTGAGCGTCGTAGAACTCAGCAAGAAGTTTGTACTTTATTGAAGAATCTGCAATATTTCTTTTAATTGAACCATTTCTGATGTAAAATTCAGCAGTTTTAATTAATTAGGTTGATTAATTGGTTACTGCAACCACACTGCTCAATCTATCGAATATCAAAACAATACAACACGAACCAGCCATATTTGGCAACATTGCATAACTAGTTAAGCTTCTCACATTCTTTTGTTTTCATGAGCTGCTAGATAACAATTACGAAACATTATTGTTCAATATCTCTAGAATTATTGAAAATAAAGACATCAAACCTTATATCACTGAACTCGTAAAAACGAGTTTCACCGATATGTCAAAAAATATACAGGGTGCTCTATTTAAAATAAAAAAGTTGATATCATTTCCGGCTAAACCGGAAGTACTTTTGAACCGTTAATACCTGTATTGTATCCGCCGTATATCGAAACTTTCATGTAAGAAATTTTGTCAAAATCGCGGTTTTTGTATTAAATTTGCATTGTTCCGTACTTTTGCCCAACCCTGTACATATTTGTATAAATTAATATGCGTAGTTTTTTAGACATATAAGTAGTTCTCTATAGATATAAATAATGTCTATTTTTTTAGTGACTAAATACAGAATAGGGAAGTTGTTAAACATATATGACGAATAGTATAATTAGCTAAATGCATTTCTACCTGCAACCAAGATGAAATATTTTTTTTGTAATTGATGTAAATTATGAATTTATACAACTGTTTAACAAAAATTCCGAATATAGAGGCTGAGCGTATTGTAGCTTTGTTAATTTCAATCGAGTGTTTAAAATACAAAATTTAAGACGTGATTAAAGTTAACAAAGCTAACAACAACCCTGAAAGTATAATGGAAATTTAAGTTTCATAGTTATCTCATAAATCTTACTCAATGTAACAGGCAATTCTTGACATTTGATACAGTATACAAGCAATCAAAGATTCTTAAATAGGACAAGGATTTCAAATTCACAATATAGTTAATTGTACCTACATGTGTAAGTTGTACTTGCATATTGTTTACTAATTGTAATCTTGGAGCAACCGTATAAAATTATGTTTTTCAAAAAAAGGATGATTTAATATTTATATTTATTGCATTTTTAAATTAAATTTAAAAATAGTAAATACCCAAATGGTTGAATTTTCAAATAGTTTTAAAACCAAACAACAAAATTTTTGAAATACTTGTTAAATGATTCTGAACAAATTATTAACAGCTATACGAAATTGGTGTATTATACAATCATTTATTTTACTTTAGATAATAAATTATTTAAAAAAAAAACAGCAACTGAGATTTGACTCCAAATAAAACACCTACAGGGGGGCTTGACCCCATGTGCCCGGTCGACACCTATGACCCCTCATAAGTCACAGATATTAGATAGGAGACAAAAATATTTGTAAAAAGTTAGGCAATATTCGCATTTTTTTAGATACCTACACAAAGCAAATAAACACTAACAAAGTTGGGTTTTGGGGGGGGGGGGTACAATTTAGATTAAAAAAAAGTTAAGTGAGATCTGACAAAAATAAATCTTTTTGGGGGAGCCTTCCACTGGGACGGCATCCCATATGTTCTCTTTTTGTAATCCACCTGATTTACTTATTGCTCATCAGAGCAGATTGTAAATATAAATAAAGTTAAATAAAAAAAAAGAAAAAAAAATCTTATGATGTGTCTTCAGTTTGATGCTTATAGTTTCTCGTCTACAAGTTATTTTTATATCAACCCTTTTTCAGCAGCTAAAGTTGCGTTGTGATCATGGTGTCATACAATATAACACCATACTTATTTTATAAGTATGAGTCAACTCCATAAATTGAAACTGTAAAGTGAAAATCAATATGCCGAATTTAATAAAATGGCACATTCGATTTGTCACTTTCTGTTGTTATTGCTAGTCGTATTTGGATGTGTAAATCGTACTAAATGTTTTTTAAATGATAATTTAAACTTGCTATTTTGTGATTCGAGATGTGTTAATGCATATAAATTTAATAATCCACGTGAGAAAAGGTAGGTTTATTTATGTAATTTTTTTAATTCGCTGCTGTACGTACACCTACCAAGAATTCAAGTTAACCAAAATCGAAATTTTGTTGATTCTGAGAAATAATCGCCAAGTATGTTATGTTACTTTTTTCCCACGAATCTATCAAATTACTATTCCGATTCTTGTGGTTTTAATCTCGTTGGGCTTATCTCTCGAACGTAATAGAATTTGCATCATATCTTCATATCACAGTCGACTTCGCAGAACTCTTCGACAAAACAGGTTCACTAACTATCAATTAGCTGCGATGGGATCTTTTAACATTCAGTGAGAGGATGACACTCTTGCAATCAATAATAATACCCAATCGTATAAAAACATGGCCTTCGCTTTCGCAACACGAGCCGCAATTTTTAATACTTGACGACAAGGCAAAGAGGTGTTCATATTTAATTCTTATACAAATGGTCGTTCACAAGTTAAGATTCACTTTAGCTCAAATAAAAATTGAACAAAAAGTAAACTCTTCGTTTTCGATTTTTATGCGTTGTAGCACTGTTATACCAGCGACGTTTCAATTAAGTAACTCGTGATTTGGATTAATTAAATGAGTTGCACAAGCGGTTCGGTACGTTTACAGTCTTATCAATATTAATTTTTTTCTGGAAGCACTTGTCGTGGTTTGTTCATCAGTTTACTAATTGTTTACTATGACTATGACTATGACTTCGGACATTAAATAATTAAAGTGAATACTCACTTACTTCACATGCAATATGAATTTTCTTGAGATTCTGAATATTAAATTACAACCATTTCTGTAAATGATTGAAAAAAAAAACATTTTTTTGCTACAGTTGTCATAAATTAGGTCACATGCCAAATAATTGTAATAATCATACAAGGCTCTAAATTTAAATTTAAATGGCTGCAGTTAAAATTTACAACCATATGTTGCAATGTTAATGCAGTTATTGCCAGAAATTCGGCCGTATGATTAAAAAGCGTAATAAATGTTATTACGAGAATTGTGAAACAGTACATTGAAAAAGAATGAAATTAAATTCAAACCCAAATTTTTTTTAACAAGGAATTTAAGGTTTTATCAAATTTTTCACAACTTTTGTGATTTATGGAGTATTTACTGGAGACAATTTTTCTCTCAAAAAAGTTATGACAGTCTAATTAAAATGACCGCAGTATTAAAAAAAATATAAATGCGTTATAAAATAATTGTGCCTTTTCAGTATTTTTCTGATCAAAAAATTAGAATTTATATTTTTAAATAATATGTGCAATCGGAAGTAAAATAAATTACATATAAAAAAATTTGAAAGGGACAATGACATCATTTTTAAATGTCGCTTCCTGTTTTTCCTGAATGTATAAAAAGGTAAAAAAAATCGTCAAGTAAACAAGAATATTTTATTTACTTTAAAGCCTAATTAATGCCGTAAAAACCCAACAACGTTTAATTACAGATAACACTGTAAATGCTACTTAAAACGCGTGATTTTAAAGATAAAAGTGTAAACAATAGCAAGTGCGTAATTAAATTTTATAGCCAGTACTTGTAGCCCCAAACTTTCATCAAATTAGCATGACTATACAGAACAGAAAAATCGATTTAATGTTATAAACAGTTACTTCATAAACATGTTTGCCTCGCTCACTACAGTTTCTTAGCAACAAATCGTGATCATTGTTTTACAACCATTATGAAAGAGTAAATTAATAAAAAAAACAAATTTAATAGAGTAGATACCAACTTATGTTTAGTAAAATATAAATAGGCAAATAATTTAAAAATAATTAATGAATTTTAAAACAAAATGGTGCAGTAAATATCAACTTATGTTTACCAAAGCACGAACATATAAAAAAATTCTAACACAAGTGACGATAAAATTTTATTTGCCAAACAATAATCCAAAACATTCGACTATCGGGCAGGTTCATGTGAGGTAATACTCGTGGCGCTTAAAATCCACGTGGAATTAATTTAAACCCAGTTTTTTCTCACAAATACGTCACAACACAAACATACCCATGATACCCCTAGGGTGTGACTTGTCTTGTCGAAGTCCATCTTGCAACGCTTCCCCGGAGGTCTTTTTTATATCAGATTTAAATCAAAGACTAGCAAGTAAACAAATCTTTAAATATGATAATTTGGTTGTAAAAACTGCAGTTTTGTGAACAAGTTGTCACCTGACCAGTGGCGAATGCGACTGCTCACATATAACTGTCGTGATAATTAACATTGCTGTCTTGCTTTGCAGATAACGTTGATCTTAGCAATCTAGGTAATGAAAACAAATTACTGTGAGATTAATTTCAGGCACGTGCCAGAAACAGAGACCGGAGAATGTATGGCAGCAGCAAGATTGACCTCCACTGTTCAATTATCAAGAACTCCTTGTTTTGATGCGATAAAGACACATTTCGGTAAATTTATGTTAACTTATGCGAACCCAGAAACAGAAATTAAATTTTATCGATTACTCATTCTCTTTGTTTATTGGATATCATTTATTCTTTTGTTGTGCTGGTTGGTATAAACATTTCCTTATGATAACCTTTTAGATGGCTGCTAGTTTATAAATCTAATGTATGTGTAAATAAATATTTAGTTAAATAGCCGTTTTTTTTAAATTACGGAAAGGGCGTGTCTCATGGTACACAAATTGAACCGGTGTTCTTTACACGCGTAGTGCTCGATAAAGACTCGCAAATGCATACCTAATTTTCTGCTTGTTATATACATAAATATGACTCATTTTTAATATGAAAGAAATAATTGTCTAGAAAACTTGTTTTTACTACATCTTCTTGCTATAATGACTTTTGAAATATCATTTACTTAACTTTTTTCTCGGTATTCAGTTTTACTGTAGTTAAGGTTCTTGATTCACATTAACATGAATCGAATGTAGTTCATGGGCCTTTACAACAGTAAAAGTCGTTGTAACAAGAATAAGTCGAGGAAACAACGTTTTTAAAGTTGTTTTAAGCATTGAGAAAACAGTAGCGAAAACGAGTTTTTAAAAGTCGAGAACAAAGTTGTGAAAACGAGAAAGAAACAAAAATTACTAGTAACCGCAAGACTCTTTCCTAGTACTTTAATATCGCAACAAACTTCCTTATCAGTTATCACCATATATTGAGCAATTCATATATTATGTAAGAAAAATGTGCTTTAAAACGCCATTGTCAAGGATTTCTGTCGATAAAAATACAACTTATCTCAAACCATGTCTGGCGATTATTGCGTTTATATCCAGCGCAGCGGGTAGAATCGATTTACAGAACATAGGAAATGCCCTGGGAAAGAAAGAGGAAGCAAATGCGACAGTCTCCCATAGAGTAAAAAAGATAGACGATACAAAAGACGAAGCTTTAGAGGGTGTTGCTCCGTTTCGTTACGAGCAGTCTCGGATGCGATCGGTATCGCTCGTGAAAACCTCCACGCCCTCGATGTAAGTCATCTCTTTTGCTCTAATGCATGACAGTTGTGTTTGCTTTCTTTCACATAGCATTCTGTATGTTCCGTAAAACCATTGAAGATCCCGTACGCTTTAAGTTACGCAACTAAAAGCGGCTAGAGTGCGCAGGCGCACCCTGCGCACTTGGTTCTTGGAATGTGACGCCACGGCGACTAACTAGCAAAGTATTGGTTGTTAAAATAACAACATAACATAATCTTACAGACGCGCAAAAACAATAAAGTATACAAAACAACAATCAGTAATTATTAAAAAATTCATTAAATATTACAACCAGCAGGTGTTAGTGATGCAGTCAGTATACGACGTAGGTTTTTTTCTACCAACAAGAACACAACATACATTGCAAAAAAATCCTACCAAGAAAAGCGTTGGTAGGCCTTGGCCCAATAGTTAATTCAGCCCTGATGATGGTTATCGTAACAAATCGCATACTTTTTTTCAAAAATTTGTTTAAGATGAGTTTTTTGAAAAGTTCGACTTTAACGCCTAAGTTGCCAAATCAGTATAAAATTTGGTTTCGTAATAGCTCTAACAGGACACACTGATATATAAAGGTATGTTTGAAACCACACACACTGATAAATTCAAAAAGTTTCGAAGTTATGTAACTTTTTAGAAAATTATTTTTTAAATAGGTAACTGGCCACATTTGTTTATAATTTTGAGATTCTACACTCAATTTTTAGATACAGCAATATTTAGGGGGTTAATCTTACCCCTCTTGACGTTTTTATTTTGTTTTTTTATGTTCTTTAATCCTAAGCTATATGTTTTGAGAAAATCAGAAAACAAGGTTTTTACCTTTATTTTCTGTTTTTTGCAGTCGACCTTGCCGGAATGCCCGCAGCAGATAAAAATGCATCCACGTTTTATAGGACATTCGCCTATTTCCCACGTGTAAAAGCAATTCCTTTCGTTTTATGTGAAATCCCCAATTCCGAATTACATTAATTCAAACTTGTAAAGTGTGATTAAGAAAAAAATTGTTTTCAAGACAAACAAAAATTTAGAAATTTCACATTTTTATAAATTAATTTTAAGTTAATTTTCGCGCTTTCACTTGTGCAGTTAACCAAAATACAGATAATGTAGGTAATAACGCAATAAAGCAATACACTTATGAAAAAAAAAATATTTCACGCCAATAAATTTTAACACGCAAATATGAAAATATGAAAGCAAAGATTTAATATAGAAATTAAAAACACGACCACATAGGTACAAATGATATCGGACAAACAAAAACTAGATAAAAAACGTTGTGTCAGCTAAACGCGCTTACGCACGTAATTGGAAATACCTACGCACAAGGAGAACTCGTTAAGAAATTTTTTCCGCAATATTAAAGTTTAGAAACGGTTAGATTTCTTGTAATTTCAATTTTAATGCATATTTTGTAAAACAAGCTAGAGTAATACTAAAAACATTAGAAAAAGTAACGCTTGGACGATAAAATTTAATAAAGTTTTGTTTTTAAAATTGCAGAACCCTTTTAGAACACAAAAATTGAAAAACAATATTTTAAATTTTGGAATTGTTTTTAGAAAGCTTTTGATTAGGTGACGTCCCTACGAATTTTGGAAAACTATTCGTTTCATTGCCCATAAAAAACGGATTAAAGAAATAACTTTGACACTTTATGTAAAGTTGGATTACTTTAAAAGGATTTACTTCTAGGCCGTTGCAAAAAAAACGCTTCTGTAAGATTGAAGTAAATAAATTCTTTTAAATAAAAGCACATTTTAAAAACAATAGGGTTGTTTTAACTTCGGCAATATTTTATTGCAATCACTTGACAAATTTCAAATTTAATAAGCAATAAACAAAATTAAAGTATCAAACCACCACTTATTAAAACAAATTAAATATTGTAGCTACACAGAATTTTTGTTTTTCATCTGCACATTAACTGTTGATAATAAGTAATCAACTAAGGAAATGACATGATTTATGTTAAAGCATTCAATTTAATGTTAACTTTATTGATAGCTGGTCTCTTTAACAATTTTGTTTATTGGTGAGGGGCAAAAATGTTTTCAATTTATTAGTATACAAAAAGTGGAAGGAAAAGTGAGATAAAGTTAAAGATTAAAATGATCAAAATGTTTCCACTTACCAGCACTGACAAACTAAACAAAATAAAGTAACCAAATACTGTCTGATGGACTGGATTTTTCAACCGCTTCCTGCTTTCAAATTTCTCTCTTAAATTTACAGTTTAAAAGAACTAAATACCCGTAGTAACGGTTGCATAAGTTTAGAATTTATTAGCGGAATCGGCTCGTGCTGGAGCGTCACGATTAATTAATGACCAAAAGTAAGCAAGTGCCGTTTATATAGACACGAGTTGATGATTCCGTACGAAGAAAAATACAATTAAGCAAGCAACACATCTGCATTTGCAGAAGTTTTGTGCTTATAGTGGTGGTAGGGACTGCTATTGGATTCTTATCGAGAGTACTGGAATGTGCGTGGAGTCTGGTATCGATTTGTTGTCAGACTGGTTGGCTGTTTGCTCTTATTTTAAAATAACATGTAATTTTCTTATCAAAAATCATTCAATTTGCGCACATTTAAATACAAAATATTTAAGATTATTTCGTGTTAAACTTTCGCATTCCTTCGAACTAGGGAAAATAATTTTTTCAGCAAAGGAATTATACGAACACGAAAGTGGATTTTCTAGCTACAAATTAGTGGTTGGTACGATTTTTTGAAAATTTTGAAAGTCTAAAATCGGTTGTAATGTTCTTTTTTTTTATTTTGGCAATTTTTAAGAAATAACTTTTAAAAACTGATTATCTACGTTCCTTTTTTAAACTTTGTTGGTTAATACAGTTAGGGAGATGGGTTATAATTGGCTTTTCCCAATGCTATAATTATCCCGTGACGCTTTTCATGAATTTTTTGAAATTCGATTTTTTATTATATCGCCTTTAAGCTTAGTATTGTTAGCATATTAGTGATAATAAAAGAGTCTAAATTTGAAATTTAAATGCAGTAATATTTTTGGAGGTTGACGAATTAGAGCCTTGCACGGGCCGGGCGCGCTGGACATGCTAAAAACCGACTTGACCTAGACGGGTCTGATTGCAATCCTTTGCAGGTAAGGTACGAGCTGGAGCAAACCAACACAAAAACATAAAATAGATCTTCCAAAATACTCTACTATTGACTATGTTGACTAATTAAAGAACGAATTAATTAATTTATTGCTCAAACAATTAATCGATCATATTATTTATCGATTATTTCGCAAAGGCCAGCTTTCAATGATCGCATGGTGTATGGTCTGCAGTAATAGGCGGCGTGCCTCAATTTAAATGAAGATAAAGTCCAAAAATAAATGCCAAAAGTTGCTAAATCACATTCGTGATCAAAAGCAAAACAAACACTAAAACTATTTGAAGAAATTATTTAGATTCACACCCACAAGATAAGCTTAAATAACGTGTTTCATCAAAACATAAACATTTTATAACTTTATTGTTCTCTCAGTTCAAAAGGATTGCTGTGATATATTAAAATTGAATACTAAAATAACAACTAATCAGTGTTCATACCAAATTATTGATAGTGGGATAATCGCATTTGCGCAATTCGTTGCAGCATTATATTGCGGTTGCACCTAAACAAACAAGCCAATTCCCATCTGTGCAGTTTTGTAACTAGGGACAAGAATCACGTAGTGTATTCTAATATTTGATAATCTTAACTGTAAAACTATATTTTTTGGGGCTTTCGCGGTTTCTCGCACTGTCAATATTACAGTTTACTTTCGGCATAGACCGCGTCGTCATTTGGGGATTACACCTAGCATAATCAGGTAAAGAGCGACCTGAAGCTTGTCTGCCTTCATAAGTATTTGCTCTAAAAGTTTGAGCTATAGTCGTTGCTAGGCCCTGTCTGCCTAAACAGGGCCGTGAGCTTAGATTATTTGAACCTTGGGGCGGACAAGAATTTGATCCTAATGTTTGTGAACCCATACAAACTATGTATGGTTTGTATGAGTTCACAAAAAGATAACAGGCATAAGCCGATTAAGTATTCTTGTTTGGTAAACAAAATACATTAACATCAAATCCTTGTCTGCCCCAAGGTTCACATAATCTAAGTACACGGCCCTGTTTAGGCAGGCCGGGCCCACGAACAACTATGGCTCAAATTTTTAGAGCAAATACAGACAAGATACAGGTCGGTCCTTACCTTATTATGCTGAGTGTAATCTCCAAATGACGACGCGGTCTAAGCCAAAAGTAAATTGTAATATTGACAGTTCGAGAAACCGCGAAAGCTCCCAAAGAATATATTTTGACAGTTAAGATTGTCAGACATTAGAATACACTACATGATTCTTGTCCCTTGTTACAAAACTGCACAGATGGGAATTGGCTTGCTTGTTTAGGTGCAACCGCAATATAATGCTGCAACGAATTGCACAGATGCGAATATCCCACTATAAATAATTCGTTATGAAACTTTATGTTTCAGCGCGATCCGCTTTGGCGAGTACATATTCGGCGCTGTAAATAAAATTGTTTAATTTTGTTCTTTCTTTAATTAATGAACATTTCAATAGCCACTTGGATATTCATAAACATTTAACATGGAATTCAGATTTATTTATATATTTATTTATTATTCAGATCAATTATTATAAGTTAGCTGTCAATTCTGTCGTGGTAACAACCGCACTATTATTGATGGTGGCAGTTAAATAATACTAAAAATCTAACTCGGGTTGCACCGGACAACCAAAATCAAATGTTAAGGGGGATTTCTATCTACGCAATTTATTGTAGCAATTCATTACAACAATTTATTGTAGCAATATATTTCAGGAGTTCATATCAGCAATTCAGTGCAACATTTTAATGCAGCCATTTATTGCAGCAATTGATTGCAGCAATGTATTGCAGCAATTAATTGCAGCAATTCATTGCAGCAATTATTGCAGCAATTTATTGCAGCAATTATTGCAGCAATTGATTGCAGCATTTTATTGCATCAATGTATTGTAGCAATTTATAGCAGTAAACATTGCAGCAATGTATTGCAGCAATTTACTGCAGTAATTATATTGCCCACGTTACGTAGCGTAAACGCAAAATTTTCTGCTGCAATGCAATTGCTGAAACAAATTGCGT
Source organism: Ctenicera cuprea (assembly GCA_958336395.1). NCBI lineage: Eukaryota > Metazoa > Arthropoda > Insecta > Coleoptera > Elateridae > Ctenicera > Ctenicera cuprea. The sequence continues at coordinate 20,227,602 of OY284493.1, forward strand.
AGATCCTACTGATGTGAATTTTGTATTAATAGCATTCTTGATGTATTTAACACGAGATAAAATATCGGGTTTTAAACATTGAAATTGTTATTTTAATATATTTCGCGGTTATAAGCAGCTTTTTGCAATAAGCTTTTTCTGTATTTTGATCGTTACCACAGTTTTCTTTATTTTTTATCTCAACTTCCAAATTTTTAAATGTTGTTAATAACTGAAACCCTTTCTTATAAACATACGAAATATATAATTAAACTACTGCCAAGGCTTTATGCTAGTTAGACGAAAACAAATTCGTATCCAGCAATCAATTATTTAATTAATATTTAAATCGATTACATAGTTTAATAATATATTTTGGTATAACTGCTACCATTGTTCATTTTCGACACCCACAACTTTTACTTTTCTTATGGTCGGCATTTTAATTTTTTTTACATTGGGATAGAGTTTTTTATTCTGAATTCAACTATGTGTCACACTTTGAATTTTGTTTAAGTTTTGAGCATTTTATTACAATTTATAAAAATTGTGACATGGAAAGACCGTGTCATTTAATTAATTGTTTAAAACAAATTCTAGTAAGTCATAAACCAATGGAAGTAAAACTAAACACTACTTTTATTTACTTTGACGTTTAGATACACCCAACGTATGTGAAAATTACTGGAAATTTTGTTGCGAGCGTAGGCAGTAGAACAAAGTTTTTTTTTTCAAAAACAAATAAGTCATTAAGTTTCTAACATACACAAATTACTGAAAATTCTCTTGCAGTTTTTATGCAACCGACGTAACAAATTTGAACAAGATAAATAAATAGAACAAATAACTCAAACTGCAGTAATGCAAACAATTATTAAATAAATGTTCAAATTGCAACGCACATTGCAAAGCACACACACATTTTACACCTTTGTAAACCATGATCAGAAGCTCGTCTAAAGTTAACTCTTGAAATTTCTGGGAATTTTTGTAATCTATGTGTTAGAAACTTTTTCATGCATTTGTTTTTGTAAATAGAATGACTTAAGCTGCTGTGCTGCCTATGCTCAAAACAAAATATCCTGAAACTTTTACATACGTTTGATGTATCTAAACGTCATAATAGATAAAAGTTTTGTTTTAATTTCATAATAACATTCAGTTTATGGCCTACTATAATTGTTTTAAAATAAATTAAATGACGTGGTCTTTCCATGGCACTCTTACGAAATTTTTATTTTCTGTAATAAAATGCTAAAAACCTGAACGAAATTCAAAGTGTGACACATCGTTAAAATCAGAATGAAAAACTCTACTTAAATATGACAAAAATTAATATGCTGACCCTAAGAAAAAAAAACAGTCGAAAATGAACAATGGTAGCAGTTATACCAAATCTGATAAAAAGTTTAGATTTTGCATTAAAAAGCGGAATTATTTAATATAAATGGCAAATGATTTACAGCCGAAAACAAATAATCCAAAATTTCAGTTTGAAATTCAAATAAGCGAGATCCCACGCAATTCGAAGCAACCTGCATAATCGACAGATACAGCGAAATATTTATAACAGGTCGTAAAAAATATAAAAATAAAGATAGTAAGTGCTAAATTCAAACTATATCATTGTTGTTTTTTGACTATCAACTTCACCTTTTCTTAGTGTGGATGACATTTTAAACTTTTTGATATTTAAATGGTTTTTTCACTCCGACTGTGTCAGACTACACTCTGTTTGATATTTAACCGGCATAATTGTATTTATGGTACACATCTGTAAGCTTAAAGCAGTATATAAGGGCTAAGATAAAAGTAAAACCATTTAAATTTTGCCTTAAAAATTAGAAAACAATGAAGTTGGGAATGGTGGCATGTGGAGAAAATTCAAAAGTTATTGAATTACAGGCACGCATGTAAAAGCCGAAACGGGCTGAAACAATTTGGCCCGTGCAGGTCTCTAGATCGGTTTTTCCCGTTTTCCCTACTTTATGACTGATGAAATTCTATTTACTAATTTATGACGGTTTCCCGTTCCAAATAATCTTCTTCTGGGAAAACTAAAAGTCGCGTCTTTCCTGCTGTAATTAATTAGCTGATAACATTTATAGTGACTCTTACATGTAGGGAGTTTATATGTAAACTTAAAAAACAAATCTTGTGAGATTTACTAGTGAATAAGTTCTTTTTCAGAGCGCAATTTTCTGATTTTAATATCTTATCAGAAATTTTGACGTTCGTGGTTCAAAATACTATAAATACATTGCGGCTGAACTCGGAGGTCAAATTTTTGTTTTATTATTGTTGTAAATATTTCTTTAGAAACGCACTCTTTTATCCTATTAAAATTTTAACATTAAGAGTCGTCGATTTACTTTGTAGTGGTGAATCGAATTTATACAAATTTTGAACTACTGAATTGTGAACATGCGCATGTTCCTATCGACTATTGGAAGTACCTGGTAGGTACCTAACACTACCTATGTAACTAAAAACACAGCATACCTGATATATTCATAATAATGAGTGTGTAGACGTAAATATTGATGTTATCGAGAAATACCTTAAAAAACATTGTTTGGTAAATTAGGAGTAATATTTCTGCATTCTCAAACAAATTTTTGTTAAAACATTAGTGCTCTGACGCCACTATAGTTATTTAAAACAAATACCTGCTTAGTTTTTGACCTTGTTTGATAAAGGTTTTTTTTCTCTTTTCAGCAACATTAAGCTCATATCTTTATATCAACAATTTTGTGGCAGAAACACGATAAGCGTTCCCTGCACCGATTTTAGATATGATATCACTTCATTTTCCCTTCCAATTTTAAATGTCGTTCGTTCTTTTGTTTCTCGTATATTTCTAGAACGGTTGGACTTAAACAAATTACTTAAACAAATTAATAGGACCTAGTAGAAGACTTCATTAAAAAAAAAATTTTAGCTTGAGTATGACGGACGCTAGGATTTTTTTAAAGTATTTTGCCCGTAACACCTGTTTAGTGAAGAATAAGTTGACATACCCGTAGGCATTAAATATGGTATCGCAATAAATCTAGGAGGCACAATGACGTTTTATAAAGGTATTTTCGAAACCTTTAAAACTTACAAAATTGAAAACTGTGCACATTTCTTGTTATAATATCATAAGTATTGAAATACAAAATAAATACAGTAAAAATTGTCGCTCAAACCACACGCTGAACTGTCGATATAGAGGTTAAATAAGTTTAAGGGTGTAGGTTGCCTTGTAACTTCCCGGATACGCGTCATCTGGTATACCACAAGTCCACACCACGCTTGAATGGTAAACTGATAACTTGATTCTAAACGCATATGTTGTAATAGCTGGTAATTTGCAACTATTTATTGATTCTTCTTATTTATCACTGTTTATTTTACAATGACTAAGAGAAGCTGCAATGTTGCAATATGCCAAAGCAATTCCCAGAAAGCAAAAATATCTGTTGAACAAATTATGTTTTTTAGATTTCCTAGAAATCAAAAGATTAGAAAGGAATGGATTAGAAAATGTCACAGAAAAGACAAATTTAATGCAGAATGTTGGTTGTGATGATTTTGAGGATAGGATGCAAGCGAAGTTAATGAATATAATACCTAAGAAATTAAGTAATTAGAAATTACAGTTATTTTTAGCAGTCCCGCCGTCTCACTTATTAGAAACCCATTGAAAGAAACCAAAGTGGTAATAAAAGTGAAAGAACTGAACTTTGACTAATGAAACAAAAAAAAGAACTTGTGAAAGAACTAACTGCCCCTTCCAGGGCTTCTAAAACAATGCTAGAACTTACCTCAGAACGATCTACCTGCAACGAAAGCCCTTATGAGATTTTGGAAAAGAATTTTAACCATCTTTTAGGAGAAAATGAAAATTTAAAGAAAAAAAATTAAAGACAATAAAAATATTTTGCTCTTTTACAAGAAAATAATTTAAAATTTGCACAAATTAGTTAAAAAGTACGAAGGTGGATTTGAAAGGAACTGTTTGCAGACTTTTTGACGCAAAATCAGCTCTATATAATTATGACGAAGAAACCCAAAGGTAGTGGAATCCCAAAAAAATTTTAACGGCATTTACCTTGAGATATTTTAGCAAGCGTGCCTATATTTATTTGAGGCAAATCAGAGATGGGCCGCAAACATAGATTTGAAAAGTGGAATATTAAAAGATATTTTAAATTTAATAGATTTATGTGGTTAAAATAAGAACAACCGTGAAAAAGTTACAGTACTTTCATATGACGAATTTATACCCTTACATTTCTACATTTTTGATAAAAATGCAAAGTACGTACAGGTATAATAAAAAAGCAAATTATAGCACCAACTATTCCGCAAGTTTTCAGCAAACTTTGTTTCTGTATCTCCTTTCTGAAATAAATAAGCCTATCATTAATTTTCTACCACCCTGTAGAATTAAGCGATATTATACAAATATATATTTAAGATGTTGCACCAATAGATCACAATATAATTCTATTATCAAGTAGAGACAGCTTTTATTTGAACAATAAAATATGCTGCACTATAAGCATTATTTTAAACTAGCATACCTAATGACGTTTTCCCGCCGCGTCCCTGATTGGTCAAAATAACGAGGCAACCTACACACTTAACTAACCTTGTGTCCATATAACTCCCAGGCGTTGAATTGTCAATATGATTCTTTTTCATTTGCCATAAAACAGCCAATGCGGCATTTTGATTGGTCAATGTAAATCACGTGATATGTGATTTAAATAGCCAAAAATGTATCCCAAAAACTGGCCACAGGATATAATTCAAATTTTGTGACCTACTTTCAAAAAATTGTTTCTCTAGAATTTTGTAAACTATTAAGCTAGAATACATATTTCTATATAGGTTTATATACGACTCAAGCTTCTGAACAAACAAATAGGTGAAGTCGGGCGGCCATTTTGTAGGAAATAAAATGTCAAATTGAAATGCAAAGTAACGCGATTACATTAACTTGGCAAACAAAAAGTACTAAACAGTTAAATATGTTTAAGATTACTGTTTTAATATATAACTCCGCCAGAGCCAGGTAAAGGAGGAGGGTTGGGTTTAGGGCTAACAACCTTACCTCATAAAAAATTTACCTGTTACGAAAACTAATCAAAGAGAAAGCCGAACGGAAATGAGGAAACGACTAAAGCATCGAAGAAAGAAGAACGATTTGGAATTAGCTACTTGGAGCATTATTCAAACCCTGCGCCTCTCCAACGCTACTTAACCAACTTAAGAAATACAAAATACATAAGCACTACAAGAAATAAGATGAAAAGGGAAGAAAATAAGTGACTTTAAAGAACATGTAGTATTCAATATTGGGCACCAAGTAAACACGTTGAAGAACAGGATTCGTAGTGGATAAGAAAATTAGTCATCAAATAACAGACTTCAATGTAATAAATGAAAAATTGTGCACAATACGTTTAAACGGAAAATTTTTTGATGTTACTATAATCAACACACATACACCAACAGAAGAAAGTGAACATCGTAATAGAAGAGTGCTATAAACAGACAATTGGAAAGCATGGCAAGCACGACGTTAACAATGATAACGGAATGAGAATAATAAACTTTGCCATCAAAAATAACTTCGTTATAAAAAGTACGTACTTCTAACACAACAAAATTCATACGGACACATGGACTTCCCCGAACCAAGAAACCAGGAACCAAATCGATTACGTATTAATAGATTCTAGACACGCATCAGACATACAAAACGTCAAGAGCTGCAGAGGCGCGGACGCAGATTCAGATCACAATACGGTGAGAGTGAAATACCGCCAGAAAATAAGCGTGGTTAGGCAGACTAAAAGTGAGACAACAGAAAAATTCAATATTAAAGCGCTGAAAGGAGAAAACACAAGAAACACATACCAGCAAGAGATAAGGAAAAGGGCCGAAAAGGAAGAGCTACATAATATAGAAAATATAGAAAAAAAGTGGAGAAAAATAAAAAGGGTAACAAAGAATTCGGCGAAAGTAGCAATAGGGAAATATAAACCCAACAAGAAGAACGGATGGTACGACGATGAGTGTGAAGAGAAGATCGGAGCTACAAATGCAGCAAGGAAGAAGATGGTGCAAAGAGAAACCCGATCTAACATAGAGGAATACCAACAAAAAAAGAGAAGCACATAATACATATAGAGGAAAGAAAAAACTAGGAAGAAAGGAAAAAGCTCCAAGGGATTGAGGAACAGTATAGGAAAAGTGAAATAATCAAATTTTATCAAAAAGTAAAAGCCAAAAAACATATATTTCAGCCGAGAACAACAATGATTAAAGATAAAAAAGGCAATCTGTTAGGAGGAGAAATTTAAATAAAAAGAAACGGGTAGAACATTTTGAAGAGATTCTTAACGAAGAAGAAGACTAACATGTAATTGAAAAAAAAATAGAGAGAGAAGAGAGATTTATAACAGAAGCATCTAGTACCTAGCATACGCGGATGACGTAATAAAACTAACACGAAATAAAGATGCATTAACAAAGGCACATCTAGAACTATAAAAGAAAGCTGAAAAAGCAAGACTCAAGGTGAACGTAAATAGAACAAAGTATATGCGGATGTCTAGAACAGGACAAAGATGGCAAGTGGGGCAAATAGCAATAGAAATCCAAATCTTTGAAAAATTAATAAGTTTTAAATACTTGGGAAACATAATAACCAATAAAAATAAGACAGAAGACGTGATAAAAACAAAAATAGCATTAGGAAGCTTCTGGGCCTTACGAGACGTCTTCAAATCAAGATATATAGGAAGAGAGACAAAGGTGAGAATACACAAGACAATCGTGAAGCCGATAGTAACATACGCAGCGGACACCAGGGTGCTACGAAAAGAAGAACAAGACAAACTAAACGTTTTCGAAAGAAAAATTTTAAGACAAATTTATGGGGCGGTGAAAAAAGGAAACGAAAGAACAAATAATGAATTGAAGAGAATATACAACGAAATTGACATCGTAACAACAATGGTAACGACTAAATTGGACTGGACACTTGGTCAGGATGGATCAAGCCAGAATACCAAAGGCTGTAATAGACGGTAAATCAGAAGCCAAGAAAAGAAAAGTCAGACCAAGGAAAGCATGGCTAGAAGACATCGAAGAAGACCTGACGAAACTGGGTGTAAGAGGGTGGAGAAGAAAAGCAGTAAACAGAGGCGACTGGAAGAAAGTGATGGAGTAGGCCAAGGTTCTTCAAGGACTGTAGTAACACATAAAGCAAAGTATAGTTCGGTTTTACATATAAATAATTGTTGGTTCTAAACGGATTGCTGCAAATATGCATATACATATTATGTTGGTTCTATGTCTATTTCAAACGGTTCAATGGGAGTTTGTCCTTGAAGGTAAACGGAATAGGTTCTGGAAGTTCTACTGGTACTGTTTTCTGTGTAATTCTTGTGAAGCATATGAGAATACACAGAGGCGCGCCTAGCAGGGCTTGAGGTGCGTGTCCTGCACGCAGGCGCCATCGCGAAGGGGCGCTAAATCTTCAAAAAAAGAGCAAATAAATAAAATATCCAAACCGAACAATGCCTACATCAGCAAAACACCGAATGAACTCTCTCCGTCTCTGTAAAAAGGGACTTTCCCGATTTCCATAATATTTTGCTGTATCCTTCTGAAGACGTGCAATGTTAAGTGAATATTATAATAAATTATAATTTTATTTTATTTATTTTGTGCTCTGGGCGAAAGTAAAGTCACAATCAATAAATCGGAAAAATTGTATAATTTTTTCTCAAATTTTTCAAAATTTTCTAGAAGGAAAACTGCCTTCTCCCTACGTCCTTACATACGATGGGGCGCAAAACAAAAGATTTGCACACGGGCGATGGAGCTGTTGACAAAAATCTATGTTAACAAGTAACATAAAGAGAGTGGTAATAGTACCATTACATATTTAACACAATAGTATATTACGCAACAAGTTTAGAAAAGTGATGTTTTACTAAACGAGTATGGCTGGTTTGAGTACGAGCGAGCGAAGCGAGTGAGTAACTTAAAAAGCCATACAGGTTTAGTGAAAACACTTTTCTAACGAGATTGCGTATACTATTTTTTCGCATTTCATGTGAAAATTTAATTTTGTTAGTTTTTAATAAAAGTGACATTAATAACTGTCACAATTACTGGCATTGAATATAAAAAAATAATAGTAGGTAGGTTGTTTCAATAACATAGTAACCTAATTACAGCCAATTTTGCGATTGGAGAAATCCGTTGCTATGCTGTAATGGTTGCTATGCTGTAAAGTACCACTTTACAGAACGATTTTGAGTATAGAAATATAGTCAGTTACAATATGAAATGCGAAAAAATATGTTATAGCATAGAATTTGTGGAACTTTTAAATTAACTACATTTAATATATAATTTTATGTAATAAATGTTGGAATTACAACGTTAGAACATAAAATGTTTTGAAAATCTAAAATATAATAATGTTTTAATTTTTGAATTATGGAAATTAAAATATAAAAAAGTCAATTGTTACGGTACATGGAAACTCAGCAGTTATTATATTATCATGTCTGTTCGACTGTTCAGTGTTCAGTAATAAATTCGATCACTGGGCCCCATAAATTGTAAACTGTTAATTGCCAATTTATAATTAGTACTTATAAATTAATTATAAACAGAAATACGAACCATTCTTCTATAGATGTTTTTGCGTAGTTTCGCCATGATGAAATCTATTTTCACGAACTTGTCTGAAAAAAAATAACCCTCTTGTCGACGTAGTTTAATTTATCAAAAGCAAACCGCTTTTATTACACGCAATTAACGTTTTCTTCTTTAATTTGCGATTGTTAATTTTTTGCGCAATTTTTTGTTACTAGTTTAAATGTAATGCCAAGAAATTCTTTTGAAATAGTGCACAGTAGCAACTAACGCAACTTATATAAAAACCTAGAGCTTTAATACTTAATTGTTCTAGTTTATTATCGCGATGTCTTTGAGTACCTACACAATTAAAATATCTAATAACAATGGATAGTATTGATAGGTTATCAAAGTAAGTACTACACGGCAAATTTGGGTTATTGCTTGAGATAAAGAAAAGGTAAGATAACGACAAAAACATTTAATTATGTTAGTAGTTTCGTTATTGAGTTTCCAATAAAAAAAATACTTTAATCAGAGCCGGACTATGATATAAATTCAGAACATATTAAGAGTTAATTTTTAATTTAACTATTAATTAAGTAATTTAGGTGGTGTCAAATGAATTTTCCTTTTACTTTCGATTCCCAAGCATATTTGCTATTTGTAAGTTACCTTCAATGATTCTAAATTTTAAAACACAACAATTACATTAAAATGTAGAGATAGTATGACCTAAATTATGTTGCTTGAGACTTCTAACATCTAAACCTTTCTCTAGGTCATCAATTGCTTAGATTACAACTTAAAACTGTGCTTAGATAACAGGTTACAGCATTAACGGCCTTGGCGAATATATGCGACCTTGCGATGATCTCACATTTTAGACTTCCATTCTGAGTTTTATTAATTTATCATTGATAAATTCTGTGAAATGTGGAAAAAATTTTCAATGATTTGTTCACTAGGTGAAAATATGAACCCGTGTATCGTTTAAATAAAAGAACAAGGACGAGGATCACTTTTGATTTAAAAGCGTTGATGTTAAACCGACATAAAAATTACTGAAACCAGCTGAAAACTTGTAACAAAAAATTTCGAAATGAAATTTTTAAAAATGTTAAACGACGTTTTCAAATAATAACCTGACGCTGCGTCATAAATAGATAAAAGATACACGCTTTGGGGCTTAAGAGACCCAACAGTTTTTTTTGGGGCTGTGTGTACGCTGATTTGTATTAAACCTGAAATGAGGGGGTACATCAAAATTCATCGGCAAATAAGCTTTTTAAAAATGTCTAAACCGGAAGCGGAAATTAGACATATTTGTGTTTGGTACCATTTACCTATCCCAGAAACGGAATTGTGTAAATATGATAGAAGGTCATATCACAAATACAACGCTTTTTCAGAAATGTTTTGAAATTATAAAAATTTTAGAGCAAATTATTAAAACTTAATATTTTAATATTTTCAAAAAACTGTTGTTCAAATGTTGTTTTTAGGCATATAAAGCTAGGTTTTCCCATTGCGCTGATTTCTCTGTGACGTGTTCTATGGACTTTTAAAATTTGGAAATTAATTTTTTTTTATTACTTTCCCATCTACGTTTTGGCGTCCAAGGAACCCAAAAAAGTTGTTTTTAAAAAATGTCTGTCTGTGGGTGGGTGCGTGGGTGAGCGCGTGCGTGGGTTGTGGGCGGATGGGTGCGTTAGTTCCCATATATTTCCGGAATCCCTTGACCGATTTTCGATTAAATTTAATATGTAGAAGTTTCTTAGTTGCAGGTAGCTCTATAGGAATCGGAACCGGAACTGGAAACGTATAATATATATGTTTTTTTGGTATAGATTTATTGAAATTTTGAAAACTGTCTTGAAAACACTATGTTTATACTTTCCGAGCCGATAGTGCTTGCAGCAAACTAAAAATTTGTTTTTTACTAATTTCCAAGATTTTACTCTGACGCCCTCCAGGAATCTTTGAAAAATCTGAAAAGATTAATTATTTATTCAAAAATTCAAACGCTAATCGTTATAAATTTTAAGCAGTTGAATAGACTATTTGAAGTAGTTTGTTAACATTAAAAAAACTGTTTTAAAAATTGACAAAAGAAAATGGGCGAAGCAGGTCGCTGTTAATTTCCCTCACTTTTTGTGTTTTAAATGTCCGCGCGCCAATAACTGAGTGAATAACATTGTTTTTACAAAAATTAAAGCAAGAAAAAAAAATAAAAAAGCAGCAACGCCCCAGCGGTGATTGCAACTTGCGACAGCCTGTGCAATACGCTGTCGTGCACCGTATAAGAATAGTGCTATGATAACTTTAGCTAGCCGTATGATATAGGAGCACCGACCGCGCCTTACAGCTGATTAGATGCGCTTCGGACTGGGCCAAAAGTTCGTTGTTGAAATAAAAAGTACCTTTTTGTTTCCTAATTTTTAATATATTTGAAAATTTTTGCTAATTTTAATAAACTACTTCAGATAGGCTGTCAAACTGTTTAAAGTTTATAACAATTAGGGTTTGCGTTTTCGAATAAATAGTTAGTCAATTTGTTTTAAATCACGAAAAATTTCGTCTTACATAAAACAAAAACTCAATTTTTCTCACGAAAAACTTATAATCCGGTATTTGGAACCGCTATCTACAAGAATAGGCATTCATTGCAAAAAGCTTCTTGGGGAATAAATGCTGGTCGATCACTTGAACAGGTTAACTTAGCAACATTTTTAATAATTTTTAATTTAGAAAATGACTTTTCACTTGTCGCTACTGAATGTTGCCGCCCCTTGAATCGGCCGCCTGTGTGCGTTGCACACCTTGGCCTGGCCTTGGCTGAGCAATTACCAGCGATTGGGGATCTCGTTTTTTAAATTTCAAGCGGATAAACACAGTCTGAAGTTACAGAAAACAGACATTCAAATAGGAGATTGATTTAAAGAAAAAGTAGTGGCGGTTGGATCAGCTGAAGTCAATCAGAGAATGGGGAAAAAGAGTTGGGAGCGAAACATCTGCCAGCAGGAAGGTTTTGTGGCGCTGATGCAACAGCTAGTTTGCCTGCCTTGTTTCCCGTCTTTTAGAAATAGCCAAGTTCACATACGTAATAGCGGTTACATTACAACGACCTTCAAAGTCTACATTTTACATTAAAACAGCAATAAAATTGTTCTTGCGATAAAAAAGACGCAACATATTAAGCTTGAACTTTGAACAAAACAACTAGAGCAAAATTGTTCTTAATGTCAATTTCAAAAGTCAGTTGTTGTAATAACAATTAAAGAGAATCCAGACAATTATTTATAATTGTCTGAATGGTTATACCAAATATTATTAAATATTTAGCTTGTATTCCCCCAAAAATGAATGTCCTCAATTGGATGATTTTCATAAACTTTATTTGTTTTTGATTTTTTATAATCAATTATTAACGCCAAAGACGGTCAGAAATATTCAGATTTGAGTAATATCTTTTAATAAAACTATAGCAATTACACCACCATTATGAGACCTCTTCGCGTTGTCTGCTTTCCTATGCGCAACGCCGTTTTCTCTAATATCCAACTTAATTTATTACATTTCTACTAATCGGACTTCTGCGTTTTTTAATCTCAGACCTATTAATCTGTTTAGGTAATCGACAAAAATTAAGCATTCCAGAAGTAATTTCGTGGTCTTGTTACGTCTTTTACCGTTTTCATCCCGAGCGTTTTAAATATTCTCGCGTCAAAAAGTGATGGAAATTTACATTTAAACTAGCCGGTACGAGCCCGCTGCAGACTCAAGGCGTTGGTTTCAGACGGGCGGCGGGCGCTCCTACTACGGAAAAAGCGCTAATATAGCTAATAGGCTTACGAAAATGGTTATAACAACTTTATCTATAAGCTTACACAATTTAAAAAAAAATGTTTTGCCAGCTTTTTGAGCAATATATTTTTTTTTTCAGAAATCTTGGAAATTTTTTTCACTCTACAGCTTTTAACTTTTCGAAAACTTTTGTTTACAGTATCATTTTGTGTTAATAGCTATCACGATAAAAAATTTGAATGCGATCTGTCAACCTGTTTTTGAGTAATAAGGCGCTAAACTCAAAATTTTCAAACATTTGTAGCGGTCGCCATTTTAAAGCTAGAAACTTTGAAAAAGCGTTGGATTTGCTCTAAAGTCTTCTAACAAATTCTCTTTTCAAAGTTGAATTTGCTCTAAAATCTTCTATCAGACTTTCTTTTCAAATTTATAAAATTTTGTTTACGAAAAAAAATGGTACCAAAGAAACATGTCTAACTTCCGCTTCTGGTTTCGATTTTTTTTAAAGCATATTTTGTCGGTGAGTGTTTAATATACCCCCAGATTCCAAAACTCGTGAAAATCCGACCATCTGTTCGTTAGTTATGATGCACACACACATACTCACCTACAGACAGACATTTTCTAAAAACCACTTTTTTCTGTTCCTGGAAGTCCAAACTATGTATTTCCGTCAAAATCTCGACTTCGAACATTTTCATGAAACAAAGTGGGCGAAGCACGCCGATCACTTAGACTTTCTTATACTTAAAAAAATTATTATGTATTATATTTTCAAAAGTATTTGTACTATCAAACTTTTACGCGCCAACAGTGGCAGGTTAGTAGAACTTTCTTCCACATAATTACACTTAATCCTAAAGTGATACTAATAAAGTTCAACTACTCTTTGTGGCATTTTTTGCTTCCCAATCTTCTTTACTGTTATTTAATAATAGTAATGACAGTTACAAATTGTTTGTATTTGATGTCCGCTTTAACTAACGGTATCTCAAAATAAGAAACAGCATTAACTGTAATAATGACCAATGAACTAAGAACTGTTTTAAGTTGTAGGGTATTTAAATGCCAATCCCTTGTTGTAAGAAGGACAACTAACAACAATCATAAACTACCTGTGTTAAAACTTCAAGGTCGTATGATAGCTTTGATGGTAGGTACGCAGCTATCCGGTCAGCGTCTGTCTATTATCATGTAATTATACTACGTTAATCTCTTGCGCAATAAGTGTTTCGCAATATACCTCGCGCACTTTTGAGTTGTCATTGACGCTCCTACGCTGACTCAGTTACTACGGAAATTATTTGTTTAGAGAAAAAAATCGGTTTCCAGTTTCTGGAAAAAACTTTTCAAGATTTTAGAAACCAATAACGGGAGGACAAATCCTTTGCCAAAATTACGGTGGGAGGAGGAAAATACACATTGCCGCACCTAAAAATTAAATATTCTACCATCACCTATGAACATTTTTAAATTTATAGAAGACGTTACAGAAAAATTAGCGGACTGGACACAATCCAAATTTTAGCCTATTCCTAGCTCTGTAAGCTTACAAACCAATCGTCATTCGTTTTTGAGCAACATCCTTCTCCAAAGTTTTGAAAACATTTTCGTCTTACAATTTCTATTTTGCAAAAATTCTTTTACATATTAACATTGTGTTTTCCTAGGGCTATGTTAATACCAAATTTAATCCCGATCTGTCACCTAGTTTTTGAGTAAATAAACCTCACAGTTGAACTTTAAAAAATCTCAACGCCATTTTAAAGCTATAGAGTGTTTGGCAAAAAATCTTTAGATTTGTACTAACGCCCTCTATCATATTCTGTTACATTTATTTAATTTTGTTTGCGAAAATAATTACACTGTGTCTATAAAGTACCCCCTTCCTCCCCAAACTAACTTTTGAACGACGTGATATCTTACTACAACATTTGATGTGCTTTAATGGGACATTAAATACTATTTTTAGCCAATAATTAAATTTTGTGTCATTTCAAATGGCGGCTGCGCGCCATCTTAAATTTTTTTTAAATGTTAAGGGGGTCGAGTGATACTTCATTTGAAAGGTCTTTTTGTTCTGCGCTTGATCCTAGAGTTTGAAAGAAAAATATTTAGCCATAACAAAATGACAAATGTTTGAAGATAAAAAGTCCATTTAAAAAAATTAAATCAAAAAAAATTAAATTAAGTGTTCGAAATGTTCACCATTCACTTCTTGGCACATAAAAAGTCGGTTATGAAATTCCTGTCTTACATTTTCATAAGTTTCTGGGGTGATATTCCTGCAAACTTCTGTAATGCGATGCTCTAGTACTTCAAATGTTTCTGGACGGGTTCTGTACACTTTCAATTTCAGATATCCCCATAGAAAAAAAATCTAAGGGAATTAAATCCGGGGAGCGAGCCGGCTATTCTACTGGCCCCCGTCTATCAATCCATCTTCCAGGAAAATGTTCGTTGAGAAAATGAAAAACAGGCCTATAATAATGAGGCGGCGCAGCGTCTTGTTGGAACATAACGTTTTCAATATTATTTCCAGCCACCTGAGATATTTCTGGGAAAATTATGTCCTGTAAATGAAAAAGCGGACTACTGGATAAAAAAATCAAAACAATTTTGAATTGAGCGAGTCCATTTGTTTAAAACCGCCATTTTGTTATGGCTCAATATTTTTTTTTGAAACTCTAGGATCAGACACAGAACTGAAAGCCCTTTCAAATGAGGTCTCACTCGACCCTTCTTTTTATTTAAAAAAAATTTTTAAATGGCGCCCAGCCGCCATTTTGAATGATACAAAATTTTATTATTGGCTAAATAATAGTAATAAATTTCCCATTAAAGCACACTAAATGTTGTAATAAAATATAAAGTCGTTCAAAAGTTAGTTAGGGGGAGGGGGTACTTTATAGACAGACGGTATACCAAAACAACATATCTAACTTCCGTTTCCGCATCAGAATAGTAAAAATACATTTTTTGGTCGACGAATTTTCGTTGGACCTAAGTATAGTAAATGTGGATTTTCTGCGGCTTATTAAAGTGAAATTGGCAGTTCGTTGAGCCTAGTCTACGCACACACACGAATGCATACCATATCTACCGTTTTTACATGTTATAAATTTAAAAAAATTAATTTCCATATAGATTGTTACTAAGTGAATTTATAATTTTATGTTCAGCCTTCATTAACATTTACACGCTGACACCTTTTTGTAGTTTTCCACTGCCAGTTTTTTATTAAGACAAAAAAGGTTAGATTTCAAACGAGTGCATTGTTCACTGACTTCCCCGGCCTTGAATGGCGATTCCTAATTTGCATTCAAAGTTAGTTCCTAATTGGGCAATTAATTTGAAATAGTATCTATTTTAATGCAGGACTCGCATTACGTTTGCGTAACATAGACTTATTTTTCCGTAATTTTTGTTTGGGGCCACTTTCGTAATAGTTAAGGATGCGCATTTACTTTATACAATATTATAAATATGAAAATTATATAAATTATTATTAGTTACATTGCTTGAAGAAAAAGAAAGTACGGTTGTAGCAACATAGCTCGAAGATAACTTCAAAACAATGAGGTAATTGTAAATAGATATGAATTTAAGCGTCATACTCTACATATCACTGCAATATAACAAACATTATGTTTACCTTTCCAGATTACTATCACAATGATGAAATGAACACAAAAATGTGCGCTAATCTTTTTAGCTACTTGCAAAATACCATGTTTTCGTAATGAAAAATGTGATTTGTTTTCGGCTTGCTATATACAGAGCATGAATTTCCATATATTTACGTATAAATTAAATAAACATTAACTTCTCATTCAATTTTATGTTAAACAATTTACAGTTATTGTGGGAGTAGGACTTTTAGGAGCCGACCCTTTGGGTCAGGGCCGTTTGGGGTCCTGCACTTTTGGGTGATCGTTTTTTGTGCGCCGGACGTTTCGGAGCTAGTATTTTATGTAAGATTTGTATCACGTTATGAATCAGCGTAAACGTAATTTATTCTAAATAAAACAATTCTTAACTTCAACGGGTTTTTACTTTCCTATACTTTCAGTATAGGGAAGTATTGATTTCATGCAAATTTTCAAAATCGAGATTTTGACGGAAATACATGTTTTGGGCTTCCAGGATCCTAAAAAAGTGGTTTTTAAAAAATGTCTGTCTGTGGGTGTGTGTGTCTGTCTGTCTGTGTGTGGGTAACGCTCATATCTCCGGAACGGCTGGACCGATTTCGATGTGCTTTGGAATGAGGAGGTATATCAAAAATTCATCGACAAAATAAGCTTTTAAAAATAATCCGAAACCGGAAGCGGAAGTTAGACATGTTTTTTTGGTAGCATTTTTTTCAGAAACGGAATTTTGGAAATTTTAATAGTGGAGATTAAAGAAGGCCTTAGGACAAATCAAACGATTTTTTACCGAACTCTCTAGCTTCAACATGGCGGCCGCTACGAATTTTTGAAAATTTCGACTTTAACGCCCATTTACTCAAAAACCAGTTATCTGATTGGAATCAACTACATCTTGTTTGGTAGCCCTTCAAGGGTACTATACCATGAAATATCATTAATTTTGAAAATATAAAAACGATCGCAATGACATCACTCCAAAATTTTGGAATTTTTCAAAAAAAAATTTCTCAAAAACTGCCCACACGTTTTTGTTTAAACTTTTTAAGCTGATAGAGCTGAGAATCTTCTACAATTTACTTTTTTGCGCATTGCTATAATTTCACTGTGACGCCCTCTGTGATTTTTTGAAAATTGAAAATTGGTACCCTTTTATTTATTTAACGGGGGGCAATAAAATATTTCTGTTAAAGCAGAATAGCTGATCATTGATAGCAAAATCCGAATATCATAATATTTTTTCGATAATTTAATATTTAGGGGGGCTACTGTTCCCCCCCCCCCCCCCCCCCCCCCAAAATTTTCGCTACAAAATTAAAAAATTGATTTCTTCTTTTGTTTGCTCTAGGAGAATCTTTTTACAAAAAATCAAAAAATCGAATTTTTTGCCCCTTATTAATCTTTTTGTCCTTAGAAGAATTTCACATACTTTCTACAGCAGTTGTATTCTTGTACTAGTCGTTTAATGTTCAGTGTAGGCTAACTTTTTTATTTTAATAGATAGACTCGCAAACCCAAGAGCAAAGTTGTAGGGCAAACTCTTCTCGATTGTTTTTAAGAAAAAAACTTGAGTTTCCAATTTTAATATGGCGGCCACGGTCAAAAATAACTTTTTTTTAATGGAAACGTGGCATTTTGGCTTTAAAATCAGAAAGGTTTTGAAATTCTAAATACAAATTAATAAGAGTATTTTCTTGCTAAAAATAATACTTCTCGAGTTATTAATACATTTTCAAACATCAACACGCTTCCTTACTCGTGCCGCCGGTTCATTTCAGTTCGGTTGTTTTACATGTACTCAGTTGCGGAGCCAGCGTGGTAATGGTACGTTTAAGTTACGCTCTTCAGGCTTGAAGTTTTTATAAACGCTGTTTACTTTTACTAGCCGGGTCTAGACAAGTGTACATTAAAAGTGTTGGAAAATATAAAACAATCTTATTTTATAAGTATAGGAAAGTCCAGGCGAAGTGTTTCGCTCATTTTTTATTTTAGCCTTGTACGTATTTCGACATGTTTACACGTCATTATCAAAGGCAAGATTAAAAGTAAGCAGCTGGTGTTGCTATAGGAACAATAAATATTCATAACTTGATCCTGGTTTTCTAAATCTGTGTCCAGATGGCTTGATTTCTCATTCCAAAACGTCCAATAACGGTGAATTTAAGAGATCAATTTGTTCATTCAGTAAAGGTGCAGATTTTAAATGTTTGTGAATTTTAAAAGCTTCTAGTATATCTAATTTACATTTGTCATCACAAAAGTGTAAACATTATATAGTGTTATTAGATGTCATTGTATGATTGTGTTCTAATAAGTGTTTAGCGTAATTGGATTTATGTGGGTGTTTGTACTTGTAACAACGTACGTGTTTCTTGTACCTAATATCAAAATTTCTAATTGTTTGTCTTAGTATAAATCGAATTACAGTGCGAGCAATTTAATTTGTAGAGGCCTGATTTTAGTAAATTGTCTGTTTTTTTGTCTAGCATTAAAGAAAGTGTTTAAAATGTTTTTGTGTTGTTTTAAAAGTTATTTTACATTTATTTGTTTTGTTTATAATATTGGCAATTTTGTCTGATTTATTGTCAAAATATGGAATTGACGCGTTTTTTTCTGATTTTGTCTGATGAAGTAGTTGGATAAATTTGCTGATCAGCTAATTTGTAATTTTACTTTTTAATTAATGTATCAATAAGTTAAGTATTATAACCATTATTGTATGCAATTTGTTTAATAATCGAAATTGAATAAATTAATCTCTTAAATTCACCGTTATTGGACGTTGTTTTGGAATGGGAAATCAAGTCATCTGGACGCAGATGTAGAAAACCAAGATCAAGTTATGAATATTTATTGTTCCTATAGCAACACCAACTGCTTACTTTTAATCGTGTCTTTGATAATCACGTGTAAACAGGTTTAAATACGGCTAAAATACAAAACCTGTTGAAGTTAAGAATTGTTTTATTTGCAATAAATTAAAATGAACTTCTACGAAGTAAAGCTCGAACTCATAAATAAACTTTAGACTATGTTTGAGTTACTTATTGTAGTAATATTGTAACATACAGAGTGATTCGTTTTCGGGGCACACTATGGGGATATCGCTTACTATACAAGAGATAAAAAGTATTTTTAAATTTGTAAAAATTGCTAAATTTAATCCTAATTTATAAAAAATATTAAATTAACAAAAGTGTCGGCTTAACAGCTAGCGGCTTATAGTACGGCGTTCAAATGTAGCGCCGGCGCCCAAACAGTGGCTCTCAAATATCGCGTACCGAGTTACAGTAGCTTTCAAAATTAATGCAGTTTAGTTTTATTAATACAGTTTTTCTGCTAACATCTTTACTAACTATTGCTAATTTATTTTTACTTTACTATATTTGCAGTATAGGAGAGAATTAATTTATTAAAAAATTTTTAATTCGTGATTTTGACATAAATACATGTTTTAAGCCCACAGAAACATAAAAAAAGTTTTAAAATATGTCTGTCTGTGGGTAGGCGGATAATGCCTCATAACTCCCGACCGGATGGTCCAATTTTAATGAATTTTGAAATGTTGACATATACTAAAAAAGCAGCGTTAAAAAAGACTTTTAAAACAATTCTAAACCGGAATTAAAAGTTACACCTGTTTTTTGGTAGCTTTACTTTCAGAAATGTATTTTTCTTAACATGAAAACGGAATATGATAGGAAACCTAAAGATCAACCAAATACATTACACCCAAATTTTTTTGCACAAAATATAGTTCAATTTATGGTTTAATTATTCAAAAACGAGTTGACAGATCGAAATGAACTTTAGTATTGTTATAGCCCTAGGGGAACACAATGTTACTATGTCTGCTAATTTCTCTCTGAGGCCTTGTCGCCTTCTGTAAATTTAAAAAAATTTAAAACTCGTATACTCCTTTATATACACTGTGTCCATAAAGTAACCCCCCCCCCCTAACTAACTTTTGAACGACTTAATATTTTACTACAAACTTTGGTGTGCTTTAATGGGAAATTAAATACTATTTTTTAGCTCATAATTAAATAATGTATCATTTAAAATGGCGTCTGGGCGCCATTTTGAAAATTTTTCTTAAATAGAAAGGGGGGTCGAGTGACACCTCGTTTGAAAGGTCTTTTAGTTCTGCGTCTGATTCTAAAGTTTCAAAGAAAAATATTTAGCCATAACAAAATGACAAACGTTTGAAGTAAAGAAGTCTATTAAAAAAACTAAGAATTAAAGCAAAAACAAATGAAATTAAGTGTTCGAAATGTTCACCATTCACTTCTTGGCACATAAAAAGTCGGTTATGAAATTCCTGCCAAGCATTTTCATAAGATTCTGGAGTGATATTTCTGCAAACTTCTGTAATGCGTTTTTTACAGAAATGTCACTCCAGAAACTTATGAAAATGTAAGGCAGGAATGTCATAACCGACTTTTTTATGTGCCAAGAAGTGAATGGTGAACATTTCGAACACTTAATTTCATTTGTTTTTGCTTTAATTCTTAGTTTTTTTTAAATAGACTTCTTTACTTCAAACGTTTGTCATTTTGTTATGGCTAAATATTTTTCTTTGAAACTCTAGGATCAGACGCAGAACTAAAAGACCTTTCAAATGAGGTGTCACACGACCCCACTTTCTATTTAAAAAAAATTTTTAAAATGGCGCCCAGCCGCTATTTTGAATGATACATTATTTAATTATGAGCTAAAAAATAGTATTTAATTTCCCATTAAAGCACACCAAATTTTGTAGTAAAATATTAAGTCGTTCAAAAGTTAGTTAGGAGGGGGGGGGGGTTACTTTATGGACACAGTGTATAATAAACCGGGAATGATAAAACATTTCTGTTTAGTCTAAATTGCTAACAAGTGACAGTACAATAAAATTTAACACTTTTGTTTAGGTGAAATTCTCGGTTTATAAAACAATAAGACATATGCGTAGCATACTGGCGTCGCACGCTAGCTGAGCCGGCACGGTAACAGCACTGGTGCTAGCTTTTACAAGTAACTTTTCTCCTTCCAACCCGTTTAGGTAAAAATAAGTTTAGAAGGCAAAACGTTTGAGAACGTGTTCGTTAACGCTGAATGCTATGTGCACAACGTTCTAGAACCCATTGGCATTGTCATGCCATATATGCAGAGGCGTAGCTATGGCACAGCAATGTAGTACAACGCACAAAGGCACAGGCTTGAAGAGGGTTCGTTAGGGTCACAAACGGGTCCACACCTAATTAAAAATAAAAATAAAATTATAATAAAAATAGTCGATGATGTAAAATAAGTATACAATTTCATGTTCAAATTTAAATGTTAAATTTGCATTTCACGAACTGGTCAAATTTCTGCCCAATTCGTGAAATGTAAACACCCAGAATAGAACAACATAACATTAAATTGAAGGCGTATACTGCTCCGACAGTTGGCGTACTTACCGCCTTTTTGTTAAAGCTACGACAGTTGCGTGTCAATGTAGCATGTTTAGTGTAACCAGCAAGATAGCTCAGTTGGAAAATGCGTGTATGACGTAGGTACTCGCCAAATCGAACTTTCCATCCAAACAAGTTACTAGTTACCATAGCAATAGTTTATTCTAAGCAATCGTTTTATTACAGCTACCGATTAGTTTAGAATTGGGCAGAATACAAAGCAGCCAGTTGGTGAATTGAGCGAATATTATCGCCCAATTATAGTGAAATGGGCAAGAGATTATAATGTACTCTATACGGGTGGAGTCTATGAGCCTACTACGCTTCACGGGTTCACATCACTTTGCACAATATCCCGCATTGGGGCATGAATTAGTTTTTCCCCCTGAACACTGTTCAGAACACAACCCCTTACGCATCAAATTACAGAGGAAGCTTTACAACTGTATGGTCAGCGGTCCGCAGTAGTGGAAGATTACTAAATTATTAAAAGACGGCCCTGGATAGTACTCCGACAGTCGGGATACTAACCGCCTTGTTAAAGCTATAACAATAGGACCATGTGCACTTTGCTGCGCCTACGTTGAGCACATTATCGCTAAAAGGAAGCAGAAGCAGTATTTACACAACTAAAATTAATAACTAAAATCTTATATTATACACCTTTTTAAAAAAAATCAGTGGAATTGAAAAAGGTTACACCTGTCAGGGTTTGATCTGGAAGGTGCCTACGCCGTACACCTATTTTCCAACTGAGTTACCAGCTAGCTGACAGCAAACACCTACAACATGCAACATAAATATACGTAACTTGCGTAACTTTACCAAAGCGGGTAGTATCTAGTCCTTAAAAGTCCATTCTAGTTTTTACCTTTTACAGATATGAATAAATACAAACATTAGCGGTGCCTACCTGTTACTATTTGTAAATTTTGATGTCATTTAGAAAGTCTATTTTTATTTTCTTTTTATGTTTTTTACTAGTCACATAGCTTATTATCTACATTTAATTTGTTTTTATAGGATATATTTTTCATTTCAAAAACATATTTTATTGTGATCGCAAGGGGGGGATTTCAATCCTCTGCACAAGGGCCCGACTCCATGCTACGACCCTGCGTATATGCATGCACTTAAAATGAGTTTCATTGTGGTTGAGAACAATGTTCGATAGCACAGAGCACGATCTGAACAAATGGAGGGTATATTAGATCGAATGGGGTAGCCAGCTCGTTCCCCAGATATGAACCCTGTAGAGCACGCATGGGACTACTCAGAGAGGCCAGACGCTCCAGAGACTCTGGAAAGACTTGTAATAACAATGAAATGTAATAAGCATTTATTCCTTCTTGAGAAGGGCCTGCCTCTTATTAATTTAAAAATAACATACGCTAAGTGATTTTCAGCAAAAAAAGTGGTTATTTTTCCCTGATATTATTTTTTTTTCCAAAATTTTGCAACATGTCTGTATCTTTATAGTATAGTTTATTGTACTTGATAATGTTCTAATAAAATTTAAGATTTATTTACATAATTATGTCAATTTTAAAAAATAATTACATTTCTTGAAAAGGTCCATTTTGGATACTAGACATCTTTTTGGCATCGACATTTCTGTTGATACTTGTTTATACTCGTATAAGTAATGCAATTAAGTGGAAGCTCACAGCAAATATTAATTTATCTATTGTCGTGAGAACCTTGAAACAATTTAAATCATACTCGAGTGTTGACATAAATGTCAGCGAAGAATTGTAATTGAATTATTGTTTTTTTTAATAGCACGTGCCGCCCCTGACCAAATTTCCTGTAAATTTTGTTTGAATGTTAAGATAGAATAGGCTACGTTTTTATATTAGACGTTTACAGAATAATACTTAAATACTTTCAACACGCTGATTTTTGTTTATTAAAAATATATTTACTTAACATAATATACTTTGCATTGCAGGGTTGTTTAAGTGGTTAGATTAAAAATGCAATTAATGTTTTTAAAAGAATTGAAAATATGTATAGTCAAGTAATCAGGTACTTTTGTAAGGAAATAACTCGTGCATTGAATTTTTTGATTAAACCCTTTACTTGAGCGTTTAAAAACCGATTATGAGTTTGTGAATTCCAACCTGGTCGGGAACCCAAAATTTTTTTTTTGAAAACGGTGCAAAAATCACAAAATCATGAATTGTTCGTTTCCATTGCATCTTACGTTAAAAGTAAGCGTAAGAAAAAAAAACAGCTGATGAAATACTGCGTAAAACTAAAAAAATAGTGATCTTCTAGCCTTAATAGTTTCCAAAATACGCCCTCCCAAAGATCTTTTAAATTTTAGCTCAAAAATCGTACTATTCAAATTTCTTGAAATGCCGTTGTTCTTGATATTCATACGTAAAAGTGGTCCAGAAATAAGTTAAAGTACTCTCAATTTTCTGTAAATCCAAAATATTCCTCTAAGCCTAATACGTCGCGAGCTTTGACCTCTCAAAATTTTCGACCGCTTTTCGAGCGGTAGGGTTGCAGGTTTTCGAAAATAGCTACTTTTAAGTGCATCCAACGTAAAAATGAGCTAAATTAAAATAAAATAAAATAAAGCCCTGTGTAAAATTTAAAAAATGACCTGCCTCTAATAGTTTCCGAAATATGACCTTTCAAAAACACGATTTTGTTGAACAAAAATGTAAAATTCTGTTTTTTCTAAATTCTATTTCATGAACTATTAGTTCTAGAGAATTGTTTTTTTTTGTTGGATTGGAGTTTTTCCTATGAAACTTTCCCGTGAAATAATCAAAACAAAAAAACTATTTCGAAAAAAACGGAATTTTACATTGTTATACAACAAAATCGGGTTTCGGAAACTATTAGAACTAGGACATCTTTAAAAAATTTTTATGCATAATTTTATTTTACTTTCCCATACCTTCGGTATAGGAAGTATTGATTTTACGAAAATTTTCGAAATTTAGATTTTCATTGAAATACACGTTTTTGGCCTCAAGAAACCCAAAGAGGTGGTTTATAAAAAATGTTTGTCTGTGGGTAAGTGGGCGGGTGGGTGGGTGTGTGTAACGCTTCTACGGGCGAAAGTACTGGACCGATTTTGATGAAATTTAAAATCAAAAGGTATATCAAAAATTGTAATTCTAATTTAACTTTTCAAAAAAATCTCAATCCTGAAACGGAAGTTAGACATGTTTCTTTTGTAGCGTTTGTTTCCAAAACAAAATTGTGAAAATTTGAACACATAATCGGAGAGAAGAACTTTAAGACAAATCTAAAACTTTTTTACCGAACTCTCTAGCTTTAAAATGGCGGCCGCTACAGCTTTTTGAATATCTAGACTTTAACGCCCATTTACTCAAAAAGTAGTTGTCTGATCGGGGCAGCGCTGGATTACCCTATACGCAGGATACGCACGTGCGTATAGCGGCAGATTTCTGGAGGCGGCAAAATCTGAGACTTTAATTTAATAAAATGACAGAGTTTTAAATTTTTCTCAGATATTATTTACAACTCCCATAAAATGCATATCATGACTATATGAGTCATATAGTAATATGAGATGTGAGCAAGAAATAAGAAAATATCGACGCTGCACCTGCATTTTACTTGAAACATAAACAAACTATAACTATATACTGTCGCAGTTGCATCAAAAAAATCTCGGCGGAAACAATTTTGACAAGGTAAGTTATAAGTTTTAATTTTAGTCTTTTCGTTTCGGGGCGGCAATTTTAATGTGCGTAAAGCGGCAAATTCTTTATTCCGGCACTGGATCGGGGTCAGCTACCACTCGTGTAAAAGCCCTTCCTAGGAAGTAAACGATGAAATAAAATTACTTTTAAAAATCCAAACATGATCGCAATGGCGTTGTTTCAAAACTTTGAAAATTTTCAAAAAAGAATTTTCAAAAACTGTCTAAACACGATTTTTTTTAAAACTTTCTCAGCCGACAGAGCTTGCATTGAACTACAAATTTGTTTTTTACTTATCTTTA
Source organism: Ctenicera cuprea (assembly GCA_958336395.1). Lineage (NCBI taxonomy): Eukaryota > Metazoa > Arthropoda > Insecta > Coleoptera > Elateridae > Ctenicera > Ctenicera cuprea. The sequence continues at coordinate 20,253,119 of OY284493.1, forward strand.
AAATGTTACTCTGACGCCTTCCAGGAATTTTTGAAAAATTTAAAATTGAATAATTATTTATTCAAAAACGCAAACGCCAATCGTTATAAACTTTTAACAGTTCGATAGACTATTTAAATTAATTTATTAGAATTTGCTAGAATTTTCAATTATTTAAAAAATTAAGGAAAAAAATGATACTTTTTAATATCAACAACGCGTTTTCCGTGACTACGCCTATCGGTTAGCTCTAGTTAAAAAATATATTTTTCATTCTTTGCATATTTTTGATAACTTCCCAAATAAAGCTATTATAGCCATTTTTTCCCGATATCCGAAGCGGAACTTGTAATTCGCCGAAGCGCTTCGGCGGGCGCTTACCTTGCTTTTGTGCAGTAGCCGCTGCTTCTATGGGTGTAGAGTTACGGTATGGAAACCAATTGAACAGGCTATCGCAAATTCAAATTCCCGCTGCTTGTTTTTTTTTGAAACCTATAATTTCACTGGGACGCTTTCTATAAATTTGGATAGATGGAATGGAAGGTTATAATTATAAAATGTACACTGTTGTAAATACGATAAGTTGTAGTATGGGAAAGTCCACTGGAAGTCCACACTCCAGCTTTTTCTTTTTCGTTTCAGTTTAGCTCATTTTTACGTTGGATGCACTCAAAGGGAGCTATTTTCTAAAAAAAAAACGGTCAAAGATGCTCTACTTGAGAGCTATTATAGTGCCGGTTTTACATTTTCACTAGTAAAAGTAGTATTAAATGAAACAGTTTGTAGTAGTGGTATTTTGTGTATTTATTGTGTTCTTTAAAATGAGTTTACTATTATTGAGAAACGTAACATAAAACGAATTATTAGATTAGAATGTAACAAAAACTTATGATAACATTAGGATTACTTGCATAAAATAATAAACAAATTTCAAAGCAAAGAAGGAAATCAAAGAATTTTCTCTCTGCACTATGTATACTTTTGTTGTTTAAGCAGGACCGGCTCTAGTCATCAGCAAAGCAACCACGTGCTTGGGGCGGCACATTATTAGGGCACCACATTTCCAAAAGCACCACATTTCCAAGGGCGGCACATTTCCAACGTACGGCACATTTTTAAAAGCGGGTTTTCCATCAATATGCTAAAAATAATAATTCGTAATAAAACAAACGTAAAACTAATTTGTTTTGGATAATTTTACCAAACAAGAAAGTATTAACATTCACAAAGAACAATTTATGGTTTGTTTGCCATATTTTTATAATAGGTACTCAGAATCGCAACTCATAAGCAATGTATTAAAAGAAAATGTTACGTATCTAAACATACAATAACCACTGTTCCTAACGTGTCATTTATTTTGGAAACAGCCTGCCCCCGACTACGGTTGGACTGGCCATTGGCAGAAGTTGGCAGAATCTCGGGCCCCCACAATAGACAAAAATATACAGGTTGTTTCGAAAACCGCGCATAAACTTTGCAGGGCAGTACAGAGCAGGTCAAAATGTATAAGAAAAGGAACATTAACATTTAATTTGGGGTCCGGTTTAGAAAATATAGGGGTTCAAAGAGGCTTTTTAAGAATCGTTTATTGCAGTATGGAACGAGTGTTCATACCAGATGCCTTTTAGAGTTTAATAAAAAAAATATTATTGTTGTTAAAATATTATAGTTTTCTAAATAATTAACTTTAAATTTTCGATAATATTCTAAAATTATCAAGTGCAGAAATAATGAGGCCTAAAACTTACTAGGTTCACAAATTATGAGGTGCCAAACTCACGACTAGGCTGCAGCTTAGTCAGCCTATTGGTAAATCCCGCACCGACATATTAGGTTAGATTAGAAGATTGTTTTCTTGGATTTACAGGAAATTGGGTGTACTTGAACTGATTTGTGGACCACATTTACGTATGATCATCGGACAACGATATTTCAAGAAATCTGAAAAGTACGATTTTTGGACTAAAAATTAAAAAAAGTGGGGTTTTTTGGAAGGGCGTATTTTGGAAACTATTAGGGCTAGAACATTTTTTAATTTTACGCAGAATTTTATCAGCTTTTATTTTCCTCGGGACTACTTTTAACGTAGGATGCAATGAAAACGATCCACAATTTCCTGTTTTATGCACTACCTTCAAAAAAATTTCTGCTATCTTGACCGAGTAAAATTTGAAAACTCAGAGTCTTTTTTTAGACGTCTAAACAAAGGGTTTTAGCAACAAAATTCCTATTTTTGAGTTATCTCCCTACACTTATTTTTGCGACGTGATGACTTGACTAGTAGGTAAATTTAAGATTTTCTCTGATATCAGATGTTGATTATATAGTTAGATCTTTTTTTCTTACATCATCTTTTCTTTCAAAATAATTTTTATTTGGTGCTGATTTATACGTACTTTGTTACTAACTAAAATCATTCTAGTTGGTACCCATGCGGATTTAAAAGGAATTACAGCTGCGTTTCCTTTTACTTCATAAACTCAAACTTTCCCTCCAACTTGAGCAACTTCAGTGTACTACGTGTACAGATAGTGATGTAAAGAAGAGTATGGTGCTGCAACTCCTACTAATTTTCTATATAAAAAATTCACCCTAAAAGTTTTACAAGACGTATTAGAAGGAAAAATTTAAGTACAGTTCATAATTTGGAAACTATTAAAGCTAGAACATTCTTTTTTTTTTAGTTTTATGTATAATTTTATCAATTTTTTTCCTTAGGACTACTTTTAACGAACAATCCACGAATTTGTGATTTCTCGACCGAGTTAGAATTTACAAACTGAGAGGCTTTTTTGGACGCCCAAATAAAGGGTTTAACGCAACAAAATTCCCATTCCTGAGTTATCTCCCTACACCTCCTATTTTTGCAACATGATTGCTTGACTAGTACTTAGTAGGTAAATTTAAGATTTTCTTTGCTATCAAATGTTGATCACATAGTGAGATATTTTTTGCGATCTCATCTTTTCTTATAAAAATAATTTGTATTTTGTGCTGATTTATACTACGTTTCTAACTAATAGTTACACTAAAATCATTCTAGTTGGTACCCATGCGGATTTAAAGGGAATTATCAGCTGCGTTTCCTTTTAATTCATGAAATCAAACTTTCCCTCCAACTTGAGCAAAGGTTTATGTTCTGTGTTGAGCAACTTCAGTGTACAGATGTTAAGGTTTAATCAGTGTGTTTATGTTTTGTGAGTGTCGTATTGTGTAATTAAATTATTAAAATGTGTGAGTGTATTTTACAAGACGTATTAGAAGGAAAAATACAAGTAAAGTCCTTATTAAAATGGCTTGTCAATCAAAAGGTTGAGGTAGAACAACTGAAAATGTCTGCATAGCCTTGAACTTAACCTCAATTTTTGTTTTTTATTCAGGGTGATAATTTTGAAGAATTAGCAGATTATAAGTGCTGTCAGGGCGATTTTATATCATTTTTTCTTAACTACATTCATGATACTCCGACGTAGTACGTATTAATCCACAATTTTATTAAAGCATGATCGTTATTTGGTGTTTAATTTTAGTGTTGACAAAGGTGGAGAAACACCGCTAAAAGCAGCATCAACTCCTAAACGAATAGAACGATTTAAACATAACTGTAGTGAAAATGACAGTCCTACAAATGTGGTTAGAAGGCGGCCAGCACTGTTTGAAAATACTGATGCCTCTCATCGGATTGAACCGGATGTATCCAATAACTCACCTTATAATTTCAATCATAGCACACCTAAAACTGCTAGCAATAACTTGAATGAGAGTTATGCGAGTCCTCTTTCACCTCTATATAATCGGCAAAATTTTACCACACCAAAAGACAAATATCTGCCACAACCAAGTCCCCGAGTAACACCTAGTTTGTGTTTGGGTGATTTTATCACGCACAGTAAAACTTCATCAAAGAAAAAAGTGCAGCGAAATCTTAACGAAAATGTATTTAACTCTGAAGAAAATTCTGCTACTAGTTTACGAACTCGTCGAATTAATCCAACTAATTTGATGCAAAGAAAATTTAATAATTCGAATTTTAGGAAAAGTGATAATAGTTTTACATTTAAAAATGGACCAGGTGAAATTGTAGATAATACTAATGGACACAGAAGTTTTTTGGTTGAAGAAAAAATGAGAATTGTATCTAGAAGAAATTCAAACGATGCGTTGCCTGTGATAGCTATACCTAAAACGTTTATTATGAGTAGAAAAAAGGAAGTTGTGCCTTTATTTAAATTGGTGACGTTTAAACAAGAATTAGGTGTTTTGGTTTTAATTTACAACTACATGTTAGATAATAATTTAGTGTTGAATTTAACTAGCGAGTTGTATTTTATCATTTCCTTGCTGTTAGGTAGGGAGTATGAAGAAACTGACAGTATAAGTCCAAATAGTAGTTTAAATCTTGGGGTAACTCCGTTGGTAGCCAAAGATGCCCATATGAGTGAAAATTGTACCACTAAATTTTCTAATGGAGTGCTATTCAAAACCGTTCATAACCGCATCTATTTTGCTTCAAAGGTGCTACAAAGTCAGTTGGATATTTTAAAAATCTTTGACAGGCCCACATTACGTCTTCTAATCGAAAATAAACGTTTACAACAATTTTCTTCTACGACGTTTATATCTATTCTCGCACAAATGCTCGAGGAAAAAGCTGAGAAAACAACAGAAATTCTGAAACAAGCTACACTGAGTAATGTGTGCTTTATCTCCGACACTGACAACAGGGATAACTTTCCTAATGATCCATCTTTCCATGCTTTTCGAAAGCAGCGTGATTTGTTTTATGAAACATTGCGTATTTGGGAAAACAATCATTTGCAGGATGAATGGAACTTTGTGGTTGCATTGGGTGGAAAAATTAAAGCACTGTTGCATATGTATGCAGATGCTGCAAATTTAGTACACTTTGCAAGACTGTTTAAAGCACAATTATTAATTAATAGCTGCGGTAAAGATGAAGAAGTAAGTTGTATTTTTTTAAAATTATTTTTGTAAGAAATGTGTTTCAGGACAATATTGCAAGTGAAAACCAATTATCATTCCTTTCATCTATTCCTAATATAGATGCGGAAAAGCTTTCGAGATTGAAAAGTCGAATTGTTGGTAAACAAATTGGTGGTGGCATAAATTCTGTGCCAACATTTACGGGCTATCAGGAATTTTACCGGGACTTTCTACTGGTTGCTGCCAATCATATGTTTAACAGACATTTAAATGATGCTCTTATTTCAGAAATTATTGAATTAAATAATACCAAATTTAGTTGTTCTGATTTTGATGATACTTGTAAGTTAATTTTGAAATTCTTCTAATTTGTAAATGAGGGATAAACTGCAGGCTAAAATTTCTACACTGACTTCCCCGTAGTAAAGGATTTCTCTCAGTCTTTCTTTGGACTTCCCCCGGACTTCCTTTGGGCTTCCTCGACTTTCCTTATACTTCTCCAAGACCACCCTCGTATTATCCCTTGAAATGTATTTGTAATGTGCAAGGTGGTATACAAAACAATATAATTCGACAATTAATGTCATTTTTGTAGTTACAAAATTATAGAATATAAAACTGTTCTGAAGCTTAAATACACAATATGTTCTGAAGATAAATTAAAAAAACATAAGTAACACATAATAAGCTTATAAAATATACTGCAGTTAACTTCTAATATTATTAAATGTAAATATATGTTAACATATTAAATGATGATAGAAACCACTCTCCATTCAAAAAGCACTTCTGGGTGGTTTCATTTAGGTCGCTTACCTGAACGGTTTGATTTGATGCTTACCAAAAAAACGACCAAATTAAATAATCAATAAAACCAGGTAACTGCTTTCAGAAATGGGAGGGCAGAGTGGGTGTTCAAAAAAAATAAACTTGGATATGTCTCCTACGCATATCAAGTAGTATCAGTTTTCTACTACAACTCAATGTGGCTTTGGCTCTCTCACACTTTATAATTGCATAATCCCAAAAAAAAAACAAATTGGAAAATCGCTTTGAGATTTCAACGAATACATTATATTATCTGCAATTACAAAAATAAAAATTCTGAAGGTTTGAAAATAAAAAACATTTTTGGAAAATTTAGATTGTTTGGACTATTTTCAAAAAATTTCAAACATTTTTAATAGTTTCATAATATAAATAAATTTTTACATTTCTAAATTTTTAAAATTTTGTAAAAATATCGGAAAATTTCTAAATTTCCAAAATGCTTCAAAAACTTATTTTTGAAAATAATTTAAATTTTTTAAATAATAAATTTCCCATACCTAATTATTTTTCTGAAATTATGCAATTTTGCAATAGTTTCTAAATTTTCGAAATAAGTATACCAAATGTTTCGTTTTCAATATTTTCAAAATTTTTAAATTTTATGTATTTTATAATTTTTTGAAAATTTCAATTTTAAAAAAGGTTGTTTTAAAAGTTTAGAAATTTTTAAAACCCCAATGTATAGGTTTCGATTACATAGGGCTCCTATATACCACTTTGGGTGAGAACAACATTTACTTGACTGATTAGGTCACAGGGCGCTGATCATTCATTTGCAATCCGAACAGCAATGAGAATACTGGCATTTTCGATACGCAATTATAAAATTCTGATACAAAATGTCATACAATATTACTGAAAAATAGGACACGTCTTAAGTTAGGTACTGGTAAAAGCAGTAGTCAATAAATAGACTATGAACTCACACCACAGTTTGTTGACCCAAATAGGGAGAGCTCAAGTTACAATAACAAGCGCATTTAAGACTTGATAACAAGAGTTTATGCAATTGCAAATTAATATGCTACCTACTTGATTCGTGTATTTATTATTTTAAAGGCCAGGGGGTATGGCCCACAGGTTCCACTAGTCTATATATTCAATCCGAAACTGTCTCAACTTTTAGTGACACCTAACATCTCGACATAGCTTATTTATTATTTTATTACTACTTTCGCAGTATTTGGAGTGAATGTTTATGTTAATAGTAATGGAGGGTGACTTGATTATAAAGAAGTTATCATTGAAAGCGTAGGCGTAGGGCACGGGTTCAGCTAGTTATTATTATGCATTGCATAACTCCTCTTCAATAAAAATTACAGTAAACCCACTTGTCAAAAATTGTTCTGTCAGTTCCATTGGCAAACATTTTTATTGTTTATTAGTTAACTACAAAAAATATTAGTTTAACACCACTTACATTTCTCTGCAGTAAATTATTTCTGATAGCGGATCATGGTGTATGAAAACAAACGGGAACTGGATTTGTGGGTGCTTGTGAACGCCATATTTGTTTATAGGGTGGCACAACGTCGAGAAAAACCTAGATATTCTTCATACTTCTCTTGGCCTTCCCCGAAACTTCCCCTAATGTGTATACCAAACTTTCCCTGCGGTTTACCCTGTGTCCTTAAATAGTATTTTAAATAATTGTTTTATTTATTTTAGATGCTCTGGTAGATTCATCGACCCAAAATTCATATACGCTTTGTGTTACGTCACTGAGGATTCTTGCGAAATTTCTTGGATTTTTAGAATCGTTACCTTATAAAAGCGACTGTCCTCAACTGCCTCAAAATGTTGTTGCATGTCAAATACGTATTAGGAATGAAGTAACAACATACTTTTTCTTAATTAATTATTTATTTTTCATCGTATTCACTTTCAGATCCAACCTAGCCTGAACTTAAAACATATTCTGAAAAAGTCGATACAAAATAACAACTTAATATTAACCATTCCTTGGATAACCAAGTACTTAGCAATGCTTGATTATATTACATTGCGATTATCTTATTTTGAAGATGTTTTTCATACTCTCTTTGAAGTTTACTGCTTTTGTTCCCCTACTACCAATAACAGAAACTCGAAATTTACGAAAAATTTTAGTCATAAGCAGAATGTTTTTCTTGTAAAGTTATGCTTGGGATGGCTTTTTGAGCTACCACAGTTTCCTGAGGACTCTTACTATACATGGTTATCACAAAAGCTTGGTACAAGACAAAAGTTTAATTCAATAATTAAGTTAAATGGAGAAATTGCTAAAGTACAAAAAAAAACGCCAAAAAAAACCTTGTGCTTAGATGAACTAGATATTGTTGATCAAAGCGTCTTATATATATGCTGTCCTTATTTGCATGAAATAAAAAAAATGTTGTCAAACGATGCAAGCACCTCTAATAATACAAATCTTACCATTAAGCATATAACTCCTTTAACTGCTGTTGAGTCGCCCACGGATCTATCTAATAAACGTCTTCAGGTTAGTTGCTTACAAGAATAAAAGAGTAAGTAAAAAGTAACGCATGAAAGTTGTTTGTTAAATTTCAGCGCATGCTTTGTCGATCTTTAATTTTTTATAAGTTTTGTAATTTGGTTGCTATGGTGACCAGTTTTTGTTTTTTAAATGGTACTCTATATTTTTTCACTATTTTGGATTCAGCAAGCAGTAACAAACGTTACAGACATTATGCATTACTTTTTAGTCATCTTGTTTGAATTTGTAAGGTAGCCAACAATATCACGTAATAATTCCCTCTTTTCCCCAAAAATATTTAGGTTATCAATTGTAGTTTGTGGTGTTAAAGTACTCCTAAATAATCTTTTTATTTCTAAGTCATTATCTACTTTTGGAATAGCCTAAAGTGATGTGAACTTGTACTGTCTTATACTTTCACTAGGTATAGGGAAATACTCATTTTGTGAAGATTTTTGATTTTAAAATTTTGACAGAAATGCATGTTTTGAACTTCCATTTTGATGCGTTACGGAAAATGGGGTATACCAAAAACTCATTGACAAAATAAGCTTTTAAAAAAATCAGAAATTGGAAGCGGAGGATAGACATGTTTTTTTGTAGCATTTTTTCTGAAATAGAATTTGCTAAATCTGAAAACAGGATCGGATAAAAGGCTTTAGATTTTAGAGCGAATTCTTTATCGCGAGCTTTCTTTCTTCTTGGCGGTAGTTTTTAATATTTTGAAATTTTGACTAATGCCTGATTACTCCAATACGAGTTGACAGATCGAAATCAAATTCGGTAGCGTAATAATCCTATAGAAACACTATGTTACTATGCACAACAATGGCATAACTACACCCCCGCAAAGCAGGGCCCTATGGCTAAAGGAGGCTGTGTGTCTCGAAAGTTTTTTTTAATTTTATATAATAGCAAGAAAAAGTCTTGGGGATTCAAAATACTGATTTTTTTTTAAAATTTTGTTAAATGTGTCTAGCAGGGGCCTGTGGCTTAAAGGGCTAGATATACACTGTGTCCATAAAGTAACCCCCCCCCCCCTAACTAACTTTTGAATGACTCAATATTTTACTAAAAAATTTGGTGTGCTTTAATGGGAAATTAAATACCATTTTTTAGCTCATAATTAAATAATGTAACATTCAAAATGGCGGCTGGGCGCCATTTTGTATTTTTTTTAAATAGAAATTAATTTCCCACTAAAGCACACCAAATTTTGTAGTAAAATATTAAGTCGTTCAAAAGTTAGTTAGGGTGGGCGGTTACTTTATGGACACAGTGTACTTGGAAACATTATTTTAAAAAATCGGTATCTATTTGAATCCCCAAGACAACTTTTTCTTGCTGTTAAAATACAAAATTAAAAAAAAAATTTAGCCCAACCTACTGCTTATTGCAAAGGAATTCATTTGGTGGTGAAACACGTGCAACATACACGAGCGCAGCAGGAAGAGTAGGAGTAGAGCCTACGGTTGTCGAGTTCTAGGATATGTACAAACTATGGTCGTCGGTGTTCTTTCACCATTTATTTGTGCTTGTTTGTTTGGGGTATAAGCGGCAGGAGATGTTAAATCATGCTACAGGTCACGACTTGCCTGTGACAGGGTTCGGTTTTACGTTTTTTTTCAATTTGATATATAGGTGGTATGTTTTCATTTTGAATGAAATTGGGGTGGGTGGCTCTGAATTGTGAATGACTTACAGTATTTATACTTCTTGAAAAATAAAATAGAAAATGAATTAGATGAATTGCCATTGGAAAACCTAACATTAGTTGATTTCCAGTAAGATTGTCTGCCCGACCCTGCATAATACAAGACAGTCATGTGAGTAAGTCACAGTTTTAACGGTTAGTGGCTTGCTGCAAGCGGTCCTGTTTAGTGGTAAGCAGCAGACCTTCATCAATTGATGTTTCTGTGTGGGGACACATTGAACTATAATATGCTAACCTACAACGAAATAGGATGAGAGCGACAAGTACCAACAAATTTTGTAACCAGCTAAATCTTAACAGTCAAGAAATTATAATTCATACATATATAAAAGCTCAAAGGGTATTTTTCTCCGGTTCCTCCAGCGGCCACTGCTTCACCAATTTAGACCATTTTTTTTTCAATGAAAGGTGTCTATCCTCAGATGGAACATGAAACATTTTTATATTTCTATTCTACGTCGATTTTTCAATAATCATTATTTTAATTTATATATGAAAGTCTGCTAAACGCGCTTTACTTGAGGCGACATCTACACCAACGCCGCGACTTAACTATACTTAAGAAATAGTTACTTATCCTGCTTTCAAGAGGATTGAATTTAATCCGGATCTGTCAACTGGTTTTGGAGTAATAAGGTGCTAAAGTGAAAATGTTCTAAAATACGTAGTGGGCGCCATTTTGAATCTAGAAAGTTCTAAAAAAAGCGTTGGATTTGCTCTTAGATCTTCTGTCAAAATTGTTTTCAGATATAGAAAATATAATTTCTTAAAAAAACATGTCTAACATTCGCTTCCGGTTTCGGATTTTTTTTAAGCTTATTTTATTGATGAAATTTTGATACACCTCACATTCCAAAGCTCACTGAAATCGGGCTATTTATTCGGAGGTATGGAGACCATATCAATTCACAGACAGACATTTTTTAAAAACTGCTTTTTTGTGTTCCTGGAGATCGGAAAAATATATTTCTTTCAAAATCTCGAATGTTAAAATTTTTGTGAAATCAATACTATTCTATACTGAATGAAAGTAAAAATCAAATAACAGAAAAAAGAGGAAATGGGCTTTCTATTTTTGATTAAAGTAAATAAAATAAGGTTATTGGTTTGAATTTTTACTATAGAAGAATGGAAATGGAAAAATATTGAAGAAAGGAGGGTTCTTTTACACCTTGTCTAGTAAATCATTGATAGAAGCAACTTTTATTTTTAACTTTATAGTTTCAACTTGAAGAAGCCTTCTTTAATGGTCAACCAGTGTCAATTCGTAAAACAGTTGAATTTATAAGTGAACGAGTTGCTTCTATTTGCGTTAAACAGATTTGCAACGAAATCGTTCCTGTTTTCAAAAAGAAAGCCATGGTGGAGCTGAAGGAAATGTTTAAATCATGTGATGATACCTCAATAACCGATGATGAGGAGCTTGCAAGACTTAAGGTTTTTTTACTAAAACTTTACAAATAACTTTGTTTTAATTTCATTCTTTCAGTTACTGATAAACACTGAAGCCAACAAATTTGCAACTTTGTCTCTAAAAGAATTACGCGAACAAATTGATCTTGAGCTCAAATCTGTTGGTAGTAATCGAATATCGTCAGCTGTTGAGTCCCTCTTAGCAATGGATGTCTTGAAACAAACTAAAGATGTTTGCGTTACAGTTGCAACTCGAACATGTCTCGAAAGAGTGCAACAGTGGATCAATTCACATGTGATTTTAGGTTCGACAAAAACTATAGTCATTATATGATGTTTTCTCTTATTTAACGCATTATTATCTAGGTGTGTTTCACTTTGTATGAAGAGGCTCAAGTGTTTACGTTATTTTTATTTAGTTTCCATCTTTGTTTTACTGGTTACACATTTCCACAAGAGGTATAGTTCATGGTGCTGGTGCATTACTGTTTTTGGTGTAACAGACAAGCCTACTGGATAGAATATAAACGCTAAAAATTAAGAAATCATAAATCAAAATAGAAAAAAAAATTATCACGAAAAGTTGTTTAAAATCACAAGACATGTTCAAGTACAGGCTGGTTCAATTTTGATGTTTTTATATGTGTATATTCGTTATTAATGAAACTAGATACAAACTGATAGTGCTTTCTATATACTGTTTGAAAGTTCTTTTATCCGGTTGATGTCGTTTGGAGTATCTCCAAATATAACGTAAATCTAAACTAAATGCAAAAACCATTGAACCTGTTTGCTTTGCTTTTTAAGTACCTCCACAAAAAATAATCAAGAGGTGTAAGATCTGGGGATCTGGCGGGCCGCTCTATTTGGGAAAACTTGATGCAAATAGTCACGTACATCAATTGCATAATGCGGTGGAGCTCCATCCTTTTGAAACGAGATGTTATTATTTGGTATGTCTGTATTGTTTGTTCCCATATATCTCCGGAACACCTTAACCGATTTTTATCAAATTTGGTATGTGGCGGTTGTTAAGTTGCAGGTAGTTCTGTCTTATAGTGCCATACCCTATTCAGGGCGTTGGCCACCTCTCTCCTATGTCTGTGTTTGGTGCGCGGCGATAGATAATTTGCACAGACAGACATAGGGTACCTACAGTTTAACGTGGGCTCTGAACCACAGGAAGTTGATGCACTTATTTTCCAGAGAGGTTTTCCTAGGGAAAAATCCACCTTGCTGGTTTGCCATTGCCTTGCGAGGGAGAACGACGGGGAGATCCGCTGCATTGGTAGCCCGTGCTCTTACCTCTGAGCTACGGCCGCTCTTCACGTAGTTCTGTAGAAAGGTTTAATCTGGAAACGGAAATTAGACGTTTTTTTTTGGTATAAATCTTTTTGTAAATATTTTTTCAAATTTTGAAAATACATAGTTGTAGTGCATCTAAAGGTAGATCAATTGGGTTTTTCCGAATGCTCAATTTTTAAAATAAAGGATCTATTCTTGCCCTCTTTCTCTTATTCTAGCATTTTTCATGAATTTTGTTTTGTTTTCGTTGATTTGGAGCCTCACTTTCTTTGACTCCTCTTCCAGGGCGATAAATGTCTCTTCTAATCCGGTTTGGTTACGAGCTGATATTACAATGTCATCAGCATATGCGCAAAGTTGCTTGGATTTTGTAGTTATATTGCCTGTTAGGTTAAGATTTCTGATAGCTGATTCAAGCACTAGATTGAACAGAAGTGCTGAAAGCGCATTTCCCCGTCTAACCCCATTGTTGATTTTAAAATTATCTGTTAGCTTTGACTGAATCGCTGCTACTGCGTTGGAACCTTCTAGTGTTACTTTGACCAGGTTTATCAGCTTTTGGGGTATTCCCAAAAGACTTAGTCTTTTGATCATTTCAATTCTATTAATGCGATCAAAAGCTTGTTTGAAATCAATGAGTATGTTATACACTCTGTCCATAAAGTAACCCACCCAACTAACTTTTGAACGACTTGATATTTTTCTACAAAATTTGGTGTGCTGTAATGGGAAATTAAATACTAATTTTCAGGCCATATTAAAATTTTGTATCATCCAAAATGGCAACTGGGCGCCATTTTGATTTTTTTTAACTGGAAAGGGGGTCGAGTGACACCTCATTGGAAAGGTCTTTTAGTTCTGCGTCTGATCCTAGAGTTTCAAAGAAAAATATTCAGTCATAACAAAATGACAATGTTTGAAGATAAAGAAGTCTATTAAAAAAAACTAAGAATTAAAGCTTAAATTAATTAAATTAAGTGTTCGAAATGTTTACCATTCACTTCTTGGCACATAAAAAGTCGGTTATGAAATTCCTGCCTTACATTTTCATAAGTTTCTGGAGTGATATTTCTGCAAACTTCTGTAATGCATTGCTCCAGTTCTTCAATTGTTTCTGGAGGGGTTCTGTACACTTTCGTTTTCAGATATTCTCATAGAAAAAAATCTAAGGAAGTTAAATCTGGGGAGTTAGCCGGCTATTCTACAGGTCCCCGCCTACCAATCCATCCTTCAAGAAAATGTCTGTTGAGAAAGTCAGAAACAGGCCTATAATAATGAGGCGGCGCACCGTCTTGTTGAAACATAACGTTTTCAATATTACTTCAAGCTATTTCTGGGAAAATTTAGTCCTGCAAGTGAATAAGTGGACTACTGGATAAGAAAATCAAAACAATTTTAAACTGAGTGAGTCCATCGGTTTACAATCCGCCATTTTGTTATGGCTCAATATTTTTCTTTGAAATTCTAGGATCAGACGCAGAACTAAAAGACCTTTCAAATGAGGTGTCATTCGACCCTGTATAAAAAAATCAAAACAATTTGAATTGAGTGAGTCCATTTGTTTAAAATCCGCCATTTTGTTATGGCTGAACATTTTTCTTTGAAACTCTAGGATCAGACGCAGAACTAAAAGACCTTTCCAGTGAGGTGTCACTCGATTCCCCTTCCCATAAAAAAAAAAATTCAAAATAGCGCCCAGTCGCCATTTTGGATGATACAATATTTTAATATGGTCTGAAAAATAGTATTTAATTTCTCATTACAGCGCACCAAATTTTGTAGAAAAATATCAAGTCGTTCAAAAGTTAGTTGGGGAGGGGGGGTTACTTTATGGACACAGTGTATAAGCCGATATTGTACTTGTGACACTTTTCTAACATTTGCCTCATGATGTGTATTTGGTCGTTTGTGGATCTGTTAATTCTGAAGCCGCATTGGTACTCTCCCAATATTTCTTCAGCATATTCTTCTATACGATTATAGAGTACACTTGATAGTATCTTATAGCTTACGTTTAGGAGCGTGATCTCCCTGTAGTTCGCACACACCTTTTTGCAGTGGAATAATTATCCCTACTTTCCATTCCTCCGGTATTACTTCTTTCTTCCATATTAATACGATTAGGTTGTGGATTCTTTTCCATAATTGTTCACCTGCTTGCTTCAGATCAAAAAAGTATTACAGGATGGTTTGAATTTGAATGAGTCACATGATGACTCTGATATCATCAGGCGTAAGTTACTTATCTGTTTCGCTGTGTTTTTCCACTTCGGCGTAGTGTTTGTTTCCTAAGTTTTAGTTCACTGAAGATAGCTGCTTAGCCGGCGAAATGTACTGTAATTGTTCTTGTAAGAATTAAAGGGGTTCTTCTCATTATTGTTATAATTTTCTCACAGTGCGTATTTTTTTTAAATTTTTTTAATTGAAAGCAACAAATTGAATTAGAAATTAGGAAATTAATTGTTTTTTTATGTAAAGTGAAACACTTGTATTGTTTTTCCAGGAATTTTTACGAAAGACTTTGATACAGAAGTAAAGCAGTTTTTTGTAAATCGTGGAAATAAACATATGAAAGTAAAACCAGTGTTTGCATTACCTGGTTTTGGTAAAAATATGATCCATAATGAATTCGCTCTAAGTGGTGTTGAAACAGTTGAAAATATTAGAGTAAATTGTTCTAGCCATATTAACATACAATTGTTTAATCATTATGCATTTCAGAGCCATAGCTGGGAAATTTTAGAAAAACCTAACAGTGTAACAACAGACATGATAACTGACCTCTTAGATTCTGTTTATCAAAGTATAACACAACGATGTGATTTAAATGAATGTATTTTAACATTAATAAACAAAATGCTAGTTGATTTATCATTACTTTTAAGTAAGTCTGTAAAAGTACGCTTTAGCCAAATACTCCAGAAAGATTGTACTTTTCAGACTATGCTTACATGGTTTAATTTTTATTTTCAGTGACACACCGTCCAGATGTTATAATAGAAGGTGCCGTTTTATTAAAACTATGTCAGATATGGAAGCAAAGTGATTGCAACTGTGATGATTTATTTAAAACCCTTGTGTGTCCCAGAAATGTCATGTTACTATCTCAGTCGTCAGTGAACGAAACATCATGGAAATCTTTTTATTATTTTATTAATGTCCTGTTAAAGGAGAGCTTATTGACATGTGAAGTACTCGAGCCACAAGTTGTTTTGCTTGACAAACAAACTTTGGTGAGATTTGTTACTCTCTAAAACGATGAAAGTGCTAACTTATATAAATCGCATTGTCCCTAATTTATTAGAAAATAGTAAATACTGATGGGTTCATGTTTTGATTAGAATCTGAGTGTTTTGATGTTAATGCTTTTTATAACAAATTTAATAGCTACAAGTTTTTTTGGTTTATTTTAAAAATTTAAGTAATTTGCATGGCTGATTTTAAAGTAGATACTTTTAGTTTTAATTAATTACAAGCATTCTAGGTAACGTCGAAACACCTCCCTATCTACCTGCGAGAAGTAATGGACATTAAGACTGATGGTAGTCAAAAGTAAATTTACTTTACTCCTAACATTTTTTTTATCTGATTAACTTTTTTTATTATATTTTTATTGTGATATTTGTTACTTGGACATGTACCAGTTTATATGAAAAATAAACTTTGTATTTTAATTTATGCAGTTTTATGAGTAAGCCTCTTATACAGGGCAAATCAAATATCATATTCAGTACTTTATGTACCTAAAATAAAGAGTTATATAAAAACTAAAAAGTTATTGGTTTGACAATTAGCGTTGCTGTAAATTATTTTCATATTTTCACTCGCATAGTTTGCTTACTTTTCAAGGGCAATAAGTAACTTTGTTATTTTAAATGAAGCTTGAAGGTACAAAGTATTTATTTTATAGTGTTAGCATGCAGCAAAATTTAAATCGACGGTTTCTCATTTTTTAATGTTTTATGACGCCAACTTATACTGCAGAAAAATTTAGATTGGCAATGGCTCTTCTTTTTTTTTATTGAAAACCTTATGTTTTATATGTTTATATTATATGTTTTATATTTACGTCTTTTTCAATTTCATAAAGTATAATTAGCACATTACCATTTTGTTTTTTTTTGTAAAGGTTGTGTTAAAAACAAGCTTGATATAAAACTAGAAGGTTATTGAAAATTTGTCCATCTGTGGCATTACAGTCCCTTGCGGACTAGGGTCCGCCTTATTCTGCTTCTCCATTCTTCCCTATGTTTGGGCACTCCTTCCCAATTTCTCACTTGCAGGTATTATAACAATAATAATATTTATTGAAATAATTACAATAAAAAAATAAACAATTAGGTAAAAATTAAAAAAAGACGAAAATTTTATTAATTTGAAATCCGAATTCGTTTAGTTGCAAAAGAATTTCTTACTTTATAGAGTTTTCGGTTAGTTGCGACTGAGAAAACTCCATCCTTTAGTGGCGAGGGATACAACCAGGTCTCCTAGTTGCGGGAGACGTCAAGACATTCTTCAGAGTACCCTAGTTGCTCCTGAAGTTTCACCACCTCAGTACATCTCCCCTGATATATTTATCTTGAAAAATAAACAAGTATTTCATTGACAAATTCCCTCATTCATTCGTTGTCTAGCAACAACGAAAATTTGAGTTTATCTCGAATAAAACTTGTTGCTGCGAAAAAATTCCGTTGCTGCGATAAAATCCCGTCCGTAAGAGATGTTTTCGTTAATAAGAAGATTTGTTTACAACACTTACATTGTTTGCCTCGTAAAAATCGGTTTTCTGCAAAAAATAAAGCAACTTGGAATTCAGATGTAAATATGCTTTCCAGCATCATGAATACCCGTACAATTTAGAAAAGTTGTGTTTGAATTATTCGAGAATTTGTCTTGCCAAATATAACTCGACCTTACATTTTACTCGTAGTAACTTTTAGTTGTATATCACTCAACATTATTGCTTATTAGCAAACGCACTCGAACAACAAAGCAAGCAAAATTCCCTCCCGCTCTGCAGTCGGGAATTTTATATGCATGCTTTGTGTTCTCGTGCGTTGCCAAGCCACAATGTTTCATGTATACAACTAAAATTTTCCCCATCAAAATGTGAGGTCTTATTATAATGTGTATGAACAAATTATTAAAGACAATTCCACTCATGTATAATAATTCCCATTTGTGAGTACAAAAATCGTAGTTTGCTATCGGCTAAATAGGAAGGAACAGAAATGCAAGTGGATAAAAAAATCGGATAAATTACGTTACCGTAGCAACGCTAGCATTTACTGTTCATGGAATTGTCTTACCAAATACACGCGAGCTCAGTTTTAGCAGGATATTTTTTACGGTGGTTTTCTCATACTTACTTTCATATAGGTAATTTAACTCGATCTGTTCTGACAAAATCACTCGAGCTACGCTCTCGTGATTTTGTCAGAACAGCTCTCGTTAAATTGCCAATGAAAGTAAGTATTCGAAAACAACCACAAAAAATATCCGGCTAAATCTGAGCTCTTGTGGTATTACCCCCGAGAATACATAAATTAGATAATTATAGTAAGTCGCGCAAGACAGCAGAGGTATAGTCAAGTATGCCATAAATCGTATCGAGTGAGCGTGCGACGTAAGCGTATTAAGTTCTCAGTTCCCATCGGTTACGGCTCGTTGGGATCCTGGTTGAATGCAACTTAGCTTTCCTTAATTGTTATTCGATATGCAATGAATAAGCCAATATAATGATCAATATTACCTACTCAACTTGATTAGAAGCCAAAAACTCGAATTTAAAATCCCTTCTCCAAATTTTTTGTGTTGACGGCATTTTTTTCAACTTTTCTGCGGTTATGCGGTTTCGCCAACTTTTACGTGATTTTGCAAACGGCTTAAAATATTGTCACTGGGTCCGTTCCTGCACAACGACCACCATGTGAATTTTGTAGGTTCATATCGCTCACCGGAGACACAACGGCCACCGTGCCTGCCAACTTCCTGTTTTAAATAATAAAAATAATTTTTTCTATTTTGGTTCTTTACTGACTACTTTATGAAACTCATTTGGGTTTCTTAAAGCAACTCTTTAAAGAATTCAAAATTTTATTTTGTTAGGTTGGTGAAAACCATGTGACAACAAAACCTTCACGCGTTATAAACATAACCTTCAAATTGTAAGTTCTAAAAGTTAAGATTATTTAGCGTATTTTCCGCTACTTTGCGTAGCTCGGGTGGGGTGCAAGATAATTCTTCTTCCATCTTATCTTCAAATCTTAGGTATTTTAAAAATTAAATCACTTTCAAACACAGTTTGTCTAAATTTTAATTTGACAGTAGTTTGAATTGTATGAAATTGCTAAAGCCACATATCAAAAACAAAAAACATAAAATTTTCCTAATCGATTAAATTTTTAAATTAAAATATAAAATAAGGTAATTTTTAACTTTTTTGGACCAAAATAGAAAAAATAGTATAAAATCCACGTTTCATAAGACATTTAAGCGCACTTGTCCATTAGAAAACTCGCCGCAAGCGGCTCGTTTTCTAACTTGGACGCGTGCTCTAAAATCATGTCTTATGAAACTTGTTTTTTAATATACTATTTTCTATTTTGGTTCTTTACTGACTACCTTATGAAACTCATTTGGATTTCATAGGGATAAATTTCTTCCGTTGGTGGCGCTGCTATCGATGTCACAATGGCTGCGTTGTCCAGTAATAACTTCATTTATGTACACGTCGGCCTGGATGTAATACGCGAATTGCACGTGAATAGTTTAAAGTTTTTATATAAAATCTGAATATTTCTTCGAATTGTAGCATCACACGTAAGTAAAATAAAATATTAAAGCAATTATTAGTTAAAAAAACACCGTCCTCTAATAATTAATGTTGCCTAACCTAGCATTACTAAACAATTTTCTAAAGTAACATTTTAATAGCCCGAATTCATTTTTAATTTATTTAAATTGGTTGACTACTAAATTCTTATTTTTCCGGATCATTGAAGATGAAATTTTTATCTTTAAAATCGCTCTTTGAGCATTTAGAAGCAAGCCCAAGTTCTCGATGTATTACTGAAGGGGAAGCTGTTCTTAATGCTAATCATATATTTACATGTGGAAGTGTGGAGCGCCGTGACAATTATATTAAATTACTCGCATTATGTTTAAAAACGAGTGCGCTAACAAAACCGCTAACCACAGATCCACATGAAGTAAATGCAAGTTTTGACTTTACCGCAGAGGTCAAAATTAAAGGCACTTCATGTACTTGCAAGGCGGGGCATGATTGGTGATGCTGGTTTTCCCATTAATAACTTTAATTCCCATGCCTTGCGTCGCTCAACACTTTCCACAACACTTATTTTGTTTTCTAGTTCAACCAAACCACTTTTGGGTTTGGGAAAGGTATGAAAATTAAGCGATGGATTCGCGGCTTTTCGGCTATGGCATCTATACACACAACAATTTTTATTGGAAATTTTCTTTTTAGAACTTTCAATATTTATTTTACAACAGTGATATTAACAATACTCGTGTTAATACTTGTGTACGCGCGTATACCTGTTCTCAAATATTACTGTTCTTGGCGGCCATTACATTAATTCAATTTATCAACACGGGTGGCGCTTTGGTTAAAAATTATCCCCTATAAAGCAACTCTTTAAAGAATTCAAAATTTTATTTTGTTAGGTTGGTGACAACCATGTGACAACAAAACCGTCACGCGTTATAAACATAACCTTCAAATTGTAAGTTCCAAAAATTAAGATTAATTGGCGCATTTTCCGCTACTTTGCATAGATAGCACGGGTGGGGTGCAAGATAATTCTTCTTCCATCTTATCTTCAAATCTTAGGTATTTTAAAAATTAAATCACTTTCAAACACAGTTTGTGTAAATTTTAATTTGACAGTAGTTTGAATTGTTTGAAATTGCTTTAAATGTTACCAACAGCCACATAACAAAAACAAAAAACAAAAAAACTTCCTAATCGATTATATTATTAAATTAAAATATAAAATAAGGTTATTTTTAACTTTTTTGGACCAAAATAGAAAAAATAGTATAAAATACACGTTTCATAAGACATTTAAGCGCACTTGTCCATTAGAAAACTCGCCGCAAGCGGCTCGTTTTCAAACTTGGACGCGTGCTCTAAAATCATGTCTTATGAAACTTGTTTTTTAATATACTATAAAATGGGTTAATAAATAGTGAAAAAAAACAAAAAGTATTTGAAACTTTTCATAAAAAAATATTTTTGTAGTGCTGTTTAAAAAATTGATGTCTGTTTCATACGAGTATTGCTCTAAACTAATTTTGATATATTTTACAACAAATTAACTAAACTTAACACGTTTTTAATAACTTACATCGCTTACTTGTTAAAAATTGCTAACACATTAAAAAATAGTTGAGAAGAGAATTTTATTTTCTACAAGAATTATGATGCATTTATATAAATTCTGTGAAATTGTTAGTTTGTACAGGTTTGGTTCTCTTTGTTGCAGAAATATTAGCATCAAAGTTTCTCGGGTAGGAAATTTTTAAATAAGATTTTAATTCAACAGCTTTTAATTGATTTTGCTTCTGGCATATTAATTTAGATGTAGCATCAAATTTGTGTTGTTGCTGATATAATGTTCGTTGTATACTCGTTTGTTTTCCGAAATAAAAAGGATTTAGAGTAAATTAAATGTAACCTACATAAAATGGTTAATTTAGCTAAAACAAATTTATTTAATTATTAACGAAGTGTATGCTTTTCTCTTTGAATAAATATGTGTTACAATTAATGTACTCCGTAAATAATTTAATATATTTTGGTAATGCCATTTCAAAGAAACATTTTTTTTGTGTTACAGGCAAATAGCTAAAATGTTATAGTACATACTGGGTGATTTAGTAAACATAATAAAGGTAATATGATGGGCTTATTATTTGGATTGCAAAAATATTACATTTTTTGAGGCTTTCGCGGTATCTCGAACTGTCAATATTACAATTTGCTTTCGGCTTAGACCGCGTTGTAATTTGGGAACTACACCCAGCATAATCAGGTAAGGACCGACCTTAACTTGTCTGCCTTTACAAGCATTTGCTCTAAAAGTTTGAACCAAACGCGGCTTCTCTATGACTAACCGCCTGACTTGTGCGTCGCCAAAGTCATCGCCGCGGACCAGCTCATGGCTTAAACTGTAAACCGCTTGCTGATGCACTGATGCAACAACCCCATGGAAAGATGAGGAAACTCTGAAGCTAGGGATAGCATCGACAGAGGGCATGGGGGCAAACCTCGGGGCACCAGGCGCACCTCAATTGTATATAGCCCCTTATGCGCACAGGGTGCACTGTGCATACTGACTTTATATCCCTTTCACGAGTGAGGTCAATATGGAGACCATTAAACAAACCGATAAAGAGAACAGTGAAACGGGAGAAGGCTCCGAAAGCAAAGATCCACCGTGTAGTAACTGCGACAGAAAGGAAACCCTTAGCGGCAGCTAGACGTAGGCTAAAAAGACTACAGAAGCAACAAGCAAGGATTGTTCAAGTACCTTATGAACACACTCCAGGGCCAAGTACTAGCGGAAAGACAGTCACCTGTTCGACAGGGAGACAAAATCGGATCCAGTCGCAGGTACCACGCACCTACCGAAAAAGATAGGCTGTTTAAGGAAAGTAGTGAGGTAGATCCTACTATTTCTTATACGGCAGCTATGACGGATATGCGGGTGGCCATTATTCACGAAGAGTATCCTGATAATATCTTCAGTGACGAGTAAGGTCCTTCGAATTAAAGCTAAGAGCAGGTATTTTACTTGCCTCCTGTGCCGACCAGGCTACAAGCGACTGGCTAGAGCAAACGATAGCGGAGTATACACTATAGGAAGGTGCAAAACTTAGCGTTTGTGACGTCAAGGACGTAGCTAAACCAGTTAGGACGTTGATATGGATTTTGGGGTCTTTAGAGGAACCGGGAAAAGTGCTTAAACGCCTTGAAGTACTAAATCAAGAGCTCCGAAGGGAGACCTGGAAAGTTGTTGATAAGAAGCCTGATCCGAAGAGGCAGCAGCTTATCATCGTCATGGAGACGAGGTCGAGGGTCTTGTTTAAAGTCCTAGGGTAGAAGAAGGGTAAAGCTAAGGAAATTGAGACAGATGATCCGGGCACTGAAACAGAGACTGAAACGACCGCACCAAAGTCACCTCCAGAGGTAGAATCGATGGAGGAAGAGAGACTGAAAGCGGAACCTCGCAAAAAACCTTTGGCAGGCTTTTTACCATAAAAGTCCTCCTGGTAAATATACATCATTGTAAAGCGGCATCCGCTGCTTTACAACATTTTTTTGTTGCAACAAGACATAGACCTTGTTTTAGTGGAAGAACCCTGGGTGTTTCAAGGGGGTATTGAATGTCTATGGCTGTCTAGAGACTGGAAGCTGTTTAACTTAGACAAAGAAAAGCCTAGCGTCTGTATACTACTGGCTAAGAAATAACTTAATCTAATGCCACTGTTAGGGCTATATGTTCTAGGGACCTACTGACCTATTAGCGTTCGGATTTAAATTCAGTGCACATCATCTGGTTTGGAGTAGCATTGGAACCAACAGAAAGAGTCAGTTTCTTTTAAAATTATTATATAGCAATAAGCTGTTTATTGTAAACCGCGATAACAAACCTACTTTTGTGACTTCTACACAGAGGAAGTTATTGATATAACAGTTGCGACACCGTTTGTAAGTAGCATGATCAGGGACTGGCACGTTTCTCAGGAGCCGTTTTTGTCTGATCACAGTTATATAAGATTTGATCATAGCCAGGAGAGGTCAAAACACACAAGAATCCAAGAACCTGTGAATGAGGACTCTGTAAGCAGAACCTAAGGCAGGGGCTGGAGGAATGTCCGGCTAGACCTCGAACACCAGAGGGCATAGAGCTCATGAATGACATTCTTTTATCAGCTATAATAACAGCTTACGAACAGAGCTTGCTTCTGAAGGTAAGGAGAGAGAAACGCGAGGTCCTGTGGTGAAATCTCGAGCTGTCTCGACTCCGGGTAGAGGTACGGAAGCTATTTAACCAAACCAAAAGGAGTGGTCATTGAGAGGAATACAGAACCTCCCGTATGAGATATGTTTATGCCTTGAGGAAAGTCAAAACGGAGTCTTGGAGGAAGTACTATGAGAATATCGAAAGAATTTCCGAATGTGCTATACTTCAAAGGACAGTGCAAAAAAACCTTAGTAAGATAAGCTTACCAAAAAAAGTACAGGGAGGCTATGCTGCATGTGGGGAAGAAACCCTGGAGCTTCTGCTCAGGACGCGTAGTCATACCTAAAATTAACGCAGGAAACGGTCAACACATTGAGATTTTTATTTCCAGGTCTAAAAAGGAAGCCTGGAGACTAGCGGTTAGACTAGTATATAGAACAAGACTTGCATGTGCGATATATAAGTTCAAACCGCACAAACCGGCGGGTATACATGGAATTTTTTCATCATTACGTCGATAGGGATTTGAGAAACTAACCTCACCCTTGTGTTCTCTCTCAGGGCAAGTTTGGCCGTAGGTTATGTGCCACATAACTGAAAGCAGGTCAGGGTGGTTTTTATATTTAAACCAGGGCGTGATGCCTACGCCCAGGTGAAATCATAGACAGGTACATCAGGGACGATATGGCAAGGGCTAGTCCTTTACATCAAAACCAGTTTGCTTATCAAGCAGGAGAATCCTGTGAGCTATTAGTGATCAAGAAATAACCGTAGGGGCTTTTCTTAATATAGAGCGGTTTTTGACATCACCTCAGTTGAATCGATCTCTAAGGACCATAGAACACTGGTGCACAAGAGAGGGCTTATCGGTGGATCGATGGACGACTGCTTAATAGTTGCTACGCAAACGTATTTTCTTCTTATTAGAAAACAACTTTACAAAATATATGTTCTTACTTTGTATACTTATGGATTATCGAGGTATTTAACATGGATCGTTTTCGAAAGAAAGACCGGTGTGAAAAGAAAGAAAACTAGATTTTTCTTTAGATGTGTGTATCTGTTTGCATATAAAAATAAATTCTTTATTTTTACTTCTTTTACAAAAGTCAGTTATCAGTTATAGCATGCAAACAATTTGTTAGCGTAAATATATAAAAGCTTATTCAACATTGCATAATATCAGTTTGACAATATGTAGATTTGTAGGAGATGGTCTTCATATTGCTCGTATAACATATAGGCGAACGTTGAATAAATGTAATCCAAAAGATTGATACTTAGGTTTATGGTTGCTTAGATACTACTTTCGTAATTTGCATCCTTTGGGTTCATCTGATTTATCATCACATTGATATATGCCATCACAGAAGTTTTCTTTATCGATGCATTGCCCATTATGGCATGGAATCTGATCATTATTACATGCTGAAACTACAATGTTTATGTTGTTATGACTAATACCGTCTGTCTATAAAGTAATCCCCTTTCCAACTAACTTTTGAACGACTTGTATTTTACTACAACATTTGGTGTGCTTTAATGGGAAATCAAATACTATTTTTTAGCAAATTTTGTATCATTCAAAATAGCGGCTGAGCGCCATTTTAATTTTTTTTAAACGGAAAAGGGGTAGAGTGATAGCTCATTTGAAAGGTCTTTTAGTTCTGCGTCTGATCCTAGAGTTTCAAAGAAAAATATTCAGTCATAAAAAAATGGTGGATTTTAAACAAATGGACTCACTCAATTCAAAATTGTTTTGATTTTTTTATCCAGTAGTGCACTTTTTTATTTGCAGGACAAAATTTTCCCAGAAATATCTCAGGTGGCTGGAGATAATATTGAAAGCGTTATGTTTCAACAAGACGGTGCGCCGCCTCATTATTATAAGCCTGTTTCTGACTTTCTGAAGATGGATTAGTAGGCGGGGGTCTGTAGAATAGCCAGCTCGCTCCCCAGATTTAATCCCCTTAGATTTTTTTCGATGGGGATATCTGAAATCGAAAGTGTACAGAACCCGTCCAGACACAATTGAAGAACTGGAGCAACGCACTACAAAAGCTTGCAGAAATGTCACTCCAGAAACTTATGACAATGTAAGGCAGGAATTTCATAACCGGCTTTTTATGTGCCAAAACGTAAATGGTGGACTTTTCAAACACTTAATTTAATTTCTTTTTGCTTTAATTCTTAGTTTTTTTAAATAGACTTCTTTATCTTCAAACATTTGTCATTTTGTTAGAGCTGAATAATTTTCTTTAAAACTCTAGAATCAAGCGCAGAACTAAAAAACCTTTCAAATGAGGTGTCACTCAACTCCTCTTTCTATACAAAAAAAACTGATAAATAGCCCCCAGCCGCCATTTTGAACTATACAAAATTCAATTTTGGGCTAAAAAATAGCATTTAATTTTCCATTACAGCACACCAAATTTTGTGGTAAAATATCAAGTCATTCAAAAGTTAGTTTGGGAGGAGGTTATCTTATAGACACAGTGTACTGTAAAGTACCCCCATCCCAAACTAACTTTTGAACGACTTGATATTTTACCACAAAATTTGGTGTGCTGTAATGGGAAATTAAATACTGTCTTTCAGCCCATATTAAAATTTTATATCACCCAAAACGGCGACTGGGCGCCATTTTGAATTTTTCTTTTAAATGGAAAGGGTGGTCGAGTGTCACCTTATTGGAAAGGTCTTTTATTTCTACGTCTGATCCTAGAGTTTCAAAGAAAAATATTCAGCCATAACAAAATGACAATGTTTGAAGATAAAGAAGAATATTAAAAAAAACTAAGAATTAAAGCAAAATAAATTAAATTAAGTGTTCGAAATGTTTACCATTCACTTCTTGGCACATATAAGGTCGGCTATGAAATTCTTGCCTTCCATTTTCATAAGTTTCTGGAGGGATATTTCTGCAAACTTTTGTAATGCGTTGCTCCAGTTCTTCAATTGTATCTGGACGGGTTCTGCACACTTTCGATTTTAGATATCCCCATAGAAAAAATCTAAGGGGGTTAAGTCTGGTGAGCGAGCCGGCTATTCTATAGGTCCCCGCCTACCAATCCATCCTCCAAGAAAATGTTCGTTGAGAAAGTCAGAAACAGGCCTATAATAATAATGCGGCGCACCGTATTGTTGGAACATAACGTTTTCAATATTATTTCCAGCCACCTGAGATAGTTCTGGTAAAATTTTGTCCTGCAAATGAAAAAGTGGACTGCTGAATAAAAAAATCAAAACAATTTTGAATTGAGTGAGTCCATCGGTTTAAAATCAGCCATTTTGTTATGGCTGAATATTTTTCTGTGAAACTCTAGGATCAGACGCAGAACTAAAAGACATTTCAAATGAGGTGTCACTCGACCCCCCTTTCTATTGTAAAAAAAAATTAAAATTGCGCCCAGTCGCCATTTTCAATGATACAAAATTTAATTTTTGGCTAAAAAATAGTATTTTATTTCCCATTAAGGCACAGCAAATGTTGTGGTAAAATATCAAGTCGTTCAAAAGTTAGTTAGGGGAGGGGGGTACTTTATAGACAGACGGTTTATTGTTGTATATTTAATTTTAAAAATGTACTTACCACGATTACAAGTCTTTTCATCTGAATCGTCCCAGCAATCTATTTTTCCGTCACACTTCTTCCATTGTTCTAGGCATCCTGTTAAGTTTCCACATTGAAAGTGTGTCTTTAAATCACAATCTGTAAGCGTTACAAGTGATGTAGATTCATAAATCAATTTAAAACTTTTCTTACCGCAATTTTTCTCGTCTGATTGATCAGAACAGTGGAAAATACCGTCACATCTCATTTTATTTGAAATACACCTATTTCCGCAGTTAAAGTATCCGTCTGAACATTTTAATTTGGTTTGAAGGGCCCTACATTGAAACAACAGCTCATCTTCATCCAATAGTTTGCAATACTCTTTGTTAATTTTGCATAAACCTCCGCAACCTGTTGGGTCTTTTGCGTCCACAATTTTTAAACATTTTGGTGTTTCATTTTCAACAATTTTTAAGCAAATTTCCTCGTTGTGTCGACAGTTACGACATGGGTTGGTAGGCGATGTCAAATTCTTTGCTGTTTCATTCTTTACCTGCATAAAATTTAATTTAATTTAATCATTAATTAGAAAAAAATGATTCATTACCTTTATGGTGTTATTAACATCTAATTTGATGTTTTCTTTTTCTTTGAGTTCTGGATTTTCGTAGGTGCTGTTATATGCAGGACCAATATTTAGTTTATCTCGTTGAATACTATAGTTGGGGTTTGAAGTTGGCACTTTTTGTAAATGATTGGAAGGCGATTTGTTTTTGAAGAACTTGGATTCTGAAAAACCCAAAATGCTACAGATATTGGAGTTACGTAAAGATTTTATACATTAGTCAACTCGACCAACTTTAGTTAATAATAATAGTAACAAGAAACATTTGAAATTGCTGGATTCTGATTAAGTTAAAGTGGCCGTCACGGTCACCTGCTTTAGTCCTCAGATGTTCGACAACTTCAAAAGCATGACATAGTCTATTTAAAAAACGACCGACAAAATTGAGCAGCTAAATTATTAATCCCATGAGTTGGGTCTAGAAAAGAGTGATCTGTTTCTATGCTTTTTTTGTTCAGTCGTGTAGGGTGATATTTTAAGCGTTCGACGCTTAATCTAAATCAGCAATAAAATGTTTTAAATGTATTGCCAAATTACGCCATTTTAAGATTTTATCGTTGATTTTAAATAGAACCGTAGATTTTTAAGTATGCTATTGAAAGGAGATTTTTACTTTCCCACACCTTCGATATAAGGAAGTATTGATTTCATGAAAACTTTTGAAATCTAGATTTTAACGAAAATACTAGTTTTGGGGTTCAAGGAACTCAAAAAAGTGTTTTTTTAAATAAAATGTCTCTGTGTGTGCGTGCGTGGGTGTGTGTGTAGAGGGGGGGGGGGGAAATTTCAAATCAAGAGAGATATTGCAAATTGTAGTTCTAGTTAAGCTTTTCTAAAAATCCAAAACCCGAAACGAAAGTTAGACATGTTTATTAGTAACGTTTTTTAAAAATTAAATTTTGAAAATTTAAGCACGATATCTGAGTAAAGAAGTTAGGACAAATCGAAAACTTTGTTATCGAACTATCTAGCGTTAAAATGGCGTCCGCTACAACTTTTTGAAAATCTCGACTTTAACGCCGATTTATTCAAAAACTAGTCCGAATTAATTTATTGTAGTAAATAGCAATAAGCACTTCACCTTTGTGTTCGGTTTGTTACCTATTTAGGTTGTGCAATGGGTTTGTTCCCACAACAATGATAATATTTATTAATGTTACACTGTTTGCAATGCAAATGTAAACTTTATGGTCTTTAGTAAATAGGCCAAAAGGAGTCAGCGAGTATGAACATGATTTCCGTAAATTCGTTTGTTTTCTGAAATAATAAACGCATATGCAGAGTGTTTCTAAAACTTTTATTATTTTCACGTATTGTAGCAACTTCTGAAAATTGACCAAACTTTTTAGAATTAATAATAAACCAAAATCTTGTGCATTTGTGTTCTTTGAGGTTAAGTTGAAACTTTAAAATATTCTACACAATTACTCGCCATTAATAGGGTTATCCAAGGTTAAAACACACAAAACAATAGAAGAAAAGATGTAAACAAGAAATCTACTTTGTTTACTTAAAAACTACGAATTGTGATTTTAAACAATGAAAGCCACATATACAACTGGAAATGCGTTTCTATAGCCTTGTTTACTTTCGCTTTCAAGATAGTTTACGCATATTACGATAGATGGCGACAGCGCGGCGAAACGAAACTGCCGAGAGTTGTAAGGTACACTGTGCTCAAGGTGCGCCGCCTCCCCTACCCAAAGAAATATTATGTTTGAGAAATACCTGTTTGAATGCAAGGGTGTTTGAGTATGTGATGTTTGAAATTTCAGGAATTACTAAAAACTTTAATAAAATTTTGAATACTCAAATATACCGAAAATTGACAAGTGAAATTTTTTTATAAAACGTTCCTGAACTGAAAATAAATGTTTTTCTAGCATTTCTTTCGTTAAAAAGAGTTTTGAAAATTTAGTCCAGAGTCTGATAAAAAACACCCGTGCACATAAATTTATTTTTTGGAACTTTAGTCCTAAAATGGCGGCCGCGCAATTTGTTTTTTAAATTTCGGTCCTAACGCTTATTTACTCATAAAATAGTTTGCAGATTAGCATAAGCTTGGGTTATTGTAATAGCTCTACGGGAATACAATCTACAAGGTCCTTTTAAACCATAAAACTGTGACATATTAAAAATAATTTACAATGCTCACTTGCTAATTTGTTTTAAATTAAACGATTTACAAACTAGTCATCGACATGCTGCGCTTGTTTCATAGGCGACTGCAATTCAGTTTTTATTTGATTGGTTTCTATAATACATAAATATTTGTATAAAAGTAATTACAAAAGGGCTTGTTCAGACAACCCCCCACCTCCGGGTGTATAGTCTCTTTTGATCCGTTCCCGCGTACAAAATCTTAAAGTACACATAGTATTTTGATATTAAACTTTCCATTGTTAGCTGAAGACTACAAGTTGTAATTTATCATGTTCTGCACAGATTTTTCTGTTTCCATAGCAACGTATAAAAGAATTCTGCCGACTAGCAGTTTTACACAACATTTTTGAAGCATTACTCAGTTGCCAAATTTGTTGAAATATTTTATTAGTTAACAGGTGAAACGGTAAAAAGAGCTCATTAATAATACATGTAATTAAATTCAATTGTGATGCTAATGTCACTTTGTCCTACCTCAAATATGAGGGTACCAATATTTGTAAATACTGAGCGTTATTGATTTGATTCCAATTGTCAGTATAACGATAAGCAAGCAAATTATAAGTATTTCATAATCAAACGTTTGGTTTTAATTGTAAACGTTTAAAAATTTATTTCCAATAAAGTGAAATTTTTACTTACCTACGGACAAAACAATCCCAAAGCACACAGCAGTTATTAAACAAACAAACACTAAAATATATACTATCAATTTAGTCTTAGATTTCTTCAAATTTTTACTTTCATTAATTTTCAGTACCCATTTGTGTCCGAAAATGTTTTTCTTAATAACAGTATTGTTTTGTATCTGCTGGCGCGGTTTACTGCACGAAATTGTTGAAATTTGTATGTTTCTGCCACTTTGGTTAACATCGTAATAATGCACTTTCGTTAACTCGACGTTGCGGTTTTGTGGAAACATTAGTTTTTAGGAAATTGTGCGTTAGGCATTTAGGAATCGAAAAATACAACTGAAGAGTGCGAAATGGGTGTAAAGAAAGCAAATCGGCACAATACAAACACTGACTAACGTAATATTGTGGAAAACACGAGGAAAGCATGTGGTATGAAAATGACCCCTAAATGGTTCGACGAATTTGAGGTGAGGTAGAAATGTGTAATGGGTAAATAAATACAATTCGTCAATTGTTCCAAATAATATTATTTTTACAAACTGGGATCACAATGCGAATTAAAATTTAAGACGCTAAGTTTTTATTATTAACGTTTAAAGCGAAGCAAATCTAAAAGATGGAAAATGTAATCATATGTCTTATTTCACGTCGGTTATAATATAATGATAATTTTGTAACAAAATTAAATACTTATATGCGCCATCAAAATTCGTTTAGTTTGTAATAACTATTTCTGTGTCTAAGTTTAAGTGTGCTTTAATTTTGTGTATACTTTTTCTACATTAGCTTCAAAACGGACTATGCTTATGAACTTCCCCCTTTCGAAAGGTTAATTATGAGTTGTACCGATGCAGGTATTACAATTCCAGTCATACTACGTTACGTAAAGGGTAATTTTTGTTAATGTGTTTTTTATCTGAAACGCACAATGATGTTTTTTATGAATGGGGTTTTTACTACTTTTTTTAATTCGATTTTACAGTGTAGGATGAAAACAATTGTCGCCGTATTTTTTAATTAGGCGTTTTATTATCCGCAAAACTAACGATTGAAATTTGTACTTTAGACGGCGTTTAAAAAATACGCCAAAACACGACGTCATTAAGCGGTAAATATACGCATGTGCTATAATGTCTATTTGTTAGTGTTTTGGTTGCTGCTGTTGGTGTCATTGTCTGCTGGTAATACTTGACTGTGGTCTAGGGTCTAGGATCCGGTGTAGGCAGCCGTGGGGTCTTAATGCCTGAAACATTCTCTGGAATTTAGTCGTTCGGATTCGACGTTAAACTGTAGGTCCCCCATACCCCACCATAGCGCTAACGATACTATGTGGCAGAAAAGAGTGCCGGTGCCCAGCAGTGGGACGTAAAGGGTGATTACAAAGCGTATATACTTTGGGAATGCCTTAGTTTTATTAGAATATCTTAAACCGGCCATCAACTTACCGTAGTTTAGCTTTTATAATGTTATAAGCACGCCGCTTGATCAATTCGGTATCAACTTCCGTTTTTTTCATTTTACTTCCGTTTCATGACATCTGCTATGTTGTCATCTTTGTCGTGCCAATCGACCTGCTTTTGTTAAATATATTACACGTTAAAACTTACCAAAAGCGAAAAATGTATTTATATTGTTGAATTAAAACAGTCTGCTTGGTGCATTATTAGAGTTTTTAAGTGAAGTTAACAGTTTTAATAGTTTCTTATCGCACGTTTTGCCTTCGATTACATTTTTCTATCATAGCGGTTTTGCTTTAAATGTAAACAGTCCTGCAACTCTTCGTTCCAATGACCAATGAACATTGCGACTAATTGTGGTTACATCATATTTTATTTTAACAATTGTATTGGAGTAAACATAATACGTAATCAGTAATACTTTAATGGTTTTCGTAGGGCATACATTAGACTTCAAATAAGTGTGTAAATAGGTGAAACATTTTGCTCCTACTTTCCCACACTTTTTACGTTTGAAACATTCTTGTGCTAATAAGTGATTAACACTTACGGGGCCCACTCGTCCGGCGCCTCCTCACGTAAGAAGGCGCTAGGTACTAAGTTCGAATTAAAAATCGTTATACATAGTTTAGTTGAAGAGCTACCAAAATATAAAGAAATAAAAAATATATTTTTTAATCAAAGCTAATTGATAAGCGTAGTTAAAATCACGTAACTTCCTGAGAACGCGTTGTTGATATTAAAAAGTATCAAATTTTCTATTTATTTTTAAAATGGCTTAAAATTATTTTCTAATTCTAATAAACTACTTTAAATAGTCTATTGAACTGATAAAAATTTATAACGATTGGAATTTGGGGTTTTGAATAAATTATTAATCAATTTCAAATTGTCTAAAAATTCTTGGAACGCGTCAGAGTAAAATTTTGAAGATTAATAAAAAACAATTGATTTGTAGTTTACTTCAAGCTCCGTTAGTTCATAAAGACAGTTTTTGAGCAGTACTTTCCTAACTATTGGGCAATACTTTATAAAATATATCGTATTAAATAGTTATTTTTTACGGTACTACAGTCAATAAAACAAAACTTTTTTTAACTATTTTATTTTTTTTTCAATTTCGAAATTTCCATGATATCATAACTTTCCTTACTTCAGTAGAAGTAGAATTTTAGATTTTAACGAAAATTCGCGTTTTGGGGTCCAAGGAATCTAAAAAAATGTTTTTTTAAAAATGTCTGTCTGTGGGTAAGTGGGTGGGTGGGTGCGTTCGTTTCTCTATATCTCCGGAACCCCTTGACCGATTTTTATAAGATTTGGTGTGTAGAAGTTTTTTAATTGAAGATAGTTCTTTGTACGGTCGTTAATCAGAACCGGAACTGGGAACGGAAATTAGATCTGTTTTTTTGGTATAGATTTTTTTCCAAACACTGTTTTTGAAATTTTGAATACATGGCGTTGTAGTGCATCTAAAGACAAATTAAATATTTTTTTTTTAAATGCTGATACTTTAAAATGAAGGCTGCTACGAATATTTGAAAATTTTAACTTTAATGCACGATTAGTCAAAAACAGGGTATAAGGGATGGTGATGCGCAAGTTATAGCCTCTCCCAACCAAATGTCAACCTCACCTTTGCGTCGGTGTACCCTATTTATAACAAACGAGGCTCTGACGACCGAGTATTGGCGGAATAACCACTGATACTGGAAAATGGAAGAGGAAATGCTTTCATAGACTACTAAATTTTATTAAATTTTAATAGTCTACACTAAATAAAAATCAACAACATGCGGAAGGTAATGGGAACCCACCGCATAAAAATAAACGTATTTCCCATGTAAAAGCAGCAATTATGATGAACTCTTCCCAAGTTAAACAATCCGGAGGTAAAACAGTCCCCCAATCGGATCTCCGGGCGGGGACAGCTAGAGAAGATTCTAAAATAAGAGCAAGAAACACACATACCACGAATATAGGGACATGGAATGTACAAACACTCCTTAAAACTGGAAAATTAGAAAATTTAAAGCTGGAAATGAAGAGACAAAAAATAGGTATCCTAGGCATAAGTGAACACAGATGGCCACAGCAGGGCGACTTCTGGAGTGACAAACATAGAATAATACATACAGCCGCTATAGGTGGCAATGCAGGAGTTGCGATAGTGCTCAACAAAAAGTTTGGAAGTAGAGTAAAGGGATATATATTACATAGTGAGAGAATCATAATGGTGAAACTGGAAACTAAACCAACAGATACAGTGGTAATACAAGTGTACATGCCAACATCTGATTATGAGGATGATGTAATTGAAGAGGTATATGATGACATAAATGAAATGATGAAGCATGTGAAAGGAGATGAAAATGTGATAGTACTAGGAGACTGGAATGCAGTAGTGGGTGAAGCAGCTGAAGACAAAATAGCAGGAAGATATGGACTAGGACGAAGGAACGAAAGAGGAGGAAGGCTGGTGGAGTTCTGCGCAAGGCACAAATTGGTAATAGCTAACACTCTGTTTCAACACCATGTACGAAGGAGATATACGTGGACCATGCCAGGGAATAGAGGAAGATACCAAATCGACTACGTCCTAACAAAACAAAGATTTAGAAACCAAATAAAGGACTGCAGAAGCTACCCAGGGGCGGATATAGACAGCGACCACAATCTGGTTATGATGAAAACAAAACTAAAGTTTAAAAAGATCACACAAAAAAAAGTAGCTGGCTGGAATACTGATAAGTTAAAAGATGATAAGATACGTAATAGCTTTAAAGAAAGAGTGGAACAAGCAATTATACCAAATGAAACAGAGGACAGAAATAATGAAAATAATGAAACTATATGGAACAAATTAAAAACAACTGTAATTCAAGCTGCAGATACAGAGATCGGCCCGAAAACGCGAAAAAATAAAAAACCATGGATCACGGAAGAAATAATAGAATTGATAGAAGAAAGACGGAAATACAAAAACGCATGTAAAGAAGAAGAACAACAAAGATATAGAGCATTAAGAAACAGAATAAACAGAGAAGCTCGGCAAGCTAAAGAGCAGTTCATTGCAAAGAAATGCGAAGAAATAGATAAAGATATGGAAGCTGGAAAGATGGAAAAAGCTTACAGAAAGATAAAAAACTTCCTCAACGAACGTAAAATAAGGAATCACGCAATAAAGGACGAACATGGAATAATACTCATGGAGCAGAAAGACATCAGCGAGAGATGGAAAAGATACATAGAAAAACTGTACAAGGAAACAAACAATACAGATTTCACAATGGAAAGAGAAGAAGATGTAGAAGAAGAAGAAATAGGAGATCCAATACTAAGAGCGGAATTTGACAAAGCAGTGCAAGACTTAAAAAATGGAAAATCCCCAGGTATAGATGAAGTACCAGCAGACATTATTAAAGAATTGGGAAAGAATGCCCTTAAGGAGCTCTTTAAACTAATTAGTAATATATACGAAACGGGAGAATTACCATTAGATTTCACAACAAGCATTATTATCCCAATACCAAAAAAAGGTAACAAATACGAATGTGCAAACCACCGAACTATTAGTCTAACATCGCATGCGTCAAAAATACTCACGCGTATTATCTACAGAAGAATAGAGCGGAAAATAGAAGGGAACCTAAAAGATGATCAATTTGGTTTCAGGAAACAAACAGGAACCAGAGAAGCTATTCTAGCCTTGAGATTAGTAATAGAAAAGAAAATAAGGAAAGACAAACAGACATACATTGCTTTTATAGATATCGAAAAGGCATTCGATAATGTAGACTGGCACAAACTATTTCAGACGCTTAAAATCATTGGCATAAAGTACAAGGACAGAAGAGTAATTAACAACATATACAAAAATCAAACAGCAATAATTAAATGTGGACAAAGTCAGTCAGAAGCAAACATTATGAGAGGAGTCAGGCAAGGATGTGCTTTATCACCACCCTTATTTAATATATATATATAGAAGAAGCACTCAATGAAATGAGGGAGAAAACTAATGCAGGAGTGACAATACAGGGCGAAAAAATCGAAATGCTGCGCTACGCGGATGACATTGCATTATTGGCAGAAAGTGAAGAAGAACTGGAGGAGGCACTAAATGAGATGCAACGAATACTAAAAGAAAGATATAATATGAGTATAAATAAACTTAAGACAAAGATACTGGTCTGTGGAAAGAGAAAACATGGGCGAACAAGAATAATGGTGGAAAATGAAAGAATAAAAGAAATAGACGAATTTTGCTATCTGGGCAGCATTATAACGGATGACGGCAAATGCAAGAGGGAAATAAATAACAGAACTCTACTGGCAAAGAAGGCTTTCTATAAAATAAAACATCTGCTTACATCAAATAATATATCATTAAACCGAAGAATACAGCTATTAAAAACATATGTATGGAGCACGGCATTATATGGTTGCGAGAGCTGGACCATAGGAACATGTGAAAAGAGAAAACTCGAAGCACTAGAGATGTGGTGCTATCGAAGAATGATGAAGGTGAGATGGACTGACAGAGTCACGAACGAGGAAGTCCTGGAGAGAATACGACAAGAGAGATGCCTATGGAGACAGATAGTGAAAAGACGATGTGGTTTAATAGGACATATCTTGCGACATAATAGCTTGTTAAAAACGATATTAGAGGGAAGAGTAGCAGGAACTAACGCTAGAGGAAGGCCAAGAATGGAGTATCTACGACAAATAATGAAAGATGCTGGATGCAAGAAGTATGTAGAACTGAAGCGTTTAGCTGAGGACCGCCAACGATGGAAGTCTGCAACAAACCAATCGAACTGATTGAAGACTAAGAGAGAGAGTCAAAAACAAAATATCCAATTAATACAAATTATCATATTATTTGATAGCCCTTAATAAGCATAATCAAGTAATGTAAAAATATTTTTAGAAAAAAAATAATTGTAAATATATGAGCGGTTCAAATATTGGACATTTTCAAAAAAATTCCTCAAATACTGCTTACACCATTATTTTAAAACATTCTAAGCCTATACAGCTTGCAATGAACTAAAAAATTTGTTCTTTACTAATTTCCCCAAATTTTTTGTTATATTGATCTATTGTGCATTTTTTTTATGAACGTCTTATACAGCCTGATTCAAAATCTATGGGTTTTAAAATATTTCTGCTATTTGAGAAGATAGGTAAAAAAGTTACTGACAGAAGTTGTGCGGATTAACCCGTACTATAAACTGACATATGAAAATTTTATACAGGGTGTCCCATATAAAATTCATAAAATAATATTCTTCTTAAACGGAATAATTTATATTTTTTCAGTTTAATGGAAAGAACATTTAATTCCCAATAAAAACTATAAATGCTTTTGCAAATGCCACAGTTTTTAAGAAAAAAATAATTTCGTAGATATTGCCATACAGCCCGCGCGCTCGGCTGCACGCGCAAATAAATGAATCGTGTAGCGCGATAAAAAACAAATAAAGTTGTTTTTATTCAGTTTTATAACATAAATGTCGTGTGTTTATTCGTTCGGACATTGTATTTGAGTTTTGTGAACTATTATTATTATTAGTTTGTGTTTTTCAAACTACTAATATAGTAGTATTTATTTAATTAAAATGCCACACTAAAAATATGTTACACATGAATGCGCAACAGGATTCCATTATTTGCGCGTGGACTTGAGCGCGCGAGCTGTATGGCAGTATTTTTGAAATTTTCTTTCTCGAAAACTATGGCATTTGCAAAAAATGTTATTCAATTTTCTATTGGGATGTAAATGTTCTTTCTATTAAGATAATTCTAATTATGAAATATATTATTTTATGAATATTTTTTTATGCCACACTCTGTATATGACTTTCATATGTCAGTTTATAATACGTGTCGACTCGCCCAACTTTTATTTGCAACTTTCTTTACCTATATTTTCAAATAACAGAAATACTTTAAAACCCGTAACTTTTGGCCGAGAACAAGTTTGTATACGATATGAATCTCGCTATACTGTACGTTTTGACAGCCTGCATATATTCGTAAAGTATAACACAAGCATCTATAGTTCGTCTCAAGAATGAGAATTCAGTACAGGATCTTATGGAAGACGATGTTGCAAAACTTCTCTATAAAATTGTTTTGAAGTAACTGTATAGCAAGCTTAAGCTATTTCCTTGTCGTACCGAAATTCCTATTTTAATATCTTTTGTCAATACGTTGTTATATCAGTTTTTTGAGAAATTGTCAGTTTTTGATATTCCATTGCTTTCTCTCTTATTTAAGAAAGTTAAAAACTATTAAATATGCGCCAATTACAACAATTTAAAAATTTATGTAATTGTAAACAGTAATCCATAAATCAAATCATATAGGTTTAAACAGTAATATTTATTTTTACAATTTTTGTATCAATTACCCTGTGTATATACAGGGTGTTCCAATTTTCATTGTTGGTAACTTTTTTGTTTTCTCTAATTTCGATTTTTAATGGGCGCCCCCAAAATGTGGCCTCTAAAAATAGCTTTGTGTGAATACTTGACACCCTTAACAGATTTGGATGAAATTTGGTATGCATGCTATCTGTGAATTTACATGTCAAACGATAATATCATGAAATTCGCCAGAGGGCGTCAGTTACGGGCAGATCTGCCTTTAGTTGTTTTACAGTAACTTTTTTATGTATTTTTTTTTGTTTTTTATTGCAGAATCAGGTGCAGCAATAGATTCTCTAATAAACGTTATTCTTGTATTTTTTTCGCATGGCGCACCGTTTCAACTTTTGTAAGAAATTTAGTACCTAGTCTGTAAGTTTTAATTTTGAAAAAAGTTACTGAGTGTGCTATGATTTTTATTTACGTGTCGATGTTTCGTCTATCAAATTATTTCTTTCTAAATTAGGTTTAGCATAGTAGTGTTGTGTTTTTTTTGTACTTATAGTAGCTATGCCAAGAAAATTTACGAATATTGAATATGCCGACATATATTTTGGGTATGGATTTTGTGACGGTAATTCTGCAGCTGCAGTCCAAGAATATCGGAGACGTTTCCCAAACAGAACAGTTCCTAGTGCCCAGGTTTTTAGTAATACCCATCGTCGCGTCGCGTCGTTTCCGTGAGTTTAATTAACACCGCAATACCGAAAGATCTCGTAAACGGTGCGCCGTACGAAAAAAACACAAAAATAACTTTTTTTAGAAAATCAAATTATGCGTCGGATTCTGTTATTAAAAAATTAGACAAAAATTAGAAAAAAGTTACTGTAGATAAACTAAGGGCATCTGCCCGTAATTGGTGCCATCTAGCGAAATTTATAAAACTATCGTTAGGCATACATGTACATTCATTTGGTTAGTAATTTAGTATGCCTACCAAATTTCATCTAAATCGGTGTTCACTATTTTTAGAAGTCACCTTAAAGTACGTTCATAAAAAATCGAAATTGGAAAAAAAAAGGAAAAACACGGGTCATTTTTGCTACGTAACGTACCCTCGAAGTTACCAACAAACAACATTGGAACATCCTGAATAGGATGTATCAAATTGCGTGTTAACTATTGGAATCTCGGTTATTTAAAGAGATACGACGACGATTAAATTAGAGATAAGTTGTGAAGTTGTATGTCATTTAATTTGTTTTAAACGAATTCTAGTATTCTTGAAGAAGAAACACTCAAACTGTGGAATAACAACACTTGAAAGATACCTGCCACACAAGTAACTAAATACCAGATACGTATTTCGACATCAAAGCTATAATCATCAGTGGTAAACTGACACTGACCAGTGTCAGTTTACCACTGCTG
This sequence comes from Ctenicera cuprea, assembly GCA_958336395.1. Classification (NCBI taxonomy): domain Eukaryota; kingdom Metazoa; phylum Arthropoda; class Insecta; order Coleoptera; family Elateridae; genus Ctenicera; species Ctenicera cuprea. Next base: position 20,293,019 of record OY284493.1, read on the forward strand.
TCAAAATACGTGTCTGGTGTTTAGTTACTTGCGTGGAAGAGTGTTGTATTTTTCAAGTCTAGTATTCTTAATTTCTGGTGTTTATAATTCGTTCTGTTTTATTTATTTATACACTATTTAACAGAAGTAGGACCAGGTAAAACTGACTATTTCATTAATGTTTAAGTGACTAAGAGGGTAGTATAAAAATAGTTCATTAATGCTACCAATTTGTGCAAATTTGTTTATTATCACAATTTTTTACAGCTGACTTACACGCAACTATCAATTCATTTATATAAAATAATTCACCAGTAATACTAACATATACAGTGCAGCGCGATAATAAGAGCAGCAGTAATAAACGAACGATTATAACGATAATATAATATCAATAATTATTTATGGTAATGGTAATATTTACAAACTTACAAATCGCCTAAGTTATCATCATTATTAATTAGTATTACAGAAAAATCTCAAATCGAAAAGGATTAAACAAGCGCACCACAAAAGCGTTTCTTAAAAATTAAATTATTTCCAAAACGTTTTAATTAGTAATTGATAGTTAACAGTTTTGAGGTGCGTTTAGTTTGATTTTATTTTATGTAGCGAGAAGCTTTGATTAGGTACAATTTTAATTTTTTTTCCATCACCTGCTAAAAGCAGCAAATTTGAATCGTAATTTAGTAAAGCACAGACCCTTCACAATGCGACCAAAATCTTCTAGCAAAAATTCTTTGAGCGCGATCGCATTTGATATGTATGTACACAATGCTGTTTGCAAAAAAATGTGGTAACACCAATGCTCCATATTCAGGTGATTGAGTAAGACCTCTAATACTATAGTGCCCTTTTGCTATTGAGATCTCATCACCAAGAAAATGGAGCTGGTTATTGTCGTAAATCGTCTTTATGCTATAATGAACTTTTTCATAATGATGATTAAAATTAAAGTTATAAGTTGTTATGTGAAATAGAACCGCTGCGCTGCCATCAAAATTTTGTTAACGGACTTACGATTAAGAACAAAAATAGTCATAATGACTGTTTTTATTTGTTGCGGTTTTTGGCTTGTTCCAAAATCAAAATAATAAAACAAATTTTAGCGCGTTGAATATAAATAATATCAGAAACAGCATAGCATATTAGCATTACAGCGTACTATGGTGGAGTTATTCCTACCTTTTATATAAGTATGGCCGGCAATTTCAGTATAATGTAGAAAACCTCCACATTATTTATGTACATAATTTTGCACAAATGCAATGTATAAATTTTATAGTTATTTATCTACGACTGCTTGGATAAGGAGTTATTATGTCATTCATTTGCGTTAGATAATGAACTTCATTATCTCACTAGTGAGATAATGGATTCATTACCTAATTCATTTTGTTTACACAAGCAAAACTGAAGCTTTGTTTATAAGAAAACTGGCTGGTTGCCATAGTATTGAACAAATCGAATCTATCTCCTTTCTTTGATTTTAAAACAAAATTATTTTAAAAGTGGCTTGACATTTGCAAGTAAATTAATGCGAAATGTCAAATATCATTTCAAGCAAAAAATTCAATTTTTTGACAAATTTCAAGCAGTCGTAGATTAAATTATGTATTTTATTTATAAGTTCAAGCTTTACTTCGTTGAAGTTCATTTTAATTTATTGTAAATAAAACAATTCTTAATTTCAACAGGTTTTGTATTTTAGTTTTATACGTATTTCAACGTGTTTACACGTCAGTATCAAAAGCAAAATTGATAATGACGTGTAAACACGTTGAAATACGTATAAAGCTAAAAGACAAAACCTGTTGAGGTTAAGAATTGTTTTACTTACAATAAATTAAATTAATTATTACACACGCGGTATAATGCATTATTATGGCACTCGTTTGATTACACAACTCGGTCTACGACCTCGTCGTGCAACTTTCAGACTCGTGTTATAATAACGCCTTTATCCCACTAGTAACATAAATAATTATTATGTTACTAGCGGAATAAAGGCGTTATTATAACACAAATTTGAAAGTTGCACGATGAGGTCGTAGACCGAGTCGTGTAATCAAACGAGTGCCATAATAATGCATTATCCTACTTATGACATACAAAATTTTATCTACGACTGCTCAAAACTTGTTAAAAATCGAATTTTGTGCTTGAAATGATATTTGACATTTCGCATTAATTTATTTGCAAATGTCAAGTCACTTTTAAAATACTTTTGTTTTAAAATTGAAGGAACGATTCGATTTGATTTGTTCAATACTATGGCAACCAGCCAGTTTTCCTATAAACAAAGTTTCAGTTTTGTTTGTGTAAATAAAATGAGTTAGGTAACGAATTCATTACCTAACTCATTTTACACTACTGCGATAATGAACTTCATTATCGAACGCAAATGAATGACATAATAAGTCCTTATCCAAGCAGTCGTAGATAAAAGTTATTATAAGTTATAATGTAACATAGAATTGAAACAAATTTCATTACAGACCTTTTGAAAATTTTCTGTTTATTTTTTGTTCTGTCTGGGTCGTACGATGGATTCAATATTTCACAACCTTCAACGTTCCATCAGTTTAATTATAATTATTGGTGTTACTCGGGACTCATCAAATCCTTTCTGTACTAATATTAGTATTTACAAACAAACTTCTTATAAACAGAAAGACTTCATGTTGTGAAATAAGATTGGAAATGAACATGCGGGTAATAAACATCAATACCAATGTGTTTACAAACCCGAATGTTTAACGCGAATTTTTTTATTCTAATACGAACGATATGATACAGAAAATGCATAACAACTCCCCAGAAACAGTAATACCTTCACATGAGACTTCAAAATCACAAAAGCAGTATTCTGTACAAAATTTTGCGTTTATATACAAATTCACTACCTATTTTTCGACTATACTGTTTAGTATTTGTATTCGCTGGTACCAATTTTCACAGTGATAGTTATTTAAATTGTTGGTTTAGGTTCAGCTTTACGTATTTTTACGACGCAATCGACATTAATGTATAACACGCTAAACAAATGATGTGCTGAATATTGAATATCTATGCAATATCTCATGGGCTGTCAAATGAGAGACGGCGGAGCTAACAATAAGTGGTCAATTGATTGAACAGTGTTTATTTTCTAACAGTAAGCAGTTTTGCTGTACTGATTGTAATTTGCAAGTAACTCAGCTAAAATAAAATAAAAATAGTTAATCTAAGAATCACAACAGGTCTATTAGTACGTACAAAACATTATAAATTAAGCGGTAAGGCATTACTAAAGGCCGAATTTATACCTACTACAGAGCCTTCGTTAATTACTGATACCCACGTGACTTTTAGTCAGCAGTGACTTAGGGAGTTTTTGATTTAGATGTTGAAGTCAGTTCAGGATTGGTATTCGTGGTAACTAAAAATTCCCTGTAAGTGTCACTGTCAACGCTCAAAGTGAGTTTATGTATGTAAACAAGCAAGCCTTGATAAGTTAAGAAACGGATTGGGAATTTTTGGATAAAAGGCTTACCAACAGTGTAAGTTGGGTTGCCTATATTTAGTGGTCACGTGGGTATCAGTAATTAATGAAGGCTCTGTAGTTATGTTGTCAGATATTATTTTTTCTTATTGTATCAGGGAAAACATATCTGACAACATAGTAAGTACATATAAATTTGGCTTTAAGGCGTTACAACAAGTTTAATCTATTGCACAACAGCCCACGAGATCTGGAATCGTTTCTAAAACTATCTTCCTTTGAAACTAGCCTTATAGTAGTCTGCAAGTATTTTTAATGAATTGATCAGTTTCACAAAGAAATTTCGCCCATTTGGTTTCTTTTTCGTAACAAACCGTACATCTTTCGAATTTCTCTTATAAAATTTTATTTTATATTTATGTCTTCTTTAATATTGTTAAGTCTCAAAACAAATTTTTGATTTTTTTTGACTGTATGTATAGCAAATTAAATCCCAAAAGTACAACACACAAACAAGCAACATTGTAACAAAATAAAATCTTAAAGGAAAATTTGTACTATAACACTTAAATACAAAAAACGAGCAACATTTCAACTTCATTTTGTCTTTTTAGATTACTTACCTAGTTATAATTAATACTTAGATAGAAATTAACTCTATACAAGCACCTTAAAATAAAAAAGTACGGTAGTAGTAGTAATAGTAGTAGTACAATTATTAGAACGACGATATCGATTTTATTATTATGCTATGGAACTGCCGGACATAGTGGTAACGCAAGTCTTTTCACAAGAATCCGTATTTTCCGAATTTGATCTAACGGCTTTCACAGTTCCCGTTGTCGGCTGGCCTATGGTCTCTGTGTTATTGTTAGTTGAAGCCCTCCGACCACTTTCTCTTGAGGTAGTCCGTACGTCGAAAACGCTGCATTCGCTCTCTTGATCGCTTCCTTCAAGTTGCAAAACGTTCAGCTGAAACATAAAATACACCATTGAGTATTAGATCACAAGTGAAACGGTTATTTTTATAGTAGGCTATGTGTGGTAGACCGTTTTACTTTTTAATAATGGCTGTGAAATTAATATTACAAAACATTCATGTTTGTTTTATTTAAGATATCAGATATCAAAATTTCTGATATCAAAAATGCATTCCTAATATCTAAAATGAATGTAAATTCTTAACAAAAATTACGTTGTACGCATTTATATTATGACTGTTATTCAAAACGGTCAAAATATCGCACTAAAATTATCAATTTTTGATTTCTAATATCTTGGACATTTACAATTTTACGGTGATATTAAAATAGGTTAATAATGTCACAGTAGCATTGAAAATGTTTGTTTTCCAATATGTAACAAACATTTTTATTATAATTGTAATATTAAATACATTAAAATTGTCATTATAAAGTCAAGAATTATTGATTATAACTATGTGGCCGTATACATTATCACTGTGATATTAAAAACGTTAATAAATCACAGTGAAATTAAAAATGTACTTAAGATATCTGGTATACATTTCTTTATCACTACCATATTTAAAACATGAACGATATCCATGCAAAGTTAAAAATTGTTGATTTCAAATAAGTGGTCATTTATATTATCACTGTGATATTAAATAGAAACATTAAAAATATCACATTGAAATTGAAACTGTAACATTTAAAATATGTGGTATGCAATTATATTGTGTCTGTCATATTAAAGACCCGGAAAATATTGCTGTAAAGTTTTAAATTTTGATTTTAAATTTGATTATATACTATATGATCTAAAATGATTCCGCTTTTGGTTAGAAAAAAAAATTTAAATTGAGTTGTACGAAGTTAATATTTTTGTTGATCATACAAATTGCAAGCTCTTTCTGGTGCACATTTCTACATCACGATCTATTGAATTAAAGACACCTAACCTATTTAACGATCAGTGCGCTCTATATTCTTCAGAAAGACGCTCTTTATTTTTATTTTCGCGGTCATAAATAACTAAAATTATGCACAAATTTAGAAACCAAATTGTAAACTTTACAGAAATATTTTACATATTTTTAATATGACAGTCATACAGAAATGTGTACCACATATTTAAAATACAACATTTTCCATTTGACTGTGATATTTTTAATGATTTTAATATCACGGTAATAGTACATATAACAACACAATTGAAATAAATAATTTTTAACTTTATAGCAACATTTTTAATGTATTTAATATCACAGTCATAATAAAAATGTATTGGAAATAAAACAATCTCTACATTACTGTGATATTTTTAATATTTTTCAATATCACTGTGAAATTAAATGTACCAGATACTGGAAATGAACGATTGACAATTATAGTGCAAAATTTTTCAATAATACAGTCATAACATAAATGTATACAACGTAATTTTTGTTAACGATTTATGATTTGCGAAAAAAATAATTATGCGATACAAAAAATTACTGGAAAATGCATAACTAAGGTATTATTCTGTGGTACTCTTATTATGTAGAAGAATTTGCCCGGGGAATTGTATTCTACAGAGTGGCTAGGAAAACCCTGGCCACTTTTCTTGCGGCGGTCTAGAGATGGCGCTTTAGTAAAGAAAAATTAAATTAAAATAATGGCTACAACGCAGAATCCAAGACGTTTTAGTTGTTTTGATTTAATATGGGGCCTATTTAATAACTAAAACGTCTTGGATTCTGCGTTGTTGCCAGTATTTTAATTTAATTTTTCTTTACTAAAGCGCCATCTCTTGACCGCCGTAAGAAAAGTGGACGGGGTTTTCCTAGCCTCTCTGTACAATATTAAAATCAGAAATTAAAACGACTTTCCTATACCGATTTTCCTAAAATTTTTCGGGGCTATGTCTGGGCTGCTTATCCGCATATTTGCGACAACTTATTTATTTAAAATACTTTGTTTTAGACTAAATTCCCAAGGAAATGTTTCGAAACCGTGAAGCACAATGTTTATTGTTATGTAACTTGCTAAGTTTTTAATAGTCGGATCTTTTTGAATGTTCTGTACTGAAATATTCGGAAATGTGTAAATTGTAAATGTATAATTACCTATTCAAAGCAAAGTTTGCGTTCTAAACTCATTTTTCTTGTCAAAATAGTATTGGCAAAACTTCTGAGCGACGATCAAACATTTCTTACACCTTATTGCCTAATTTAGCTTTATCTTGCATTCTTGACCTTTCTAAACATAAACCAGCGTTTGGTGCACGAACACTAACGCCTTTACTTATCATTTATAACAACGCCTTCGTATCTGCACGCTACTCTAAACATCCCAGTTCAAGGAAAGTTGTTAAAAAAATTCACAATTTAACAAAATGTCTGAAAAGCAACGGTTACAACCAAAAGAGCGTACTTTTTGGATATTGTTTGGACTGTTCGTTTTGGCGGCACAAACAAATTAACATTGGGCCCTACTATACTATAATTTACTTTAATACTCGATTGTTTTTAGAAAACCATGTAGTAATAGTTTTTTTCTACATCTGTTTAATTATATGACAATTATTAGCACTTTTTTCCTGAAAAATCGTACCTATAATTCACTGTAGTGAATTATGGATTCATAATTCACTGTATCCGACCAATCACAAATACAAATTCAAAAATCACTGCTTCGCTGATATTTTAAATCGCCTGCGATCAACTCTTTCTGCGGCTGACAATCGGCTCGCGTGACAGCCAAGTGTATCGCTCTAGGATATTGTTCTGTGTGTATCGCCATATTGCTTGTTTACGTTTTACAATCTGTGCAAAACCAATAATTCAACCACTAAAACGAGTCCAATTTATTTTTTTAAAAGGTGTAGAAAAAGCATAGTATCACATTCGCGATTATGGCCATTATTCACTCGGATGATTTGCGCCACTCGCCTGGGGCTCGTGGGCTCAAACATCATCTTCGTGAATAATGGCTGTCATAATCGCTCATATAATAATATACTATTTCATGCACGTTAGAATACCCGTAGCATAAGTAAAATTTTACAAGTTAATTTAATTTCCAGTTAAATACGGTAACAACTCTTATTTTTAATGCTTTTAAAAAAACATTTCTTTAAAATTTGACAGGTCGTCCGAATATGTTTCAAATACGTGTTAAATAAAGATGGTAGCATAAAATTGAATATTGTTCAAGATTTTTGTATAGTTGTCGGTAAAAGCAATTTACATGTATATTATACTTCCGTCACCTTAACTAATGGATGCAGAATACAGAAACGAATAAGGTACTATTTTGTTTATCCTTACAAACAAAACTGTTGTTGTTTATTGCATTCTGTGATAACCATTATAGTGTAAAAACTATGTTAAAAACCCAATAATCATCTCGTAAGTAAATTTCAGCTCAAGGAAAAGTAAACATTGGCGGTTTCGGCACAATAAAAATTCGAAAAGCTCTAAAGCAGAATTGAGCGAGCTGTAAAAAACCGTCGGTTGAAAAAGTCTGAGACAGCGGAGGCTGTGGCTGTAAACATCTCCAAAGCACGAGCAACGTACATTTTGAATGAAGAGTTGGCCATGAGAAATCTGTCCGCGAGGTGGGTGCCGCGACTGCTCAGTGTTGATCAAAAATTGGTGCGGATGCAAATTTCTCGTAAGTGTTTGGAGCGTTTTTAAAACAACAAAGTAAAATTTATTTGCCGATTTATCACCACGGATAAAATTTGGGTCCATCATTATACGCCGGAAAGTTGTTCTCCTCCTCCAAAGAAGGCAAAGGCTGTTGCATCTGCAGGAAAGGTAATGGCTTCCATTTGTTGGGCTGCATCAAGTATTCTTCTGATTGATTACCTTCCAAAAGGGCAAACTATCACAGGCGTACACTACGCGAGTTTTTTGGACAAATTAAAGCAAAACGTTTATGAAAAGCGTCTTGGTTTAGCCAAGAAAAAAATTCATTTTTTACCAGGACAGGACGACACGACACGAGTGTTATTGCTATGGAAAAAATTCACGAATTAAGCTTCGATTTCCTGCCGCACCCGGCTTATTCGCCAGACTTATACCATCGGACTACCACCCGTTTCCACGCCTGAAAAAATAGCTAGCAGGCCAGAAATTTTAAACAGGCGACGGTGTTAAAAATACTGTCGATGCCCATTTTGAAGAACTTGACAGTTCTGAATTTTATCAAGGATAGAGGTGGCAGGAGATTATGTTGAAAAATAAATGCAATTTCAAACCGCAAAGTTCTGAATTTCATTTTCATTCCACGGACTTTTCAGCCCATCATTAGCAATGTACGAGACATTGCTAATGAATAATAAGCCGAAAAACATGTTTTTAGTGAATACAAAGAAATATCTTTAATAAAAAAGAAAAAAATTCGACATAATCCCCGCGGCAGAAAGTTCTGAGAGCAAAATATAGATTTAAAAAGTAACAAAAATCAAGGCAACATGTTGTCTCTAATCAGCTACATTTCTATTTTGTTTTCTTAGAGTTCGTCTGTGTAAACATCCATAAAAATAAAGAGGGTTTTAACGAGGTATTGATTAATTATTTAAAATTGATTATGTTAAATTTCAATTTGACTAAGCTAACACAGCTGTCACAGATACGGTTTGTCACCGTACCCCGAATCAGTTGAGAGTTCAATATAGATTTCAATATTGCAATCGGGTGGTTCAGTGTAAACGAAATAACAACGTGTACTGTCTATCGGAGCGTTCTAACGGGGTGTAATATAATCGGTGACATTTAATCACACAGTTGTAATTAAGTGCAATTTTCGGTGGATTTTCACGCAAGAACCGCTTTTAATGGAAAAATAATTAAGTTATATGCACGCGCATTAAACAACATTTGAGTGATAGACTGTTTGGTAACTCAATTATTTTATTTGTCGAATTATTCACAAAACTATATTTTAAAGAACCCCTTTTAATACATAGTTGGCTTTGCTACATTTAGAAAGAGATTAAAACTGGGAAAGGGGCATTTTCACATCACAATTGCTATTTGTTTGCTTCTAATAGCCCATTTCAGTTTAATTTTGAAAATGTTCAATAAAGCACCGTTTGGACAAAAGCAAACCTTTGTAACGACAGAGTGCAAACAGAGGGCTTGCATTGCACAATGTACATCTACTGCAACTGCATAATTAGACGCTTAATTACATGTGTCCGGAGTGCGGCCAGTTACGTTCCCCAATCGGAAAACCACATCCTTTGGGTACTGGTTCTCATCTCGTGTTGTTTGGCCCGTATCCTGGATTTGATAAGATTTGTTTCAGATGGAGATGCTTTTGCGGTCTCGTTTAGGATACGTATACAGCTGCAAAATTTGTATGAAAAGCAAAACTTTTGAGAAAAATTTAAACGAAAATGGGCGCACCACTTCGTCAGGCCTTTTCCATACTTGAAAAACAATAATGTTTTACATTTTCAAAAATATGCTATAAATATCATGAAAGTGTTGGCCGAAACAGTTGCTACATAAGATCAAAATACTCCTAAGATGCTCAGCTGCGTGCTCTGAATCGTTGCACAACTCGTGTAATATAGGAAGGTCCAAAAATTTAGAAAAAAAATAAGAACTTAATATACAAAGTTAATATACACAAAATTAAAATACTTTTAGCCAGTTCTTGAGAAATAAATAAAATTAAAGATTTTATAGCTTTGTAAGCATAAAACTACAAATTTCCTCCTAAAACTATTGTCAGACAAAATGTTATACCAATTTGACAACTCATTTTTAAGTCAACATACAGTAATATAAAAATGTAATAAATAAAACAATTACTAACTTCAACAATATTTATTTATTTTAACCTTATACGCATATAATTTATTGTAATATAGGATAATTCGTTTTTGAGTAAATAAGTGTTAAAACTCAATTTTTCAAAAATTCATAGAAGGCGTTAAAGAGATATTTGCGAGCTGGAACACGAACCAAATTGTAGGTCATATTCAGTTCTATAAGCATTCAAAATTTAAAAAAAATCGTAGGGCCAGTTTGTAAACAATATTTTTTTGAATATTTCAGAGATTTTGTTAAATTTTTACTTTATAGCTTTTATTTAACCTTTCGAAAGTTTTGTGTACAGTTACATTGTGTCGACCAACATTTTAAAGCTTGAAAGTTTGGAAGAAGCGTTGGATTTGCCTTAAAGCCAGCCGTATTTAAATTTATAAAATTTGTTTTAGGAAAAAATGCTACCAAAACCAAAAAACATGTCTAACTTCCGTTTTCGGTTTCAGATTTTTTAAAAGCTTATTTTTTTGGTGAATTATTGATATACCTCTAGATTCCGAAGCTCATAGAAATCTGTCTATCCGTTCGATAGTTATTATGCACCCCACACATAACTCAGATACCCACTCCCCCACCCACAGACAGACATTTTTTTAAACCCGGTCCAAAACATGTATTTCCGTCAAAATCCTGATTGCAAAAATTTTGTCTCCAAAGCAGTTTCACTTTAAAAATTCATACCATCACCATCATGGCCATATGATATTTTTTGCCTCAAAATTGCTGAAAGTGTATTCTTAATTTTGTTTGCTGCATGTATATCGTACAATCTAAAATTAAAAAAGGGTGTCGCTTAGTAAAAAGTTTACTACATCGAACGCAAAAAGTCATATGCGTAGTTTCTTTGGGCGAAATTTTTTTTGTTTTCCGGAAATTAAATGGACATCATAGACAGCGCTGATGCACCTGGTTTTAAACAAAAACATAATTAATTCGATATGCCAAGTTCTTCTCGAGATATGACGTCATTAGTGATGTGACTCAAAAATATTCGCTTTTCAATGCACTTTTAAGTGCGATCGTAGCACACGTGGGACGAGGGCGGTATGAATGTACTCATTCTTAGCAGGGGAAGTACACAAGTACCCAAAGCAAAAGGTCAAAAACAGGTTTATGCACGAGCACAGTCTTGTTTTACTGTGGCGCGGTGGTTTATTACTGTGGCGCAGTTCGCTTTTTTATTTTTACGTGCTTAATAAAATTTTAAAAAAGATCCTGATTAGGCATCGCATTATTTATCGCAAACTATAGAAGTCTGAGTCTTAAAAGCAATACAACCAGAATTTTCTAAAGTTCTCTAAAATTTCCAAAATTTCGCGAATATTCGCAACAAATAATAAATTTCATGAAATTTTACATCGCTATACATTATATATGTTAAAAAACGCTTAAGTGGCAATTTGAGCATTTTTTATTAATGAAAAAGTTCGGTACTGGTGAAAAAGGGCACAAACGGCCATTTTGTGTAGCAAATAACGCACTTAATAAGAATGTGTCGGTATGACCTAGTTGTACGAAAAAAACAATTTTGTATGAATGATGCAACTGTTAACGTTTACTCAATTTACATTACTTCCGTACCATCATTTCCGTCTCGCATTCGCGTGTTTACTCCTGCCGACAAAGAAGTTTCCCTTCAAAAATAGATGATTTGCTAAAATCAGGTATTTATAAATTAAATTGCTCCAACCTAATTCTATTTATACACTGTGTCTATAAAGTACCCCCCCCCCCCCCAACTAACTTTTGAACGACTTGATATTTTTCAACAAAATTTGGTGTGCTGTAATGGGAAATTAAATACTATCTTTCAGACCATATTAAAATTTTATATCATCCAAAATGGCGACTGGGCGCCATTTTGAATTTTTTTTAAACGGAAAGGGGGGTCGAGTGACCCCTGATTGGAAAGGTATTTTAGTTCTGCATCTGATCCTAGAGTTTTAAAGAAAAATATTCAGCCATAACAAAATGACAATGTTTGAAGGTAAAGAAGTCTATTAAAAAAAACTAAGAATTAAAGCAAAAAGAAATTAAATTAAGTGTTCGAAATGTTTACCATTCACATCTTGGGACATAAAAAGTCGGTTATAAAATTCCTGCCTTACATTTTCATAAGTTTCTGGAGTGATATTTCTGCAAACTTCTGTAATGCGTTGCTCCAGTTCTTCAATTGTTTCTGGACGGGTTCTGTACACTTTAGATTTCAGATATTCCCATAGAAAAAAATCTAAGAAAGTTAAATCTGGGGAGTGAGCCGGCTATTCTACAGGCCCCCGCCTACCAATCCATCTTCCAAGAAAATGTCCGTTGGGAAAGTCAGAAACAGGCCTATAATAATGAGGCGGCGCACCGTCTTGTTGGAACATAACGTTTTCACCTGAGTTATTTCTGGGAAAATTTTGTACTGCAAATGAAAAAGTGGACTACTGGATAAAAAAATCAAAACAATTTTGAATTGAGTGAGTCCATTTGTTTAAAATCCGCCATTTTGTCAAGGCTGAATATTTTTCTTTGGAACTCTAGGATCAGACGCAGAACTAAAAGACCTTTCAAATGAGGTGTCCTTCGACCCTGGATAAAAAAATTAAAACAATTTTGAATTGAGTGAGTCCATTTGTTTAAAATCCGGCATTTTGTTATGGCTAAATATTTTTTTTGAAACTGTAGGATCAGACGCAGAATTAAAAAACCTTCCAAATGATGTGCCACTCGACCCCCTTTCTATTTAAAAAAAAATTCAAAATGGCGCCCAGTCGACATTTTTAAGATACAAAATTTAATTTTTGGTTAAAAAATAGTATTTAATTTCCCATTAAAGCACACCAAATATCAAGTCGTTCAAAAGTTAGTTAGGGGGAGGGTACTTTATAGACAGACGGTATAAGCCAGGTAATTAGAAATTGTAATATTAGGTACAAAGACCATGTACGTTGTTACAAATATAAACACCACCTCCAAAAAACCCATCACGCTAAATACTTATTAAAACACAATCTTCTATTGATTTTTAACAACACTAAAACATTTTTACACTTTTGTGATGATATAGCAGCATTTAAAATTCACAAACATTTAAAACTGTACTTTTGATGAATTAGCATATTAATCTTTTAAATTCACTACTATTGAAAGTTTTGGAAGAAGAAATCAAGTCATATCTACATACATACATAGATAACCAACAGCAAGTCATCCAGTTCTACTGTTCCTACAGCAACACCAACTGTTTACTTTTAAACTTACCTTCGACGATGACATGTAAACATGTCGACATACTTATCAGGTTAAAATACATAAATATTGTTGAAGTATGAAGTGAAATGAAAAAATAAAATCAACGGAGTAAAGCCGGAATTTTTAATTTTAATACTGATATACATGAGCTGCAGACGGGGTAAAAAATTATTAAACAAAGTAATCTTGTTAGCTTGGAGATAAAAAGGATTCCTCGAGATTGACAAGCCGCAGAGAAACTGTTCTAAACAAGTCTCTAATAGGAAAGAAAGTAGTGCCAAAACAGACAAAAAAAGAATCTACTAACAAATTAAGCACAAACAACATTTTATAGCAGTGAAACTTGAACTCTCACCGAAAAAGAAGCAAAAAGAAAGACAGTAAGCAAATAAAATGAAGTTTCTGCGCAAAGTTGAAGAAACAACGTAAATAAACAGGTTAATAAATGAGTAAATTAGGAGCAGGCTGAAAGTAGAAACATACACACTGACAGAGATGGTGCACGATAATTACACTTACTGGGGGTTAAGATCGGAAGAAGATTAGGCAGGCAAGAGTGATTCATAAAAGGCAATGTAATTGTTAAAATACTGGAGGAAAAAAAATAATTTGAAGCCAAGCTGAAGCTGGTAACTGAACAGAAAAGAATAGACAAGTGTAAACGTTGAAGTGTGTTGTGTAAACAGTATGTAAAAGTGTTACAGCTCAACAATAGAAATGATAAAAAACGTTTAGAATAAGAAGAAGAATTGGTCGATAACTGGCAATTTCTTGGAGAGACAAATATCTAATTAAACATGTAGAAAAAGAAACAAAGTTGACTAGAGTAGTTGATAATCATTTTTTTGGTTTATTGTAAATAAAAGTATTCTTAACTTCAACAGGTTTTTCATTTTAGCCTTATATATATTTCGACATGTTGACATGTCATTTTCAGAGGCAAAATTAAAAGTAAACAGTTGGTGTTGCTATAGGAACAATAGATCTTCATAACTTGATCTTGGTTTTCTATATCTGCGTCCAGATGACTTGATTTCTCATTCCAAAGCTTCTAATAATGGCGAATTTAAAAGAGCAATTAATTTCCTCATTCATTAAAGGTATAGGTTTTGAATGTTTGTGAATTTCAAAAGCTTCTAGTATATCCAACTTACGTTTATCATCACAAAAGTGTAAACATTTTATCGTGTTATTAGATGTCATTGAATGATTGTGTTCTAAGAAGTGTTTAGCGTAATTGGATTTATTTTGGTGTTTGTATTTGTAACAACGTACGTGTTCTTTATACCTAATATCAAAATTTCTAATTGTTTGCTCTATATGAACTGAATTACAGTGCGAGCAATTTAATTTGTAAATGCCTGACTTTAGTAAATTGTCTGTTTTTTCCTGAACATTAAACAAAGTGTTTAAAATGTTTTTTGTTGTTGTAAAAGTTATTTTACATTTATTTGTTTTGTTTATAATTTTGGCAATTTTTCTGATTTATACTTAAAATATGGGTTTCACGCGTATTTCATTTTATCTGATGAAGTAGTTATAGGTTTTCTGAATAGCTAATTAATAGTTTTACTTTTTAATTAGTGTATTATTAAGTTGAGTATTATCGCCATTATTGTATGCAATTTGTTTAATAATCGAAATTTCTCTATTATAACTAATTTTACCTAAAAGAACTGTTAAAGCCTTATGTATCATGGACCTGTATGCTGCTAATTTACGTGTTTTATAATGACAAGAATGGTATAATATTGTAATGTCTGTTTGTATAGGTTTTCTATAAACAGAATATTCAAGTTTATTATTTGAATTAATTTTTGTTTAAATCTAAAAGTTAATAGACCTTCAGTTTCTAGTGCAAATGTTATTTTTGGGGGCAAGCTGTTAATAAAAATTAAAATTTATTGGTTTACTCAAAGAAGTATCAAAACATGCTAAAATGCCATCAACATAACGAAACAAAAATATAACTGTCTCAGAATGGTTTGATTCAAATATTTGATCTTCCAGATTATCCATAAATATATTAGCTAAAAGAGGTGAAATTGGTTTCCCATGGGTAAACCACCTTTTTGGAAATAATTATAAAATTAAAATAATTTATTTAATGTAAAGTTTAAATAATTCAATCAACTCAGTCCGTTTTATTAATTTAACGTTTTTGTTAACGAGAATATTATTTAATAATAATTATTTTTTTTTAATCATAAGGCCGTGCGTGAGCACGACTCCATGATTCCCATCCCACACCTTTAGCCGGGCTCAGCGGACTTGCGCTATACCCCGGTCTAACATACCCCACCCCTGAAAGACATGCAACCCAACATACCCACTACACACACCATCCATGGACACGCCGGGCAGAGGACTCGAAGCTACTGCAGTTGGGAATCTAGTTTCAAAGCCTGGGACTTTAACCTCTAGACCACCCGCTGGCCCTAATAATGGTTATAATACTCAACTTATTGATACACTAGTTTAATAGAAAGATTATAAATAACTAATTTACAATCTTTAGATAATTTATCCACCAATAAAATGAAATACGCGTCAATCCTATATTTTGGCAATAAATCAGAAAAAATTGCCAAAATTATAAACAAAACCAATAAACGTAAAATAACTTTTAAAACAACAAAAAACATTTTAAACGCTTTGTTTAATGCCAAAGAAGAAACAGACAATTTACTAAAATCTGGCATTTACAAATTAAATTGGTCGCATTGTAATTCAGCATATATAGGACAAACAATTAGAAATTTTAATATTAGGTACAAGGAGCACCTACGTTGTTACAAATATAAACACCCACATAAATCTAATTACGCTAAACACTTATTAGAACACAATCAGTTAATGACATATAATAACACTATAAAATGTTTACACGTTTATGATGATAAACGTAAGTTGGATATACTAGAAGCATTTGAAATTCACAAACATTTAAAATTTGTACCTTAAGTGAATGAGCGAATTGATCGCTTAAGTTCACCATTAATGGACGTTTTGGAATGAGAAATCAAGTCATCTGCACGCAGATATAGAAAACCAAGATCAATTTATAAAAATTTGTTGTTCCTATAGCAACACCAACTGTTTACTTTTAATCTTGCCTTTGATAATAAAGTGTAAACACGTAATACGTATAAGGCTAAAATAAAAAACCTGTTGAAGTTAAGAATTATTTTATTTACAATTAATTAACTTTAACGAAGTAAAGCTCGAACTTATAAATAATTTTTTTGGTTATATTTAAAGGTAGAAACCAACATTTAACAATTTGCTTATGCTTCGGAATTAATAAATACCATAAGGAATGCTGATAATTCCAACATTGTGTTCATTTCGGTTATAAAACAAACTAAGGTGGAAGCTAGCTTTTAATAAGGTTAAATCTGACATTTAACCACGCAATTGCAGTGTTAATGAGGATAGGCGGTGGTGAACTTGTCACAAAGTGGTCCTCATTGATAGGTACGTTTTAATTGAATAGCGATTCGGTTATGTACGTAAAGGGAAAATAATTGGCAAAGTAGCTAGATACAATTACTTCTAATTGCAGGTGCTTCGCTTTGCTGTCACTCACTTCTAATAATTTCTAATGCAGTTTATAGTAACGCGCTTGCAAATTAGTCAGAGCACGTTAGAGTAATGTCATTGCAGTAACATTTAGCAGACCTCAAAGCAAAGCACTTAGTGAATGCAGAGAGACAACTGTACAGAACGTTTAAATAGTTTTACTGTAGTTTATACAGTCGAATAGTAAAACTGACAAGAATGAGAAATTTTCTGAAATTGCGAGTTTAGAATTTATGGGAATGAAATTGCTCGGATTGTTGAACAGACACGATACAATAGTGTTTACTCAGACTGTGTAACATAAATATCGAATATAAATTCTCAGTTTGAAACTAATATCATGCTTTATTATATGGTAGAGGTGGTTTATTAATTGTTGAAACTAATAACAATATATGATTTTGCTGCAACATTAATCGTCGAAACAATTTCTATCAATATATTAAAATCATTCAACCACTAAGGATAATTACTCAGCCACATCGAGTTAATAAACTGATATTAAGAATTCATGCTATTCTGCTGCTTATGTTACGATCTTCCGATAGACATCATAAAAAGGAATAAAAAAATACAAATGTGCTTTTCTTTATTTCAAAAGATAATGTATAAGCCATTGCAATGAATTTTAAAAGCTGTTTATCTTTTATCGAGGATGGGTTGAAAAGTTCGTGGGATGACGGATAGATGGCGCTGTTTCAGACAGTTTTTGTAGCGCGCTGGCAACTTCACTCCTTCAGACCGTCAGTTGTCAAAATAGTGTTGAAATTCGTGCTGTCATTAAGTACTTCTTCTTGAAAGGCTTATCAGCAACCGACCTTCATAATGAGATGAAGAATGGTCTGAAGGACTCGAATCCTTCATTTTCCACTGTAGACAAATGAGTTTGTGAGTTCAAATGTGGTCGTACAAGTGTTAAAGATGCACCCCGAAGTGGACGCCCAAAATTTGCGACTACACCAGAAATTGTTGAAAAAGTGCATGCTATGGTGTTAAAACACCGTCGGTTGAAAACGTCTGAAATGGCGGAGGCTGTAAACATCTCCAAAGCACGCGCAACGTACATTTTAAATGAAGAGTTGGCCACGAAGACGCTGTCCACGAAGTGGGTGCCGCGACTGCTCAGTGTTGATCAATAATTGGTGCGGATGCAAATTTCTCGTGAGTGTTTGGAGCGTTTTCGAAACAACAAAGTGGATTTTATTTGCCGATTTATCACCACAGATGAAACATGGGTCCATCATTATACGCCGAAAATAAAACAACAATCTATACAGTGGCGGCACAGTGGTTCTCGTTCTTCAAAAAAAGCAAAGGCTGTTGCATCTGCAGGAAGGATAATGGCTTCCATTTTTGGAATGCAAAAGGTATTCTTCTGATTGATTACCTTCCAAAAGGCCAAACCATCACAGGCGTATACTACGAGAGTCTTTTGGACAAATTCAAACAAAAAGTTAATGAAAAGCGTCCTGGTTTAGCCAAGAAAAAAATCATTTATCACCAGGACAATGCACGGCCCACACTAGTATTACTAATGGCAAAACTTTACGAATTAGGCTTCGATTTGCTGCCACACCCGCCTTATTCGCCAGACTTACCACCTTCGGATTACCACCACTGTTTCCACGTCTGAAAAAATACCTAGCAGGTCAGAAATTTTCAACAGACGACGATGTTAAAGCTACTGTGGATGCCTATTTTGAAGAATTTGACAGTTCTGAATTTTATCAGGCATAGAGGCTTTGGATCATTGCTGGTCCAAATGTATCGAGGTGGCAGGGGATTATGTTGAAAAATAAACGTAATTTCAAACCGCAAAGTTCTGTTTTTCATTTTCATTGCACGGACTTTTCGGCCCATTCTCGTGGATACAAACAAAAAAAGATTCCTAGCCCGCTGTCGGAATAGGAAATTTTAGGCAGTAATTTCAAAAGAATCGGCATCAGACTATTCAATATTTTCTATTCAGATATAAGCATAAACCTGAAAGTCTAGAAGTGCTTTTATAGTCTACTGCGCAACTGTTCACAAGAAATCCAAGTCCTTTAACTACAGGTCTAAAACTTAGATATAGTTTTCTAGCGAAAATAAGAAAGCGTATAATTAAGTGATTAAATCACAAAACATGCTAACAGACGCAGGACCACGAGTATGTAATTCAAAGGCATTTTATTCATGAATAAATTGGTGAATATTATCTTGACGCTAAACGTTTTACCGATGGGTTCACATGCCTTCCATACTTTCAGGCATCCTTATTTCAGAATAACCCTACTACTCATTTGCTGTTACATAATTTTCAAGAACATATCTGCACCATACATTTGGTAAGATTTGCCAAAACGTAGAAATAATAAAATTGCTCTATTTTTATTAGATCAACGAAGGTACAATTCGTGTACACGTTGCGGAATAGTGGGAGGAATGTGAACGCAGCAAGACTGCTCCAGGTTCTCTGTAAGATCCAGAGGCCCACTAGTTTCCCTCCGAAGAGTTTACGGCTACTGGTAATCGAACCTTGAATGTATTACTCTAGACCCGTTTTCTTACTATTACTATCTTACTATTTGCTGCGTACACGCATCTTTCCAGCTCTTGTCCAGGAGAGATTTTAAACTCTTCATCTTTTTATCTTTCATAGACAAAAATCACTGATAGTCGACACCCAAATAAAAGCTTATGTAATGGCATAGATTAATAATAGGAGTTATTAATCTATGGTAATGGTGTCAAAATGGACCTTTAGCAAATGCTTGTTTAGTCTCTTTCTTCTAGAAAAAAGTGTGTATCTTGAGAAGCAGCACTTTGTAACTAAAAAAAGACATTTGCTTCACAGATGAATCTCTAATTGACGAAAAATCACCTCCCAGTAGCAGATTGACTTTTTTCCTTAAAACACATACCACCGTATTTCAGGCTAAAACCTTTCACAACATGACTTGTGCAAAAGAAAATTTGAGACGGATCTACTCACGTTAGCACTACATCTAAACAGACAGTCAAACAAACCCAAAGAGACCTCTAAGTTCGTTTGGGCTGCTGGAATGCTTTACTAACTCTAACAATGCACATCAATTTGAGGTTTCCTGGGTACCCGAACACAATGTAATTGAAGGGATTAAACAGGCGGACGCTCTAGTCAAAGAGGGCTGTAGTGTAGTAGGCTATTTCCGGATTTTGAACTAGTACTAGGATCAGATTTGATTTTAACTGCAGGTGTAGAAAAAAAAATAAACTTGCAGAGACTCACAAACACACTTCTTATAATGTAAACTAGTATAAGTGACATTTATAGTTATGTTGTCTTTTGGTACCTCATTTTGGTGGTTCTTTCTATTTTTCTGGTGGATAAAGTTGCTTGAAAATGGTGTAAAAAGTGAACTGATAACTTATTTATCCTACTTGTCTATTAGGACACGACACAATTAAATTTCTCTATTTATCCTACCTGTCTAGGATTTGAATAGAGCTCACTTGAGTCTGATCCACAACTAGAACTTTCACTCAACTCCGACGTGAACTTTCGTTGAGCCCTTGGACTTGGAGGTGCCCTCCTACTACATACTTGTGCCTGAATGTGCTCACATACTCTTCGAAACCGTCTGATGTTACCTAAAAATAAACAACATTCACAGTTAGGGCAGATCTTAAAGTTTATTGTAAATAAAACAATTCTTAACTTCTTCAACATGTTTCTGATTTTAACCTTATACGTATTTCGACATGTCATTTTCAAAAGCAAGATTAAAAGTAAACAGTTGATGTTGCTATAGGAACAATAAATATTCATAACTTGATCTTGATTTTCTATATCTGCGTCTAGATGACTTGATTTCTCATTCAAAACGTCTAATAATAGTGAATTTAAGAAATCAATTTGCTCGCTTATTAAAAGTACAGGTTTTAAATGTTTGTAAATTTCAAATGCTCCTAGTATATCTATCTAACTTACATTTATCATCACAAACGTGTAAAAATTGTATAGTGCTATTAGATGCCATTGCCATTGAATGGTTGTGTTCTAATAAGTGTTTCGCATAATTGAATTTATGTGAGTGTTTATATTTGTAACAACGTACGTGTTCCTTGTACCTAATACCAAAATTTTTAATTGTTTGTCCTCTATAAACCGAATTACAGTGCGCGCAATTTAATTTGTAAATGCCTGATTTTAGTAAATTGTCTGTTTTTCTTTAGCATTAAAAAAAGTGTTAAAAATGTTTTTGCTGTTTTAAAAAGTATTTTGCATGTATTTGTTTTGCTTATAATTTCGGCATATTTTTCTGATTTATTGATGAAGAGTTGGATAATTTTTCTGAATAGCTAATTATCTATAGATTGAGTATTATCACCGTTATTGTATGCAAATTTGTTTATTAATCGAAATTTCTCTATTACAACTAATTTTACCTAAAGCAACCGTTAAAGCGCTATGTATCATGGACCTGTATGCTGCTAGTTTATGTGTTCTATGATGACAAGAATCGTGTGGTATTGTAATGTTTGTTTGTGTAGGTTTTCTATAAACAGATTATTCAAGTTTATTGTTTGAATTGTCACAGCGTAATTCGGTTTACATTGGACAAACAATTAAAAATTTTGATATTTGGTACAAGTAACACGTACGTTGTTACAAATATAAACACCCACATAAATCCAATTATGCTAAACACTTATAAGAACATTATCATTCAATGACATCTAACAGCACTGTACATATAATTTTAACATGTTTGTGACGATAAACGTAAAAGTTTGATATACTAGAAGCATGTGAAATTCACAATTTAAAATCTGTACCTTTATTGAATGAGCGAATTTATCTCGTAAATTCGCCATTATTGGACGTTTTGGAATGAGAAATCAAATCATCTGGACGTTGAATCTGGATATTGAAAACAAAGATCAAGATATAAAGATTTATTGTTCCTATAGCAACACCAACTGTTTACTTTTAATCTTGTCTCTGATAATGACATGTCAACATGTCAAAATACGTATAAGGCTAAAATGAAAAAACCCGCTGAAGTTAAGAATTGTTTTATTTACAAAAAAATTAAACTGAACTTCAACGAAGTAAAACTCGAACTTATAAATAAAATACAGATCTTAAAGATTTATTACAAATTCAACCACAGATTCTTCAGACAAAATTATGTTGATACAACTCAATTTATCTACAACTAAAAATGCTTCGTTGTGGAAATAGAGCTCCCACATAAGGGCAGCAAGTCAGACGTCTTGAACAAATACTGAGACATCATTTGCGCCAACTGTTAGAAATTTTATGTGTTAAGGTTTACTTTTAATACAACTTTCGTCTCCTTTCAATTGTTGGCGTAGGGGACTCATTGGACTCTGGTTTAGTATTAGTACTAGTAATAGTCAAGGACATTTTGTGAACTTTTAGGGCTTAAGTAATAAATTTCTCCGAGTTCCGACTGTTGTATGAACGCTAATTTATTTACTATCTCCTATCATTTAATGTAATATATAATAAACTAAAACTTCTTTGTTGTGTTAAGAATTTCTGTCTGTTTACGGCTATTTAGTACATTGTTTATTGTTTTGTTTATGCAGTAGGATGTAGATAATATTTTTTGTACGTTTTTATTTACTTGATCCGTATACTGCTGCACACATTTTGTGCTTGTAAGGAAATATTGGGTTCAAGAAAAAAAATAGAATAAAAAAACAATTCTGCGAACTAGTTGCAAGTACAAACCATCTTTAAACTATGTTCAAGAAGATTTTCTTAATACTGGGTTACGAAAGTTTTAGACTTTAGTTTAAAAAGATTTTCTCCGAACTAGAATTTTATAATAAGTTGCGTTTCAAGAATACATAAAAAATTATGACAAGAACCCTCCGCCTCCTGCATGTGCCCTCTAGGTTGAGCAATTTACGTGAAAACGTCCACACCCCAAACTCCGAAGAATAGGAGAAAACGACGGCTGATTATTCGTACAAACTGTGTCTGAACTGTTACCTATACCATCATAAAGAAGCATTTTTAGATATAAATAAATAGATTTAAATTCATGAAACGGAAAATGTTGTTTAATTTAGCTAAATTATGTATTTTTATTATTATAAGTCGGAGTTTAGTGCGAGTTTTTAATTAGAAAACAATTTTCTAATTCTCACCTGACAACAACGTAAAAGTAATTGCATACAGAGATTCTTTAGAGTTGTCCCCTGTTTGCTGCTTAGGAATTGCAGCTACATCTACTTGAAACCGCACTTGTCTTTGAAACATGGCTGGAGCAGTAGATCCCCTTTTATATTCTACACGGAACGACATTGGACTTGATACTGAATGGCTCAGCTCTGCTATCTGCAACATGTCGTTATCATTATTGTTTTTCTTCTTCGCCCGTTCTTCCATTATCTAATTCCTTTACTGGGCTAGGATATAAAGATTTTCATAAAAAAGAAGTTGCAAGTACAAAACTCAAACAATAATTTAGTGGCGTTGCTCAAGTCGCGAATAATGTTAATTTTTGCCATATTTGTAGATACACACATTTTTATTATTTTTAAACTATACCCACCGACAAAAAAGCGTGAATTAAATCGGCCTTGACCGTCGCCAAAGGTTTTCCTTTAACTAAAATCGTGAAGGTTTCATCC
This sequence comes from Ctenicera cuprea, assembly GCA_958336395.1. Lineage (NCBI taxonomy): Eukaryota > Metazoa > Arthropoda > Insecta > Coleoptera > Elateridae > Ctenicera > Ctenicera cuprea. The sequence continues at coordinate 20,316,724 of OY284493.1, forward strand.
TTCTCTGTAGTCATTAAACTTCCGAACCATGACTTTTTTGTCAGTTCTGGAGAAGACTCGGGTGTCAAGTGTACTTCTTCAGACGATGCTAAAACTTTTAAAAATTAGATAATTGTTAGTTAAAAAACAAAAAATAATAAAATACCTTGTAATTTTCTCCGATGAAACCGTGGAGAACCCAGGAAACTATTTTTAATTGTGTTTAACCTAGATCGCCAATGGTGACTTGCTGCTCCAGCCGAGTGTGGCGAACCAGGAGGAGTCATTTGGGTAAGTATGTTGGATCCTTTAAATAAATAAGAAAATTCCGATATAAGACTTGCTGATTCTTCAAAATAATTTATCAGAACAATCTATAATTCAGGTTGAAATTGATTACCTACTTAATATAACCTAAATCACTCCTAAACCTAATAGATGGTAAGTTAGCGGTGTATGCCGCCATGATTGTGACAATTTATTTTAGGTAGGCTATGCAGTTATGTAAGGTAACTTACAAAATTAGGTTAGGAAACCCAAACAGAGATTCTTTTGCTTTGTAGATTACCTAACTTAACTCTGTAACCTAATTCAGATTTATACTTTCTCCAATGATAAAAGAGGAATTTGAGCCTGCAATAAATTTGATCGTGGTTCTAGTCATTTTCTCTGAAATACTTCAAGAAAAGCACCATTTTTAAAGAAGTTATCTGTTCAACCTTGTTCAGTAACTAAACATTTAAGACCCCCAGCAATTGCTGCGCTGACTTTACACTCCAGACCATTTTATGGAAAACATCCAATTTTGAAAGGTTTCTCTGTCTAACCTCCAACAACTAAACCAGTTTATATGGTCAAAGATTTGGTACTCTAATTCCTATTTCAAGTAAAGAACCAATTTTTGAATGGGGTATCCAGTAAACTTTCTCTGATGGCTCAATCACTTTTGACGAAGTACTTCGTCCAAACTAGTGAAGAAGAAAGTTACTTAAATGAGTTCCTCATCTTTGTATCTTTTCGTTAATTTGACCATAGACGTCTAAGTAATTTTATAGTGCAAAAAAAGGCCATAGGATAGTACCTCAAATTTACTTTGGTTCTATTATTCTTGTTGATATAACCTTTCGGTGCTTTCGACCCTCTTAGCAAGTTATTCCCTATATTTTTTTCTGTAATGTTGAAACAAACACCAAAGCTGATTCGTTGTTTTCCACCTCGAATTAATTTTATTATTCTTTAGAACTGATACTAACCTGGTACCAGGCTAGTAGTATCAGTTTCAGGCGACATGAGGGTTGACAATAAGGACGGTCCTGTATTAGTTCCACCACTGCTGTTTGCACGGTGGTGTGTGGGCGTAGGAGGTGGCTGTGACACAGTTATTGAGGTATTAGGAGAGCCGTGCGGTGTTCTATGCGTATGATGTGTGGATGCTCGTGGACTAACAGGTGATGACATCCCCGCTAGAAAATATAACACTCATGAGTAAATCAATTTCGAACTCTTTGAGTGGATGCTCACCGTGGGTGTTTGTTGGTGTTGTACTATTAAACATAATAGGACTTGACGCACCGGACGACCTTGTTGGAGAATGAACACTTAGCGAACTGTGGGTACTGCCGGTGGACGGGCTTCTTCTGCTGTGGTGTCTCCCGCTTAAACAAACACAAGAAGTATCCCAGGACATGATTGAAAGGGGATTAACTTAAAATGCAATTTCATAAAACACAGAAGTCAACAAAGCGGAGCTACTTACTTGAAATGAGATCTTCTGGGTGTAATGGGAGAACCTTCGCTAATTTGCCCAAATTGCAAAGTGCTCTGCCCGTTGACTCGACAGGTGTCTATTCGTTTCCGTGGTGGATCCGTTGATTCGACACTTCGTATCCTCAACATCGCGTCGGTCTCATCTTCAAAAGCTGGGCGTCTTCTTTTTCGCTCAAGGAGCAGAAAGTAGATTACCTTTTCTGTATTATGGCTATAAAAATGTTATCATTTTAAATTGACATTTCCATAAATAATTAAATGATGTCTTACTTAGGACTAAGTAGGTGCTGAATTAGTTTCTCCTTCTCTTTAAAACACCCTAAGCTACAAATTGCTTGCAGAACGTCTGGATCAACTGAGTCTATTGAGGGCAAGACGTGGGTTTGTACAACTTCCATCATGGGTAACTCTAGTTCCAGTTCCCCTTTACCGCCCGCAGTTGCCCATTGATGCTTGTTAATTTCGGTTAACTAGAATATCAAGTTTTACAAATTTAACTCACTATGAGCAATCAGGTTTAATACTTACTGTTAGTCTTTTATCGGGGTTCACTTCAATCATTCCTCTTAATAAACTCTGGCAATCGGGTGGCACAAAATGTGGAATATGAAAGACGCCTCTTTTTACTTTTTCCAATAACTGTCGTAGGTTATCATCGTCAAATGGTAGTGCTCCCACTAGGAGAGCGTACAGAATCACACCGCAACTCCAGACGTCCGCTTTTCTTCCGTCATATTTCTCTCCCTAAAGTTAATATATTAGTGTACAAAACAGTTCGATATAAGCATTCGACAAATTTATACCCTTATTACTTCGGGACAAGCGTAATGAGGTGACCCACAACTAGTTTCCAGCATTGAACCGACTGGCTGGAGCGACGCCATTCCAAAGTCCGCTATTTTTATGTTGTTCTTTTCGTCTAGTAGAAGATTTTCTGGCTTCAAATCTCTGTGGCTGATATTTTGTTCATGAGTTGTTAAACTAATTATATTTCTAGTATAATATATTCCACTTACCAAATTGAATGACTGTGACAAAAGTCCAGCGCCGACATTATTTGCCGAAAAAATCTCCTAGCTTCCTTTGGCGTTAGACGCCCTTTTTTAACCAAATAGTCGAAAAGTTCTCCACCGGATACATGCTCCAGCACCAAGTATCTAAAATAAAGAAAAATCAAGTTTCTGGTAGTACTTGGAAGAGTATTAGAACTTACAGATATTTTTTATTTTCGTACACGTCCGACAACCCTAACACGTGAGGATGGTCGATAAGTTTCATAATCGCTATTTCTCGCTCGACCTGTAAGTGAAAGCTTTATCAGAATATTTTTGACTTTGGGCGTCAATCTAGAGCAATTCTGAATGTTTTTTTCTAATCATCAGATCATACTACAAAATCCATTTAGTCGATTATCATACCATGTGTATTTAAATAAATATTTTGGTTGATAAAATCTGAGAATTACAATTTCAACTTACCGGAGGGACATTAACCGTAACAGGTGGTTTGGATCAAATGTTTTAAGAACAAGAGGTTGTGGCAAGTGGCTATAAATTTCATTTGCGGGATTTTCTCGACACTAAGTGTTCTACAGGTCTGTTGTTATTATATATGTCTAAATGTTGATTGGGCAGTAATTTATACTAATTACCTGACCCTTACATTAGTATATGAAGTGACATTGTTGGAAAGTTAACAATCAAATTAACCGAATAGCTACGGTTAATATTACAACCCATGAATTACATGAAATTATTACTGTAACATAACGTCCAAGTATTTAATGCTAAAGTTCTTGGAAGGTTCTTCTATTACTCAAGAAAATTTGCAGCTTGGAAGCGTTGAACATTTAGAAATTAATTGTGGACCCACGAGCACAAGGACCTAGTTACGGTTTGCAAATTAACTGGCTACAATTAGAGTTGAAGGTCTAGAAGAACGTTCCAAATTAACTGTGAGGCCCTTAATAGGTCTAGAAATTAATAGGGATTTCTACCTTCATCAAAACGCTTTCGCTGAGTTTTTCCCGGTTGATAATCTTGATTGCGACTTTCCGGCCAGTAACGCAATGCACTCCCAGTTTGACCAGTCCTGTAACATTAGTAGCAATGTAATTTTCAAAAATATCAGAAAAATTATGCAAATCTGTTGAAAACTAACATAAAACTCGCAAACTTGGCGGCTTAAAACTTCAAGAGCGATCGGATTAATTTGTGCCAGCGTTTTGAGCTGTTGCCGCTTTTTAATATTCTTGAGGGACGCTGAATTAGGATTCTTTAATTCCGTATCATTTGCAGACGATTCAATTCGTCGTAATGAAAATTTATTCCTCTCCAAGGTGCGTTTTTAGGAGTTTTATGTTGGTTTTTAGAGACAAAAGTGCTGTTGCTTTTTTCACAGCTTGTTTATGGTGAAATTAAAAGGGGTAATTTGTACCGCGAGTGCTTGTGCTTATGTAACCCCTTTGGAGTCGGCAATTAGCCATAGCAGCAGAAATAAATACAACTAAAACATATTGAAAAATAATTAGCAAGTGGTCTAAAACTTAATTTATGGTTAACTAGAAATTAAACGGTGTTTGTTACTCGGATTACTATGTTAATGTAATTTAGCATTATGGTCTACCCTTTGCCAACGATGATTAGCCATAGCAATAAAAACAGGCTGGCGATAAATAAGTATAAAGAAAAATATTAAAAACATAATTTATCGAGTAAGATATTTCTGGAAAAATCGAGCAATATTCGACATTTTTATTTCATTCGTTTTATTGGTTCATTGGTTTCCCAACCAATAAAAATTCTAAAATAAAAATAAAATGGTAAAAATAAAAATTAAACAATATTTGATACTCGGATTACTGTGCTAATGTAATTTAGCATAGTGGCCTAACCCTTTGGCAACGCGGTGATTAGCCATAGCAACGGAAAGAAGTAGGGGATAAATAAATATAACGAATACCTAAATTGAAAAATAACTAGCAAGTAGTCTGCACTTACTAGGTCGAGTAGGACATTGTTAAAAAATCAAGCAACTTTTGCATTTCATTCGTTTGATTTGCCTACCAACCAATAATTTTATTTAGGACGAATAGGGATAAAAGACAATCAATAAAATTTAAATGGCATTTCCTATTTTAATTACTGTGTTAATGCAGCATAAATAAAATTTGGAAATAATTGGTAATAAGTAATCTACAACTTAATTCATTAAGCAAAGCATTGCTGCGAAAATCAAGCTACCTAGACTTTTCTATTTTATTTGTGTGCTGTGTTTGCCAGCCAACAAAAACTAAACTAAAGCCTAAACAAACGTACAAAAACGAAACTAAAACCTAAACAAGCGTATCTCATAATTTTTACTACACATTTTACTACTGTTTTGTTCTTTCAAGCAATTTAAATCAAAAAATTAATAATTTAAGGCGTTAACCTCAAAATGAAATTCCTTACAATATTGCAGAGTGCAGATAATTAACATAGTTATTATTTTAGTAATATAAAATGTATTTTTGGGGATTAATATTTTCACCTGTTTGTCCCTTTCCCAGCGTCTTTTCGAGTCTGTAAGGTCCAACATATTGCTGGACTTCAGTGGAAGGGTTAGAATTTTCTTTCTGCATGTTCCTTCTTCGTGTATTTCGTTTTAGTCACATGTCACAACTTTTGACCCCTTTTCAGTTTTTCGAAACCAGAATGCATGATATCCAGATCGTCTTGATTCATTTTTTCGGTATCCAATTTTACGTCATTGGAGAATTTTTCTTTTTTGAAAATTGATTAAGACGATTAACAATCTATTTAAAATAGTGTTTTAAAAAGGCGAATCAATAATTGTAATAATAAACCTAATTAATGTGTAAACACAGAAGAATAATTAAAACCTTCTGGAAATTCTTTTTGGCTTTTTAATATTAAATTATAAATCGGTTAACTCCCAAAAGGAAGGATTAACATATTAAAATCAAAATATTTCAATGAATAACTTAAGATATGTCAAAAATGTGTGCAGTCTCTCTGTGTAATCCGTCTTTGGTGACTTTTCAGGGTCGAAAATTGCACTTGGCACCGCAACAGCCCTTCGCACTCGCGTAAACCATCGCGAAAAAATTCAACTTTGAATTTGAGCCATTTTCACTTTTGCACTAAATATCATTCAACTTCCGCCGATGATGTTACATGTTACACTGATTCGTACCTACTTTAGTACCATTCTACTAAGGGTGGGTAGAAATCAATATTTACGCTATAAACCCCTTGTAGCAAAATTTCCCCAAGTTCTCAGAAGAAATGGTGTAAGCTTCATATTCGCTTTTTGATAATTGGTGTTAAACTATTTTACACGAAAATCAGCTTGTATTATTATAGCATATTCATGTTTTCTAACAATCAACCCCTTTTAATGTAACCGGCGCGTATGCTATCGACTACAGTTGGCCAACTCGCGGAAGGTTCACTTTACTTCAAAAAGTGGTTGAAAAGTTAACTGAGGGATTAGTTAAAAGCTGCTTTGTAGACGCGCGGTGTTTGAACGACCAAATTTTGAACGTTTGAAGATTTAAAAAAAAATACTGCAAATATGGTGAACCATTTTAAGTTTTTTTTTTATATTTATTTCACCTATACCTCTTAGTGGGTTAGTTCGCTTCTATTTACAAATTTATTGCAGCTATTAGTATTGGGTAAAAGTTAATTATAGTTTTATACAACATGAATATTTGCTTTACCTTTGTACGATTTTCGATATTTTCGCACTATGTATGCATTAACTTGAACAAACTGTACTTATCTCGACTTTCAATTTCATTTGAGTATTTTTAGATTATAATTTGGTTTTTCAAAACGTTTCGTTTCTTGGATTTCAGGTTGGGACCGTGTGATGAATTGAAAATAGGGTTGCTGACGTTTCGTCTCTCGCTCCATCGAACATCTTCCAGCCCGGAAGCTAAGAAGCTATCAAGAATGATCATGAAAACATAAGACTTTCAGACTGCAGCCCTTTTTAGTTTTAAAAACTTTGCTTTTATTCAATGCACTTCTACCCTTTTTTCAATTTAGACATAGTTTTGACTTTAAATAAATAATTTCTTGATATTTAAATCTTTCTCATATGTTTTGATATATTTGTTATGTACGAATGACCAAAATGACTCTCTTTTCAATATGATTTTACTATACAAGATTTGCAAGGGCGGATAATCGGTTTTTAGTGGCTTGGACTGTTTTAAGGGCCTTCAACGTAAACACCAATAAAAAACACAGTAGTGCGGTATAACAACAATAGTCACAAAAAAGTTAAAAGTGAAAAACTTAGAAGTTTGTGAATATTTTATTTAGTTTGTGTTTACCGGAAATAAATAGGCACACAAGGTGTCACGCAAGCGGATGTCATAGAGTAAGGGCGTGTTTTCAAGTTCAGTTCAAGTCGAGAAGGTCCAATAAGCCGAAACAAAGCATTGCGAGATACAGTAGTCTAAATATTCTGATGCAAATCATGTATTAATTAGTATCTCCGCTAGAACTCTAACAGAACTCAAAAACTCATTTTTTATCTATGAACATCCTATTGCGGGACATCCGGTATACCTACTTACTTCTGGTAAACACAATACAGCTAAAATTTACAATGATATCCATGTTTTTCTTAAATTCAAACAAAATTTTAAAAATTGTTGTACCTAACTTGAGTTTCTTGAAAATTATCAAAATGTTTTGAAATTTTGAAAATGTTGAACCGTTTTAGAAATTTTGAAAATGTTTTGTTCTGAAGTTTTTGATTTTTAGTATTTCCTAATTTCAAACAATTTGTTGAAATGTAAAATCGATTTCATAATTTGGTGAAAGTCGTTTTTTTCCCATTATCCAATTAAACTGTTGAGGTGAATGACCAGAAGTAAACCTTCAAGTGGTGTTTCCTTAACAGAAAGTTGTTCCTATTGTCATGTAACATTTCCATACCCGTTTTGAAGTCGAAATTCCTAAATTTTAGGAAAATAAAATATCGATGGTAGAGGTGACCGAGAGATGGTAGGAAGATCGCACTTGCTCAGATCGGCTATTTGACATGCGTAGAATACAAATCTAAGCTCCTTTTTTTGAGCGAGTCTATATTGAAGTATTTTTGGCGGACTAGTCTCGTTTTGTTGAAGTTTCATCTCAGTGTGACTACCAATCTGTTAAAACTAAACTGAGTTTTCTGGGTTAAGGTAAAATGTATATAGACACACACAGACAACATGGCAAAATCTTTTTTTTTGGTATTCACGTACCCTAAAAGGTGCATATTCGTCGAAATCTCACATTCCCCATTTTGATGATAAAAATACCTTCCTATACCTACACCTAGCTATATTTTATACGGCGAGGAAAATAAAAAACGAAATAATTTAAAAATGGTTTTTATTTGAAACCAGCACTACATTTTAAACCTTAAGATTTTATTGTTAATTTAGATTAAATGTTGGATACTTACAATGTTATGTAATAACCTTTAAAACTGCATATTTTGAAATGAAGAATTTATAGTGCTGGGAAGTATTGGCTGTACCCACACTGTATTATTATTATTGCTCTTAACCCAATACAGGTATACAAGTGAAATAAATGTATTAGGTGCAATGTATGTAATAGACAAGATGTACATATACAGGGTGATTTTGGGAACCGGGCCACTATTGCCAACTGTTTTATTTTTAATGAAACAAAGTTGGTTAAATTAGGAAAAACGTGTAACTTTTTCTTCTGGTTACGATGGCAAAAACGAAAAAAACAATTGCTCATCGCGTTTTCGAGTTATTTGTTAAAATGACTTTTTTCAGTGTATTTTTTTATATTTTTGAATTGCACATTTTATTGTCTTTGAGAAAGTATAAGGTCAAACTATGATTAAATTAACAAATAACGCCATATTTTAACTTTTAATGGTTTAATAACATAATCCTCGTGAAACAAAAGCTACTTGTTTTATGGTATAGGTCAAAATATCATTAAATTAATATGTATGAGTAATTATTATAATAACTGTTCAAATTGGGCACTAGCACTATCATTATCTAGACAGCAGTAAATTCTTGAACTACAGTATTCGAAGCCCGACGTAGCATTCCGTGGGCAATGTTTACAATGCATTTGTAATGGATGCGACTAAATCTCTACACGTTGTATCTATCTCAATAAATATCATCCTGTAGATATCTCCAAAGAAAAAAAATCTAGCGATTCATGTCAGGTGACCGTGAGGGCCAATGTACATCTTAAATGTTAAATAAAATGAGCACAACTGCTAAATGTCAAAATAGAAACAATACAACAAGCGAAGTCTATCTTTTCTTTCACGCCTGTTGCGGTGATGTTATTAAAGTATTAAAAGTTAAAATATGGCTGTCTAGATAATGATAGTGCCCAATAAGAGCAGTTACTATAATAACTACTCTTATACATATTAATTTAATGATACTTTGACGTATACCATGAAACAAGTAGCGTTTGTTTCACGGCCGTTACGATTATGTTATTAAACCATTAAAAGTTAAAATATAGCATTATTTGTTAATTTAATTATAGTTTGACCTGATACTTTTTTAAAGTGAATAAAATTTGCAATTCAAAAATATAAAAAATACAGGGCGTTCCGTTTAAAAAAAGTCATTTTAACAAATAACTCGAAAATCCCATGCGCAATTGTATTTTCGTTTTCACCATCGTAACCAGAAGAAAAAGTTCCACGTTTTTCCTAATTTAACCAACTTTGTATCTTTAAAAATAAAGAAGTTGGCAATAGTGGCCCGGTTCCCAAAATCACCCTGTATATAAAAGATTAAAGTCTATGAACTCGTTGGTGACTAGATAGGCCAATTTAAGAGGTGATGCAGCGTCCACACTCTGGGCGCTCAAACACTTTATTTACAGGATTAGCACTTCTGCGTGGCCGACTTCCCCCTTTGTATTTTCGAATAACCCGCCTCCAGTCGCTACGCTACGGTGTATACATCAGGTGGTTGCCGATTCGTTAGTTACCATTACAAATTTCTTTTTCTTGTCTAAAATTATACAAAATGTTACATGAATTAATTTTGCAGCTACCGCATCGGCGATGTATTGTTTTCTGCAATTCCCAGAGGGCAAGCTACATCGACTCGGAATGTTTAAAAAAAAATGGTGTGGGCAATTGTTGAGAAATAATTTGAAAATGTCCAAAATTTTAAGAAGCTACCCTTTTTACAATTTTCATATTTAAATTGGTTATTTTGTTTTCGAGTAATCAGACATTAAGGTCGAAATTTTCAAAAATTCACAGTGGCCCTAGTTTTGATGATACAGCATTCAGGAAAATACTACGTGATTTGTCTTTAGATTCACAATGCTGTTTTCAAAAAAAAAATAAATATGACAATTTGTATTGATTGGATATTTTGCTTTCAAGTAATCCGACATCAAAGTCAAAATTTTCAGAAAACCGTAGTTTTGATGATACAGCATTCGGAGAAAAACTATTTAACTGATCTTTAGGTTCACAATGCCGTTTTCAAAAAAGTTTACAAAAAGTTAAACCACAAAAAAATGTCTAATATCCGTTTCAGGTTCAAGACTTGAAAAAGAACGCCGCACCTAGCTCCACGTTAACGTGGAGCATTAAAATGTTTTTAGATCCACGCTATGACAGCACAATCCTGCGCACTAATTTATTATCAGTAAGTGAATGCAACTTCGTTCTCCTAACCATAACCTCGAGCAAACAGTAAAGACCAACAACATTGTTAAAAAAAGCAATATAAAACTAAAAATTGGGCCCAACCGAGATTCGACCCATCAACGGTTTATGCAGTAAAACGCTGTACAGCCGCACGTCCACCTGAGCCACTACGAAGTTGCAGGCAGTCACTAAAACACGTAATATAAACTTCAAACGGTCAGACCGTGCAGATAACGTCTCGCGTGGTCTAAAAATATTTTAAGCTATATGTTACATGGAGCTAGGCATGGTGTAAAAAGAACAACCTGCAACTAAACACATACCAATTCTTGTAAAAAATCGGTCAAAAGGTTCCGGAGATATAGAGAAACAAACACACCCACCCACAGAAACATTTTTTATTATCAATTTTTTTGGGTTCCTCTTCGACCCCAAAACTTTCTGTTAAAATCTGAAATTCGAAAATTTGCATGAAATTAACTAATTTATCATTTATTTATTTACAAAATATTAGAAAGGCTCTACATACAAATTTCAAATTTACTTTTTTATTTGTAACTCTTACAACTAACAAACATTATAAAAAACCACATTTTAAATCTAAGAGTTGCTCTCCAAGCCTTGCGCTCGCATACACAGCCTAGATAATAATCCAGACATTTGTAGCAAAGTTGTTAAACCATCTACAATACGTTGATGTGTCAAACCAATTTCCTGTAATTACATTAAATTAAATTATTTAATTTTAATAAATCACGTTAAATAAATACCTTAATAAAAGCCAACTTAATTGGTTCATCAATATCCAAATTCTTACATACTTTAAAAATATTCTTGATTATATCTTCAGATGCATATCCTAAATTCCAAAGATGTTCAATAATCTAGAAAAAATGATCAATATTAAGAATTAAAAACAACAAATAAATGTTTTTTGCAACCTTAAACGCTTTTCTGATTTCACCTCGTGTGCAATTCATCAACATATCTTTGATTAGCAGTGGATGTGGTTCATCACAAACTTTGAACACATTTTCTGCATTAACGATTCCAAATCCATTATGGGTCGATTGAAGATTATTCAGAGCTTGTCGCATGTCTCCTTGAGCCGTGAAAACAATAGCTTCAAGCCCATCTTCTTTATACTGTACCTACACACCATAAACAAATAGAAATAAAGATTACTAAAAAAAACAGTAATTTAAAAAAGTTTTGAAAACTTTAATAATAATAATAATCTTAACATCAACTCAAAAAACTAATGTAATTACTAACATTTTCTTTCTGGCAAATCTGTATGACTCGAGCCAAAACCTGTGCATCTGCCAACCGTGAATATCTTAGAATTGCACAACGGGACTGAATGGCTTCAATGACTTTTTCACTATAATTGCAAGCCAAGGCAAATCTGGTTGTGTTGCTGTAGATCTCCATGGTGCGTCTTAATGCCTGTTGTGCTCCTTCGGTCATGCTGCAACCCAGACAAAATATGACATACTACAAGTTTCCTCAATACACAAGTAAAATAAAAATTGTTACCTATCAACTTCGTCAAGAATGATTATTTTGTGACGACCGGATGGAAGCGTAACTTTCTGTTGAGCAAACATTTTTACTTTGTTGCGAACAACATCGATTCCACGGTCATTTGAAGCGTTTAATTCAAGCACGGCAGATTTGAATGCTGGTCCTAGAAGAATGCGTGCTAGGCATAGTATTGTTGTGGTTTTACCTACTCCAGGTGGACCCTAATGAAAAATTAAGTTTGCAGTTAGATTTAGAAGAAAGAAGAAACAATTTAATAATAATTATTATCATTCATGTATGTGGCAAGGCGCCAGAGTGGCCGAGTGGTTAGGGCACTTGGTACATATCCGAGACTTGATGCCTGGCGGGCGGCCTACCCAGTCGCTTGTTAAAAATTGGGAACCAAATCCCTTGAGGGGTGGGGGAAGTAAGGCAGCCCTCTAAGGCGTGGTGCTTACCACACCACGCCGTACTTGTGTTAAAGAGTGCGAGATGGCTGGGTATCGGTAGCGATGGTACGGTGACCCTGACCCACCGCATTGCAGGCCCAACTCCTCATTGGAGTGTAGTGCCACCGACTTTACTTTTACTTTTATGTATGTGGCAAGCCATCTATTATATAAAATTAATTTCTGATATGAGAAACGAATTTTAGATATCAGAAACTGCAATCACAAATTTGAAATCATAAATAAATTTTTTAAAACCTCGTCATGCATTTGGTGTTCAATAATGATCGCAAATTAAAGTTTACCTGCTGGAATTTGTCTTGGTCTTTTGGTGATTTAATTTTAAAAACTTTATATTTAGAAGGATTTAATACTTTGTCATTGATGTTGTAGCAATTTAGGATATTGTTTTCATAAGTTATCAAAAATACTCCATACCAAAACAGTATACATTTATTAATATGATTTTGTCAATTTTTCAACACATGACTACCAATCGAAGAGCATATACTGAAATTTCAGCAATTACCAATATACCAGGTGATTCAACCTAGACGTTCCAAGCTAATATTTCAATTATTTTTCAAACTAACAAAATTAGCTTGTGCAAGCGTCCATGGTATTTAAAAACCTTTAAAGTAACGTCATTTTTTTCATAAATAGCATCTAATATATAGACTCTCCCATACCTTGGGTATAGGGAAGTATTTAATGAGTATCTGTATACAGGGTCCTTCACGACGAGCTGAGTCGATATGTACACGAGAAACTACTGGGACTAGTTTTCTGAAAATTTGTATACCGGAGTTTTCTGAAGAGCTCGTTCCAGCTAAAAAATTTTCAGTTTTCTGTAACTTCGGGCTATACCGGAAATGGACCCCAACTTCCTTATTTTAAATGGAATGTCTCAATTTTTATTGAATTTTCGGAATCTACGCTGATTTGCAATATAACTTCATGTAAGACATTTTATGTCTAGACTGCACCATTTTTGAGTTATTCCAGTTTTTTCGAAATGTTTGGAAATTTGGCAGATGCAGCCTCCAGAAAAAAAATTATTTTTCAAAATCAATGCGAGTTGGGCCAAATATTTTCAGAGTTTGCACAAATGAGACCTATAGCTTCCCAAATCGTTGGAAACTTTTCAAAAAAATTATACAGGGTGCTCAGAAATTGGCGCCGAATTTTGCTATCTCTAAAATTCAATAACTTAATTTTTTTAAATGGCAACCTCCCTTTTTCTCTTCACCAGTGGATTCTAGGGTGAAAAGTAAGGGAACTTTGTAATTTCATCCCTACATCTAAAATGAACGGTTTTTGTAGAAACTTGAAAAAACCGTAATGTTAGTGGTTATTAGAGAATTTTAAAATTATCAGTTGGCTTTGGTTTCAAGAAAAACAAACGATTTCGCTACTCTCGACGCTACAGCCCATGAGTAGGGTTTCCAGTTAAAAATTTTCGTCAAAACCCGAACTTCACGCACGATTTGTAATTTTTGTAATTGATAAAAATTACAACAGTAGGAGAGAAATCAAGGATAATTCAACAATATTACAGGAAAAATAAGAAACTCAAAAATGAAAAATTTATCAAACTACATTAAATGTTCGATCTGGTTGCCCCCAACTTCCAAACATTTATGAATGCTTCTTAAAAATACTTAATTACTTTAACAATATTTATTTATTTTAACCTTATACATATTTCGGCATGTTTACATGCCATTGTCAAAGGTTATATGAAAAAGTAAACAGTTAGTGTTGTTATAGCATTAGGATTACCGAGATGAAGTCACCAAGTTCTATTGCTATAACAACACTAACTGTTTTACTTTCTAATATAACCTTTGACAATGGCATGTAAACATGCCGAAATACGTATAAGGTTAAAATAAATAAATATTGTTAAAGTAATTAAGTATTTTATATACAGATACTCATTAAATATGGACTTTAACGAAGTAAAGCTGGAATTGATAAATATAGGGAACTATTGATTTCGTGACAATTTTCGAATTCTAGACTTTAACGGAAATACACATTTTGCAGCTCAAAAAACCCAAACAGTGGTAAAAATAACTGTCAGTCTGTGGGGTGTATGTGTGACGCCTCTTAAAGCGAAATAATGACCGATTTTGATGAAATTTTAAATGAAGAGTTATATCAAAAAATGTAACTCCATTTAGGCTTTTCAAAAAAATTCGAAACCGACTAAATTTTTGACATTTGAGCACAGAATTAGAGAGTAGAACTTAAAGCAAATCGTAAACTTTCTTTACCGAATTCTCTAGCTTCAAAATGGCAGCAGCTACAATCTTTTGAAAATCTCAACTTTAACGCCCATTTACTCAAAAAGTAGTTGTCCAACTTGTTTCAGAGCACTTTGTGGGTATAGTATACGATGAAACAAAATTAATTTCAAAAATCTGAAAACGATCGCAAATTCTCTGAAATTTTGTTAACTACAAAAAAATATTTTTTTAAAAACTGCAAACATGATATTTTTAAAACTTTTTGGGCTGCTAGAACCAAAGGTTGGCTAAAATTTGTATATTTTTTTGCTGAAAGATATTTTAATGTGCGCTTTCTATAAATTTTTAAAAATCGATAATGGCAGGGCTGCCAGTGCTAAAATTACTGAAAAAGGGGTACCTAGGGGTAATTAGGGAGACCAAATATTTAAAAAGAAGACCTAGGGGAACCATAAATTTTAAAATTTATATTTTTTTACTACGGCTGATACCCACTAGGAACACTAAAAATAAATATTGATATTGAGATCACAAAACAAATAAGAACTAAATATATCCGGTGGCTATACAAAAGCCTCAAAAAAAAATTTCCAAGTCCAAACATTTTTCTAATGTCATCAGAATACCTGATTGTGTTCAATTTTCACGTTTTTGTGAAATGTGTGACAGACGACAAGTCTAATGCAGCACCAAAGAAGTAATAGAGGTTAGGAAGGAGCTTATGCACATTGGCCAGTAAACCTTAAAGGTGTCTGAACATGGCTGCCAAACTGTGACGTAGCGGAAGTGTCACCAGTGGCGGCGTCAGAAAATTATATTTAGGGCATAACGAACAAATTATAAAACATGAGTATGCTGTTTTAGTTGCCAATTTATTATAGAAGGAAACAAGAAATATTGACCTCTCCGCCACTGTCTTAACCTTATACGTCAAATTGACATTTGTTATTTACATTTGGTAAAATACTTACCTATGGAAACTTATTCCTTTCTGCTTGTTAATTTTAGTACTCGAGCAACCACAGCAAATACAACTAACCATATTTAATAACAAAATTTGTAAACATCACCGGCACAAATGAATCACCAAAAGTGTCTGAATATGGCGACGATGACGTCACATCCGTCACAGTGCTTTAAGTGCGACTAACTCGAAACCCTCCTTCCTAACCTCTATTACTTCTTTGAGCACCGTCAATGCATGAAAATTGTACAAACCAGGTATTGTGATGACATTGCAAAAATGTTTATTTTTTGAAGACTTCTTTTTAGACCACCCTATTTTGATATCAGTATAAATAAAAATCAATTGCCACATGTTTGGTACATCATCACTTGAGAATGGCTCGACCGATTTGGCTCATTTTTTTTTGTTGTGTTCGTAATTGTCAGGACAAGGTTTGTATGAAAGAAAATTTTGGGAAAATGCACCGGAAAAGTCGGAAAATCCAAAAGATGATTTTGTATGGTATTTTTGTATGAGATTTCGTATGTTTTCGGTTTTGAATGGCTTTTCGAAGAGAAAAATGGAAAAATCGAAGTGGAAAACTCGAAAAACTTAAAAAATTCGGAAAATTAGGAAAAATCGAAATTTTTTTCTTCTTTTTTTTTGGATGGAAAAACCGGAATGGAACAATGCAAAAGTCATGTTCCCACTTGAACTTAGACAATTCTCATGTTTTTTAATTCATTTTGATCAAATGGAACGAAAATCGTCCCTCACAAACATTTGAGTCTCGATATCAACATATGACTGTCACTGTGTGACGTTCAGTTTGACAGTTCTGCTGTGTATCACGTTCCGTATTGAAAATTGATATTTTGCGAAAAATACCAAACATGCGGCAATTGATTTGTATTTATATAGATATCCGCAGCTACAGATACAACAAAAAAAGGTTTACTTAGGACCAGCAACGCGGACCGGGCCCAGCTAGTTTATTATAAATACCATGATATTTTCGAACCATGCATTAACATAACACATAAAGGAACATTTTGAAAAGGCTAGAAAATTACCTTAATCTGAATTCTAAATATAAAACTTTTAATTATTAATATTAGGCCGCTTCTGAAATGGATATACATCTATAACCAAAATTAGTGCAGTTTCTTCTTTTTAAAATTAAATTTATTAATGAGTCTTTTTGTTTTTCAATTTTAATTTTTAAGGCATCTTTTTGTTGCACTGCTACTTCTTTTATTTTGTTATTCGTAGACTGTACAACGACTTATGCTTGAAAATTATTTCTTTTCAATGCTTTCTATAAATTTTCATTACCAGTATTTACTAATTTAATATTTAAACACATGGAACCGAAAGTTGAACCATAAAAATTGCTAATTTTGGAGAACTTTTGGAGACCATTGCAAATTTTTATTTATTTATTAAGCAGGATTCAATAAAATTTTTTCCTTAACCCTTTCGCTGCGCATGGCACGGATCCGTGCCACAGGCGGCCTTTGCTCAGTGCCCCGGCACGGGTCCGTGTCAGACACTGTTTTGCTTTACAGTGCCTGTACAAAGCCAGCATTTGGCAAACGATCCTGTGCGCAGGTGAGCACGTAGCTAAAGCATTCGGAAATCTAAAAATAGCGCCGTCGTTTCCAATTTTTTTTCTCTGTCTAGCTAAATGAAAATAATAAAAAAGCCAAAAAACCAGTCCGCTCCTGGACATGGAAGCGTTTTCACCGTACGCAGCGAAAGGGTTAAGCAGATTTGCCCAACATAGCTAGAAAAACCAAAATCTATTGTTAGTTTTTATACGCTTTTATATTTGATGGGGCTACTGTAGAAAATGTAAATTCCAAATGTTTGAAATTTTCAAAATATTATTTCAAAAACTGGCCATATGCTTTTTTTTAAAACTTTGTAGTCTTATAGAGCCGAACATGGGATAAAATTTGATTTTTTGCTGAATACCATAATGAGCGACTGGCCGAATAAAATTTATAAAATGGACCATACAACTAGATATAAATATATAATTAATGATACGCGGCCATTTATTAATTTGACTAGAAACTAGAAATTTATTGAACATGAGTAGCTTGTAGCTGAAAAGTTAGAATAGAATTTTTAAACCTAACGATTAATGATAAAGTATTAGTATCTTAATAATACACTAGTGAGACCCCAGCGCACAATGCACTGACGGACTCGCGTTGGCTGACCCGTCTAAATGCGTCACGTGATGCATTAGTTCCAACAATGAGACGCGGCGGTTTTGTAGATGGGGCCCCAAGTGACGCGCGTCTAGCCGACCTTCATATATATTATAAATTAAAATAATTATTATAGAACAATCGACGTAGAATAAAAATATAAAATGTTTCATGTTCCATCTGAGGAAAAAAAATGGTCCAAATTGGTGAAGCAGTAGCCGCTGGAGGAACCGGAGAAGAAAACCCTTAGTGCTTTTATATATGTATGGATGGATAATCAATAATGGATCAGGCGCAGCAGTAATTCCAAAATTAATTTAAGTCCAGTTAGGACATTTTTCGGTGTACTGATTTGTTATGTCAATTATTTTTCTATCTTGTTGGTGTTCATGTTGAAATTATTATTTCTATCTACATTGCTTTACTTCGTCAATATATTAGTTCATATCAGATCTCCATCTCCAATTTTTTTATTACTTATCCAGGTGCCCGACAGTTTTATCATTTGTCGTTTGAGTTGCATCCATCATTTCAGTTACAAGCTACTCAAGTTTAATATGTAGCGCTGCCCTATATGGGTATCTAGTCAAATTAATAAATAGTCAAGTTTCATTAATTATTTAGTTACGTCAAGTGACATTGTTAATTTCACAGATGCATTTTTAATACCTCTATTTTTAATTCAAAAGTGAGTATAAACAGTTTGAAAAAATTTTGAATGCTCATGATATGTTTAAAAATATGACCCCATTTTTTAAAAAATGTGACACCATAATTTTAGAAATATTCGATCATATTTTTAAAACTAGGGAGTTGTTTTTGAAAATATATAGATGAGGTACTTTAAGTATGATAGCAATTCCTTTAAATGCCCAGGGAATGCCATATAAGAGTGATCATAGAAAGCATTGATACCTGTTTATTGCTTAAAAGAACATTTTTTAATTTGAATAGAAACAAATATCACAATGAAGTTTACAAACTTAAAATATTAAGAAATTGTTTCAAATAAAATTTTAAAAATGTTAATCCAAAACTTGGTTTCAGATTTATTGTATTATGGAAAATTAGGCTATATAACACTTCAAACGTTGACAAAACAAATTTTTTATATGAACTGAATTATATGCGTCGTTTTTTTACAAAAACAAAAAATAAACAGATATAATAATATAATATAATAATAACTAGTGTTACCCCAGCGCACAATGCACTGACAGACTGAGCCGGTTAAATGCTAAGTTACGTGATGCATTAGTTCCATGAGGAGACGCGGCGTTGGTGTAGATGTCGCCTCAAGTAAAGCGCGTTTAGCAGACTTTCATATATAAATTAAAATAATTATTATTGAAAAATCGACGTAGAATAAAAATGTAAAAATGTTCATGTTCCATCTGAAAATAGAGACCTTTCATTGAAAAAAAAATGGTCCAAATTGGTGAAGCGGTAGCCGCTTGAGGAACCGGAGAATAATACCCTTTGAGCTTTTATATATGTATGGATAATATAAACAATGCCTCCTATCATGTCTGGATTTCTAAAAATTACCTACATTTTTCATTCAAATCTAATTTTCTCAAAAACCGTTGGAATTAAGGTATAACCATTATTTAATAAAAATTATAGAGCACAATAAACTCGATCCGATACGAGCTCAGTGGTAGGCACGCGGGCTACCATGCAGCCGATCAAGGTTCGACTCCCGGCCCGGTCGTTCTCCCTCGCAAAGCAACGGGAAACCAGCGAGGTAAATTTTTCCCCAGGAAAACCTCTTTGGAGAAGAAGTGCATGCACTTCCTGTGGTTCGGAGCCTACGTTAAACTGTAGGTCTCTATGTCTGTCTGTGTAAAATATCTATCTCCACGCAGAGAAGAAGGTGGAATGATACTACTTAAACTGCCAGAGGTTTTTAATGGAATGGCCGTGCTCGTAACAGCACGAGCCATTGACAACCAGGTGCATACAATTGGAATCTGGCACAACCAGAAGTACAGGGGATTTTAATAAATCGTAGGCGTACCAGTTGGTTTAGAAAAGTGGAGTTGACATGAAAGTCTGATACTTTAAAAAGTGTAAGTTTACATTAAAACAATTTACAACAAGTGCTAAAACAAAAGAACTGCAATGCAAACAGGAGTACTAACCCACAGAACTCTCTTTAGGTAACACTCGAACTTTCATGTAACCATAAAAAGTTAATTATCTTGAAAACCGTTGCATTAGGCAAACATACCAAAATTATTTACAAAAAAGCTACCTACTGGAGTGCTCCTCCTTTTGGAGGCTTTAATTCTGTAACAACTCGTTTATAGAACCTTTGTTAACCCTGGTGGGATTGGCAGAAATTGGCATATTATTATAGTTTTTTTAATGCAAAATATAAATGTTCAAACTGCATAGTGATTGTTTTCAATAACACAATTTTTTTTGCCTGCTCAAATTACTTCAAATTTCTGCTTTTAGTGTTTTGTATAAAATTCAAATGTAGAGCTTAAACAGAACCACCTTCAATTTCACAAGGTAGCCTACACTGCTGAATTAAAACAAATTATAAAGTTACTAAAATAAGTGACAATGTTATTATGAAACCTACCGCAATGATAATATGAGGCACATTGCCTTGCTGAGCGAATATCGATAACCGTTTTACAGTATCTTCATTTCCAACAATTTCTTCAAACGTATGTGGTCTATACTTTTCAATCCTAGAAAAATTAGCATTATATTACTAAAGTAATAAAGTGCAGTACAACAATACCAAGGTAAATGGTGCAATCTTTCCTCTGCTTTCGACGCTACCCTATCTTTTGATGTACTAGGTCCTTCTTCGATTTCCTCAACTTCCATGGTGTTATCCATTTTTCACCTTTTGAGACTTAATTATCTTCAAATACAAGTTGATTTCAATTTTACACTACCTGCACAAGAAATTACAAAAAGAGGTTATGTTATGTCAAACACAAAAGACAGCCAGCCCGCCAATATTGCTTTGATTTTATTGGTTAATTATCAGTTGCGACATCTAGCGCCTGTTTGTTAAAAACACTTTTACTTAAGCTATTCAAATAGGAGCGGCATTATCGTCAACGGTTATCAATTTTAGAACACTGCATATGCAGATGTCAACACAAGTTTCGTTGTAAGGGTGGGTCTACAGCCGTTAGAAGATAGTTTGTAATTTATTACATCAATATGACGTCATTTCCAATATTTGCTGGTTATTTTTAGCGATGATTCACCCTCGAACCATGACAGTGATGTAATGTTTTATTATAATTTTGGAAATTTATTTATGTGGCTGAACAATTTACGCAAAAAACTATGTCATTCTTATTAATACTGGTGTTTCTATAAGTATGACCTAATTGACCTGCGTTACATAATTCTAATAACTTAAATAAATGATAGATAAATCTGGTGAAAATATATTCTATTTATATTGAATTTCTGTGCAAAATGTGAAGACATTTATAGTTTTCTAAAACTAACATTCTAGAACTTGTAACTAATTTTAATAGTACATAAAGCAACTGCTGATTTAAACTAAAGTTAATGAGGTATTCACTCACAAACAAAATTCAAGACATAATTACAGAGTCGCTTTAATAAAATTATTTGCCACTAACAAAAAAAGGCAGTTTACACATTATTAAATAGTAAGGCACCTTCAAAATTAAACATACTTAAAACACATCCAGCAAGCTGCAGCAAAAAATAAAACACAACTGAAGTCATTTAGGCAAATATATTATTTGTGGAATATTTACCAGAGAATTTGTTTGTTTGTTTTATTATTCAGATCCAGTTTAAGGTTTGGAGCATACATACTGATATTGAAATTTTATCATTTTACGCCTAAATGATTTCAGTGATAAAAATACAGAGCCAGTCAAAAATTAAAAGTAACCTGTGTCAATAATTTCATGAATAGGGATTCTATGAAAAAGTTGTTTGTTAAATTTCAGCACTTTTTTGTCAATGTTCAATTTTTTGTTTCATTATTTGGTTGCTATGGCAACCATCTTTTGTTTTTTTAATGGCACCTTCTATTTGTTTCCATAGGTTTACACCTAAGATAATTTTAGAATAAAATACTTTGACGCTTAAGTTTCCTAATTGCCATAGCAACTGAACTGACCATCGACTCAAATTTAACAATCACCTTTTCCTTTATTAAGGCTATCATTTCATGGAATTAATATTAATGAAGTTGCCGACCTTATGTGTTACTTTTTATGCACCCTGTATATAAAAAAATAAAAATGTAAGAAATCTAAAGCTATATATTTATTTTAACACAAAAAATACAGAAAGTAAACAAAGCATAAACTATAAACTTGTAATACAAAGTAGAAATAGAAAAAAATGCTAAATAAAATATAAAAATTCCATCAATTTCTAAATTCTGAGAAAGTGTAGGTAGTACATACTTTCAAATCTACTTGATACATTTTTAAGTTCTACTGGAATCGTTGCAGAAAAAATTGCAACATATAAATTTCAAGTTTTATTTAATTAGAGGCCCACACAAAAATAAATTTTGCGTTCGTGCTTATTTAGGAGCATTTAGAAGTTTAAAGAAACTCAAAAATGTTTGTAAAATCTTTGGGATTCAAGAAACTGACGCGCCTAAATTAACACAAATAATATAATTTATGACTTACATATAAATCGACTTTTAAAGACTTTAGAGCTTACTTAAATATAATACAAGAAATGCTAATAAACAAAACGTTTTTTCTTAAACTCTATTAATTAAAAAAAAACTCCTGTCACTCCTTCAGCATGCCTCGATGATGTGACACACAAATTTCATACCCACCAAATTTTAACTTGCTAACTATTTAGCTAGATTTTCACATAATTCGACACTTTTCTTCACCTTGTGGGTCCCCTTGTTGGTGGTGCAACTCTTCAGACCCCAGAAACCCCGCTGCAAACTCACGATGGCGGGAGGTTGAACTTGCTAGTTGTTTTTTTACCCTTAAAAAAGAAATAAATTCAATTATGTATGATTTGGTCAAGTCCGAGTGACCTTATAGCGGCCCTGACACGTTCCTTCCATCATCAATTTTATTAAAACTTTTGTCGATATTATAATTTTTGTACCGCCCACGTTTTTAAATAATTCTGTGTAAAGTTCACATTTATTTTTATAAAAATATTTGGTGCGAGGTGTACAAATAAATATGATGTAATTAGAAGAGCTTGAACTGTTAGGACACCGTCATATGGAACAAGCAGTGTAGTAAACAAAAGAGATAGGCAACGATTGTCAATTGTTTTAATTCATTATTACAAGCTTTGGTTTTTTTCTGAACGATTGTTTATACATTTTTTTTTTCAAAAATTTAAAATTATTCGCAATCTCAAATTAAATTTTGTTGGTAATTATTTTCTAAAATTTTGATAATTGTATAAAAACAAAATTAAATCCAGCCAGTCGACAAAACTTCCCCCTAACCAAATACCTGATGTGGAAACCCACATAAAAGTATGCAAATAGTGATGACATAAGCCACATAAGGTTGCCTGGAATAAGGTAGGCGATGACCACATTCAAGGTCTTCACTAATCTATAAAACTAGTTCAATAGGACGGCATTTTCCGGTAGTACCTTGCATGTTCGCGGCTTCCAAAAAATCAAGCGGAAGTGCCAATTAAAATTTTTAAATTCAAATTTATTTTTGGTTCATAATAAATTTCTTTTTCGCTAGAACAGTTGTGGGTAGCAAAAATAGTTTTGTGGCGCCACTACTAACCTGATTTTTTATTTTGGCAAGGAATTGGAATGACATTCTGTAATTTCATTGTTTAACCCCTTTATACAGGGCGGCTCATAAACAGAGTCCATATTTATATGCATTGCAAAGTACTTAAATACTTTTTTATGCTGCAAAAAATTTGTTTTTGTGGTAAAATTTTATTGGTTGAGCCCGTTGAACATTAACAGATTCTTGCAATAGAAAAAGAACATTCCACATCATATGACCTGAACCACCCTGTATGACAGATCTCTTCTAAAATGAGTTTTGCTAGTAATTTTCTGCCAAAAATCTGATAGAGAAAGTCTTGACAAGATTTTTTGGAACAACTGGATATGCAATTCGATTCCGATGAGTTTAAAACATTGATTTTTTTATGTTTTCAATTTGACTTTTTATTTAAGTATATTATTTATACTTTTAATGTGCTGTGAAAATAAGTTAGCTCAGATTTCTTTAAGTGGGGTAATTTACTAAAAAAAAAGTATTAACGTTTTTCATCTAAATGTATACTTTATAGAATCTAAAAACTCGTTTCAAGCCAATACACAATAAATTTGGAGTATCAGCACTCCATCTAAATGCAATAGCCAAAATAATGTTTTTCTCAAAGTTCTTATCTGTATAACTTGCACACTTTGTTTTTGTAAAACTTTTGGCTACTAAAAATGAAAGCTTTTATTAAGAATAAATGTATGTGACAAAAACCTATTAAGCATTCTACAACACCGTAAAAACAAATTTTGTGTAACTGCAGTCATTACAAAAAAATATCCTGGCACTAACTTGCGGTAATAAATTTTTTGGAAGAATTAATTTTTTCAGCTAATAAAAACAATCAAGCTTTTCTTTTCAAGTACATCTCTTATGAAACACCCTGTATATATACTTACAAAGGTGAATAAAAAAAATGTAGTTGATACTTTATTATAATACTTCAAGTTACACAATTTATTATTATACATAGTATAAAATACTATTAATTTATACTTAAAATATACCTACAAAATAAATTTAGTTTTACGATTTAAACTATATTAGTACGGGGATTAAAACGATTTATACCTCTAGATTAGATTAAAATGATAAAATAATTAATAACGACTTGAAAACGACAAGTTTCGTTTATCTTGATACGTAACGTACCTTTCGGACACAGCGACTTCATCCCCATTAGAATCAATCAAGGTAGTGGTCATGTTATCGCCTACAAACCACTTCTGGGATTTCATCAAAAGGTTATGTGGGGGCTCGTGATCCTTTCCTACGTTAGATGACCAAATCGTTACGTATGTGTTGGGTTCCAGTTTGAGTGAACGATGGAATTTATACACACTCTCTAGATCCCCAGCCTTTCGAACAACTTGCCAAGCACCTATGGATATTTCCTTGTTACCCTTATTGAACAGTTTTACGAATTTTCCTTCAGGGTCAGCTTCTGCTATTTCAATGTCGGTTTTAGAAGAGCTTGATACGCTGTAATCGGACACGCTTTGCTCCTGACTCTCTTCTAGCAGGGTACGTTTACGTTTTGCCCCCAAACGAATGGGTGTTCCACGTCTCTGCGATGAGCTAGAACGTACACTACGACTCGTTTCTACATGTCCTGGGGGTGTCATATGAAGACGGTCCTCCTCAGATTCCAACAGCTTACGGTAAGCAGCAATTTCCAAATCCAATGATACCTTGATGTCCATCAAGTCTTGATATTCTTGAAGTTGTTGAGCCATTTCCTCTCGCAGACGAGATAACTCATTTTCCAGCACAGCGAGATCTTCAGCATGGCGAAGTCTCTCGTTCTCCAACTGCTTTTCTAAATCACGTGCTCGAGAGGTAAGAAGAGTGTTTTGATTTTCAAGATCCGCAATTCTTCCAGATAAAGTATCGATTCTAGTGCGAGTTTGTCGGAGTTCATCAATGGCAGCAGCTGCAGCTCCTGTGTTGCGATTTGCAGCACTTTGTAAATTCTTAATTTTGTTTTCGTACAGCAGCTCGATTTCTTGACGGTTGTTTGCCATTTGAGTTTCGTATTGATCACGAAGGTCCTGTAAGGCTTGATGAAGCTTAGCTTCGTACTGCTCGGCTAAACGTCCATCGATTTCACTTATTTCAATCTGACGTTTAGTGCGGGTTTCGGTTAATTGCTGCTGGTAAATTTGATCCTTAAAGGATAATTCTTCACGTAGGCTTTGGTTGTTGTTTTCAACATCAACACGGGCTAGAGATTCATCCTCCAACTGTTTACGCAGTTCTTCCACCTGTTTCTTAAACTTATCACGTTCCTTTTCAACGTCTCGAAGTTCGGCTTGAGCCTTCTTAGCATCGGCCAGTGCTTGGTTGTACTTTAAGGTGAGATCGTTTGTACGCGTCTCCAATACACGTACAGAGTTTTCTGCAATCACTAGGTCCTTGCTCTTCTTAGCGAGGTTAGCTTTAAGCTCTTCGTTCTCGTCCCACAACCTCTTGGTGTCGATTTCAAGTCTAGCTTTCTCTCGGTGGGTTTCATCGAGCAACTTTCGAGCGTCCGAAAGTTCATGATCGTACATAGCCTTAATGTTAGAGACCTCCCGGGTAACGGTTTCCTGAGTTGTTTGGACCTCCCGGGTAAGCCGGCTGTTTTCGCCCTCCAAATAACGCACTTTATCGATGTAGTTGGCAAGGCGATCATTGAGATTTTGCAGTTCGGCTTTTTCTGCCAAACGGGAATGCCTTGTGGGGCTCAGGGGGCTCGACGGACGGCCAGTGTGGGAAGCCGGCGTCGCGCTCTTTCTAGATTTCGAAGCCATTACGTACACTTTCGGTTGGACTACAAACAATATTACTTTTTAGCACCACACTCTTGAGTAGGTTGTCACAAACTGGTAAGAACAACGCGCCGACAGTACCTAAGAAAACGCGGTCGAGGTCTTCGAGTAACCAAACTATTTTCGGAGATGATGCACACACGCAATACCTAACAAGCACGAACACTAACGGTTTTACGAATTTTAAGTAAATAGGTGCGGTTGGCTTGGGTAGATTGGTTGTGTTAAATCTTTCTGTGTATTCGCTACTTGACAGCAGAGGTCGTTTGCTCTATTGTTTCTTCTAATCCCACCACTGTACTTTTACTTAGGCAATTTTATGAGATAGTTTTCGTTACACCATGGTATAGCCTACTGCGTAGCAATAACAGGAGCTCCAGCGGTTAAAACGCGCAACTTTGAGAGTAGTCAACTATACAGACGCGGCAGAAGAAGCAAGCAAATTATTATTAGTTTATTACTTAGAAATTATAATATAAATGGTTCAAAGCATAATTGCTGTGTTGTTAGATGTCATGGCATACTATTTTGCTCTAAAATACTTAGGAGAGCCAATATTTTGAATCGTTTAATAGTCGAGACGAGGTGATGTGTCCGAAATTTGCGACAAGACAAGAAAACAAAAAATTATCATAACGGAAGAAGCAAAGACAAAAATTCTAATTGTCAAATTGCCAGATAAATTTAGGTACCAAAATTTAGAATGTTTACCACAAGTGGTTTTCGTTTCACTAATAAAACTGTAAAAAATATTACGTTTTTGTAAAATAATATTAAGAAATGATAATAATAAAATTATTTAAATACTTTGTTTTATGTTTTGAGTAATCGTATTTAACTTTTTTTTTAAACCTATCGTAATAGAGAGTCAAAATATTTTTGTTCAAATAATAACAACAAATTATTTCAGCTGTCAACAAAACTACCTGTGTAAATAGATAATTTGTTGAGCATTAGAAACTGCATTAAAAGCATGATTTACTTTTTTTTAAACTGCAAACAATTGATTAATTGACTTTTCATGGCACACATGATATGATGGAACCCACTGTATATGATTTAGACCACATACAGTGCTTAAGTAGATACCGCACCATGAGCTTCTAATAACACCAAATGCCGAAGAACTTTGATGAGGCCTACTAGATGAAACTAATTCGATGTTTTGTAAATTATTATCAAATAACTGTCATGTTGTAATGTAAAATAGTTAGTCTCATTCATAGATAAAAAATAGAATACGTTTATAGTCTCATTTATGTTTAAACTTATTTGCCAATATTTTGCAACATTTCATTATTTTACAAATTAAGTGACTAAGCCATTTTATTATTTTTTATAAATACCTAGAAGCCTGGTGTTCAGTTCAGATAATTTAAAATGTTGTTTGTTATTTCTAAAAATGGGATGTATAAAAGCTTAATAAACGTTTGATGACTTGTGTTAACCTTTTATTTATATAGGATGTCCTATTTTATCTTATTGTAGTTGTAGAAAGTTACTTTCGGAAGTAAATAAAACTTGTTTTTATAGTAGGTACTTATGCCATTGAAATGGCTATATTTTGGTGAAAGCCGTAGCTTTTTGCAACTCTTACTTTTAGGGTTAGAAGAAAGATCCAAACTCTCCTTTTGTTTGTACAGTAAGTATTGACCAATAAACCAATTTAGAAAAAATAACTAGCCCCAATTCCAGTTTTCTCCTGTCCAAATTAGCAATCAAGCAACTAATAACTAAATCGTATGAATGCTGCATGGAAACAATCCACGCCGCTAGATGGCGTTTGCGCAAGTGTCGCTAATTGAGCAATGCGAATTAGTCAACACTTTCCTGTATTGTTATTGATAGTATTTGAGTGTAATCGAATAAATAAAGGTTATCTATGAAGAACTTACATATCTTGTGTCCATGGACATGGATATATCCATGGTCCTTATATTGCCGGTAGTGTTACTCTCAGCTATTTGTATAGTTCGGTAACTTAATATTTTAGTCAGTTACTTTTATGCATTACAACTGAGTATCTTACATAAGTTACTTTTTTTTGGTGTAAGTTACCTAAGGCTGGGAAACAAAAACACTGATAAATGAGATGAATGTATGGGCAACTAGGTACTAATTACGCATTATAGGGGATAACCGTTGTTTTTCCCATTAGCGCATATACGTGACGTCACACGACAGATGTGGAGAAATATAATATTGGCACAAGCCGCTTTATCACCCCTGATCGTCGCAAACGATTTGGTGGCAGCCGACCTGTTTCTTTTCAAAACACTCTTTAAGCATGCATGCACAGTATACTTATTCATAAGTATACTGTGCATGCATGGTTGTTATTCAAAGAATAATTGCACTATACAAATATATGACTGAATGTTAAAATTTTCTATTTAAAACTTTAAAGAATGCGCAACAGAAACAGCAAATCACAGAATAACACGCTATAGCCGCTTGTTTGATAAACAATTTACATTATTTTAAAAGTCATAACCCACACATACATTTTAAACTTAAGTCACCTTAAGTTAAAATTATGTGTTGATGCTTTTTAGATTTGTTCTTTATTTAGAATTTAGCGTATCAGTTTCCTTATGAAACGGAAACAAACTTATAGTTAGAATTTAGTAAGCATAGGTACATTTTCTACAAAGATAATGATTATTGCAATGCCTGATTTATCAAGTATTCTAAGAAATTCTAGCAGACACGTTATCTAATTCTAAGAGATTAAAAGTTAAGATTCTACAAATTATACCGATAACCCAATGAAAAAAATATTCAACAGTCATAGAATTTGAATTTATTACATTTTTGGTTTTGTTTTTAATAGCTAAAACATTTTTTTAATGAAATGGTTTTTACCAAAACAAATTAGTTCCTAAAAATTATAACATGGTATGGTGTAAACCTAAACCCCTATTGGCAAAGTGTGCTCATAAATATAGCCTAAACGTCACGTAGATTAGATCTTAAATATGACACTTGGCCATTTGTGGTTCACGTTTATGACTAGTTTCTGCTAGTACAAAATGTAAAAGTCTGATAATTTTAAGATAAAAATAATTTTTGTAAGCAGTTTTCATCAAAGAGTCGTGCAAAATGGGGCAACACGTTTCCAGGACTGATTTCGAATGGACTTACACTGAAGAACCTCATGCAAGTCGACGGAAAATTATTTTAGGTTAGCTCAGTGTCTAGTTTAAGTTTTATTTATTAATTTTATCAATATTTCAATAGAAATATGTATGCTAATCATGAGTCACGAGATTATCAATTGGAAATTTGGTTGAAAACCAATTTCATTTGATGTTTCGTAAAGTGTACTTACTTGGATTGCAAAATAAATAAGATAATTAGTTTATTACGTAATTGTGCGAGAATGCCGATTGTAAAATACAAGAAATATAGTGCAAATAATAATAAAAAGTGTTTATCTTTAACTTCAACAAAGAATAGCTTTTGTAATGGCTTAAAATAAAATGGCAAATATTAAAGAAAAATTTTTAAGGTTATGTGGTTTTTTAAAACTTGAAAGTTATAAGTAAGTTTAACACAACTAAAATTTGCTTTTCTTTTTCAGAAAAATATCCACAGATTAAGAAATTGTTTGGATATGACCCCAATTTCAAATGGGTTGTTATATTTATGGTTCTAATTCAGTTTGCAATGATTTTTGTGATGAAAGATCGTTCATGGGGCATTACGCTACTCGTAGCGTATTGCTTTGGTGGGGTAATTAACCACTCGTTGATGTTAGGTATGCCTTTTTTTAAATCATAGTAACTAGAACTAACATTACAAATTTGCAGCGATACATGAAATTGCCCACAACTTAGCTTTTGGCCATAGTAGACCCCTTGCAAATAGGTTGTTTGGTCTTTTTGTGAACTTACCGATTGTCATTCCATTCTCAATCAGCTTCAAGAAATATCACCTTGAACATCATAGGGTAAGTTGCCGGAGTCTTTTGTGTTTTGCTGTATAATCATAAATTTTGCAGTATCAAGGCGATGAACAAAAGGACACAGACATACCAACGTACATTGAAGCAAAACTGTTTTGCAACACTTTTGGTAAAATAATTTGGGTCATATTGCAGCCATTTTTCTATGCATTGAGACCCTTGGTGGTTTATCCAAAACCCCCGAATTTTCTAGAACTTGTCAATCTTGTCACGCAAATGACTTTTAATGTTTTAGTTTGGTACTACTTTGGTGAGTTTTTGGGATGTAAAAATGTTGTAATTATTAACTAATTTTACTTGCAGGGGGTCGGGTGTTATGTTATTTATTCATCGGATCACTGTTGGCAATGGGTTTGCATCCAGTTGCAGGGCACTTTATTTCTGAACATTATATGTTCAAGAAAGGGTATGAAACCTATAGTTATTATGGGCCATTAAATTGGATTACATTTAACGTGGGGTACCATAACGAACACCATGATTTTCCTGCTGTGCCAGGTTCACGCTTACCAGAAGTTAGTATAATTTCTTGTTTGTTTATACGGTATGTAACGAATTTTTTTGTAGGTGAAAAAAATTGCAGCAAAATTTTATGATAATCTACCTCAACATAATTCATGGTCAGCTGTCTTATATGACTTCATAATGGACCCAGATATAGGGCCTTATGCTAGAATAAAACGAAAGGCTAAGGGCCTAACAACGTAATTTTTATTAAAATTTATATTTTCAGCGCTTTTTTGTAAATGTTGCCAAATAATATTTATATTGTGGTATTAATACCTCTGTTTCCTTATGATTTAGTAATGTTTTTGCCGAGGTTTTGAAACCAAAACTTGGTGTGAATATTTAATTTTTGTTGTTTGCAAGAATTTGTTTATAAAAGCCTATCAAAACTGAGTTTAACATAACATTTTTACTTTTAGTTAAAGTAGTTCCTCTAACACCAATCAAAATAGTTTGGTGCCGCTAAAAATTGAAGTCTTAAGTATTTAATATATGACAATTTTTATTTATTCCTATCCTGAAATCAGATTTGTTGTAGTTGAGATTGTGTAATTATGGATGAGAAGGAAATAATTTCATGTTAAAAATATTGTCTCGATGATTAACATCACATTTATATATTTTATTGTAATTTTACTGCTGAATAACAAATACAGAGTTGTGATGTTATTGTTTTCAAGAATATTGCTCAATAATAACTGACAATTTTTACTTGTTCTTCACCATGTAGTTGAAGTATTTTAGTAGCACTTTGCTGAGTAATACCGGTATAAACGAAACATAACTTGCTTTATTTTTTTTCTTCATAAAGCTAAAGGAATGAAAGTTGTACTGTTTAATATACACATAATTTCCTATTAGTTTATGTAAATTTCAATTTTTATGCACTTCCTGTTTTACTGGAAATGATCCCACGAACCAAAAATTTTTCAAGAGTGCCATAACTCACATAAAATGGTTCCTATGAAGTAAATTATTAATATAAAAATAAAAATTGTAATTCATACGTTACGCCCTTCGTTGTGACAGGCTAACATTGATTGATTGATTGATTGATTTGAAACGGGGAGGGTTTGTTATGCCCTTTAACACTGCGGCCTCTTGGGCCTAATGTGTATCCCCTTCAGTCGCTAGTCACTGTCAAGTAGATCCGTCCCCTTTAGCAGGTCTAGGAGTTTGTTGATCAGACTAGCTGGCGGTTGTATCTCATTGGGAATGATGCCTTCAAAGATTTGGAATCTTCTGCGAGCTAGGGCTTCGCATTCGAATATTATATGGGAGGTTGTTTCGTCTTCCTCGCCACATAGTCTGCATATGGGATCTTCATTATATAGCCCTATGTTATGCAGATGTTTTCTGAAGTGCCTGTGTCCCGTTAGGAGTCCCGTCACTATTCTGATGTGAGTTCTGCTAAGTTGCAGGACTGGTTTTGTCAGCTTATGGGGATGGTTGCCCATCATAGCTTTGCTTTGTCTCTGTCGAGGTGAGAGTCTCCAGTGTTCCGACTGTTTTGTTGAAATCCATTCTTTAACTGCTTCTCTCACTGTCTTTTTAGTTGTGCCAACCACAGGTTCAGGCCCTGTGGATGGTGTTTCAGATCCCTGCTTTGCTAGTTTATCTGCATTTTCATTTCCTTCTATGCCTCTGTGTCCCGGCACCCACACAAGTTTTACCTTGTTAGAGTTTGCCAGTTTCAAGAGGCTACAAAGGCAGTTCCAGACAAGCTTTGACTTGATCTGGTTTGAATTCAGTGCTTTTAAAATTGCCTGACTGTCAGAGATGATAAGGATGGTTTTGTTCATATACCCCCTTCTTATGTTCTCTTCTATTGCTTCTAAGATTGCATATGTTTCTGCTTGGAATATTGTGGTAGATTGGCCCAGTGATATAGAGGTGCTATATCTTGGTTTACTACCGTATACTCCAGCTCCGGTTCCGTTGTCTGTGCGTGAACCGTCTGTATACCATACTAAGGTTTTTTGCAAGGCTGGTGGTTCTCCTTGTTGCCACTCTTCACGGTTTATCCGTACTTCAAATGGTTTGTGAAAGGAGTATTTTGTTAACATGTAGTCCGTACCCATGTCTCGCATTGGGTCGGATACTACAGTTGTTATTTTGGAGTGTCCCCATATCTGTTGGCTGCTAACAGGCTAACATTACTAAAAACAGTTTTTGTTGAAAAGTCGATTTTTGTTTAAATGGACCGCTATCGGTTCATATATCTTTTTAAATCGAGGTTAATTATTTTTTTTTGTAAACCTGATTTTATTTAAAAATTAGGATATATCAGGTAGATTCCACCAATACATTCATACATGTATGTAGTGACAAAAAAATGAATCTGTATCTCATTCTTTTATCCGAAATATTGTATAAATTCATTTTATTTGTGCTTTTCTCAACTTTCTAGCTTTAAAATGGCCCTGTTACAATTTTTGTAAAATTTTCACTAGCTTTTTTCTCAAAAACGAGTTCATAGTTCGACATCAGATTTTTATTGCAAAATTTTAAATTTTCAAAAAAATGTTGCTTTAAAACTGGCCACACGATTTTTTTTTTAAATTTGGAAAGTTCATAGAGTTGGGGATAAGCTATAATACCGTTCGTTTCTTAGTCTGCATTTATTACTCTGTGATGTAAAAAATCGTAAATTCACACATTTTTGTTTAATTGATACAAATTTTCAGTTTAAGCTATAAATTGCTTACAAGTGATAGTAGAATAGGATTCAGTATGTAATTTTTATATGCGGTAATATTTAGGGGGGGGGAGTTAATTTTCCTCCTTTCAACAAATTTTTGAAGGACGAATTCGGTTTTTGGTCTTCATAAATACCAGGGACTATTTTCCTAAAAACTTATAATTTTTTTTTCTTAAACAAACTTTGGTTTCTAAATACAAGAAGACATGCTCCTAGGCAAAGCATAAGTTTAATTATGTTGACGCTGTATGCTTGGTGTCTTGACAATTTCAATCGCTTGTGATAGGTGCGGTAAAGTCTGATATACGGCTAGTTCCATTTGCTTGCTGTAGACCGTGTATATACAGGGTGTCCCATAATAAATGTCCTAAAATTCAACAGCTGATAGAACATCCAAAATAAGCAGAAAATTTCAGATAAACATCAAAAGCTTTGTTTTTGCGATATAGGGTATTAAAACTTTCGGGAATAAATTGTTTTTTTTTCCAAATATTTCTATAGAAAGACGTTCTCAAAAATCTTCAAATTACAATGTTTGTTAACGCGGTCATCACGGCTGTTTTGATTTATTGTTGATACTTTCAGATGACAAGATTCTAAGATTATTTTCGAATTACATGGCTTGAGCTAGTTTTTTCATGAGAACGATGCGTTTTACGAGAAAAATGAGAGTATTTTAATTTCCAGAATAGAACAGTAAACTAGACGGTGATATCAAATCAACTGAAAATCTTGTGTCGTCGAGATTGTAGATTTTTTAGACTAGCGTACCCCCACTTCTACGCCAGTGGTCCAGATATTTTAAATATGTAAACTGCTAATAATGAATATCGACTAGATCAAACGTGCCAATTTAGAAGATTTTTGAAAAAGTTTTTGAAGTATATGAAAAAAAATTTTTTTTTCAAAGCAAAGCGTTTGTCGACTCATGTTTAAAAAATTTAGATCTTAATATTTTTTAAAGGCACTTATCGTATACCAAATTTTATTCCTATTTTAAAAATTCAAAATACAGGGTTTCTAACAAGGGCCCCATACATGATGATCTCGTAAACAGTGAGAGATAGAGATTTGGTTAAATGAGAAGAAATATTTAGCATCTCAACTACTATCATGATCCTCATTCAAATCCTAAAATTTTAGTTTAATTTTCAGTGCAGACTGAAAAAACTGAAATTTTCAAAATTTTGCATTAAGACACTTTTTTACACAGCTTTTGAATCTAATTTTTATAGTACGCTAAATTTTTAAGATACTTACAATAACTTTGCTTTTTTAAATGTGCATTAAAGATGGCTATGTCATCAATGTATGGAGCTCTTTTTCCTCTTTTCTCTAATATAAGGTTTGATGGAAATAACGGAGTTGAAGGTGAAAAACTGTTTTCTTGTAGTAGGCTGGAAATTAACAAATGAAACAAACAGAAAGTTGCATTTGTTTCATTGAGGTTTGATCATTTATACGTGAGATACTGTTTTCTCATGATAGGCTGCGAAAAAATAAAAAGAAAAACTTGAATATTTAAGGAAAAAAACTATTAAAAATGGATGTTTGATGATAATCGGGCATCGGTACTATTTAATTTGTTTTGGCAATATCTGCATCTTTACACGAGTTTATTTTCATTCTATATGTATCTAACTTTTCACGTTGTACTACTTAGAAACAGTATTTAAAAGTTAAACGTCTTACCAGCATAGATTTTTTTACTAGTTTTACTCTGTAAGCTATTTTTTGTATTTTTTTTCATAGCCTACTGTGAGAAAACAGTTTTTCACGTATTACTTTATTATTTGAGAAGATAAATTAAATAAACCTCAGTGGAAACCAATGCAGCCGTTTGTTTTGTTTTCTTTGTTAATTTTCATTCATTCAACTACAAGAAAAGTTTTTCACAGCCTACTATGGGAAAATAGTTTTTCACTTATAACTCCGTTATTTGTGAAAATAAACCCATCAAACTAGCCTTTAGGGCATGTTTAAAAAAGCAAAGTTAATGTTAATGTCTTGAAAATTTAACGACTTACGAAAATTTTAATTATTGATTTGATATCTGTGTAAAAAAGTGTTTTTTTTCTGTGACGGGAAAAAAGTTTAACATTTTGTCTCTCTTGACAGGTACTAAAGTATCACTTTTTATGAAATTACTTTTTTCCTTTTACCCGGGGAAAAAAGTAATTACTTTTTCCCGCTACAACAGTTTACTAGTTTAAAAATTCAAATTCCACGTTGACCAATTTTCCGACTTTATTATATATGTTTTTCAATATATTACATTTTTTCCTGTCACAGAAAAAAATAGTGCTCTCGGTGTGAGTGTCTCCCTCCGCTTCGCGTCGGGAGACAAACAGACACCTCGAGCTAAAATCTATTACTTTTTTCCCTTGTATAGTAAATATCTATTAATAATGTCAAAACCGCTTTGTGCTATCTTTGATAATACGAAATTATACAAAAAAAGCGAAAACTGAACATTTTAGTTTTTCAGTCTGTACTGAAAATTAAGCAAAAATTTTAGGACTTCTCATTTAACTGATTCTCTATCTCTTACCATTTACAAGATCTCCCATGCATGGGACGCTTATTTGGCTACCCTGTATACAGGGGGTTTCAATTTTAAATAAGAAATCTGGGATCATTTTCGATGAAACCGGAAGTGCAAAAAAAAATTGAAATTACATCAAATAATAGGAATTTATGTACATATTATTCACTCCAAACTTTATTTTGATTCAATTTAATAAATAATGGAAAAAAAAGGGGGAAAGCCATGCTTTATTTACACTCGGTATACTACCACGTGTTAATATTGCAAATTTTACTCATTGTTTTAGTGGTTGCTTTGATAACAGTGTTAAAATAAGCACAGGTGTTTATTTTTGAAATCAATCAAAGTGTGAACAGTTTTGTAAAGTTAATAGAAAAAAAAGATCGTTCTTTTGTAGATGCTGCTAAAAATATTTCTTTTCTTTAATTCTCGTTACCACAATATCTAATTGCTTACTGAATATTCGAGTCCTTTTTTTTTTATTTTTGCGTTTTTGACTGACTATGTATATATATTATTTCCACCAAAGAATTCTTACAATAATTATTATAACAACATTGTTACTAAAATATTTAATTGTATCTTGGTTGTTTTGTACATTTTCCATCGTGCAAATAAATTATGCTATATTTTATGTAGAATTTCTTTAATGTAAGTAACAAATTTTATTGTTAATGTTTTAATTTATTATAATAGGTACTTAATAATAATAATAGAGTGATGTTTACATCATAATTGCTATTAGTTTTACATGAAAATTTGATATGAATAATACAAAATGGGTTGTACATAATTTCTAAATGTCTTCTGCTGTCATGAGGGCTCACCATTTTCTTGCATCTTTGGATTATTTGTAATACTTTGTACGATGAGGTTGAGACAATCTAAACTGGATGTAGTTGAAGCTAAGTCAAAATCTGAAAGAAAAATTCTTTATTAATTATAATAGTATGGACTTGTTTATCTGCGTTGATTAAAAAGGAAATTGTATGAATATTCAGTTTTTCATGTCATAAATAACGTAAAATACAATACCAAGTTTAATATCAAGAATCTCAATTCATTTTTCTGTTTTTTTTTATGGATATCTGAAATTGTTTATGTAGGGCAGGCATGGGCAACCTAAGGCCCCGGGCCGTATGCGGAGCGCAGACAACTTTTTTGCGGCCCGTCGAACATATTTCATTGAACCACCAATCCGGCCCGCGGGACCGGTTATTATTTTAAACCGATACAAATAAACGACAGTAACAAATTATTTATTTTGTTTGAGAGAAAATCGCGGACTAGGCCGGCTTGATGCGAAAGTGAAATATTCAGTACACTTTTTTGAATTTTCACATTTGTACAAATTTCTGTTTTTGTTGAATTTGTTTGTGTATACTTTTTGTATTTTTATATTTAAAAAAATATATTAATTTTGTCGAATTTGTTTTTGTTGATTACGTTTATTAAAATATTTTTCCAAAAGATTGAAGTTTTTTTATCTTATTAACGGCCCGCGATACATAAATGGATTTTCAGTTGGCCCCAGCTACTCAAAAGGTTGCCCATGCCTGATGTAGGGTAACTAAACATACATCTTCATTGCTTCTTATATGTCATCTTTGTCCTTACATTGTAATTGTCCAGATTTTTGGTTATTCGTTCTTTAGCAAAATTTTAAATGTTTTTGATGTGAATACGGGCATGATAACGAGGTGCTGTTGAATACAATAAATGGGAGGTATATGTGTTTTTTTGTATCAATTTTTTTTTAGAAATTTTCAACAATAGAAGACTTTCAATGCAAATCTAACGCTTTTTTTCCGAAGTCTTCTGCTTCAAAATAGAGGCTGCTACAACTTTTTACTTTCCCATACTTCTACTGAAGTTTGAAAGTTTGATTTCATGCAAATTTTCGTATTTCAGATTTTAACGGAAATACATATTTTCGGGTTTAACGAACCCAATCAAGTGGTTTTTAAAAAATGTCTGTCTGTGGGTGTTTGCATTTGTTCGCATATATCTTCGGAACCTCTTGTAGATTTTTATCACATTTAATTTGCGGAAGGGTTATAATAGCAGGTAGTTCTCTGTAAGGTTTTTAACTGGAAATGGAAATTAGACATGTTTTTTGTCTATATTCTTTTTGTAAAAACGTTTTTGAAATTTTGCAAACATGGAGTTGTAGTGCATTTAAAGGAAAATCAAATGCTTTTATTCCGAATGCTGTATCTTCAAAACTGGCAAATACGAATTGTTTAAAATTGTTGGCTTTAATGCTCGATTTTTAAAAAACAAAATATCCAATCCATACAAATTATTATATCAGTTAACAGAGATTAATAAGTTTGATCGTGTGATGCAAAAATATGTTTGGATATATAAAATTTGTAAAACGGCCAGTTTTCAAAACTTTGGTAATTATCCAAAAATTATTCATCAAAAACTCTCCATACATTTTTTCAAAACTTTGTGGGCCAATAGAGCTTGCAATAAACTACAAATTTTCTTTTTGCTATTCTCCCAAATTATATCTACTCTTGACGCCATCCAAGATTTTTTGAAAAATTTCAAATTGGTTATAGTTATTTATTCAATAACGCAAACGCCAATCGTTATAAATGTTACACTTAGACTATTTAAAGTAGTTTATTACGATAGAAAAGAATTGTGAACCATTTTAAAATTTGAGAAAAAAAAAACAACTATTTTTTAATATCAACGACGACGTCTTTTACGGAAGTTACGTGATTTTAACTATGCCTATCAAGTAGCTCTAGTCTAGTGAAAAGATATATTTTTTATTCTTTGCATGTTTTTGATAACTTTTCAAATAAATTATTTACAATAATTTTTATTCGATGTCCGAAACGCAGTATATCCAATTAGCTGTATGGCAGTTATCTTGCTTTCGTGCGGTTTAATCAAAGTAATCACTGCCTACTATTCTTACATTTATGTTAACTAATCCATCTTATGGTGTTCGTAATTTTTGTTGTAGTAATGATACTAAGTGAATATTCTTTGTATGTAATTAACATTAATTTAAAAACATTATGAAAAAGGTGTATATGCTGAAATGATCGTAAATTTAATGTTTTGTTTATTAAAATAAAGAATAGTTATTGACTTACGAAAACCAAAAAATTGTGTACAGAAAGCGGTCATGAAAATACAAATTAAGTAAGATCAATATAATAATATCAAATATGGAAATGGTAAATACTCTAAAAAGATCATAACTGCTCGGTACGTACAAGGACTATAAATCAAGAAATGCACGATGAGAATATTATACGATCAATAAATATTTTAACGGATCAATCGGTGAAAATACAAATCGACGGTAGAAATCAATTCGATCTTTTTGAATGCTCTTATGGAGGAATTTTCATTCTCATCGTATTTTCTCGGGCAGCTTGGCAAAACAGCGTAAAGTAGATACATTTTTCTGTTACATAAATTAATTATTTTTTAAAAATGAGACCAGGAACAAAAACAATATCCGATTATTAATTATTGTATAAATAATCAATTTTCATCTTTTTTTGTTAAGTGCACCACTTGTTTTTATCAACGGTAATACAGTACCTATTTTTCTAAATACTAATAAATTTCCTACATGTTTTTTATTATTTATACTTTTTAAAGCAGTATTAAAATTTTCAAATATGACCCTGCGGTAAAATGACCAGGTGAAACAAAACAGTGTGGTGGAAAGTGCTATGTTTGCTATTCGTAATAAACAGTAATGTTCAAGTCAAAACTGTTGATTGACCTATTTACTGGAAAATAAGTCAATTAACGCCAAAACATTGTTATCTCGTTGTGCTCGCGCGGGAAAGAGGAGGTCGTCTTTATGCAATCGCATTCTAGAAATTCTGCCTCGTTTGTGTATTCGCATCATAATACCACGACTAGTGGTATCATTATATCATGTATCTGCATTGGGCATTTGCACTTGTCTACTGTAAGGTGTTATTGCTCCAATTCCCGCTTCCCAAATGGACAAGGCCAAAAAAATTTAAAATCGTAAAATCAATCGAATAGTTTTCTGCAACCTTTCGAGATATTTCGATAATTTTCATTCGAAATATCGCATCACTTCGAGTGCTTTGCTCTCAAAAGAACCTGGTGGCTTTTTCTCCTATGCTGCGGTGAGCGTGCTTAATGAATCACACAGACATAGGGGACCTACTGTTTAACGCGGGCTCCGAACCTCCAGAGAAAGTTTTCTTGGCAGAATACTTCGCTGGTTTGAGATTGCCTTGCGAGGGAGAGCGGCCGTTAAAAATACGATGTTTCGGTACTGGGATTTGAAACCCAGACCCCAAGCATAGTAGTGTAACGCTCTAACCACTAGCCCACGACCGCGTTATCACTAGAAATAATAAATATTCTATAAAAATTATATTTTAATGGTGGCAGTACACAGTAAGAATAATAAACGTTTGTCCCGAGAATTTGCAGTAGTCTCTTCTTAGGATAGCATTTTTACAGCCGCAAAGTTCAAATTTTTACCCCATTGCGCTGCATGACAAAAATTTCAAACAAACGGGAATTTTAAATGAGAAGAGTTATATTGTTAGGTACAGAAACTAATGCCAAAACAAAATATTCTTTTTAAAACAATTTTGTTGGTGTACGCGGTTTGCGCGAGGTTATGTTTAAAAACAGCTAAGTCTAGGCGGTTTGCGCGAGGTTATGCTTAAAAACAGTTATATTTCTATAGAAGACATTGCTAAAACAAAGTGCTATACCCATAAATAAAAGTAAAGTCAGATACACTACATTCCATCGCGAAGTTTGGCCTGCAATGCTGTGGGTCAGAGCCACCGATCTTCGCTTCCGATACCCACCCGTCTCGCTGTCTTTATCAAATGCGGGATGGTGTTAAGCACCACGTCTCGCTTTCCTCATCCCTCAAGGAGTTTGGTTCCCAATTTTTAAAAAGCAACTGGGTAGGCCGCCCGCCAGGCATCCAGTTTCGGATTCGAACTTAGAACTTCCGCGTAGTAGCCAAGTGCCCTAACCACTCGGCCATTTTGGCCTTATACCCATAAATAAAGCGGTAAAATGTTCATACTGCAAAACTTAATAAAAAATAGCGAGCAGTCATTTAAATGTTTTTGTGCATTTAACCCTTTTTTTATTTTTCAAACTGCGAAACTTATTAAAATATCGAGCAGTTATTAAAAACGCATGGTGCATTTATTAGTTTTTTTATTGTGCATTTATTGTTTATTATTTGTATTACATCAAGAGATAAAAAAAAACTGATCCTCAGCGGGCTGTGGAATGAAAAGTCACGTCTTTGCTAGACTAAGGAAATGTTTATAATGTCAATTTCAGGTTAGGTTTTAATTATTATCTGACATTATAAACATTCCCTTAGTCTAGCAAAGACGTGACTTTTCATTCCACAGCCCGATGAGGATCAGTTTTTTTTGGATCTCTTGATATTTGTTATTCGGCAAAACCTATTAAAATAGCAAGCGCTTAATTACCAGCCTACTCTAAATACCCAGTCTGTAGTTTTTTGAATCTTGTTTAAGGTAACCCTATGAGGGGCGAAATTCTTTAGGGAAGGATGGCGTGTTACTAGATTAATTTAAACGTCTAATATAATGATTCTTCTATCGCTACCATAAATACCTAGCCATCAATTTTTTCCCATTTAGCCAACGAGAAACTTTCCCGACAAATAACATTTTACTTTATTGTATAAATAAAACTATTCTTAACTTCAACAGGTTTTTTATTTTAGTTTTAGCGTTATCGTAATTGGATTTATGTGAGCGTTTATATTTGTAACAACGTACGTGTTCCTTGTACCTAATATCAAAATTTATAATTGTTTGTCCTATATAAACCGAATTACAGTGCGAGCAATTTAGTTTGGAAATGCCTAATATTAGTAAATTGTCTGTTTTTTTAGCATTAAACAAAGTGTTTAGATTGTTTTTTTGTTGTTTTGAAAGTTATTTTACATTTATTTGTTTTGTTTATAATTTTAGCAATTTTTCTGATTTATTGCCAAAATATGGAATTGACGCGTATTCCGTTTTATCTGATGAAGTAGTTGGATAAATTTTCTGAAAGGCTAATTCATAATTTTGCTCGTTAATTAGTGTATCAATAAGTTGAGTATCATAACCATTATTGTATGCAATTTGTTTAATAATCGAAATTTCTCTATTATAACTAATTTCACCTAAAGGAACCGTTAAACCACTATGTATCATGAACCTGTATGCTGCTAATTTGTGTGTTATATGATAACAATAATGTGTGGTTTTGTAATGTCTGTTTGTGTAGGTTTTCTATAAACAGAATATTCAAGTTTATTATTTGAATTAATTTTTATGTTTAAATCTAAAAAGTTAATAAACCTATTTTGTTCAGTTTCTAGTGTAAATGTTATTTTTGGGTGCAAGCTGTCAAATAAAAATCAATAATTCATTGATTAACTTAAATGAACTATCAAAACATGCTAAAATGTCATCAACATAACGAAACCAAAATATAACTTTCTCAGAATGGTTTGGATGGATAAAGCATCTGTTTGGAAATAAATTTTATTATTAAAAGTAAAATAATTTTGATTAATGCAAAGTTCAAATAAATGAATCAATTCAGTCCATTTTATTAATTCAACATTTTTGTTAAAACGAATATTATTTAACAAAGAGATATACTCTTGAGGAGGTATTTCTGAAAACATTTATTTTATTTACAATAAATTAAAATTAACTTCAACAAAGTAAAGCTAGAACTTATTAATAAAACATTTTATTTGTAAATTTAAAATTTTGGTTAACTCTCAGTAAGGGAAACAATGTTGCCTTTTGGTGCTGAGACCGTTTTATGGAAGGTAGAAGATTGTATACGTAATAATAAAGTTCACTAACAAAGTTTTAATTAGAAGCAGAAGTTATTCAAAACAAAAGATAGCATAACTAGGGTTGCTATTGTTGCTGTCATTTTTTTAAACACCAATTTGGTTCTGTGTTGTTAAGCATATCGCTAAGGTCAATGTGATTTTGTTACTAAAAATGCCTGAAAAATTTTGAAACATATTCAATTTTCAGCAATCACTGTGTTTGTGTAAAGACTTTAAATCTTTGTCGTTTATTTCACTCATATTAACCGACAGCGTATCAATAAAGTTTATTTTTTTGGAAAGTGTTTTTCAA
Source organism: Ctenicera cuprea (assembly GCA_958336395.1). Taxonomy (NCBI): domain Eukaryota; kingdom Metazoa; phylum Arthropoda; class Insecta; order Coleoptera; family Elateridae; genus Ctenicera; species Ctenicera cuprea. The sequence goes on from OY284493.1 coordinate 20,360,027, forward strand.
CCAAAACACATAGGAAAATCCATAAAATATCTTGCAAAAGATGTTCTAAATCTAGAAAATTTGCGTTTAAAAAAAACCGTACCTATGTGTTTCGTACTTCATATCAATAATTCACATACCTACCTTAAGCCGTGAGGAATAAAACGGGGTGGATTTAAAGAGATTTTCTGAAATCTTCCGAAAACAAATACCTTGAATAATGTTCAGGCTTCCGAGACTTGCATACTTTTCAGCGAATGTTTTCAAAGACATTTCTTAGTAGGTTTCGCAACGGTATAAATCACAAGTGGGGCGTTTTTTTTTAAAGCATTAATAAAAATTACAGAAGAGGAACCACCCAAGTCATAGCGGGCGCTAACAAATCATTTCGCTTTGTACCTACATTTGAAAACACCTGAAATGTTGTGTATTAAGATATTTATTTTTAAGCAGCTCATTATTTTAATAGTTGGCATAAATCACTAGCTTATGACGGTTTTATAAGAAGCGGCGAATGCAGGTCGATTCATTTCAAGTTATCTGGAAAACAGGCTTTCCTGGATGCTCTGTTGCAATAGTGAATTATACTAATCTAAACATAGCTATCGCCATCCAGATAGCTTTGACAGAGCGTATCTTGTAATGATATAATTTACAAAGTTTAACTTTATTTATAGTATATAAAATATCGCTCTGTGCAGAGATGATAGGTATTTTTGGCAACGCAGACGTTAACGTCTTTTTGAAAATAGCTGGCGAAAGATTTTTGTAGACGCGTCTTTCTTTGGTTTGCTTGACAGATAAGAGACCGTATTTTGTGGGATTTTATTGGCCCGACACACTCGCAATAATTGCCACAAAAATGTGGCACCGATTGCTTGTTTTACAGAGTCGTAAACACACGAAAACCATCCATTCGATGAATTCATCTGTATTTATTTATAAGAGCTTTTGAAAAACCCAAGCTTTGTGGTCACCTCCGCCCATAAAATTTCAAACTTTATACCACTAGAATTTCTGTCAGTTAAAAAAATTGGCTCAGATGTTCTGACATAGTTGAGAGGATTTTTCAAAACTTTACTTGATATTTGTATTTTGCTTTCTTTTTCGAAAGCATATCATGTGGTAACGCGACTACACAATCAAATTATTGATTTTAGCCGCGCGCAACGTTATGATAAGTAATGAGTCATAACTCGTGTTTTGCTTAGATTTGGGCTACAAGCATACAACGAGCCTTGTTCTACTGTTTATATGACATAAATGCATTGATTTATAAATTTCAAAAATTTGTATACGGTATCACAAAGAAATTACATAATTGAAAAAAATTTAAATGATAAAACATACGTAGTTCTATTAGCTTACAAAGTGTATAAGAATTCAAAATAGTGTGGTTAGTTTTCCGGAAATGTTTCTGTCTCATGTTAAGACCGCGCCGCCCCGAGGCACACGACACAGATGGCGCTAGTATAGACATCATATAGGCATTTTTTATATGTACTCAGCGACTTAATTAAAAAGAAAACGAAATGACACAAGTTAATAGATGTTGCTTAATAAAGTAACTTAGATGCTCAGATAATTATTTTCTTGTGAAACATGCAAATAAGGTAAAAAACTTACTTTTCTTAGCAAACATAAAACTGTAAATTTAACACTATTCTTTATTTGTATTTACGCTGATCATCTAGATACTGTTATAATAGGTACACCAATTTGAAATTTTTGTCAATTATTTAAACTATGTGCCAGCTGAGTAAATTTAAAAATTCGATGCGAGTAACGTCAGCCATGTTTATGAACAAAAGTTCATAGGAATCAGCACGGATGGCGCTACGGCGATAGGCATTTGGCGCGTTAATTTAAAACTTTTAACAAATTTCGCACATAAATAAGAGATTAGTTGCACACAAACCCACGAGCAAGTAATGCTAAGAATTAATTTTATGCGAGAAATCAATAATTCTGCTAGTACAGTCCTGTAAAGAAAAATATATACACGTCAACAGAACGGCATGTGACGCTACCTGTTTATGTTTAATAGAACCATCAGTAATTAAATTCAAATTTAGAATGACTAGCGCCTCTAGCGTCAAAAACAAAAAGGTGCCACGGCGGCGTGCTCTTAACACTTTGAAAGCAACATAATTATTGTATATCATTACATTTTGTCCTCCGAGGCCATATTATTTAATAGTTTTATATTGAAACTCTAACTTATTTTTAAGTAAGCAAGTGTCAAAATCAATATTTTCAAAAAATGTTAGCGTTTTCCATTTTAAAGCTACGAATTTCTCTCAACATCTTCTTCAGATGCCAGAAATACATATCATAATAATAAATAAATACTTTATTATAGTTATTTATGTTATTAGTGGCACAAAGGCGTTATTATAACACGAGTTTGAAAGTAGCAGGACGAGGTCGTAGACCGAATCGTGTAATCAAACGAGTGCCATATCCCACGTGTGACATACAAAATTTTATCTACGACTGCTCAAAATTTGTTAAAAATCGAATTCTTTCGCCTGAAATGATATTTGACATTTCACATTAATTTATTTGTCAATGTCACTTTTAAAATACTTTAGTTTTAAAATCAAAAGAACGAGATATATTCGATTTGTTTAATACTATGGCAACCAGCCAGTTTTCTTATAAACAAAGCTTTAGTTGTGTTTATAAAATTTATGTAATAAGATAATCTCATTAGTGAGATAATAAACTTCATTACCTAACGCAAATGAATTACATAATAAGTACGTATCCAAGTAGTCGTAGATAAATTAAATTTCGTAATGCTGCCAACAAATTTCAGCTATGACAATTCACGTCCAAAGTGAATAGAGTGTAACGCAAACATTGACGCCGCGCGGCGACATCACCTGTATGTTTAGTTGCCTAACTTTTAAATGATAAGTATAAAGCGCCATTTAAGCCAGTTCGGGAATTACAAAAAGTATAACTTTTTTGCTCAAATTTGTTTTCAATAAATGTTTAATTTTTGTCCGCAATAATATTTTTTTTAAATTATTCCGACAATTTTTTAATAAGGTAAAATAAATTAAATAGAAAAGATTCTAGCGCACAAAAAAATTATTTTGAAAGTGCGGAAAATGGAACAATAATTTTACAGTCGAAAAAATTGCTTTAGGCAACTTTCTGCTCATTTAACGGACGTTCTGTTTCTTACAGTTTTCGAGATTAAAGAATTACAGTTTACACCTTATACAGGGTGTCCAAGATAAGGAGTGCATGCATGGGGATCTCGCAAACGGCAAGAGATAGAGATTAGGTTAAATGAGAAGAATTATTCAGAATCTGAAGAACTATTAAAATACACATTCAAACCTTAAAATTTTTGTCTAATTTTCAGTACATACTGAAAAAACTAAAATTTTCAGTTTTCGTTTTTTGTGTATCATTTATTATCAAAGATAGCGCAAAGAGGTTTTGACATTTTTTTTACACAGATTTCGAATCTTAAATTAAAATTTTTATCGGTCGTTCACTTTTCAAGATATTGACAATAGCTTCGCTTTTTTAAATATGCGTCAAAAGCGGCCATGCCATCATTGAATAGAGCTCTTTTTTCATTTTCTTTGATATACGGTTTGATTGGTTTATTTTCACAAACAACGGAGTTATAATCAAAAAACTGTTTTTATAGTAGGCTGTGAAAAACTGTTTTCTTATAGTAGGCTGAAAATTAACAAAAATAAAGAAAACAAAAAACAAAAGGCTGCATTTGTTTCCATTGAGGTTTGATCAGTTTATTTTCCCAAATAATGAAGTTATAAGTTATAAGCGAGAAATTGTTTTCTCATGGTAAACTGTAAAAAAAATGAAAAAGAAAACACCTGAATGTTTCAGGGAATAAAACTATTAAAGATGTGTGTATGTTCGTATAACAATCAAAAGACGTTTAACTTTTAAATACTTCTGCTAAGTAAAAAAACGCGAAAAGAAAGATAAATTTAGAATGCAATAAACTCGTGTAAAGATGCAGATATTGCTAAAACAAATTAAATAGTACTCGTCTTTGAGTATCATCCGATCATACATTTTTAATAGTTTTATTCCCTGACACATTCAGGTGTTTTTTTGGTTTTTCACAGCCTACTATAAGCCAACAATTTCTAGCTTATAATTATTTGAGAAGACAAACGGATCAAACCTCAATGAAAACAAATACAGCCGTTTGTTTTTTTGTTAATGGTCGGCCTACTCAACAGTTTTTCACAGCCTACTACAAAAAAAAAGGTTTCTTGCTTATAACTCTGTTATTTGTAAGAATAAACCCATTAAACCTTGTATCAGAGAAACAAGGAAAAAGAGCTCTATTCAATGATGACATGGCCGCCTTTGACACGTATTTAAAAAAGCTAATTTAATGTCAATATCTTGAAAATTGAACGGCCTTTAAAAAATTTAATTTGAGATTCGAATTCTGTGCAAAAAAGTGTCTTAATAATGTCAAAACCTGTTTGCGCCATCTTTGATAATAACCAAATTATACACAAAAAACGAAAACTGAAAATTTTAGTTTTTCCAGTCTGTACTGAAAATCAAGCAAAAATTTTAGGGTTTGAATGTGGATCAAAGTAGTACTTGAGATACTGAATAATTCTTCTCATTTAACCGGATCTCTATCTCTTACCGTTTACGAGATCCCCATGCATGCACTCCTTATCTTAGACACCCTGTATACTATCATTCCTGTACTCTAATTAATCGGCATTAGGAAAAAGTTGAAATGTAAACATTGATTTTGAAAAAAAAATAACAATCGATTCTTATAAACGTTCCGACTCTAAGCGGAGTTAAGTCACAATTACCACAGGCAGCGTAGCAACAACGTGTTCCATTTCAAACTGTTGGGGCCTAGAACGTTAATATAAAACAAATTCTAAGATATCAAAAATCAATTTTTTTGTGTTTTGGGAAAAGAAAGGTGAAGTACTCCGCTTTTAAGAATTTTTTGTACTCACTGGTACATTTCTATATTTGGAATTGAAAGTCATTACGAAACACATTTCTTCGAAGCCTAATTAATAAAGAATTGTGTTATGCATAGGTTCTAGCAGTTGCTTTAATTTTGTTTCTTCTTTAACATCATTGTTCTAGTAAATTATATATTATATCTCCTTATCGCACCAATAAAGTTCAAGTTTTACAACCGAAAAGTATTTACTTACTGATAAGCTTGATATTATCAATACTATAAAAATGAGGAGACAATTGTCAATAATTTAGTTGTAGAATATAACATCGAAGTGATGTATTTAATGAATAAAGTTCTCCACTCTTCAAGGATCGTGGCATTTACTAAAAGGTTGAAAGGGTGCGTATAAAAGTAATTGTTTATACTTTTAGTTTAAATAATTTATCATTGCAATTATGTAATTAGAGATTTTAAAAATAAACAACAAATTATTCAGCATTGACTAACAGCCATTGTAATTTTCATTTTATAGATGGCGCAGCTGCTCAAAACTGAGTTACATTCACAATGTAGGAAAGGAACCTTTGAAAGTGTTAACAACTGGACAACTTTTTGAAATGACCGCGAAAAAATACCCAGACAGAGAGGCAGTGGTGTCGTTACAGCAGAAGCAAAGGGTCACCTACCAAGACCTTCTAAAGCAAGCAGATAAGTTAGCTGCGGGTTTTCGGACTCTTGGGTTGGAGAAAGGAGATAGAATTGGAATTTGGGCACCCAATATCTTAGAATGGACTATCACCAAAATTGCTTGTGCTCGTGCTGGATTTGTATTAGTTAGTTTGTTTTTCAATTTTTTTACCCTTTAGACTTTCAAACATCATTTTTTTTGTATTTTAGGTCGCTATAAATCCAGCTTATCAAGCAATAGAAATTGAAAATTGCATTAATAAAGTTAGCATTAAAGCACTGGTTTGCCCCGATACAATTGCAAAGTATAAATTCTTAGAGATTCTTAACGCTGTCGCCCCACAACTGCAAAATAGCGAACCGGCGAATTTGTGCAGTAGGAATATACCCTCACTTAAATTGGTTGTTGTAATCTCAGATGAATCCGTAAAGTAAGTGGATTAATTTTTTTCTCTATTTTCCTGCTATTTAAACTTGACATATTGTTTTCCTACTGGTGTTACTTCTCCTTTTATTAACTCCTTTGTTCGTGTTACCGTTTATACAACAATTAGCAGACAGTGAAAACTGTAACCTTCCGCCATATCTAACCCGCCCTTTTCATTCAGTTCCTGCCATTTTCCCCGCCATTTCGTTTAATCCCCGCCATGGTTAAAAAGAAAAGTGAAAAGAAATCTTGTTTCTAGGCCGACATTTTGTTGTTAATTTTTATTTCAATACTTCAACAGTTCGCCTTTTTTTAAATTTTATGGTTGATTCTACATCAAGACGTATCAGCAGTATCCAAAATTTTAAGTTTCTAGCACACTCCATAAGTGATTTAGAATTTCTGAACATGCAAACACACCCACACACATACGTTCTAGAGATCCTAGATGGCAAACGGTATTGTCAATTTTATGACATCTGTCATTGTCAATGACATCTTGGATCTCTTTGTTTGTATAGATTTTTTTACACGACCCCCCACGAAAGCGTCCATAAACATTTAATGTAGTAGGTACGAAAATTAACGATTTCATACGTGTGCGTTATTTTCCTAACTCACAAGTGTGTTAGGAAAATGAAAAGCAAAGCACTATAGGCATCGCGATTGGTCGCAACGCTGTAGAGGTATCTGGCAAGTTGCTTGCGATTGGCCGCGCTAGGCGTCCGTCGAAAATTAAAAATGTCAATTGTATGTTTTTGCTGACAACAGTTACCCTACACATTACACATTATTAAAAGTGTTTCTAATCATAGTTTAAGCAATTTCAATTTAAAAATATGGATATTGACTGAAGTAGCGATAATTTTATGGAAACACCTCATCGAGCGTCATAGAAGCAGCAAAAAGCAGTTCGTTAAATCTATTACCCAAAAAGTCGTAAAAAAGGTAGAAAACTGTACTGAAAATATTGTACATAACTCGCTGGAAAGTGACAAACACACTCGTGTGATTTTCGTACTCGTCCTGCGGCCTCGTGCGTCAACATTCCCACTCGTGTGTTAAGTATCACTTTCTATACTCGTTATTTAGTACACTAAAACAAGGGGTTATATCAAAACATTATCGCTTTCCTTAATAATGAGTGATGAAATATTAAGAGCAATTTTTAAATTATGACGGTCTCGCGTTGTAAGCTCATGTGGTACTGGACTTCCGTCAGAGTGTTGTACGAAGTGTATGGAATATAAAACTGGAAAAATATGATGAAGTTTTAATAAATTTAATGTAAACTTTTGCCAGGGGTACCTACAACTACAATGAAGTATTAAATATTGCGAGCGAAAATTCTATTAAAGGCATTCAGGAAAATCAACACAAAATACAATCAGATGATCCGTGCGATATCCTTTTTACTTCGGTAGGTACAATGAAATTATGTTTTATTGCCGTTTATTAAGCATCAAATCGTAGGGCACAACAGGACAACCAAAAGCGGCAATTTTAAGTCACTTTCAAGTGGTGAACAACGCTTTTCAATCAGGACAACGAAAAGGCTTAGACAAGAAACATCATAAAATTTGTGTACAAGTTCCTTTATTTCACGCCATCGGTTTAACAATTACATCCGTGGCTGCTTTTGGTTTTGGTGCAACGCTAGTTTTACCTTCTCCAGTATACAATGCCTTACAAAATTTGAAAGCAATAAATGAAGAAAGGTATCAATAAGAAGGATAATTTTTAAGTTCTTAAATACGAGCCTGAAAAGTACAAAGTTATGCAACCCAAAATACATTTAATATTAAGTAAATTGAAAAATGATGGATGATTATACTTTTCGGGTTGAATACCTTTGACATTTCAGGTTTGTACCAACGTATGGTTGACACTGACCTATATACTACGTAGACTGTACATGCCATGCTAAACTAGTGGAATGCGCCATATTACTCGTCTGTAGCTTAGTGTTTTTATTTTTCAACTAAGCTGCGTTGGCAGTGGTTTAGTCGTTTTGTGTTCGGATCACTTCAAAGAAAGCGACATTGGTCAGTATGTCAGTTTGTTGATAGTTGAGTTGGTTCTAGGGATGGGTCGTTATTTAAGGAACGGTTATTTTGGAGCGTTACTTTGCGGGAACGTTACAACGCGTTCTTAAATAATTAAATAACGTGTTACTGAGGAACGACAGTAGTTTCGGGTAGTGTCAAACAACGACGTGTTTAAAAGAGTTGCGACGCATTTAAAATGAGTCACGAAGCGAGGCCGATGTCGTTTTTACGCAATTGGCGCAACGAGTAACGAAAATACATTAATTTCTGCGCCATGTCGACCAATCACGAAGAAGGGGCGGAGTCTACTGGTTGCGCCAAATTTAAAAATGAGCGAAACACTTCGCCTGGACTTTCCTATACTTATAAATTAACATTGTTTAATATTTTCCAACACTTTTGATATACACCTGTCTAGAAACCCAAAAGCAGTGTTTAAAAAAAACTATAAAATAAAAAAAAAATTTTGGCCCCAACCGAGGCTCGACCCACAACTACTTATGCAGTAAAACGGCAGTACACTCGAACACACCCGCATATCCATCCATGCTATTCCGAACCTGGTCGTTATCGTTAAATAAGTGCCTATTGAATGCGTACGCAATAGAAATGTATAGAACGTTCAAAACTCTAGTCACTTCCGTACAAGAATACAACTGCTGTAGAAAGTATGTGAAATTTTTCTAAGGACAAAAAGATTATTAGGGGCAAAAAATTCGATTTTTTGATTTTTTGTAAAAAGATTCTCCTAGAGCAAACAAAAGAAGAAATCAATTTTTAAATTTTGTAGCGAAAATTTTGGGGGAAAGGGGGAACAGTAGCCCCCCTAAATATTAAATTATCAAAAAAATATTATGATATTCGGATTTTGCTATCAATGATGAGCTATATTGCTTTAACAGAAATATTTTATTGCCCCCCGTTAAATAAATAAAAGGGTACCAATTTTCAATTTTCAAAAAATCACAGAGGGCGTCACAGTGAAATTATAGCAATGCGCAAAAAAATAAATTGTAGAAGATTCTCAGCTCTATCAGCTTAAAAAGTTTAAACAAAAACGTGTGGGCAGTTTTTGAGATCTTTTTTTTTTGAAAATTTCAAACATTTTGGAGTGATGTCATTGCGATCGTTTTTATATTTTCAAAATTAATGATATTTCATGGTATAGTACCCTTGAAGGGCTACCAAACAAGATGTAGTTGATTCCAATCAGATAACTGGTTTTTGAGTAAATGGGCGTTAAAGTCGAAATTTTCAAAAATTCGTAGCGGCCGCCATGTTGAAGCTAGAGATTTCGGTAAAGAATCGTTTGATTTGTCCTAAGGCCTTCTTTAATCTTCACTATTAAAATTTCCAAAATTCCGTTTCTGAAAAAAATGCTACCAAAAAAACATGTCTAACTTCCGCTTCCGGTTTCGGATTCTTTTTAAAAGCTTATTTTGTCGATGAATTTTTAATATACCTTTTCATTCCAAAGCACATCGAAATCGGTCCAGCCGTTCCGGAGATATGAGCGTTACCCACACACCCACACACACACCCACCCACCCACAGACAGACATTTTTTAAAAACCACTTTTTTAGGATCCTGGAAGCCCAAAACATGTATTTCCGTCAAAATCTCGATTTTGAAAATTTGCATGAAATCAATACTTCCCTATACTGAAAGTATAGGAAACATCAGTTTCAATTAATGATTTCTCTATTAACAAGCTTTCCCGCAAAAAATTAATCACACGCATGAATTTGGGAATGTTTGTGTATTTTAGTGTGAAATTTTTTGATTATATCGGTGTGGTTCACGCAAATCTAACTTGAGAAATGACTTGCGTCGATACGCCTATTGGTTAGGCATCCCAAGATGCACATACTGGTGGCATAGGCTAAGCACAATTTTTACAAATTTTTGAATTTGGCGCAATCAGCAGACTCCGCCCCTTCTTCGTGATTGGTCGACATAGCGCAGAAATTAATGTATATTCGAGAAACGTACAACTGCAACTTACTGTCTTGTTCGTTTCGTTGCAGCGGTTCGCGTCTATCGCGACTGGCGCAATGCACAACGAGAAACGTACAACTGCAACTTACTGGTTTGTTCGTTTCGTTAGAGCGGTTCGCGGTGTTTTAAAATTCGTTGCATATATGTTGCTGGCTGGTGCGCGCGTCCTCGCGAGGTTTCATGAACTCGTTCCAAAGTAACGGTATTTTTCAGGAACGTTCGCGAATGTAACGCTCTACAAAAGGAACTGGTTTTTTCCATCTCTAGTTGGTTCAGTTAAGGATAGGTTTCTGCTTGCGAAACTTTAATACCAATATTACAGTAACGCAAACTTCGTAACATCAAAACTTACAGGCTAGTAATATGGTCGCTTTTTTGGTCCCATTTTTGAAGGTCGCGCCCGTATAGATGCTTAGTCTGTAGTATATACGTCAGTGGTAGTTGATCGTGTATTATTCTATACAGATGTACTATAGTTCACGGTACGCCAACGATGTATGTGGATTTAGTTAATATTCAGAAGCAGCAGAAGCTCGATGTCAGCCTGGATATAGCTGTTACTGGGGGAGCACCATGTTCTCCTGAACTCTTCAAACAAATGCAAGAAATTTTGAAAGTGCAAAAGCTTACAGTTAAGTATTCTTTCGTGAAGTTACTCAAAAACAGTGTCAAGCAATTTTCTTCGCTGCAAAAGTACTTGCAGACATTTAAAACAATGTTTAATTTTAGTCAATTTATGGATTGTCAGAAGCAACTGCGGTCGTCTTCCAATCCATACCCGATAGGGAAGATGCCTATAAATCAACAGCAACCGTTGGTTATATTAGTGAACATTTAGAAGTCAAAGTTGTAGACAAAGACAACAACATAGTTCCAATGGGAAGTGCCGGAGAACTTTGCGTTCGAGGATATTGTACAATGTTGGGTTATTGGGATGACGAAATAAAAACCAAACAGGCGATGGGGGCTGATAGGTGGTTAAGAACTGGGTAATATTTCAAGATACCGATACGTATTTTATGTAAACGTTTATATTTTTAGCGACCAATTCATTCTCCAAGAAGATGGATATGGTAGGATAATAGGCAGACTAAAGGATTTAATTATAAGAGGAGGAGAAAACATATTTCCGAAAGAAATTGAAGATTTTCTCAATACCCATCCAGATATATTAGAAACTAGTGTAAGTGAACTAGGGTTATTCAGTTGTAAGTTAAATCGAAACATGGTCCACATCAATATTTGTTGTTGGAAGAAATATTAGTTTACGTTCTGGAATACCAGTTCATAGGGTTGAACGTGCAATAATTAATCAAGTTATTTCTATGCACAGGTTGTGGGTTTGAGTCACGAACGATTGGGCGAGGAAGTATGTGCTTGTGTAAGGTTAAAAGAAGGAGCAAAATTATCACAAGAATCGTTAGTGGAATTTTGCAGAGGAAAAATAGCTTATTTTAAAATTCCAACCCAAGTTAGAATAATGGACAACTTCCCGAAAACTCTTTCTGGCAAAATTCAAAAATATTTACTGAGACAACAATTTGAAGGAACAAATAAATAGGAATGATTTGAAACTTTACATGTGAGCGGCATTATAAGCTGAAGTTTTTCTGAACTTAGCATTCCACCAAAATACTATAAAATGTAAGAAAATGTACAGTAGATTGTTGCTATGTCATTCGATTCTACTTGTGACTTTACATAGAAATATAAATACCAACTTCTACAAATAAATATCTCATAATTATTAAATATATCAAATTAATGTACAGAGCCTTCAGTAGTTACTGATATCCACGTGACCACAAAACATAGGCAACCCAACTTACACTGTTGGTAAACCTTTTATCCAAAAATTACCAAGTTGTTTGTTAACTTATCAAGGCTTGCTTGTTTACATACACAACCTCACTTTGAGTGTTGACAGTGACACTTACAGGGAATGTTAGTTACCACGAGTACCAATCCTGAACTGACTTCAACATCTAAATCTAAAACTCCCTAAGTCACTGCGGACCAAAGGTCACGTGGGTATCAGTAATTAACGAAAGCTCTGTAGTTAACTCAAGTTTATACTTTTTAATAAATGCTTCAGAAACGTGTATATTTAGATATTTTGATCTTAATGTTGTATGTGATTTAAGCGCTTTTGCGCCGCTTGCAGTTTTAAAATCTACACGGTGCAATAAATGAAAAGTGTAGCATTTTTTTTTAATAACTTCCAAAGTCGGCATTGAACCCTGGTTTCTCTTAGGTACGAATAATATGTGGTTTATGTAGACAATATGTCAGCGTTTTTACTCTGCGTAGTTCTGTTGTATAATATGTAGAAGAAATACGGACTTAAAAATTATGCCGTTAAGACCGCTCCCTGGTTTCCACAAAAACGATATCTAAAGGCAACCAGCTGTTTTATGTTCAGTTTCCTTTTATTAGTCTTCTTACCAAGTTGCTTTCTCCATCCGGCTCAAAGGGCCATTAATAAATTGCCGTGTTCGTTGTCTCACCTAGTTGCGTTCTCCTTCTGGTTTGAAGGGCCATGAACAAATTCCTCCTATTAGTCTTCTTACTAAGTTGCTTCCTCCTCGTTTTCTCACCGAGTTGCGTTCTCCATCCGGCTCAATGAACGACGAACAAATTACTTTTATTAGTCTTCTCACCGAGTTTCGTCCTACATCCGGCTCAAAGGACCATGAATAAATTCCCGTGTTCGGGTTTTCGTTTTCTCACCGAGTTGCGTCCTCCTTCCGGTTCGAAGAGCCATGAACAAATTCCTCTTATTAGTCTTCTTACTAAGTTGCTTTCTCTATCCGGCTCAAAAGACCATGAATAAATTCCCGTGTTCGTTTTCTCACCGAGTTGCGTCCTCCATCCGGTCGAAGGGCCATGAACACATTCCTCTTATTAGTCTTCTCACCGAGTTGCTTTCTCCATCCGGCTAGAAAGACCATGCATAAATTCCCCTGTTCGTTTTCTCACCGAGTTGCGTCCTCTATCCGGCTCGAAGGATCATGAGCAATAATTAAGAATAATCGGTTGCTGAAGCAATGTCGAGACATTCTTGAATTGCTATTTATTGTAGCTATCTTTGACATCTGGTTGTCGGGTTACTGAGCATCTGAACCGTTACTATGGATAAACAATGTTTTTGATAGCAACGAATTGGTACAAATTTTAATGTTTAGTAAATTGCTAACTTATGTGAGAAAAAATGAAATAGTTTATCTAAAAATTAGGAATAATGATGGAGGAAGGGGAGACATCGCGTGCGTGTCGGGAATTAGGTTCCGATATGAGTTTTGTTTTCAGTGGCTAAATTTTTTTTGAAATTTTGTTCATCATCCTGTATGTACTATCGGCACAGTGGTATCTGCATATTAGCTTAATTGCGTTGAAACCAAACCAAATAGGTTTCGACGGAAATGCGCGGCTTAAAATTATGCCAGCAATAGTTGTGTTGCGTTTTTAACAGAAACCAATTTAGGGTACTACTCTGTGTCGACAGCGACTACTACGACTAACGGTGCAACACTGCATCGAAACTGAAAGTTTATCTCGTTTTTGCTGAGCGGCCGGAAGAAAGACGATAAGAACGAGAGTTCGTTCATAAGAACATTCAATAAGCAAGCGGAGGGCGAACGTTTTTACCGCTTTTTATCGAATCTTACTACCTGCGAGGCGTGCCTAGCAAGACTTTTTTGTTCCCTGAAATTCTTGCGTAAACTAGACATTTTTCGGTAATTTGTTCACGTGTTTAGACATAAATATCATAAAAATCGATCAAAGTTATTAAATAAAAATGTTTGCCGTGCACGCAAGTTCTAAGCGAAACTTCTTGGCGTGTTCTCACTGAAAGTGTGTTTTAAATTGAATAATTTAACAAAAAAAAAACAGTTGTTTTGTCCGAGTTAGGGTGTAGGAATCTTTATATAGACAATTGAACGAATGGTAGAAAGGGTCTGCGTTTTAATATACATATGTATAGATACATAGATAAGCAGTGATAGTATTTAAGCATATTTTAATATTGAATTGCACAACTATATCTCTCTTCGACTGCGTGTCCCTGTAGGCTAGCATAGATAATACGTCAATGCACACCAACGTCCAAGCCGGGAGATACTGGCCTAAGCACGGATCAAGCGAGAGAAAATACGTGTACCAATACCAATACGTAGTAGCATAGGAGAGACGTAGATACATACCCCAGAGGCTGATGGAGGCTCTGTAGTTTGGCCATTTTCCAACATCTTACATTCATTTGGTTTTTAGGTTTATCATTAACAATAAAAGTATAAAAATAGTAGTGAAGTTACAAATAATAGGGTAACAACTGTACAAGAAATACTTTTTGTCATTTAAGGCTTAAATGTGTAGATAATCGTTGATAAGAGCGTGACGCATTTTTATCTACGTCTCCTGTCTCCATAAACGAGTTTTAGTCCTATGAAATATGTAGGTGGCGGCAAAAATGTTTTACAACAAAATCGCAAAAAGCTGCCTTATAGTCCGTACTGTCTGTCCCGCACGTACAAGAGACCTTGCTATAAAGGTAAAGACGTTCGTCGCAAGTATCGCAAGGTAAGTTGTATTTTACGCAATCATAAGTTTTCTTCCTGTGCTGTTAAAATAGATTATTTTTCTTATTATAAGTCTGTCTGTTTGTCTACCTATGGAAGTACGAAAACAATTATTACGTCTGATAAATGATTTTGGTACAATGATAATTAACAACACTTTTCGAGTAACCTTCTGTTTCAAGACATTTTAAGTGATTAATGAATTCTTAATATCTAGAAATATTATTACTGGATTATTTTCTCGTTAAAAGTTAAATATTGGATTCAATAGCGTATCGTTTATAATAACATAGGCAAATACTAATAAGCCAAGTTTTCCTGAACAATTTCATAATTTCTAGGGGCCAGCACAGAACTAACTGAAACATGAATTGTGAATCAATACTGCTTTATGCAGTGCTAATTTGGTGCAAATTTAACTGTTACAATGGTCAGTCGCATAACCACTTTCTGTTACCAAACTCTAACGACGAACTGGAATTGTGTATATTAAATCTGCTCGAAAAATTGTATTCTATTGAAGAAACCTTCGTCTTCATTTTGAGATATCCTCAAAATATTCTTGTTCCAACTACAATTGCCAATCCACGAATAATTGCAAGCATTGATGGACCAATAAAATTGTCTTTAAACTTTTACAATAATTATATCATTTATCTTGAAGATGCTGCATCATTGGAAGCAACAATTTTAAAACTTAAACAAAGTTCAATTTGGCACGAAAATATAAGTCCTAGAGGAAAATACATCGTGGTTACTTCTACCGAAACACGCAATTTGAAAATTTTATTTGATGTACTTTGGAGCTTTGACATAATAAATGTTATACTAATACAACGCCATGGCAGGAAATCTGTATCCCACCTATACACGTCCAATCCATTTGCAAATGGTAGTAAATGTGTCAAAAAAGCACAGTTGGATATTCTTCAGCATTGTGACCAAAACACAAAAGTTAAATTTTACAATACATTTCGGAGTCTGAACGAATGTACTTTTAAATTAATATCTCCTCCCCACATCGACAGGAATCCAAAAATAAGCGGATGTTATTCGATTTTGATAGGCTTATTTCAGTTAGTTGGTGAATTTTTCAAGATAAATACATCCATTATTGTCACACCACACGAAAAGGAAATTATGTACAACCACAGCGAAGATATAACATTATCAGCTAAGACTGCCCGAGCGCTCAAAATTTACGAGGACTATGATTTAAGTGACCTCTTGTATGGAGACGAAAATATCGTAATTGTTCCGAAGGCAGCTAAGATATCTAACAGTCTCAGAATAATCAGTGCAGTTTTTCAGAAATGGGTATGGGCTGCAATTGTTACAGTGTTTATCGTATTAGTTACAACTTGGTGGGTAATTGCAAATTGTACAGCAGAACGGAAAGGCTTCAAAGATTTTCTGAGATGCGCTTTATTTATTTGGAGGTTTTTGCTTTGCGGATCGGAAATAATTGTACCAAGGATAGAAATTCTTAGAAAGCTTATGATATTTTATTCATCATTTTGCATAATAATAAATTGCTGCTTTCAAGCTAGATTAGTAAGCGTTTTGACACATCCAGGGCGCGAACAGCCAGTTGGTACCTTAGCAGAACTTGGACAAACTAATCTGGTGTTCGTGAGTATGCAATCTTTTAAAATACCAAACTCTACCAGTAACTACAGCTTGCTTGACAAGTTACCAAATAGGGTCATAATAGAGCCCTATACAAACCTAACCAATAACATTTTTTTGGTTGCTTATAATCGTAGTTTTTACGCAGCCGTTGCGCGGAGAACTTTAGACACCCATCCAAAAGAAAAGGAAATGGTGGACATAATAGCCCACAATACCGGTCTAATAGGATTAGAACCAACATTTGCTTTGAGAAAAGGACATTATTTAATGAGCACCGTTAACGAAATTACCAAAAGGATGATTGAAAGTGGATTTTATGAATACCTCTTCCAAAAGGCAGCCGGATTGCGTTATGCTGCAGCAAGTGAGGATTCAGCTGTATATATTACCCTACAACATTTAAGTGGAGTGTTTATTTGGTGGATAGTTGGATTGTTGTTTGCGGCAGGAATATTTGTGGTAGAATTTCTTCTAATTCGTGTATAAGAAGTGAAAAAATTTCATTTGTCTTAAATTTCTTCAATAATGTATTAAACTGTCATGTATTTCCACTGCTTTCCATGATGCTTTCAAGAAAACTGTTCTAAATAAAAAAACATTTCTAACTCTCGTACTCGGTTTCAGATTATTAAAAAAAAACTGTTTGATTTAATAGTTAGATTTTTTAGCAAACCAACATTTTGTAAAAACCTTTTTTTTGCTTTCGTCAAAATCTCATTGAAAATTTTCACTTTCACAATGCTTTAGGAAACAAAAAGCTCTGAGGTTAAAGCACATTTTCATAAATTGCTTTACTTACGTTTACTAATATCAATTTAAATAATATTAACATTTCACTTTAAATGTTAAGCTTAAGCATCAAACAATTGTTAGAAGTTTATATTTCACTTTCTGGGGACGCATAATGACAACAGTTATATTACTCCTAAGTCGTTCATTATGGATTATTTGTTTGCATTTTTCTTATTCGTCAAATTGAATAAAATACAAAAAAAGCTTAACCGTCATATTTTCATTACTATTTGATATGTTTGAAATTAGAAGGATATATTTGCATATTTTAGGAAATAGGTGCATATTTAACCAATTTTGTCTACAAACCTTTGATAAGGTTTGGCACAACGGCTTATTATTCAAAATCAAACATTACTTACCTCTACCATATTTCAAAATTTTCCAATCGCACTTAAGTGATTGCATGTTTAGAACAAGAGTACAACAAGAGATGTCAGAAGAACACGCCATTAAAGCGGGAGTGCCTCAAGGCAGTATAATGGGACCACTTCTGTACGTACTATATACATCTGATCTACCAACTACTGCTAACACTATAACAGGAACGTTCGCAGACGACACGGTGATTCTTGCCAGAGACCACGACCCAATAGCAGCCGCCAATAAACTACAAAACCACCTAGACGAACTGCAGATTTGGTTAGAGAAGTGGAAAATTAAAATCAATGCAACCAAGTCTCAGCAAGTAACTTTCACATTAAGGAGAGATCGCTGTCCATCAGTTTACTTAAATGATGTACAGATACCAGAGGCCAACACAGCTAAGTATCTAGGTTTTCACTTAGACAGTAAACTAAACTGGAAAGAACATATAAACAAAAAGCGAAAACAGCTGGATCTGAAAATAAAAGACATGTACTGGTTGTTTGGAAGAAAATCAAACCTATCGTTAGAAAATAAAATATTGCTGTATAAGACTGTCATCAAACCTATTTGGATGTATGGAGCCGAGCTTTGGGGATGTGCGAGTAAATCAAATATAGCAATAATCCAAAGATGCCAATCAAAAATACTGCGGATGATCACAAATGCACCATGGTACGTCTTAAACCAAACCTTACACAATGACCTGAAAGTGCCCTTTGTTAAGGACGTAATTAAGGAACGAAGCGTTCACCACCACGAAAAACTGGAAAGTCATAACAACATCCTCCTACATCCACTTTTAGAAGAACACAATAACCGACCTTTAAAGAGATACTGGCCAGCTGACCTAATAAATGGTTGAAGAGGACACCTTCGCTGGAAGGGAGCTCATAATGTCATAGTTAGTACTGTAATTAGTACTTAAGTTAGCACATTAGCTCATAGAACTGTAAATTCTGATTGCTAATAAATCTGTTATAATGAAAAAAGAAAAAATATTATGTGAGTGCATTAGAGTGTTTATAAATCCGAGCTGTAGTCATGATCATTATCTTTACCATCATGAGTGTTATGGCAATTGAGCGACATTGTCACAGTATATATTTACATTCCAGTAACATTTTCTTGGTTCAAATTTTGTTTGCGCATGCGCCATATTTAGAGTTTCGTTACACCTACATGTGGTCATAACCTCTTGTGCCTGAATTAGCTGTTACGTTGATTTGTTTGTAAAAGTGTTAATAAATGTTTACACATTTCTGAATTGTTTTTGTTTTTTGTTATGTCTAACAATAAATTTAGAAACGTATTGTGGACTTCCTCTATCACGGAATTATTCCTGTAATTGTACGCATTTTATATTTGGCTGGTAAGAACGCCGTCAAAGGCGGGGCATAACGCCGTTAAAGACGGGGCTTTGGACGTTGAAGGTCACGAAAAATTGAACGTTAAACATCAAAGTGCCCCATACAAGTGTCGCTACTGAAATATAAATATATACTGTGACGGCGTGGTTTATTTATTTATTTAGCGTATGGGTTTACAATGCGACTCATAATAATAGTACATAAATAGTGTATAAATAGAAAGTTGTATAAATAAAATTGTAAAACAAGGTGATAATAACAAAATTAACAGCAAACAATTGTAAAAAAGTAAAAGCTATCAATATCTAGAGGTTTCTTAGCCATTCAATCGCATCTGGATGACATTGCACAAAGTCTACGGGGTCTCCTGGGTAGGCACGATTTGGGCAATGTGTCGAATAGTTTGACTAGGGCACCCACAGCACACTCTGGAGATTCTGCTATTCCCCAGGTATATAAGGAGTTCGCGCATTTCCCGTGAACAGTTCGTATTCGATTGAGTTTTAACCATAGTTGTCGTGGTAGGTTGTGTCCGTTGAAGCCTTGGGTTAGGTCAGTTATTTGAATGTGATCTTGTTCTATGGATTCTAACCATACATTGGACCAATTGTCTATTACGCTAAAGTTCGCACTTTGCCCTATTGCGTCTTTAACAAGGGGGGGGGGCTGGATTTAAGCCGGTTTCGCTGCCCTGTGAGGCATGGGATATCTTCATGGATTGGCAGGAGTTCGTTGACCATGATTTTCTTATGTTCTCTGACAAGGGCTGCTGTTCGTCGAATGTCTGGTGATGCAATGTGGCTGAGCACAGGTAGCCAGCGGGTTGGGGTTGTTCGGATGGTTCCAGTTATAAGTATCATCGTCTGGTTGAGTTGGATGTCATTTTTTTTAGTATGTGCGCTGTTAATCCATATGGGGGCGCAGTACTCAGCCACCGAGTAGACTATGGCGAGAGCTGCTGTTGAAGGACCATTGCATCGGCACCCCATGTGTTCCAGCTAGTTTGGAAATGATGTTATTTCGTGTTCTTAATTTCCCAGCTGTATTAGTAAGGTGTTGTTTGAATGTTAACGATCGGTCAAGAGTTACTCCCAGATATTTAGGGTTTTTGTTGTGATTGAGGATCCTACCGTCCAGTTCTGTTCTAAGGGTGTCGTTTTATTTTTGGTTTGATAAATGGAAACAGCACACTTCTGTCTTGGTCACACTGGGACAGAGTCTCTATTTTTTGAAAAAGTCATTCAGTTTGGCTAGGTCTTCGTTTAGGACTTGTTCTGTTGTTGCCATATTTTTGTGCTGAAATGAGGTAGCTAGATCGTCGGCGTAGGTGAATTTATTAGATCTCGTTTCAGGTAGGTAAGCGATGTAGATGTTGAAAAGGAGAAGGGCGAGAACCGATCCCTGTGGAAGGCCGTTGTTAAGTTTTCTGGTGCTGCTCTCAGCATTATTTACAAACACTTTGAACAGTTTATTAACTAGGAGGTTATTGATTAGGTGGTATGTCTTTAGGCATGGTATAAGTTTCAGTAATTTGTACATTAGGCCTTCCCTCCATACACTGTCATATGCTGCAATTAGATCGACAAAGGCTACAGACGTCTTTTGTCGTTTCCAAATCCAGCTTCTATGTTAGTAGTTAAAGATAGAACTCGGTCGGTGCAACTACGACCGCTCCGGAATCCAGACGGCGTGGTAGATAATGATAGTGTTTCACCACATAAGTATTACAGTTGAGCAAATTGTAGCGGATGCGATGTTACCGCAGTGTTTTGACGAGTCTTGAATTTGCTTCCATTTGCAATGATGTCGGTAGGTAACGTCATGTTCCTTTTTTTACCTGTCCAAGTGTCTCACCTATCAAACCTCTTACCTGTACACAAGCTCCTTACACTTTGCAAGACTTTGCCCCTTCAAGCCTTCGCCGGTCACCCTGGGATCGCAAGCACACGAGGATATGCGCAACTGCGCCAAGAAAACGATGACGACAGCCATTACGCGGTTACTCCAACTAAAGGCCGGGGAGGGGGCGTGGTTAAATAACAAACAAACATGTCCGACTACTACTTCCCGCCTTCTTTCAAACCCCTCACAACAACACCAACATGGCTGACAAGATGAACGCAAAGTTGGCCGACTACAATCCCGCCTTTTTACTGCTTCCAACATGGTTGATGCAACTAGCTGTCACCCTGCGACCCACTTCCTGGAGCAGAACCCGCACAGTTTATCTACTAATATTTTCATCTTAACGCGGCGCTCGCTGTTCAGTTACCGGTTACCATGATCAGATCGGTTCATGACTGATTTAGGAGGTACCAGACATAGTTGTGTTGTTGTTTGTCTTCATTTAATTGCTTTAAAAGCTTTTTAGCTGAAGGTTATCCAAAATATGTAAGATGGTGACTAACCTAGATTTTGTAAAAAGCTTTGCTTAAAATTTACGTATGTGAAGTATGTATGTGCATTAGCAGAGCCAGTTGATGATCATAGATTTTTCCTATATAAACGATACGTTTTAGGGGCATTATATGATTGTATTAAAGAAAAAACATTACTTGCTTTTTTTATTATTCTAGCTAATTGAAACTAAATGGGCGATACACTGGGTTGAATAAAGTCTGGTTTAAAGCATTTCGTCATAGTGCAGGTTTGCATATATTCGACATGATAAAATGCACATAAAACATCATCTCATAAGCAAACTTATACGGCCATAACCTAAATATTGTTCAGCAACATGAGGAAAATACAACTGTAAATGTGCTTTTGGAGCTACAACTAGAGAAATTGATTAGAAACATGATGTTTTTTTTCGGTAAAACCAAACTTTTCATATAACAGGCATCGATTTAATAGTATGTTATTATATGGGCGATTATGACAGCCATTATTCACGAAGATGATGTTTGAGCCCACGAGCCGCAGGCGAGTGGCGCAAATCATCCGAGTGAATAATGGCCATAATCGCGAATGTGATACTATGCTTTTTCTACACCTATTAAACAAATAAATTAGACTCGTTTTAGTGGTTGAATTATTAGTTTGCACAGATTGTAAAACGTAAACAAGCAATATGGGGATACATTTGCTGTCACGCGAGTCGATTGTCAGCCGCAGAAAGAGTTGATCGCGGGCGATTTAAAAATCATCGAATCAGCGAAACAGTGATTTTTGAATTTGTATTTGTGATTGGTGGGATACAGTGAATTATGAATCCATAATTCACTACAGTGAATTATAGGTACGATTTTTCACGAAAAAATGCTAATAATTGTCATATAATTAAATAGGCGTAGAAAAAGAAAGTATTAAGGGTGTTTATTTCATAACTACCAAGCAAACGAAACTAAGTAATTGAGTAAACAGTATCAAATATCAATCAGTGTGCAAGTTATGCCTTGTAAGTAAAAGGCATAGAACATAATTTGTAGAAGGTAACTGTATAGTATCGCTGTTGTATTGTTCACTTCATTATGGCTGAAACTAAAAATACGTAATTTCGTTGCAAAATAGCGGATTTATGTAACAAGTAATGAAACGAGGGTGATTATTCCAAAAGTTGCAATAAGAACCGCTATGCGAGTGTTGTAATCACATGTATAAAATAATCATCCGTTTTTTTACGTGCTGCATGCAATTTTTTTGTTTCCGTTCGAATAAATACAAAAGTCCATTTGAAGTTATGAATTTTTGATTTTTTCATGACACTTATAAATAAATTCAAAAAATCAAGATTGCCTATGCTCGTTTTTACCAAATAATCACATTATTTCACTGAGTGAAAGTATATCATATAACGGAAGTAGAAAACATTATTTTATCTTTCTAAAAATAGTTTTTCTACTCACTTTTAAGTTGAAATTTTTTGAAATTAAAAAGAGAAAAGTTTTTTGTGTCAGATGATGAAAGCGGTGCAACTCAATGCATGGTAAGTAGGTACCATTAACGTCTCCTAATTGTGCTAGAATAACGATTTAACAATATCTACAATCCTACAACCGTTTATTTTGATACATTTTATGTGATTAATAAATAAATAATGCCTAAAAATACTAATACGGGATTGTTTTCTCGTTATAATTAAATATGGAATTCTACACAGTATGTCAGTGCATTGAACATTGCTTGTGATTTAATGGTTTGATTGCAGAAAAAGAAGCTTGCTGCTAACTACTGCTGATATTATAATTTCAACTATCATTAGAGTTAATTAAGCGGTACTTGTTTGTATAGAATGCATTTGAGTTTAAAACATTTTCACCGTAGTTTTTCGCATAAAGTGGACAAAATGTAGTTAGTACAGCATCGCATAAGTAAATTCAACTTCATACAGCCATAACTTAAACATTGTCCAGAAATGAAAAAAAAATACGACTGCAAAAGTAGATTTTGTGACGTTGTGCGTTAACCAACTGGCCCTGGTTTGAGTTGTGGCTTAGTCATGGTTGTTTGTGCAACATGATAGTGTATAAAACATAGTATGCTGTTGCTAGGACCAAATTTCGTCAACTTCTGCGCAAGTGTAAAAACTTGTTGCGAAACCCCCGTTTTCTATCAGTGCGCAGGCCCAGTACGTGTGCTTCTGTGAGTTTCTAATGTCAAGTGGAAAGATAAAGAGGTTAGGTGCTTATAATTTTTCAACAAATTAGTGTTCAAAGTAAGTTTCGTTTACTTTATATACTTTATTATGAAGCGATATGTAAAAAGTTGACTCAACTATATGTAATAGTAAGACAAAAAGTAAGTAATAAATTATAGATTTATCTAAACTAATTGTTTGTTTATTGAACATTATATTATTATGAGCATAGGTACATCTAATGCACAATATTTTAGTTTACCAGAGGAATTTGATTTGCATTTTATCATCGTAACTAAATTGCCGCGAATTAATTTTTAAATTTTCCGTTGTTTTTACACTTGATGACGTCACACAGTGGCTCTTAAACTGCGCGTTGTAGCATACCACCCTTTATACTATATCATGCTTGTGCAACTGTTTTAGAATATTAGATGGTAGCTAATAACCTTAGCAGGTATCGTCTCCGTAGTAAAATTTTATTGTTTTTAAATTGACAACGCGTTTAACTACAACTAGAGAAATTGTTAGCATATATGACGGTTTCCTCCAGAAAAACAAAAACTTTTCATATAACATAATTAATTTAAACAAAGTTTTAATGTGCTTTTATTTCTTTACTAACAAGCCATCGAAACAAAGTAATTGAGTAAATGGTATCGAATATCAATCAGTGTGCAATTTATTTATTGTAAGTAAAAAGGAATGTATAGATGCGCTGTTGTATTGTTCATTTCTTTATGACAATAACGTAATTTCGTCCCTAAAAAATATCTTCTAATCTAAGTTGGATTTGTTATTGCATTTGCAACTACATACGCAGGATAATTCGGTAATTCAGTAATGTAAGTAATTTCTTCTATATTCATTTTCAAATTCGCGCATTTATTCTCTTGTTTTATCAGAATTTTTATGCAGGTTTTAATACTTTTACAACATAAAAAAATTTGCTATTGTCAAAAAATGAAGAAGGTGCAACAATAATGCACGATAAAAAAGGACCTTTTACAACCTCTCAACCGTTTATTTTGATATATTTTAAGTGATTAATGAATAAATTTAATAATGCCTAAAGCTATTAATACGGCATTGTTTTTCTTTAGAGGTAAGTGTTGAATTCTACGGCATATTATGCATGACGGCTTAAAACTTGAAAAAAGTTTGATGACCACTTTTCCAAACGCAAATAAAGCGTTGAATCATGAACTGTAAATCAATACTGCTTTATGCCGTAATAATTTGGTATAAATTTAATCGTTGCAACGGTCAATCGCACAAGAACTTTCTGTTACCAAACACTAACGACAAACTGGAATTGTGTATAATAAATCTGTTGGAAAAATTGTATTCCGCTGAAGAAACCTTCGTGTTGGTCTTCAAATACCCCAAAAATAATATACTTCCCAGTACCATTGTAAATCCACGAATAATTGCAAAAATTAATGAACCAATACAATTGTCTTTAAACTTGTACAACAATTATATCATTTATGTTGAAGATGTTGCATCGTTGAAAACAACAATTTTACAACTCAAGCAAAGTTCTATTTGGAACGAGAGCGAAGGTTCTAGAGGAAAATATGTCGTGATTGCTTCTACCGAAATAAGTAATGTGAAAATGTTATTTGATGTACTTTGGAGTTTCGACATAATAAATGTTGTACTACTACAGCATCACGACACTGAGTTAGTACATCACCTTTTCATGTCTAATCCATTTGCAAATGGTAGTAAATGTGTCAAAAAACCACGCTTGGATGCTGTTCAGCAATGTGATCAAAACGCAACAGTTAAATTTTACAAAACGTTCAGAAATTTGAACGAATGTACTTTTAAATTAATATCCCCTCTCAACACCGATAAAGATCCAAAATTAAGCGGAAGTTATTCAATTTTAATAGGCTTATTTCAATTAGTTGGTGAATTTTTAAAAACAAATACATCCATTATTAATAGACCATGCGAAAAAGACATTATGTACAATCACAGCGAAGATATAACATTAGCATCTAAGCTTCTACGAACGCTCAAAACTTACAAGGACTATGATTTAGGCGACCTCTTGTATGGAGATGAAAGTATCATAATTGTACCGAAAGCGATTAAGATATCTAACAGTCTAAGAATAATTAGTGCAGTTTTTCAGAAATGGGTATGGGCCGCAATTGTCACAGTGTTTATTGTAACAGTTACCACTTGGTGGGTAATTGCAAGACGTACGACCGAACGAAAAAGTTTTAAAACTTTTCTAAGGTGCGCATTAACTGTTTGGAGGTTTCTGCTTTGCGGATCAGAAATGATGGTACCAAAGATGGGCGTCCTTAGAATGCTCATGCTATTATACTTATTATTTTGCATAATAATAAACTGCTGTTTTCAAGCTAGATTAATAAGCGTTTTGACAAATCCTGGGCGAGAACGTTCAATTAGTACCGTAGGAGAAATTGGACAAACTAATCTGGTGCTCGTGAGTATGCAATCTTTTGAACCACCGAATTTTGCCAGCAATAGCTTGTTCGATAAATTACCAAATAAGGTCATAAAAACACCCTATACAAACCTAACCGATAACATTTTTTTGGTTGCTTATAATCGTAGTTTTTACACAGTCGTTGCGCGCAGAACTTTAGCTACGCATCCAAAAGAAAAGGATCTGGTGGACATAATAGCCCATAATACCGGTCTAATGGGATTAGAAGCAACATTTGCTTTGAGAAAAGGACATTATTTAATGAGCACCGTTAACGAAATTACCAAAAGGATGATTGAAAGTGGTTTTTCTGAACACCTCTTCCAAAAAGCAATCGGATTGCGTTATGTTACAGCAAGTGATGATTCAGTGGTATATATTACCCTTAAACATTTAAGTGGAGTTTTTGTTTGGTGGATAGTTGGATTGTTATTTGCGACAGGAATATTTTTGGTAGAACTGCTTATAATTCGTGTAAAATTTTAAAGAAATGAAAAAATAGCATTTCTTAAAATTCGTTCTAAAACTTATGAAACTACTATGTGTTTTTACTGTTTTGCACGTTGTCTTAAAAATAAACTGTACTTAATAATTTAAAAAATAATTAAAATTTGAGCACCAATTGTAATTGCAATTTTTATCTATAAATGTTTGCTTTAATATGTATATTAACAGCATTATTATTCAGGATTTAGTATTAAGGTGACGGAAGTCTAATATAAAAATGCTACTACTGGCAATTATACAACAATCTTGTACAATATTCAATTTTATGCTACCATCTTTTTTTAACATCTTCATGAGACATGTTTGAATGACCGGAAATATTTCATATTTTGAGTAAATACAGCGAAATATATTTTTTTTAATATTGAAGTTGTTCATTTTATGGTGACCTTTTACCGTATTTAACTGAAAATTAAATTAAACTGTGTACTTTTACTTGTGCTAAGGACATTCTATCAAACATGAAGAAATTATTAATACATGGTTTACTAAAATACATTGAGTATTAAATTAAATTATTATATAGTTGTGTCTTCCCATAAGACCAATTTTAATTTGTTTGTGCCGTCAAAACTCAAAGCTCAAACAAATCCTAAAATCTTCATCCACTTCGGTATAGATGGCTTAAATAAAAGCACGATCTTTTGGTTGTAACCGTTGCTTATCAGTAGGCTTAGGATAATTATGCATTATAATATATTATAGACATATTTAGGAATAAATGCTTATTTTAAATATTTTAAGCATTAATACGTTATTTAGAACATTGTTCTGTTTTCATATACAGTGTCCATAAAGTAACCCCCTCCCCCAACTAACTTTTGAACGACTTGATATTTTTCTACAAAATTTGGTGTGCTGTAATGGGAAATTAAATACTATTTTTCAGACCATATTAAAATTTTGTATCATCCAAAATGGCGACAGGACGCCATTTTTAATTTTTTTTTAAATAAAAGGGGGGGTCGAGTAACACCTCATTTGAAAGGTCTCTTAAGTCCGCGTTTGATCCTAGAGTTTCAAAGAAAAATATTCAGCCATAACAAAATGGCGGATTTTAAACAAATGGACTCACAATTCAAAATTGTTTTGATTTTTTTATCCAGGGTCGAGTGACACCTCATTTGAAAGGTCTTTTAGTTCTGCGTTTAATCCTAGAATTTCAAAGAAAAATATTGAGCCATAACAAAATGGCGGA
Source organism: Ctenicera cuprea (assembly GCA_958336395.1). NCBI lineage: Eukaryota > Metazoa > Arthropoda > Insecta > Coleoptera > Elateridae > Ctenicera > Ctenicera cuprea. The sequence continues at coordinate 20,387,609 of OY284493.1, forward strand.
TTGTAAACCAATGGACTCGCTCAGTTCAAAATTGTTTTATTTATAATTTCCAGCTTTACTTCGTTAAAGTCCATATTTAATGAGTATCTGTATATAAAATACTTAATTACTTTAACAATATCTATTTATTATAACCTTATATGTATTTCGGTTAAAATAAATAGATATTGTTAAAGTAAATTAAGTATTTTATATACAGATACTCATTCATAATTGTTTTGATTTTCTTATCCAGTAGTCCACTTTTTCATTTGCAGGACTAAATTTTTCCAGAAATATCTCAGGTGGCTTGAAATAATATTGAAAACGTTATGTTCCAACAAGACGGTGCGCCGCCTCATTATTATAGACCTGGTTCTGACTTTCTCAACGGACATTTTTTTGGGGCAGATCGATTGTTTGGCGGGGGCCTGTAGAATAGCCGGCTCACTCCTCAGATTTAACTTTCTTAGATTTTTTTCCATGGAAATATCTGAAATCGAAAGTGTACAGAACCTGTCCAGAAACAATTGAAGAACTGGAGCAACGCATTACAGAAGTTTGCAGAATTATCACTCCTGAAACTTATGAAAATGTAAGGCAGGAATTTTATAACCGACTTTTTATGTGCCAAGAAGTGAATGGTAAACATTTCGAACACTTAATTTAATTAATTTAAGCTTTAATTCTTAGTTTTTTTTAATAGACTTCTTTATCTTCAAACATTGTCATTTTGTTATGGCTGAATATTTTTTTTTTGAAACTTTAGGGTCAGACGCAGAACTAAAAGACCTTTCCACTGAGGTGTCACTCGACCCCCCTTTCCATTTAAAAAAAAATTCAAAATGGCGCCCAGTCGCCATTTTGGATGATACAAAATTTTAATATGGTCTGAAAAATAGTATATAATTTCCCATTACAGCACACCAAATTTTGTAGAAAAATATCAAGTCGTTCAAAAGTTAGTTGGGGGGGGGGGGTTACTTTTTGGACACAGTGTATATACTTTATTATTTCATGAACGGCAAATTACAAAAGTAATGCCCGCTAATGTGCGGCGAGGAAATTTGCGAAGTAACAAACCGGTATTTTCTATTTTCTTATTTGTTAAGCTCCTAAACACCAGGTACCTTAACAATGATTACAGAATTACCATAGTTGAAGCGGTTCTTTTGTGTTACTGGAAAAACTTGAAGGAAGTTGAAATGTTGATTATGGTACAGAGTAGTATATAAACATTTTAAGAAAACGCAATAAAAATGCGACGTCATAAAATGTCTACGACGTCCATCAGCTGACGCCGTACCCCAACTATACAGAGTTCCCACTTTAAAACTCCGAGCCTAAATTTTTTTAAATAGGCAACACACAATACAAGTTACTGCTGACTATTATTTTAAAACAAAATATTTCTATAATTAAGATCAGGGCAATCATGTTTGCATTAACTTGACAGTTTACTAATCAAATTCGTTAAGCCACGTTACTTGACCGGTGCAAAACAAAGATTATCGATCACTAATCTTTGGTGCAAAATGTATTCCAACGCTGACAAAGTGGACATGCTTCTAATTCTGGGTGAATGTCGACAAAATGGGAGTGCTGCCAGTACTTTGTATGCGCAACGCTTTCCAGGTAGACGAATTCCAACAGACAAAACATTTAGAATGCTTCTTCTGAATTTACAAGAGTATGGGCAATTTTCAAAACCAAAAGTAAGGGCACTGCAAGTTACGGTTGAACATAACGAAGTAGCTGTAATTAAAATGGTTAGGTTCGGATAATCCCCATACAAGTCAAAAGAGCGATTGCAAATGCCTTAAACATTAGCAAAGGTTCTGTTTTCAATATTCTTAAGGCGAACAAATTTCACCCCTACCATGTTTATACCATACACCATCTTGAAGATAGGGATTATGAGCATCGTGTTCAGTATTGTCAATTTCTTAGACGGCAATTAAACGGCAATGCGGAATTTTTAATTATGGTATTATTCTGTGATGAAGCGAGGTTTTCAAACAACGGCATGGTTAATCGACATAACTGCCACTATTACGCCCAAGACAATCCCCGCTGGATCGGGATAACTCATTTTCAGAGAATTTTTTCTCTTAATGTGTGGTGCGGTATTATTGGCGATTTTGTAATAGGTCCACATTTCTTTAATAAAAATTTAGATGGTGAAATGTAATTTAAATTTCTTAATTAATGAACTACCGGCTCTCCTCCAAACAGTTCCTCAAAACGTATGGAATAGCATGTGGTTTTTAATTGATGGTGCATCTCCGCATTTTCATAGGGATGTGAGAAATTATCTTAACCAACGTTTTGAGGGACGCGTAATTGGACGAGGTGCATTGCATACTTGGCCTGCCCGTAGTCCCGATTTGACTCCGCTAGACTTCTTTTTGTGGGGCAAAGTAAAAAATGATGTCTATGAAGTGCACATTCGAAATGAAGAACAGCTGCGCCAAAGGATAATTCAATGTTGTCGCTCTATCACACCGGAAATGTTAGCGCGTGTTAGAGGTTCGATACGTAGAAGAATTATACTCTGCGAAAACTAAGGAGGAAGGCAATTTGAACACCTGCTTCGTTATTTTTTGTACTATGTTCCTATTAAATTATTGTAGTTATTGTTGTCAAATATTAAATTTGAGTTATTAAAGTAACCCTAAATTTGTACTTAATCATTAGTAGATACATGTACTGTAACACAACTCTGATCTCAATTTAAAAAAAAAATGGTAGAAATGCATAGTGATCTGGGGGTTGCATTGTGTGTTGCCTATTTAAAAAAATTTGGTCTCGGAGTTTTAAAATGGGCACTCTGTATAATAGCATGTCAATGCATTGATCCTTGAGAGCAGTGCAATCCGCTAGTTAGCAGTGAAGGTTGTTGTCGAGTTTAAGGCATTCTCACCGTAGTACTTTGCATAAAGTGAATATTATAAAATATAGTTAATACAGCGTCACACAAGTAAATTTATTTTCATACGGCCATAACTTAAGTATAAGGTAACCAACAATTCTTGGAGAAAAATTTGAAAGTTTTAAAGATGATCAAGCACCATTTAAAATCGGGATAAGTCGGAGGTTGTTTTCAATCGAGACAGTTAGTCCAAAATCTAAACCTATCCCGACCCAATCGAGACGGTTGGTCACCTTGAAAAATTGGGAAAAACGACTGCAAAAGTAAATTTTGTGGCCTCCGTGCGTTTAGTGTCAACTTAGCAACCAACTGGTCGCGGGTTCGAGATTTAGCTTAGCCATGGGTGCTTGTGCCTGTCTTTGCATATTAGATGTCAACTAATTACATTAGTAATTGTTATGTGCTGTTCTTTATAGCTTTATGATGTTTAATACTGCAATAAAACTACTCACATAAATAAACAGTATATTCACGACTCATACACATCCAACTTTCTACTCTCTCGTAACTAATCTAAATACACCACAATTACTATTCTTGTTTTTTTTTCAAAAAACATTAATGTTTATAGTTTTTATATTTCTCTGTCATTTTATTTTTCCTTCTTGGCCTTAGTCCGTCATAGTTGTTTTTTTCACCTTTTTCTATATCTTCCTTGGTTTCTTCGCTATTTTCTTCATATACGGTTTAAAGAATGTCGAATTTCTTGTAATCACGTTGCGGTTTTCTGTTTCAACCGTTGTCTGACTTTCTTCCTTATTCACAACAATGCCCGTTTCTGGTCTGAAATTTGGCGAAGCTTTATTTTCCCTGGTTGCCTTATCAATACTTTATCTCCTTCTTTTATAACACTTTATTTAGCTTTTTTTTGTGTATCTATTTGTTCCTTCCTCTTTAATTTCCTATACCAGTCTCTATCTATAATTTCTTCATGTGACTTTACTCGGATCGGTACATCGAGTCCATCCCCAATAGTAGGTATTCTGCATCGAATGTTTGGGCCTGAATACTAATTCTGATGGGGTTTTGCCTGTTACGCTATATGCAGTTGTTCTATACATTAACAAATAATTCATTAATTCTGTATTCCAACACGTTCCTGTTGCAGTGGCTATACGAATCCTCTTAGGTAATGATCGATTTTGTCTTTCGACTTCACCGTTGGCTTGCGGCCATAATTGTGTAGTTTTTACATGAAATATAATAGTAATGATAATAATAAGCTTTATTGAATGACAAATACACATTTTATTTAAAGGTAAAGAGAAGCTGGCAGGATCCAACCGCAAGGCAAGATTCAGTAGTAGGATATACCTACTACTGTTCTACCAACTAAATCTTGTCAAAATATGAAAGCCATAAAGAAAATAAATTTGTATCTAACCCGCAATATCGTGTTAATTCCACAGCCATCGACCCCAACCATTTTTTATTGTAAAGTGAGAACCAGTTTCATAGCAATATTTAATTATTAAATGTGTTAATCGTAGTGCCTGTTTCCCGATGAATTATTTGAATGTACTATATTATTTTATAGGAGGACTCAGTGTATACCTGTAAAATCAATACAACAGTTCCAATAAAGTAAATTTAGTAATGGCACGTAAGGAGGCGTGTGTGGTAAACAAAATAATAAAATAACACTGCTATCAAGTGCCGTCTGCCACAAATAAAAATTATTTTTTTTACTCATATATGTGAAAATACCAATTTTTCCACGGCTTACTCTACATGAAAGTGACATTTTTTAACTCTACAGATAAATATATTTTCACATCTAGAGATGAAAATAAGAATGACAAATTTAATGGAAATAATGCATTTATTGCTATGGAAACGACTTTACAAACAGTAATTTCAGTAATTTTCATTGTGACAGTTCGTTTTCTGATACTTTCTAATCTAATATTTTATAAACTGCAATATCGTAGAAAAAATAGCATTTCCTACTCGAGATGAAATACGGTATTTTCATCTCTTGTTGCAAAATATACTATTATACATCCTATCTAGCAATTTGTTGGAGGTCACTGCACTGTTTCTGAAACAACGCTGAACCTAAATTTGTTTTAAATTGCACAGGGTTGGAGCTTTTGTAAAAGCTGTTTAGACTATTGTACATAGAATATATCTGGAAAGAGAATGACTGTTCAAAACGAGCCGTAGTGTGTTGTGGGGTGAAATTAAACCTCTAAATGTCGTGGAGATGTTATGTACATCCGTTCTAAACTTTATTTTGTTATATAGATACAAAGGTTTCTTGCAAACCATAATTTGATAAAATAAACATTGACACGGTAATATGCGACGATTTTTCATCTTCAACCAACTATCTGCCAGTTTATGCGATATATGGTCATATTTTCTTATACCATATTAATAAACCTCAGGCACGAGTTTTGAATTTTTTGTATCCGTTCAGCACTCGCATTGTCTATTGCGGCATGACAGCCCTGATAGATATGTTATAATATTTACAAAAATTATCAAAATCATTTCGAAATTGTGGTCTATTGTCGGTTCTCATTGACCATGGACAACCAAATCTTACAAAAATTGTTGACAATTTCTTTAAAACACCATTTGTAGTAATTTCTGTCATAATTTTTTCTATTTTATAAAATCGGCTATATTTGCCTATGATTACTAATATATATTCACCTGATGGTAATGGTCCAAAAAATCAGCTGCTAAGTTTTGCAACGGTTTATCTGGAAATATGGTTCTATTCATTGGTTCAGGTGGCTCAGGTACACTAAGTAGTTGGCATTCATTACATGATTTTACAAAACGTTCTGCCTGCTTATTTATCCCTGGTCATCATATTTTGGATCTGAGCCTTTGCTTCATTGCTACCATGCCTGCGTGTTCTTCGGGAATAAGTTCAATTACTTTCCGTCTCAGTTTTCTCGACGTAATCAACCTGGTACACCTCAACACAAAACTCAGCATTGTACACAATTCCGTTTTTATTATTTCATATTGCTTTAATTCTGTCGACCACTAATTTGAGTAAATTGCTTGTCGTAACAACTTCACTTCTTTCGGGTTCAAATATTCTATAATTTGATGTGTTTCTTCCAATTCCAAACTTCACTTTATTCCAACTAAAATTTCACGGCTTTGCGTTCTTGCTTTGCTTTTCTTCTGTTTTATTTTTCCCTGCGTTTTATGATCTTTTCACTCGTAGCCAATTGTTATCTGCTGTTCTTTATAGCTTTATAATACTATTATTATTATTGTTAAATTTTAATACCACAATAAAGCTACTGACATTTAATAAACATATTTATGACTCCTACACATCCATATTTCTACTCTCTCATATGCAAGCCAGTGGCGGCTCGTGGTGTGGTGTACTGAAAGGCATTTTAAAATATTTTTTAGAAAAAATTTGTTTTTACCCAAGTTTTAGGTAGCCTTATATTTCAAACCCATCCTTTACGTTGGCAAAATGATCTATTTTTACCAACATTTTCATTGATGTCTTTAATACACTTTCGATAAGTACTCTCTAATAAAATTATTGTAAATTGATATCCATTTTTCATGTGGTTTACCGATAAAAAATGTGTTTGAATTTTAGTTTTTAAATGTTTGCAGTCAATATCACAAATGAATTATCACAAAATAGCAAACTGTAGAAACAAGTAAATGCATTTTCTTACATGGCATTCACAATCCAAAATTATTTTGCACGGACATCGTACAACACCACTAAATTATGATTACACAACCAACAACTGTTTTCACACTACTACGTCGTGTACGTGCGAATCCCGCAAATTAGGCGGCTATTGGCACGCGCTTACCACGGAAAACTGACAGCATAATTCTCGGAAGTGCTGGGTCCGTGACCCTGAAGTCTTTAATACGCAGATACTCCTATCCTCTTTTACCTCGTGTAATATGAATTTTACTGCAATGAGCTTTCTATTTCACTCTTATTCATTTGAAGGCCTTTTAAGCCGGGCGGCGGCTTTATTCGGTGACGTATAGCTGAATTGGGGACTGTCAGCCAAATGACCCTCGCATAGATTCGTTTAATGCGCGCGAAATACTCAAACATTCAAACGTTTTCGGATCCTGCGGCAGCTCTTAATAAACGTTCTCGCGTAGAAATCTCATGCAAAAGTGATTTTAAATATTATAGTGTATAATATGTTATGTACTCAAACACAAAGTAATTATTTATTTTTTCTTATTTCATTGGGAGGTCAATGACCATTTGACCCAATGGAGAAACCGCCACCGATACAAGGTGATTCTAAACTAATCTAAATACATCGCAGCAGTTGTAGTTCCCGTAGTGGAAAAAAGTTCTTTTTAAATTAATAACGCGTTTAAATACGCCTAGAGAAATTGTAGAGGAAATATGACGAGTTTTTCAAGAAAAACAAAAACGTTTCATATAACAGAAATCTATTTTAACAAAGTTTTAATTTGCTTTTATTTCTTAGCTAACAAACTAACGAAACAAAATAACTCTGTAAACGGTATCGAATATCAATCAGTGTGGAATGTATTTATGTATTGTAAGTAAAATGTAATTTATACACAGCGCGTTGTATTGTTCATTCCATTATGATTAATGACAAACAAATACCTGATTTCGCTTCTAAAAAAATAGCTAATGCACGTTGGTATTTATAGCATTTGCAATTACGTGCACAGGATAATTCAGTTATTTAGCAAAGTGAGTAATTTCTCTTATAGTCATTTTTTCAGCATTGACACTTTTCTAAACACGCATCTATATCGTCGTTTTATCTGATTCTCTTTAGGTGAGATTATGAAACTTTTAACATTCGAGAGAAAACTATTCTTTGTCAAAAGAAAAAAAGATATTACTCAAGCTTATGCGCGGCAAAGGAAGTCATTAACAACATCTCATAAATAACTGTGTTAGAATAACAACTTAACAATATTTAGTTTTCGTGCAAAGTTTAATTTTGAAGTAATTAATGAGTCGATAATGCCTACGTATATTAATAAAGCATTATTTTCTCGTTATAAGTAAATAATATGTATAATAGCATTAAAGAAACTAATAAGCTGAAGACTTGAACAAAAAAAATATCATACCATTATTTTCAAACGTAAGTGAAGCATTTGTTGAAACATGAATTGTAAATCCATACTGATTTTTGCGGTAATATTTTGGTATAAATTTAATTGTTGCAACGGTCAATCGCATAAGCGTTTTTTATTACCAAACACCAATGACCAACTGGAATCGTGTATGTTAAATTTGTTTAACAAATTGTATTCCAATGAAGAAACCTTCGTCATGATCTTCAAATATCCTAAAAATATTTTATTTCCAACTACAATTGTAAATCCACGAATAATTGCAAACATAAGCAAACCAATAGAATTGGCTCTAAACTTTTACAACAATTATATCATTTATGTCGAAGACGCTGCATCGTTGGAAGCAGCAATTTTATACCTTAAGCAAAGTTCTATTTGGAACGAAAGCAAAGGTCCCAGAGGAAAATATGTCGTGGTTACTTCCACCGAAACAACTAATGTGAAAATTTTATTGGATGTACTTTGGAGTTTCGACATAATAAATGTTGTGCTACTACAGCATCACGACAGTGAATCAGAATACCACCTTTACATGTCCAATCCATTTACAAACGGTAGTAGCTGTGTTAAAAAACCACATTTGGATATTGTTCAACAATGTGATCAAAACGCAACAGTTAAATTTTACAAAACATACAGAAATTTGAACGAATGTACTTTTAAATTAATATCCCCTCCTAACATCGATAGAAATCCAAAAATAAGCGGATGTTATTCAATTATGATAGGGGTATTTGAGTTAGTTGGTGAATTTTTTAAGATAAATACATCCATTATTGTCACACCACACGAAAAGGAGATTATGTACAATCATAGCGAAGATATAACATTAGCAGCTAAGGTTTCACGAGCGTTAAAAACCTACGAGGACTATGATTTAACAGACCTCTTGTATGGAGATGAAACTATCCTCATTGTACCAAAAGCGGATAAGATATCTAACAGTCTCAGAATAATTACTGCAGTTTTTCAGAAATGGGTATGGGCTGCACTTGGTACAGTGTTTATCGTATTAGTTACAACTTGGTGGGTAATTGCAAATTGTACAACAGAACGAAAAAGCTTCAAAAATTTTATAAGATGCGCGTTATCGATTTGGAGGTTTCTGCTTTGCGGATCAGAAATGATGGTACCAAAGATAGGCATTCTCAGAATGCTTATGTTATTATACTTATTATTTTGCATAATAATAAATTGCTGTTTTCAAGCCAGATTAACAAGCGTTTTGACACAACCTGGGCGCGAACGTCCAATTAGTACCGTGGAAGAAATTGGACAAACTGACCTAGTGTACGTGGGTCTACAATCTTTCAGAATACCTAACTCTACAAGAAGCCACAGCCCGACGGATACGTTGTCAAATAAGCGTATAGTACAACCCTATACAAACCTAACCGAGAACATATTTCTGGTTGCTTATAATCGCAGTTTTTTCTGCGCCATTGCACGGAGAACTTTAGCTACGCATCCAAAAGAACAATCTATGGTGGACATAATAGATCATGATACGGGTTTTGTGGGAATGGATGCATCATTTGCAATAAGGAAAGGACATTATTTTATGAGCACCATTAACGAAATTACCAGAAGGATGATTGAAAGTGGATTTTATGAATACCTTTTCGAAAAAGCAGCCGGATTGAGTTATGCCACTGTAAGTGATGATTTAGCTGTTTACATTACCCTAAACCATTTAAGAGGTGTTTTTGTTTGGTGGACTGTTGGATTAGCATTTTCTTCATGCGTATTTTTTGTAGAACTTCTTATAATTCGTTTCAATGTTTGAAGAATTAATTTAAAACTCAAAACTGTCGCGAACAGTTAATTGTTTCTACTATTTTTACGATTATAGTATATTATGCAACAAGTTTTAGAAACGGCATTTTAGTCACGAGTATTATTAGGCACGAGCGGAGCAAGTGTTTATTAAAACGAGTGTCTAGAGAAGTTTATAAAACAAATTGCATAATATGCTTTTTCTACGACCATCACCAAAGTACTAAAATTTGGGCACTTGGTCTGTTGTCGCGTCGCGTCGGGTTATTTTGACAGATTGATGACAAGTGACAACTAATTTGATTTTTAGTTTCAATTGATTGTTGCGATTAAAAAACTTAGAGCTAACTTCAGCCCGTGACTAAAGAGCACAAAGTCACAGCTTGTCGAGGTGTATTTAAAAGATCACTTAGCGTCATTGAAACATATGCGATAAATGGCATTTTAAAGATGAAAATAGAAAAAACATTTTTGAAAAGTCTGGGTCGAGGTCTGGATCTAGGTTTGAGTCTAAATTTGATGCTAGATCTGTGTCTAGGTTTGGTTCTAGGTGTGGGGCCAGGTTTGACTCTAGGGGTGCATTTAGCCTTGTGTCTGGTGTTGTATTTAGGTCTAAATTTATCTCTAGGTTGGTTCTATGTGAATCTAGGTCTGAATCTAGGTCTAGATCTGAGTGTAGCTCTAGATCTGAGTCTAAGTCTGAGTTCAAGACCTAGACCTAGGTCTGAGTTTAGGTCTAGATCTGGTTCTGGGCATAGATTTGTGTCTAGGACTGAGTGTAGATCTGGGTCTAGCTCTGAGTTTAGGCTTGGTTCTAGGTTAAGGATTAGATCTGAAAAATTGGTCCAGGTTCTGCTCTAGATTTGGGTCTATATGTAGTAGGTCTAGGTCTGGATCTAGACCTAGGCCTACGTTTAAGTTTAGGTCTAAATTATAGTCTCGGTCTGGGTCTAGATCTTAGTCTAGCTCTGAGCCGTCTAAATTTAAGTCTGTCTCAAGATTTGGGTCTTTGTCTAGGTCTGGGTGGGTCTAGTTCTGGGGTCCTATTCTAGGTTTGGGTTTAAGTCTGTGTGTAGCTCTGAATCTGGGTCTGAATCTCGGTTTGGACTTATCGCTGTGCCTGTACCTGTACAAGCTTAGAGCCTGAATTTGGGCTTGGGTTTAGGTTTGGTCCTGTGTCTGGGTCTGGTTCTCGTTCTAATTCTGTGTAGGTCTGAGTCTGTGTCTGAGTCAGTACCTGGGTTTACGTCTGGATCAGTGGGTATAGACTTAAATGTGTCTATGTCTGTATGTGTAGAAATGTCTGTATAAGTGTTTGTATTGTGTACGTTTCTGTGTCTGTGTATGTGTTTGTGCCTGAGTGTGTTTGGGTAAATGTATCTAGGTCTCATTTTGGCTTCAAAACTGTGTAGGTTTAGGTATGTATTTGCACCGTATTATCTGTCAAAAACTGACTAAGAATCAACGTAAACTTTAATTAGGATTTTCACTTATTTGTGTATATTGTACACAGAATTTAGTGTAACGAAGCTTCACTTAAGTAATATTTAGTTGATTATGTGCATCAACTTTAAATTTATTTATGTACAATGAGATATTTTTCCGTTTACGAATTAGATAGAGATTAAACAGTGATTGGAAGTAACGCGTTAAGAGTAACGACGTTATTGGTAACGCGTTACGTTTTTAGTAAACGTGTAAGGGGAGCGCGTTACTTTTGTACACATGCAACTAATAACGAAAACGCGTTACATGTTTTTGTTAACGAGTAACATTTTTGACGTTACTTTGGCGTTACTTTATAATTTTCATATTTATTCCAAAGAAAATCAAAAAATCGATTTTTTTATGTTTTAATTCTTTTTGAAATTACTCTTTCTTCCCGCGCCACAGTGCACTCTAAGCAAAATTGTCCTCAGGCATTAAAATACCGAAGTGTTACGAAATGCCGCGTAAGAGGTAAGACGAACGCAGGTCAAGTAACGTGTTACCTTCAAAAGTAGCCTGTAACGAGAACGCGTTACTTTTGAAAATTAATCACAAGTAACGGAAATCACGTTACTTTTATTATTGAATAACGGGTAACGGGAACGCGTTACCCTTTTAAAGTAACGTTCCAATCACTGAGTTTTATTTTCTTTTATCAAAATTTAAAATTGTGGTGTATTGCTTAATTATTTTATATCTGCAGTATTTAAAACAGGTAGTTGGCTTGGTTCAAGCCATTGCATTAGTGTAAACGTAGTCTGTGTGTCTGGATGTATGTTTGTGTCTGAGTATGAGTCTGGGTTTGTGTATATGTCTATATGTTTGAATCTAAATCTGAGTTTTGCTCTGGGTCTATCTAGAACTCACAGTGTCTAGATTTGAGTCTGTGTGTACGGATGGGTCTGGGTCTGTGTGTGCGTATAGTCTTAGATCTTAGTTTAAGTTTTAGTCTGAGTCGTGTATGTGTCTTTGTCTGGAACTGTGTATTTTCCTGGAGTTGTGTTTTATGTTTTGTGTCTATGGGTGATTTGGGAAGAATTTGTGCACTCCCGTATCCGCGTGTCTGCTAGCGCGTGTACTAATGTTACTAGTTAATTAATTAGTAATTACTGTATTATATTTAATCAAGGAATAGAGAAAATATGTGTTGGGTCGGAAGAAAACGGAGTATTTGTAAGAAAGGTGGTGTTGTTCCTGCAAATTTTCTTGTTGTTTAAAGATAATTGAAAACTTCTAGTTAATTGTAATTTGTAATATATGTCTGTTATTTTTAAATAAATTTTATGTCGTATTTGGTTTCGTTTAAATACCTGGTTTATTTATTTTTGAAACTTTGTGGTTTTTCTACACCACTTAAATTTCACGAAAATTTTCTTTACGAAAAAACGTTTTAATAAAAAATCTACGTACTTAAGTTAAATAGTAGTAGTAAGGGCAAAGTATCACGAGCCAACAGTTCTAAACACCAAGTCGAATTTAACTGTTTATTTTTACATTATAGTAAACTACGGAATAGACTCGTATGTTAAATCTATTTGTGTTTTAAAAAAGTAGCGGCCAATCAATTCTTTCTTTGCCGTTACCCTTGTGTTTCCTTAACGATAATGAATTCTTGGGTTGCTTCTGTGATAGAAGCAAACAGAAACCATTAGCGTCTTGTTATCCCAATAAAATCAAATTATAGCAACAAACGGGTGGAAGAAGATCTCTCGCGACTGTTATGTACTACTCCTCCGCTTTTACGACTAGATAAATTAGGCGCGACATTATATAAATCCGCATTCCTAATTTTACATCCGAATAAAATCGATGAAATAGACGATCGTAAAATTATTTTTAAGCTGACTTTACCGCAATTACCTTTAAGTACTAAGAGGTCTAAAATTGTACTTTTAAATTATAGTTAAAGACACTTCATTTGAAAAAGAAAATAAGTTTAATGAACTGAAGAGAAACAAAAAATGGCCTGTACAAACGTTAAACGAAGTTAATGAATTCTTGTTCTGCCTCGGCAAACAAGAGCGTATTTTGACTAGGACAGATTTTCCCGGTGATTAAGTAATTTTGTTTCTTGCGAAGCCTCTAAGCCTCTAAGCTTAAAAAAAATTAAATTAAAGGTTTATTAGTTATCAATGGAAATATGAACCTCAAAGGATAACTTTCTAAAATAATGCTAAATTATAATAAAGATGATTTTGTAAAAGACACATGCTCAGAAACCACAATAACTACTATTTTATATTTAAATAAGAACCCTCTGTTTATTTTCCTCTTGTTTATTAGGATTTTAAATTCTCGCGTCTTTCCCCCGAATTTATCCTTTTCTGATGCTTGTTTTCTTAACAAGTACTTTTAGTGGACACATATTCAAAAGAATTTTATGCAATATTCGTGTAATCAGTTATGCACTGTATTGTGTAAACAGTGATCGCTTAAACTACTGTAGAAAACCAACGAAAACGTTGATAAAGGGAACAAGATCGATCGAAGGCATAGGTTGGTATTACATAACGCCAAAGATCAGTAAATAAAATTGATCAGCCATGAAGTTTGAAAAAGGAGGTACAGAAGCTCTCGCTACACATTATTGCATTATCCTTGTTTATTAAATAAGAAGATATTACTTATTAAACTTCAAAAATTCATAGAAGATGTCAGAAAGAAATCGGGCTATAGTATTTAAAAAGCAAATTGTACCTCAATCGCATCCCTACATCTGCAGGCAGAGGCGCCGACTTTTAAATACTCTCGGGGGGGGGGGGGGGGGGGAGAATTAAAGGACTAAAATTAGGTAGTTATAAATGATGAAAGGGTTAAATTGTGTAAACAAAACATTGTATTGATAAAACTATATAGCATAAATGTATCTTATAAATCAAGAAGTTTGTATAAATAACAAAAAATGCACAAAAGACAAAACATATATACAATATACATAATTACAGCATGTGCCACCTAACCTTGCAAATTTTAGTAGGCTTTGATTCGGCTACTTACGCTTTGTTTCGTCGGTAGTCGTAACTTAAACTAGCTCTAATTGGCTGTTGGACACTGTGGTACACTCTACTAAAAAGTGAAAGTCATTTTATTTATGGTTTACGAAAAATTGTGGATTTTTTGACAAATTAAAAGGCCGTGTAAGTAAAATCAAGAAGAATTTTCCTTTCCTATTTTGGCGTATGACAAAATAATAATGACATAAATAATTAACAGCAACTAGATATTATACTAGCTTTGAAACTACATGATTGCTTTTGCTTGAGAGTGTAACGGCTTCTCGCCCTTTAAACTTATCGTCATTTTTTTTGCAAGGTTAAATGGCACTTGCTGTACCTAAAAATACTATACAGGGTGTTTATCTTTTGCGTGCCACCATTGCTATCTCAAGAACTTAAAAACAATTGACTTTATATAAGCAAAAATCAAAAAAATATCCTATTTAAAATAACAAAGATGTTTTCGGTCATTAAAATTGACTCATATAACGAATAGTTCTCGAGATAGAAATGGGTCGCCGGTGGCACATTAAAAATTACGATCTTGTATTCCGTATATATTTTATTTTAACACTGAATTACATTACATTCAAATGTTTTTCTACGACTGTAGCCTTTAATATAAATTCGTCGGCTAAGTTTTCTAAATTCAATTTTTCAGTAATGTCTTTGTTAACATTTAAAACTGCTGCACTATTAAGCCTTGTCTGCCTCATTGTAGACCTAAGATAAGTTTTTAGTCGTCGCAGAGCTGAAAAATATCTATCAGCAGAACAAGACGAGACTGGAATAGTTAAAACTATTTTTATAAGTTTTTTCAGTTAGGCAATAAATTTAATAAAAATAAAATCTAAACTTTCCTTCCAAATTTTCTCAAAATCGTTTCGAGATGATTCCAAAGTAGCCTTAACGATATGTATGGCCGGAAGTGCCTCTTGAAAACGAACTTCAACCATGTGTCCCAGACACACCCTGTTTTTTATACATAAGTTTTATTCGTATGATTAACAGATATTAAACTGACAAACTCGGGAGGGCTAAGCCCCCCCGACATTTGGCTCGGGGGGGGGGGCTCCAGCCCCGCAGCCCTCCCGTAGTCGGCGCCTATGTCTGCAGGTGTAAAATAAGCAAAAGCTTTGTTTAATTTTATTTCAGTCAAGAGAACGGTAGTATTGTTTCAAGCTTAAAATATTAAAATTATTATTGTTTTCAATGAAGAAGCAAATTTATTTTGGTTATAGATTGAATGTTAGCATTTAAAATGAACTTGTTTTGTATTAAAACTAATTTTCTAATAATCAAACGAAACAATACAACATGACAAAATTTCTTGATTAAAGAAACGCATTTTTCTCAGTGCACAGTAGCTTTAACATCGTCGTCTGTTGAAAATTTCTGGTCTGCCAGGTATTTTTCAGACGTGGAACAGGTGCGACTGTGCTAAGTAAGGCGGGTGTGGCAGCAAATCGAAGCCTAATTCGTGAATTTTTGCCATAGCAATAACACTCGTGTGGGGCCGTGCATTGTCCTGGTAAAAAATGATTTTTTTCTTAGCTAAACCAGGACGCTTTTAATAAACTATTTGCTTTAATTTGTCCAAAAGACTCGCGTAGTATACGCCTGTGATGGTTTGGCCTTTTGGAAGGTAATCAATTAGAAGAATACCTTTTGCATCCAAAAAAATGGAAGCCTTTGCTTTCTTTAAAGGAGGAGAACCACTGTGCCGCCACTGTTTAGATTGTTGTTTTGACCCAAGTTTCATATGTGGTGATAAATCGGCGAATAAAATCCACTTTGTTGTTTCAGAAACGCTCCAAACAATTTGCATCCGCAACAATTTTTAATCAACACTGAGCAGTCGCGGCACCCACCTTGCGGACAACTTCTTCATGGCCAACTCTTCATTCAAAATGAACTTTGCGCGTTCTTTAGATTTGTTTACAGCCAGGAAAATAAAGCAGCCGAGTCCTTCAGACCATCCTTCATCTAATTATGAATAACAGGTTGCTGATAAGCCTTTTAAGAAGAAGTACTTAATAAGAGCACGAATTTCAACACTATCCATCTTGTCAAAAACTCTGACTAGCTCTTAACTAAACAGCTGTCAAAAGGAAACTAATAAACGCGTCGATCTGAAATTTGACGTTTGCGGTCTGAAGGAGTGAACTTGCCAGCGCGCCTCAAAAACTGTCTGGTATAGCGCCATCTATCCGTCATCCCACGAACTTTTCAATCCGTCCTCGTACATAACATTTCGTTACATTAAGATTTTACTGTTCTTGAAACGGTAGATTTTTACCATCAATGTACATGATTAGCAACACTTTGTTTTACATCCGCTAACAATTGGAGTATTATGGTTTTGATTTCTCGTCTTATATTTTTCTGTACTTCTACGAATGATTTCACAAATAGAAATCTAATGAACTAAGATAGGGCGACCTCGGAGGCCACTCTACTGCTCCTCTTCTTCCTATCATGATTTTAGAGCACGCGTCCGCGTTAGAAAACGAGCTGCTTGCGGCGAGTTTTCTAATGAACAAGTGCGCTTAAATGTGTTATAAAACGTGCATTTTATACTATTTTTTCTATTTTGGTCCAAAAAAGTTAAAAATCACCTTATTTTATATTTTAATTTAAAAATATAATCGATTAGGAAAAATTTTTGTTTTTACTTTCCTATACTTTCAGTATAGGGAAGTATTGATTTCATGCAAAAAGTTGAGATTTTAACGGAAATAGTCGGGGGGGGGGGGTCCATGGACCCCAAATAAGTAATTTTTTAAAAATGTCTGTCTGTGGGTGGGTGGGTGGGTGGGTGTGTTACGCTCCATATCTCCTGAACGGCTAGACCGATTTTATCAAAAATTCACCGACAAAATAAGCTTTTAAAAAAAGAACCGAAACCGGAAGCGGAAGTTAGACATCTTTTTTTGGTAGCATTTTTTTCAGAAACTGAATTTTGGAAATTTTAATAGTGGAGATTAAAGAAGGCCTTAGGACAAATCAAACGATTTTTTACCGAACTCTCTAGCTTTAAAATGGTGGCCGCTACGAATTTTTGAACATTTCGACTTTAACGCCCATTTACTCAAAAACCAGTAATCTGATTGGAATCAACTACATCTTGTTTGGTAGCCCTTCAAGGGTACTATACCATGAAATATAATTAATTTTGAAAATATAAAAACAATCGTAATGACAGCACTCCAAAATTTTGGAATTTTTCAAAACAATTTTTCTCAAAAACTGCCCACACGTTTTTGCTTAAACATTTTAAGCTGATATAGATAGGCATTTGCTACAATTTTGTTTTTTGCACATTGCTATAATTTCACTGTGACGCCCTCTGTGAATTTTTGAAAATTGAAAATTGGTACCCTTTTATTTATTTAACGGGAGGCAATAAAATATTTCTGTTAAAGCAATATAGCTCATCATTGATAGCAAAATCCGAATAGCATAATATTTTTTCGATAATTTCATATTTAGGGGAGCTACTGTTCCCCCTCCCCCCAAATTGTTTCGATACAAAATTAAAAATTTGCCATTTTGGCTTTAAAATCAGAAAGGTTTTGAAATTCTAAATACAAATTAATAAGAGTAATTTCTTGCTAAAAATAATACTTCTCGAGTTATTAATATACTTTCAAATATCAATTTCCGCGCTTCCGTTGATTTCAGTCCGAATATTTTACCCAACCTTATGCTTGCAGCGCAGCGGTCGGTCTTTCTTCAACCGCTTCAAGATGTTACAACTTATAAGAACTATTTACATTAACTAGTTCTGTCTAGACAGGTGTATATCGAAAGTGTTGTAAAATATAAAACAATGTATTTAAATGTATAGGAAAGTCCAGGCGAAGTGTTTCGCTCATTTTTTTTACTTTCCTATACTTTCAGTATAGGGAAGTATTGATTTCATGCAAAATTTCAAAATCGAGATTTTGACGGAAATGCATGTTTTGGGCTTCCAGGATCCTAAAAAAGTGGTTTTCAAAAAATGTCTCTCTGTGGGTGTGTGGGTGGGTAACGCTCATATCTCCGGAACGGCTGGACCGATTTCGATGTGCTTTGGAATGAGGAGGTATATCAAAAATTCATCGACAAAATAAGCTTTTAAAAAGAATCCGAAATCGGAAGCGGAAGTTAGACAAGTTTTTTTGGTAGCATTTTTTTCAGAAACTGAATTTTGGAAATTGGAATAGTGGAAATTATAGAAGGCCTTAGAGAAAATCAAACGTTTTTTTACCGAACTCTCTAGCTTCAACATGGCGGCCGCTACGAATTTTTGAAAATTTCGACTTTAACGCCCATTTACTCAAAAACCAGTAGTTTGATTGGGATCAACTACATCTTGTTTGGTAGCCCCTTAAGGGTACTATACCATGAAATATCATTAATTTTGAAAATCGAAAAACGATCTCAATGGCACCACTCCAAAATTTTTGAATTTTCAAAAAAAAAATCTCAAAAACTGCCCACACGTTTTTGTTTAAACTTTTTAAGCTGATAGAGATAGCCATCTGCTACAATTTTGTTTTTCGCTCATTGCTATAATTTCACTGTGACGCCCTCTATGAATTTTTGAAAATTGAAAATTGGTACCGTTTTATTTATTTAATGGGGAGCAATAAAATATTTCTGTTAAAGCAATATAGCTCATCATTGACAGCAAAATCCGAATATCATAATATTTTTTTGATAATTTAATATTTAGGGGGGCTACTATTCCCCCTTCCCCAAATTTTTTCGATAAAAAAGCTGCTTGTTATTGTCTTTAAAAAACTCTGATAACATCGAGAACTTTAAAACATGTTTCTGGGCCATATTGGCTGTAAGAACAAAGGCAGTGTTAGATAGATTATTTTACTGATAAATACCTACACGTAGAAATTGATGCTATTAGTTGTACTCCGAAAGTTTATGAAATTATACAGTAGATTTTGAGGTTATATTTGTTTAAATACTCATAACTTCCAAGTTTCAGTAAATTTTTGTATGAATACTTTTCTAAGCATCAGCGTATGTATTAACTATGTATTAATATACTTACTGATCGTTAATAATAAAATACAGGCTCCACAAAAATACCTTTAAAAATCAGCAATGCTAACGTATATACAAGCTGTCGCGTTTGTTTGGATTTTGAACGCTGTCTTTGTCTCACCCTTGTCTAACAGTCTACGTCACAACTAATCACGCGTATTACATTATAAGAATTCCAAAGAAAGGTGACTGGTTTTACATTGTCACAAGATGGTATATGAATATGAAGTATTTCGGTTACTACTAGTGGCCCGAAGTTTTTATCAAAAGTTTCAAAAATATAAAACCAGGTTAGATAATGCAAAGGATTACGAGTTAATTACTGTGTCTGCAATAATACCTCTGCCAGTAATACTAAGTACTTACTTTTGTATAACTTTTCTGAATTTTTTGCATGATTTTTTTAAATGTTTAATTTCTAAAGAAATTAATTGCATATTATAAGAAATATGAAATGAATATTTTTTCTTGCTTCAAGTGTATCATCTCTTATTTATAATTTTGTTTTCTCTTTTTTTCCTGCGTTGTTTCTTTTTAAGATCATAACACAAAGCCAATAAATGTGAGTTACGTTAAGCAAAACTCAGGAAAACTACTATTAGTGTTGCCACACGGACTTGTACTACATGTATTTCTTTTTTTAATTAACAATTTTTTTTATTCATGTTCTGTTGTTTTTTTTCGACTTAAAGGTTTGACTGTATTTTACGAGTAGTACATACTTTGTAGTTTTACAATGTTTAATAATGACATAAAATAACAGAAAAGCCTTTTTTTTATTTTGTTTATTACATTTTGTGATTGGTACAGGTTTTCATGAGACAATAAGATGTAAGTGAGTTTAAAAGGCCATGATTTTTTCACATGATTGTGGTGTTTTGTGCGCAATAATAAATAAAGCACTGTTGCACCCGCAAAGTACAATTAGCAAGCTAAATAATACGACAAACGTAAGATTATTAAATGATATTTAATTTTCACTAGTTGTAGAAGGTTTATAAAAGTTACAAATATGAGTTAACTTTAACGTTTCTAGAAACGGCCATTTTTCGAAAAGGAACATGTATTGCCTCTTTACCTGGATTGAAATATTTTAACTACGGGTAAATTTGGGAGTACAGCTTTAAATTTATAAGCAGCTTAGTGCTAGCAAAGAAATATTTTAACTAAGTGAACCTTCTTGAGTGCATTTGCATGTTGAACCACAGATAATTTTCCTAATCAGTTAAGCCTGAAGGTAATGGCCAAATATAAGTTATTTTCTTACAGTGTGTCACGTACTATTGTATTTCATCTTCAACAAATAATTTGTCTTCTGTTTGAAGTTCTTGCAATTTCATTGGTTACAATTTTGCTAAAACATAGTGGGGGTTAGGTTTGCAAAAATAGTGTACACTTGTCGAATACATTACGTTTAATTTGATTTTGAATTTTGAAGCGTTCGGAAGTGTCGAACGTCTTTAGTTTCAAAGTGAATATTGTATTTATTGGGTTTCTGCTTTCGTAACAAGTTCCTTAGGTTCAGGTAAGTTTTATTATATAATACTTTGTGTTTTTATTGGTATTATTATTGTAACATTTTTCTCAGGTTACCTCTGGTACTTATAACTATAAGTTTAGTGAGTTTTACAGAAAACAATCACTACTATTATTATTATAGCTATTCTTATTAAATTAAGTTGCATTAGGTTTGACTAGTATTGTATCTTGTGATTAACTTATTAATGACAGTTTTAATAAGCCAGCAAAGAACCTTCTATTTTTATATATAAAATAATTTTCTTTTTAGCATACTTTTTTTTATTTGTTTTCGTGAAAATAGTGCGTTTTACTAACAATTTTTTGTACTATTGTTTTTTGTCGTTTTTTTTAAGTTTTCGTTTTCGTTAACCAATATATTGCATTTAGTTTATTCACGTTTTGGTACTATTTTCTTTTCCATTTTAACTTAATTCATTTTATAATATTTTTTTCCTACATTGCTTTTTAGTTTATTTGTACACGTTTAACTTAAATTGAGAAAATTATCCATCAGTACAGGTATATTATTATACTGATTGCGAAAAAGAAAAGTTTGTGATTAAATTTCTTTAAACCATTCTAAAAAAGATGAAACCAAAACGTCTAAATTTTAGGGTTAATTCTAATTTCAAAAATCCGAAGCATATATTAGCAGGAACTACTCATGATCGAAAGAAAGCTTTTCTTGAGACTACTCATTCTACAAACCTCGGATCGGCTGTTATTGCTTCATGCTATAGAATTTTCAAATCTCCGTATTTATGGACTGCCGACGATGTTAATAACATTTTGTATTTAGGGCGGGACACAAAATTTCAAACGACAGATTTCGTTTGTGAAAATTCAAATCGTTTATTGATTCAATATGAAATGATAAAAATTAAAAATATGCGTTACAACGTAAATGCAAATCACTTAGACATACACGAAGGGCAATTTTTGGGGAATATTAGCGTAACATTTAGGAATTTTTTTGATAAATTTCAGGGTGGTATATTATCATGCAATAATAAATCCGTAGCTTTGTTTAAAGAGATAGCGAATGACACTAACGAGTAAGTAAATTTATCTTTGTGTTGCCTTCAGTATTTCTTTGACAGTATGAATATGAATTCGGAGTAATAATGATATGAAGGTGTTGCAAAGGCATAATTAGACCAAAAACTTCGAAAGGTAATTTTGTCGGTTACTTTAGGGAAAAGGATTCCAATTTACGTATGCCCCTAAGGTGCTACAGCTCCCTAAAAATTATTAATACAAAGTAATACAATTTGGTTTAGTAATAGCATTACTATACAACCGCATCAAAATAAAATCATTTAAACCAGGGGTTCCTCAACTAGGGGGGTGGTGATCGTATTAGAATAATTTTTTTAAGTCTTTAGTTTATTTGCCCAATTGAGCTCGGAATACGATTTTACGTTAAAAAGTGGATAAGTGGTAATTTATTTTGATCTATTGTTTGAACTTCTAAAATCTATTTGCTTAAGCTACAAACCAAAAAATTTTTTTTTAATTATTTCAATTACATTTTACGTTTGTGACAACTGTCGAAAAAATATAATAACGGTTTGAACAAAAATGGAAGCGGTGTAACTTTCTTACTTTTATTTTCAGGCACTACTTTATAAAAGCTTTTACAACTACAACTTTTCATGATTAGAATCATTTCCTAAAGTATGGCTACATAGCTTCCAAACACCCAGTAGAAATAATACACCTACGAAGCGCTTTGTCAGGGGACTTTTACAAGTTTTTTGGACTAGAACATTTCTTCGCTTTTCGCAGGACTAACGGTTTTCCAGAAAAGTTTTACTACCTCGGAGCGAGACAAATCTTTTTATTTGCAAAGTAGTTGATCACTTTTTCTATCAATTTGTATTCGAAATTTGTGAATGACAGTTATTCTTAGATAACAGCTTTTATAATTTTCTTATATTATGTAAGTTTGCTGGTTCTAAACTAACACAAAACGCTCTTAACCAAGAATAATTGTCTTTGAAATTAAGAAGAAACAATTCGTCGCATTCTCAAGCATTTATTTCCGAAATGAAAAAAAAAGAGATAGAGGAAAAAAGGTTCGAAGGAAAGTACTGCAGGGCCATAGTTGGTAATTTAATTTCCCATTTTCATTTTGTTTTTATTTCTTATTTCCAATGTCTACTAACAAAACAGTAACAAAAAAGAACGATGGCGGCTTTTTGCATTTTTCATCTAAATTTGATAATACATTTAATATTATAATTTTACTTTTACAGTGTGCTTAGCAGACAGAAATAATAAACATAGAATATCATTGGCGGCAGCCCAAAATGCTGCTGTAAGCAAGTGCCACAACAGAAACTGCGATGCGCTGATAGGGAGTAAGTATCTAAGAATGTAGGAAATCAAATCCCTAGATAAAAATCCTCGAAAAAAAACTCAGGAAAAAACGGAAAACCCTCTGCAATAAAAACCGAAAAAAAAACGCGTAACACCTTCTGGTCACTATAATGAGCAGAGATTAAAGATATGCTTCTGCGATTAGAAAAGGTACAACCGATTTTTTAGTTGTGCTGCTGTTTGCGAAGTTACTTTTTGTCTGAACATAATCTGCTAATCACCAATAATAAGTAAAACATAATGAACATTAATAGAGTAACATATTTTCACAAACAGTGCATTTGTATAATTACGCAGTAACCGATAGCAGATTGAATATTTAATAGTTTAAATTTGGAATAATTACACAATATTTTTTGTTTGCAGTTTATTACTTATGTACTGTTTAAACCGGGGTTTTATTCTTGGTTTTTTTATCCGGGGGGTTTCCGGTATTTTAGAGAGTTTTTTTCTTGTTGCCGTATTTAAAGAGTTTATTTATAAGATCACTTAGCATTTAAAATCACTCAAAATATTAATAAACACTAAAAACAAATATTGCTTTTGTTGCAGCAATTTTCAATTACTGCGAGACGTGTGGCGCGAAAACCAAAACATTTTTAAATCGGATGCAATTGGAAAAAAGCAAAAGATTTAACAGTATGAAAAATGAAAAAAAAGAAGCCTTGAAAGCAATCTTGTTAGAAAAAAAAGAAAGGGAACGACAAGAAAAAGAAGAGCTACAAAGAAAGGCGGATGCAGAATGTGGAGAGGCTGTTGTAATAAGTACAGTGTGAAGATGTAATAAACTATAATTTTAATAAATCACAGAAGTAATATCTGTACGTAGAGGATGCCAATCAAACCAGGTACACACCCTTTTCAAATTTTTTTTATCAAGGAAATTAAATATGGAGTTGTTTAATTTTATTCCTAAAAACGCATTATACAGGGTCGCTATTAAAGATGGAACCAAAGCTCTCCTACTAAAACGGTTTGAGATATAGATATGAAAATTGGAAGGCTTCAATTTGAAGTTATTTCACATATTTTGAGGTTAAAAAAAATTTTTTTTGACACATGATTTTTGAGCGCGGCCGCCATCTTGAATTTTTTTAAATGGTAACATGGGCTTTGTGATACACCATTAGAAAGTTTATTTTTTCTCTTTCTTACTACCTGTACCCGGTCTCAGCACACTAAGTGCTATACACCGGTCTAACATGCACCCCACCCCTGACAGACGTGCAACCCAACATACACACCAACCATGGACACGCCGGATTTAACTTATTCAGAAAAATTTCCGACGAGCAGTGGACTCAAACCTACTGCCGTTGAGAGTCTAGTTTCAAAGCCTGGGCCTTTAACCACTAGACTACCCGCCAGCCACGCATACGGCAAAGGTTTTTCTAATTTTTCTGCATTATTTTATACTTTAACACCATACATAATTAAGGTAGTAAGAAAGAGAAAAAAATAAGCTTTCTAATGATGTATCACAAAGCCCATGTTGCCATTTAAAAAAATTCAAGATGGCGGCCGCGCTCAAAAATCATGTGTCAAAGAAATTTTTTTTTAACCTCAAAATATGCGAAATAATTTCAAATGGAAGCCTTCCAATTTTCATATCTATGTCTCAAACCGTTTTAGCTTTGGTTCCATCTTTAATAGCGACCCTGTATGATACGGAAGTCACTAATCTAGCAATTCAGGTTTAACCGAAGACGACGCTAACTTCATATTTTGAAATAGCACTCTGTATCTTATTTAGCAGATTCTTGTGTAATACACGTACAATTGTAAAAGATTAGTTGTATTTTTTTTTAAATAATTGCAGAGTCCCACGAAAACAGTAAATTTTTAATGTAACAGCCACGACGAAAAATATTTTAATAGTAATTTGAAAGATCAAAATCAGTTTAGACCAATAATTATTTTTAAAATCTTAATCAAAACTTCTAAAAAAGACTGATTGTTCTTATGAAATAGCTGGCTGTAATAATTTTAATTTTAAATAACACCACCCATATTTGTTTTGATATTATTCTAACAAAAGCTAAATTTGCTTAAAACATAAAGTAAAATTTACAAAATTATTATCAATATAACATTAACATTAAATGCATAATTCGAAAAATATTTAAAAATTCTTTATAATATATTGAAATCCTATGGGTGGTACACTTAAAAAAACTGGTGTTGCAGCTAGTTATTTCAGAAAATTCTGTTTTTTAGTATTTTTTGATTAAAATTTCAAAAATACTCTTGGTCTAAACTAATTTCGATGCTGTATTATAAGTTAACAATAATATGTTTTCAATAATTTGCAACGCCTACTTGTTAAAAATTCCTAAGATAAATATTGATTGTATGGCCAACTTTCAGCGGAAAAAGAATTCCATATTTCTTCCTTATTTATTTACCAATTTCAAATTTGAAACAAACAGTGTAAAAGAGAATTTTATGTTCCACACGAATACATATACATATGTGTGTATATGTATATGTCTTCTTACAAATATAATAATATGAGATTTTTATTTTATGCATTTTCTTAAATTATAGTATTGTTTAAATATTTAATTTTATTTACAGTAGACACATAGTAAACTGATCTTTTATAATTTAGATGCAAGAGTTCGAAGAAAACTTTGAAATAGAAGAAAATAAAGAAATAGAGAAGGAAGGAGAGAAAGAAGAAGAAAAACAAGAAGAGAAAGAAGAAGAAAAAGAAGAAAAGAAAGAAAACGAGGCAGAAAAAGAACATTAAAAAAAATAAAATATAAATATAACAATATTATTTTCTTAATATAAAGTAGTAAAATAAAGAACAGTCTTCCCCATAAATTTTTTTATTTATTAATATAGTTAATTTAATAAAATCCAATGTTTTCCAACCCCCCTCATTTTCAATCAATTTCAATCAACGAATTTAGGTGTTTTTTTCTGATTTTATTTCATGTTAACTAATCTTTTACCCTAAATCAAAATTTGTTTTTTTCTTAGGAAAACTACAGTCGCATGAAGAATGCGTAGACGAATTTCTTATTTCTCTTAAGATTTCACATTCAATACTAGAAGTTTATATCAGAAGTATACGTAAATATAAAACAATGTTATTTTTAAACTGTAGGAAATCCTAGGCGAAGTGCTTCGCTCATTACTGCAATGTGCCCATTCCACTTTGTAATTTTCACATAAATTAACTTTTGAAAACTTAAACTATAAGCTACTCTAAATAGTAATTCATTAGGTAAAAAAGTAATTTTTATTGTTGTATGCATTTTCAGAAAAATAATAAAATTGAGCTACGCGTGAATTGAATTTTAATTTCATTGTTTTAAAATAAGACATAATGTGAAAAGTATTATAAAAATATTATTGTGAAATAGCAAAATCCGAATATAATAATATTTTTTCGATAGTTTCATATTTAGGGGGGCTACTGTTCCCCCTCCCCCCAAAATTTTCGCTACAAAATTAAAAAATTGATTTCTTCTTTTGTTTGCTCTAGGAGACTCTTTTTACAAAAAATCAAAAAATCCAATTTTTTGCCCCTTAATAATCTTTTTGGCAGAAGAATTTCACATACTTTCTACAGCAGTTGTATTCTTGTACCGGTCGTTTAATGTTCAGTGTAGGCTAACTTTTTTATTTTAATAAATAGACTCGCAAACCCACGAGCAAAGTTGTAGGGCAAATTCTTCTCGATTGTATTTAAGAAATAAACTCGAGTTTCCAATTTTAATATGGCGGTCACGGTCAAAAATAACTTTTTTTTAAATAGAAACGTGGCATTTTGGCTTTAAAATCAGAAAGGTTTTGAAATTCTAAATACAAATTAATAAGAGTAATTTCTTGCTAAAAATAATACTTCTCGAGTTATTAATATATTTTCAAATATCAATTTCCGCGCTTCCGTTGATTCAGTCCGAATATTTTACCCAACCTTATGCTTCCAGCGCAGCTATCGGACTTTCTTCAACCGCTTCAAGATGTTACAACTTATAAGAACTATTTACTTTAACTAGTCGTGTCTAGACAGGTGTATATCGAAAGTGTTGGAAAATATAAAACAATGTACAGCATGTGCCACCTAACCTTGCAAATTTTAGTGGGCTTTGATTCGGCTACTTACGCTTGTTTTCGTTGCTAGTCGTAACTTAAACTAGCTCTAATTGGCTGTTGGACAGTGTGGTACACTCTACTAAAAAGTGAAAGTCAATTTATTTATGGTTTACAAAAAATTGTGGATTTTTTGACAAATTAAAAGGCCGTGCGCCATAAGGTTAGAAACAGTTTGCTTTGAGGAAGGATTAACATAATAATGACGTAAATAATTAACAGCAACTAGATATTATACTAGCTTTCAAACTACGGGATTGCTTTTGCTTGAGAGTGTAACGGCTTCTCGCCTTTTAAACTTATCGTCATTTTTTTTGCAAGGTTAAATGGCACTTGCTGTATTTAATTGTATATGAAAGTTCAGGCGAAGTGTTTCGCTCATTTTTTTGTTATGTGGCTGTTGGTTACATTTAAAACACATTTCAAACAATTCAAATTACTGTCAAATTAAAATTTAGACAAACAATTTGAAAGTGATTTAATTTTTAAAATACCTAAGATTTGAAGATAAAATGGAAGAAGAATTATCTTGCACCCCACCCGAGCTACGCAAAGTAGCGGAAAATACGCTAAATAATCTTAATTTTTAGAACTTACAATTTGAAGGTTATGTTTAAAACGCGTGAAGGTTTTGTTGTCACATGGTTGTCACCAACCTAACAAAATAAAATTTTGAATTCTTTTAGGAGGTGCTTTATGAAATCCAAATGAGTTTCATAAAGTAGTCAGTAAAGAACCAAAATAGAAAAATAATTTTAAAGAACCAACTACGAAACAAGAAACTCAATAGTTATTTATTGTACAAGATGATAAAATTGCACTTTATGTTCGAGAGCGATTTTAGCGTGGAGGCGTCAGCCGAGACGCTAATAAGCATCGAGAAGATAATGAAACTTTATCGTCGTGTGGAATACAACATTTTTTTCTATAGCAATTGTTAAAGAAGACCAAAAAATGAAGAAAAATCAATGATAAATTTAATTTAAAAGTGTCAGGAAAAAAACAGTTTCACGAAAAAATGGGTAGGTGGCTTTAATAACTTTTTGGTTGCTATAGAGTTTTTTTATAAAATAAAATACTTTTTCTATTTTGGTTCTTTACTGACTACTTTATGAAACTCATTTGGGTTTCATAAAGCAACTCCTTAAAGAATTCGAAATTTTATTTTGTTAGGTTGGTGACAACCATGTGACAACAAAACCTTCACGCGTTATAAACATAACCTTCAAATTGTAATATCTAAAAATTAAGATTATTTAGCGTATTTTCCGCTACTTTGCGTAGCTCGGGTGGGGTGCAAGATAATTCTTCTTCCATCTTATCTTCAAATCTTAGGTATTTTAAAAATTAAATCACTTTCAAACACAGTTTTTCCCAATTTTAATTTGACAGTAGTTTGAATTGTTTGAAATTGTTTTAAATGTCACCAACAGCCACAAAACCAAAACAAAATACAAAAAATTTTCCTAATCGATTATATTTTTAAATTAAAATATAAAATAAGGTAATTTTTAACTTTTTTGGACCAAAATAGAAAAAATAGTATAAAATACACGTTTCATAAGACATTTAAGGGCACTTGTCCATTAGAAAACTCGCCGCAAGCGGCTCGTTTTCTAACTTGGACGCGTGCTCTAAAATCATGTCTTATGAAACTTGTTTTTTAATATACTATTATCTATCCTTGCTGTTAAAGTACTACTTTATCTACCCTTGATGGTAAAGTGCTACTTTTCCCTCTAATTTTAGTTAATAATAGCACGTTTTAACAGTTGCTATAGAAAAAAAAATATTATTTGGGTGGCTATATTGCCTTTATATTTTTACATTTAGAATCAAAAGGACTATGTGACTCGGTAAAAAACTAAAATGTTGCCTTTTGAAAATTATTGTTTTTTCGGTGGCAGCCATCTTGTACATAAATATTCGTGTTTTTTGAAATACAAAGTTGGTTTATGTTCACTTTTAAATGAGTACCACAAACTTTTAATAACTAATCATGAGTTATTTCGGGAAGTGATTAAAATTAGTATGTAGTGGTGGTAGAGGTAGTTATAACTTTAGACCTTTGTGTGCTCTCTATGAAGACTAATTTAAATTCAACCAAGCCGACATTTTGCCTACAAATTGCTTTATTTGGCATTAGGTTAAATTTTAATCTAGGAAGCCGCCCGTATATCGATCTTGAAGCGGCCAAGTTTCATAAAAGTAGCACGAGTCATATTTCAAACTGAACATTCAGGCGTGGCACATCTGAAGAATTAAACTGTTTTTAAGTTTGACGATTAATTTCGGCTGCAAATGCGGTGCTTAATTAATCACGCCTTTTTGCGTACACGACTTAGCTCGAACCCTTTTCTGGAAGCGAACCGTGAAGATAATAGAAACATTAGAAACAGCAACCGGCATGTTATTTGCGGGATCTTTTCCAACGCGCTATTTTACACCTAATTTATGGTCAGCCCTACATCATTTCGAGGCAGAAGTCCAGATGTCACAGCGGCCTTAATGCTCGAATCGTGTCTAAGCACTTTTCGGCGAGGCTCCCAGTCAAAATAGAACGAAAATAGACAAATTGCTCCAGAAATTCCGTCAGAGTAATCGAGAAGACAGAGGCCTAAAGAAATGCTACTTCCGATTGCTTTTAAGTTAAGTAGGCGATTTTTTGACGATAAATCTTGCCCAACGTTAAATTCGGAGCCGGGAGAATTTTCTCAGCGAACGCCGGGACTGATGATATTAAAAACAGAAGTTGGAGCGGAACTAGTTAATCTTGTAAACCTCCTAAAAATCACGTTTTGTCTCGAAAAATAACCTGCAAACGTTCTAAAATTAGATGAAAAATACTGTATGGTAAACAATGGCGTTTGTGTTTTTCTTGAGAGGATTATTTTAAACCTTGAGCTACTTAAGGTGAACTATAAACAGGGAAAGTAAATTTTTGACAGTGGTGGGTCTAGATAAGAGTTAAAATTGTTTAACAATCCGAAGCGTTTTTCACAATTTTACAGCAAGTTTTTCTTCTGTATATATTTTTGGTAATCATCATTAGGTTAACATTTTTTATTTTATGGCAGATCGAGTTGTAGCCCTCCCTAGACAGAATTCATGGCTACAGCAATGTCTTTCATGGAAAGAAAAATTTTTAATATGTATAATTCTTGTACAATAAAGTTATGCAAATGATATGTGTGTTTTACCCCAATTAATTCAAAATAAGAAATGCTATCAAATAGTGTAAAAAATAAAAATAGGTACTCAGTTAAAAGTAAGTCTAATAATGGTTGTGATAACACGAAACGCTGTATAATCGTTTTGATTGGATATTAATATACAGAAGACGGAATTTCTGTAAAAAAATTCTATTAGATTTCCAAAAAGGGATAAAGTTAAACCTCGAATATTAATTTATTTAGTTTTTGTGTAATACCTATAACAAAAAATACCAATTAGTACAGCTTCTTCTTAAATGATCAGTTTAAAACATTCGCAACTTTTTCCCAATTTAAAAGAATTCCCATCTCGTACATTAAACGAGAGAAGTGAATTTAAATAACTCCGTAGAAGAACTGAAAGTTGTTGCAATGATTTTTTTCATCCAACATTGGATTTTTTTAAATTAGCTACGATTTTTAATTTCGTAATCTGATAACGCTCTGAATTCGCTATAATTTGATTTTCTTCAAATAGTGATCGAGCTGTGATACAAGCGCGTCTGTTATTGTAACTCTTGCTCCCAATATTTGGGTCAAGTTTACTTTGTTTATTAATTGTTAGCCTAAACAAAATCAAATCGGTTCATTCCATGTCATAACTAAACTTGATATCGCTGTATTTATTTTAAACAAGTCGTTTGCAATGAATGATCGTTTTAAAACATAGCCCCACGGCCCCATATATCACTGAGAGCTTGTCTTGTCTATTATAACATGTTTTAAATTAATTAATTAAAGTAAGCCATAAATAACCAATTTATAACAATAGTATCAACTGCAACATGAACAATCAACAAACTGAGTGGAGATGTAAAGGCCCGTCGTCGTGTTATGGTGAGACAGTTGGGAATCTTATATAAATTCTGAATAGCGACAGTAGATTTGAATTCTAAACTTAACCTTTTAGATGCAGTAATCTTTCCTTTTTCATTAACCTCCAGGACTGTATTCAATTTTTTCTTTCGGTAGGTATTTTACATTTTTCAAAACTACGTCATACGAGTACTAATACGTTAATCGGTAAAATAATCCAAAGACAAAACACTCGAAGAAAATCTAGGAACAATAATTTAAGGACAAAACCTGAACGTTGCAGTCCACGGATAAAAATTCCCGTCGGAAGCAAAAGTTCGACATGGTTTTTCGGTTTTTAATTCGAACGATAATTCATTTTCTCTAATGCCCTAATGGATTTAATGTTATTGTGACAGCTTCCATACATTTCTTAAGTTTTGGAATAATATAATAACCGTTTATTTAACGAAAGACGATAAAAATTCGCGTTTAAGCTAGGTTGGTCTCCAGAGACACTAAAACAAGATTATGTGATTAACTGTTTGGCATTTGCCGTTTAGTAACCCATAGAAAAGTTTAACGCAGATATTTTTGCCGTACAGAATTTATCGGGAATAATTTTGGAAAACTAATTATTTGTGTTAATTGCTACTTTTAGAAATACAATTAATTTGACAATTTAATTAATATATTATGCAAGAAATATTTCACTTATTTAAAGGTAGCAAATCTGCAAAAGCAATCGGGGTAAGTTACTTCAACTTCTTGCATATTGTTTATTTTGCATAAGAAATTTTGCGAGAAAAAAAATTCATTGCGATAAATTAGAGCAAAACTATTCTTTTGTTTTATTGTTAGCCTCAAAGTAAAATTAATTTGATAGTTGATATATTATTAGTAAAATAATCTAGTTATATACTACAAGTGATTGGAAAAATAACCTGAAAAAAATTACTGAAATGTCCTGCGTAGCAAATCAGTATTTCACCTAGAACAAATTTCCAACCTTCAAAGCTATGTTACAAATCTTCGTAACTTTTTGTCCGGTTATTTTTCAATTCACTTATGAAATAATGTTTACGTGAAAAAAGTTTCTAAATCAAACATGATTTGCAGGAACTTTGAGTAATTTACCCGATTGCTTTTCCAGATTTACCAGTGGTATATGAGTGTATTATTTCTCGCTTTTATACCGAATTGTTTGTTAGATTACTTGCATTTTTAAAACCAGCAAATGAAACAAATGAGTAGTTTCTTAAATTTATTCGACAGTAATATCATACGCTATTATAATTTTACCGGATTAAAGCAACTGACGAGAGAGGTTTCCACAAGCGAAAAAAAATGAGATCTTAAAGTGCTTGAGAGTTTTTTAAATGGTCACAACGTCTGCGGTTGCCAGAAAATATCCATGAAATGTACTGTAATGTTTGGTTTCGTAGTTATTAAATAAAACACTATTTGGAGGAGAAAGTTTTAATGAAGTTCACGTTTACAAAATCTTTTATGAATTGTTTTTATATTAATGTACATAGCAACCAAGTCGCTAAGTTACTAATAAAATAATACAACCAGGTTGCTACATTACAGTACCATGAAGAAGTTATAATCACGAATGGTATGGTCATGATAAAAGAAACACGCTACAATCCTTATTTGCTCAATTGTTTGGTTTCGTTGTTATTACCAAGAAAATGCATTTTATTTGCGAAGTTGCTAGGATATTCCGATCTACCTTCGAATTTCCTCGCCTGACAACAATAACATCCAGGTACTGTTTTCACTTTCCTATACTTTCAGTATAGGGAAGTACCTATTGATATCAGGAAAATTTTCGAAAACAAGATTTTGACGAAAATATATGTTTTAGACCTCCAGGAACCCAAAAAAGTGGGTTTTAAAATATATCCGACTATGGGCGGGTGGGTACGTATGTGGGTATATACACTGTGTCCATAAAGTAACCCCCCCCCCTAACTAACTTTTGAACGACTTAATATTTTACTAAAAAATTTGGTGTGCTTTAATGGGAAATTAAATACTATTTTTTTTAGCTCATAATTAAATAATGTATCATTCAAAATGGCGGCTGGGCGCAATTTTGAAATTTTTTTTTAAATAGAAAGGGGGGTCGAGTGACACCTCATTTGAAAGGTCTTTTAGTTCTGCGTCTGATCCTAGAATTTCAAAGAAAAATATTTAGCCATAACAAAATGACAAACGTTTGAAGTAAAGAAGTCTATTAAAAAAAACTAAGAATTAAAGCAAAAACAAATGAAATTAAGTGTTCGAAATGTTCACCATTCACTTCTTGGCACATAAAAAGTCGGTTATGACATTCCTGCCTTACATTTTCATAAGATTCTGGAGTGATATTTCTGCAAACTTCTGTAATGCGTTTTTTACAGAAATGTCACTCCAGAAACTTATGAAAATGCTTGGCAGGAATTTCATAACCGACTTTTTATGTGCCAAGAAGTGAATGGTGAACATTTCGAACACTTAATTTCATTTGTTTTTGCTTTAATTCTTAGTTTTTTTTTAATAAACTTCTTTACTTCAAACGTTTGTCATTTTGTTATGGCTAAATATTTTTTTTTGAAACTCTAGAATCAGACGCAGAACTAAAAGATAACTTTAAATGAGGTGTCACTTGACCCCCCTTTCTATTAAAAAAAATTCAAAATGGCGCCCAGCCGCCATGTTGAATGATACATTATTTAATTATGATCTAAAAAATAGTATTTAATTTGTCATTAAAGCACACCAAATTTTGTAGTAAAATATTAAGTCGTTCAAAAGTTAGTCAGGGGGGGGGGGTTACTTTATGGACACAGTGTATGTGGGTGGGTGATGCAAAATAATTATGAAACGGATGGTCGGATTTTGGTAAGTTTTACAATTTGGGGGTTTACCAAAAATTTACAGACAAGCTTTTAAAGAAAAATACGAAACCGGAATAAGCGCAAGTTAGATAGGTTTTTTGGTAGCGTTTTTTTCCTAGACCAAATTATATAAATTTGAAAACGGAATCTGATAGAAAGCTTTAGGGCAAACTTTTTAGCTTTTGAATGGCGGCCGTTACAAATTTTTGAAAATTTTTTATTTAGCGCCTTATTACTCAAAAACAGGTTGACAGATCGTGTTTAAACATTAAATCGTGCGCAAAAATTTTTTAAAAGTTAAAAGCTATAAAGCGAAAAAATTTTCAAAATTTCGGAAATTTTTTCGCCTTTCGTCTTACCGTGAGCTGCTCCCTCTGGATTTTGTTTAAAATTATTTTCTCTACATGATTTTTTTCGGGACTATTTTCTTTAGATTATTTTACCGATTAATGTATTAGTACACGTATAACGTAGTTTTGAAAAATGTAAAATACTTCCCGAAAGAAAAAATTAAATACGGTTCTGGAGGGCGATGAAAGGGGCAAGATTACTGCATCTAAAAAGTAATACTGTCAGTATTCAGAACCTATATTAAATCGCCAATTATATCACCATACATAACACGACGAACCTTTACATCTCCACTCAGTTTATTGATTGTTTATGTTGCAGTCACTACTGTTGTTATAATTTGATTATTTATGGCTTAGTTTAATTCTGGTAGGTCAGTGTATTTATCTCGCTGGTATGAGAACCTCGCACAACATATTTTATATAACTAAAATCATTGCACACAGAACATTATTATAATTTTATTAAACACCGCATTCCTTTCTAGAGCCCGGACTTTTAGGCACTCGCATTACTAAAAAAAATGTTATTATAGACCAGACGCGCTTACAGTAATATATGGGTCCGCGGGGCTATGTTTTAAAACGAATATTCATAACAAGCGACCTGTGTTTAAAATAATTACGGCCAAGTCAGATTTAGTTATGACATGGAATGAGCCGATTTAATTTTGTTTAGGGTAACAATTAATAATCATAAACTAAACTTGACCCAAATATTGGGCACAAGACTTACATTAGCAGACGCGCTGGTAACACAGTTCGCATTTCAGAATAACTAACGCTAACCGTGGGCTACGCTCTACGGTTTTGTAGAAACTTTGCTAAAAATTAAACCCGTCGCTTGGATTGTATAATCTCAGCTACAGCCGCATTCATTTCGAGATAGGTCGAAGGGATCCGGATTAAATATGTATAATTACAGCAATCGTTTTATAATTTATTAAACTAGTGGTACTTCAATGCGCGGTCCACTACACTACCTCCTTCGTTGTTTAAACATTAGAACGCAATAGCCCTATAGATACACAATGCTTCTGTGCACAAACATTTTTTAAAAGCTATAAGGCAAAAAAATTTACAGAATTTCGGAAATTTTCAAAAAAATATTGCTCAAAAACGGGCCACACGATTTTGTTAAATTGAACTACAATCCATCCATCCATACATATTTAAAAGCTCAAAGGGTTTTCTTCTCCGGTTCCTTAAGCGGGCGGCTACCGCTTCACCAATTTGGACCATTTTTTTTAAATGAAAGGTCTCTATCCTCAGATGGAACATGAAACATTTTTATATTTTTATTCTACGTCGATTTTTCAATAATAATTATTTTAATTTATAATATATTTGAAAGTCTGCTAGACGCGCTTCACTTGAGGCGATTGCTCTCTAACGCCTTCTAGAAATTTATGAAAATTTGAGTTTTAACGCCTATGTACCCAAAAACGAATTATCAGATCAGGATGAAACTTGATAATAAAAAGCTATACAATGCTGCAAGCTACTAGAACTTTTGAAACCGCGAAACGCAATAAATATCAAATAAAATTTTGTTAACTGGTAGATCGCTACAATTTGGTTTGTGTTCGCTAACTTTTTTGCGACACCTTCTATTAAGTTTTAAAAATCGATAATTTCCACCCCCTTATTTAATAAACGGGAACTGATAAAAAATTTCTGTTCAGGCTAAATTGCTCATGAGTGATAGTAGAATAAAGTTCTCAACTTAATTTAGCATTTTCTTCCCCCACCCTATTTTGGTTGAACGAATTTATCCTTCCCTTTTTCGGTTTCTTTAATTCCAAGGAATCTTTTATAAAAAATCAAAAAGTTTTTAAATATTTTTTATTTTAAATTTATTATTATTTATTACCTAATTACATATGTATAAAAACGGATTTATTTAAACTTTGCTTCTATTTCTAAAGACAAGTTTTTGCTTCGCTGAATTTTTGTCGTGAATGGCCTGGCTTGTGTTCGCCGATATCAGATTACCGTCGCACAAAATTGCGTATATTAAATTCCTGTTATAACCTCTGATCTAGAAAGTTTCGATTTACCCCTATTTTACATAAAAGCGCCGTGACGGGCGACTTCGACTTTCGGAATTTCTAAAATAGCTGTTGACAGGCACTTTGTCGCCCTAAGTGGCGGTATGTAAAGTCAAGAAGACCCTTCGAAGAGCGATTCGACTTTTTACAACATCCGGTACCTTAAGTATATTTAGGTGTTAAATATTCCACAGATCCCGGTGCTCAAATGGCGGATTTATTTGTTTATCTTCAGCTAAAGCAGAATGTGACAGGATCGTTCCTCACGGACCGATTCTGACGTGTAAGTGGATAATTTTTAGCTGGGGTGGAGTTTACACGATTCAAAGTTTCCTTAATTTCTATTTTTAAATTATTTAGTTACTTAAAAATTTATTATACATAACACTGTACTTTCCACATTTTATTTAATTTTAAATTTAAAATTTCATTCTGGATACGTTTCAATTTTTCCGGTACCTATCCAATTCTTGTTTTGACAAGGCTTATACTTAACCTCTCAATACTGTTGTATTCCTATAGGCGTTTAATCTCTACACAAGTTTGCAAAGGGTCGCAATACAGGGTTGCGCAAAAGTACGGAACAATGCAAATATCTTTAATACGGCAACCGCGATTTTGACAAAAATTTGAAAAATGAAGGTATAGGAGGTTTAAAAGGACTTCCGGTTTAGCCGAAAATGATATCAACTTTTTTATTTTAAATAATACACCCTGTATATTTTTTATATATCGATAGAACTCTTTTTTGCGAGTTCAGTGATATAAAGTTTCATGCCTTTATTTTCAATAATTCGAGAGATATTGAACAATAATATTTCGTAATTGTTATCTAGCAGCTCATGGAAACAAAAGAATGTGAGAAGCCTGAACAGTTTTGTAAAGTTTTCGGATTTGCTTGGTTCGTGTTGTGTTTTTTTGATGTTTGATAGATTGGGCAGTGTGGTTGCAGTAATCAATTAATTAACCAAAATTAATTAAAACTGCTGAATTTAACATCAGAAATGGTTTAATTAACAGAAAGAGAACGAATTCAAATTTTAATTATGGTTGGGTTTGGTGAGCGTCGTAGAATTCAGCAAGAAGTTTGTACTTTATATAACAATTTGCAATCTTTCTGTGAATTGAACCATTTCTGATGTTAAATTCAGCAGTTTTAATTAATTTGGATAATTAATTAATTATTGCAACCACACTGCTCAATCTATCGAACATCAAAACAACACAACACGAACCAAGCATATTTGACAACTTTACATAACTGTTTAGGCTTCTCACTTTAGTTTGTTTTCATGAGCTGCTAGATAACAATTACGAAGCATTATTGTTCAATATCTCTAGAATTATTGAAAATAGAGGAATGACACCTTATATCACTGAACTCGCAAAAAAGAGTTCTATCGATATCTTAAAAAATATACAGGGTGTTCCATTTAAAATAAAAAAGTTGATATGATTTCCGGCTAAACCGGAAGTCCTCTCAAACCGCCGATACTTTCGTTGTATCTGCCGTATATCGGAACCTTCATGTAGAAAATTTTGTCAAAATGGCTGTTGCCGTATTAAAGATATTTGCGTTGTTCCGCCCAACCCTGTATATCTACATACTTGGTCATGCTACCAGTATAAAAATAAAATATTTTTGAATACATATAAAGTAAAAATGTTAGAGAAATGTCCTGACAAAGTTTTTTATTTATTTGTGCTTAGTTATGAATAATTTGGAAATAACTTTATTCAAACATATTTGAGAAAAATAAAACTAAATGAAATAAAACATAAAAAACGGAATGCAAGCTTTTTATGTTAAAAGCCTCGGGTAAATTAAGCTTAAAAGCTTCAATTAACCTTCAGGTGTTCATTTGAACGTTAAAATTACACTCGAACATAAATTCGGTTTAAAGCAAATACGTGTTATAAAGTAAAAGCTTGTTATATCAAGCCACACAACAAAACAAAGAGAGAATAACGGCAACATAAAAGACAATTTGGAAGTGATTCGTGAACCCATTTAGATGATGAATGTTTGAGCTCCTTACGGAACGTGTGTGATGCAGCCAACATGAGACATAAATAAGCAAACAAAACGCAAAATAACTAGACGTATAACTATTATTAACTAGTTTTGTGGTTGTCGCACATTAGGCTTTCTGCCGACCTAAGCTTTAATGAAAGTAAATGTGCTATTCACGTCAGAATTAGTTACAAGCGACACTTCTGCTTTCTTGTGACTACTTTTGGATATCATTTGTAAAAGAGATATTATTTGGTATCTTTCCGTGTTATCATGTTGAAAAAACCCCTAAAAGTGTAACCATCCAAAATAAATCGCAAAATAAATGTAACAGTTATACTTACTGATTATCTGTATATAAAATACTTAATTACTTTAACAATATTTATTTATTTTAACCTTACACGGATTTCGGCATGTTTACATGCTATTGTCAAAGGTTATATTAGAAAGTAAACAGTTAGTGTTGTTATAGCAATAGAACTTGGTGACTTGATCTCGGTAATCGTCTGCAGATGACTTGATTTCTTATTCCAAAATGTCCAATAGAGGAGAATTTAAGAGATCAATTTGCTCATTCATTAACGGTACAGTTTTTAAATGTTTGTGAATTTCAAAAGCTTCTAGTATATCTAACTTACGTTTATCATCACAAAAGTGTAAACATTTTATAGTGTTATTAGATATCGTTGAATGATTGTGTTCTAATAAGTGTTTAGCGTAATTGGATTTATGGGGGTGTTTGTATTTGTAACAACGTACGTGTTCTTTATACCTAATATCAAAATTTCTAATTGTCTGGCCTATATAAACCGAATTACAATGCGAACAGTTTAAATTGTAAATGCCTGATTTTAGCAAATCGTTTGTTTTTGATATCGCATTAAACAAAGCGTTAAGATGTTTCTAGTTGTTTTAAAACTTACTTTACATTTATTTGTTTTGTTTATAATTTTAGCAATTTTTTGTGATTTTTCAAAATATGGGATCGAGGCATATTTAATTGTAGGTATCGAATAAAGTTAGCATATTCGGATAAATTTTTTAAATGGCTAATTTCTAATCTTTTTCTTTAATTAATGTATCGATGAGTTTAGTATTATAACCATTACTGTATGCAATTTGTTTAATAATAATTTGTTTATAAATAAAGTTATACTTACTATTTGTCGGGGAAAATTTATTTAATGGCTCGCTGAATTGGTGAAGTTTCTCGTTGTAGTATCCTTGGGATTGGACGTTCTGAAATAAAACAAACTTTGAAAATATTTTAACACTACAGCAAACTAAAAGAAAGTCAAGAATGTAATTACATTAGATGGCGAGTTTTCAGTTCAAAACAATACCAACGTAACCATGGTTTTGAAATTGTAGTTAAACTTACATCGGTTAATAGTTAGTTATTTAAACTACAAGGAATTACCGACGTATTAACAGTCGCGGAAGCAGCGTCGTCCAAAGAAATTTGGAGCTCCTGGGCTAAGAATTCGTAGCGCCCTAACAGCAGGGGTAACATTTGAATTTAGAATAAAGCATCACTGGAAAAAACAGCCTCGGATAAAAACCTTAAAAATATCCCTGAAAAGGAGGCCCTGGAATAAAATCGCCAGGAAAACAAATCCCCAGAAAAAAAGCCCCAGGAAAAAAGCACTGGAAAAAAAGACCCAGGTAAAAAGACTTGGAAGAAAAACAGTAAAACCAGCCCAGAAATAGCCCCGAAATAAATCCTTAAAAAAAAGCTATTTTTTGGACTTTCAGGAACTCA
The DNA here is from genome assembly GCA_958336395.1 of Ctenicera cuprea. Taxonomy (NCBI): domain Eukaryota; kingdom Metazoa; phylum Arthropoda; class Insecta; order Coleoptera; family Elateridae; genus Ctenicera; species Ctenicera cuprea. The sequence continues at coordinate 20,428,008 of OY284493.1, forward strand.
AAAAAGTTGTTTTTAAAAAATGTCTGTCTGGTGTATGTGTGGGTTTGTATGCGTGAGTGTGAGTTACGCGTTATAACTCCCGAACGGATGGTGCAAAGACCAAAGTCGATGAGCTTCGGAATGTCAAAACCTTCAAAATCAAAAATTCACCGTCAAAATCAGCTTTTATATTTATATCGGAAATTGGAAGCGGATTTAGACATGCTTTTTGGTAGCATTTATATCGGAAAACAAATTTTTTGAAACGGGAAACGGAATTTGATAGAAAACCTTAGGGCACATTAAACTCTTTTTTTCTAACTTTCTAGCTTCAAAATAGCGGCCAATATGATTTTTGGAAAATTTTCACTTTAACTCTTTATTGCTCAAAAACGAGTTCACAGACCGGGATGAAGTTTGGTATTAAAACAGTCTAGAGGAACACAATGTTACTAGCAAAGTGAATTGTACAAATGAAAACTGTGAAGAGGCTGTTTTTAACGGGGATGTCTTTACAGGTGATTTTCCTTCAGGAGATTATTTTTCCGTGGAGTTTTCCAGTTACATTTTTTAGGGATATTTTTTCTGCACACCGTAACATTCAGACAAACCTCCACTAGTTCACACAACAACACAACTGCTACAGGTTTATACATACGCCTGAAGTTGGTAAACAGGCTCGTATTCTTCTCGAACACTAACGGACACTTTCTACTCAATTTTTACACAAATAGACACACACTGTCTTATAACCAGACCAGATTTTTTTTGTCTACCTGTTAGATTGACGGCGATACTATAGGTATATACCGAGCTTCCACTAGTTGTGATTCACTAAGAGCATTATTGTAAAAAAAAATTAAAAAAATTAAATATGTACTTAAAAAAGCATTTTTATTACATGTGGTACCGTGAAGCATAATTATTTAAAACAATATATTTTATAGGTAATCGCGAGGCGCCCTTTTGGGCCCGGCGCCCTAGGGCTATAGCCCAATTAGCCCAACGGTTAGGATGGTGCAGTACCATTCTAACCATTGGGAAGAGTAATATAAACAGAGGCGGAGCCGAGGTTCATATTACCTTCTGATAATGTTATATCCTTACATTGCGTGTTGCTTTGTTATATTTTTCCCACTACCAGTAGCAATTAGTTTAAATCAATAAAAATATATTTAAAAATTTGACATCTGTCATCAGAACTACGATCACAATTTTATTTATTCATTTTTATTTCGCAAGTTAGCTGTAAATCTGTGTCATTACTAACATGTGAGCAAACGAAAGTGACATCGAGTTTGGCTTTGAAAATTGAAACGTATGTCTGTTAGAACTTCAACTTTGACATGACTTTGACATTTTTAGAAGTAATAATGCACATGACAATGTGATTTCGCTTTCGTTTGTTCACATTGAATTAATCACAGACATGTTTCCATTTTCAAAGCCAAACTTGATGTCACTTTCGTTTGCTCACATGTTATTATTTTCAGCCACAATATAATAAATTAATAAATAATGATTATTATCGATGATATTTTTAAGTTAAACTCGAGTTGCAATTTCAATGAGTGCGGATGCACGAGTTGAATGTGCTGCTTCAGTGTTAACAACAATAAATCATCGATAATTAATCATAACACGAGTTACATTTACTAAGAGAATATAATGAATAAAACAATATGGCTAATCAAAATTATTTTAATACGTGTCATTTTATTGTAGATGCTATGCTCGTAAGGTGGTAAGCAACGCAACATACGTAAATAAGGCAATAGGATTTTGCTTTTTATTACCGCTAGGATAGAATGCAACTAGGCGTCTTTATGCAACTGATTGGTCTAAATAGCGTCACGTGCCATATGAATTATATTCTTCTTGAAATGGAAGCTATTACGTTCTAAATGTTTTAAGGCACATGCATTACTTGTAGCTATAGATGTATGGCGTACTTACACAGCCGGTAGTAGGAAAATATAATAAAATTGCAAACAACGTGTAGTTTGCAGTAAGAATTTCAACTGCAAGTAATAAAATTAAAATTAAACCCAAAAAAAGAGCAAAACACTTTGCCTGGATTTTTCTACATATATGTAGCTGAAAAACTTTTACCTTTTTTATGTTCAAGATTATTTATACAGAACGTTATAGCCACACACCAGAGTTGCAGTACAAATCAAACGCACATTAACACTCTCCACAAAGGACAAATGCCACGTCATACAGATATAACTACCACCTAACTGATAACCACGGCTGCTCCAGGATAATGTCTTTGATTTGGGTTCGCATTACTTAAAGTCACTGGCTCAACTAGCGGGAGCTGCCTGCTGTTGTGTTATAGTATTTAGAAACTGGAAATTTTGTTTATAATATTTTTTTATAATTTGATAACAGATTCTTTAGGATTAAAGAAAGCTAAAAACGGAAGGACAAATTCGTTCAATAAAATTTGGATAAGAAGAAGAAAATTACCACCTCTAATTTTTGATGTACCTAAAAATTAAGTTGTGAATCTTATTCTACTATCACTCATAAGCATGTCAAATCCTCCTACATAGTAATATTGTGCCCCCCATAAAACTACTAACGCTCCAAATGTGATCCCTATCTGCCAACTCGTTTTTTAATGATTAGACGTGAAAGTCTTTCTTATAAAGATGCGGATTAAATTAGATACACTTCCATTGCAATATTCTTCGAAGGTGCTTAAGTCAAGTCTGCCCTATAGTTAGTAGCGATATTATCAATAGGACGGGCGGCGCCTAGCGGAGGGTTTCGTAACTGCGCTGCGTACGAGATGTAAGTAAGCTGCTGTTGTAGTGTCTGTTTTTGAATAAAATGCTGCCAACGACCTTGCCTTACGTCAGTTTTTGTTTTCGGTTTTTATTTAAATGGTTCTTTTATGCGTGAATTTTCTATATATTCCGACATTTAAAAGCTTATTCTAATTGAAAATTCTTTCTCGAGATATGAGGAAACGAACACACATTACTATTTTAAAGTTAGATAGTTTGGACAAAATTCACTAAATTTATTTCGATATCATCTATGATATTTTGCTTTCAAATATATACAATTATGGTTTTGGAAGAAATAACAGCAAAAGAACATGTCTAACTCGGTTTCCAACTTTAAATTTTTCAATAGATTATGTTTCAAATGAATTATTTTTGATATGCCCTTATATTTCAAGTTTCATCACAATCGTGCCAGTCGTTTCGTAGATTTGCTAGAACAGATAGTCATCATCATATTCTAGCCCTAGCAGCTATTTTACATCAGAGTACTTCTACGAAGAGTGGCGGTAGCTCAGTCTCTAACGCTGAAGGTCTAGGGTTCGATTCCCCGCCGAAGCCATGCAACAATAAAAATCTATGCCCCAACCCGCCACTCACATTCCCCAATCCGGTGTAGGCAGCCGTGTGGTCTTTAGTCGTTCGGATTCGACATTAAACTGTAGGTCCCCCGTGCTCCACCTTAGCGCTAAGGAGAGTACGTGGCAGAGAAGAGTGCCGGTGCCCAGCAGTGGGACGTAAAGGCTGATTACGACTTCTACGATTCTATCGTTACATTATCACTTATTAGACTAAGTAGCGACTCATTACTCACACACCTGCTTATAAGACTCATATCCTATATAAGTGTAGCTACAAAAAAAACGAATAAAGTTGAAAATAGTTTGAGTATGAATAACAAAATTCTTTACAGTATTTATTTGTTTTAATTTTATACGTATTTCGACAAGTTTACATGTCATTATCGAAGCTAGCTTGTATACAAGGTGTTTTTTAAATTAAGTAGCGTTATTTATACAGTAGATATTTCATACAAAAGGAATACTTTTTACCCAATAAAGTGTGGTCCTCAACCTCACCGTTTGAAAGATACAGGGCGTTGAAAACTTTTTCTTTATTTGGTGTTTTCTTGATATTTTTAAAACGACGCGAGGTATTCAGATGAAAATTTGGGGACGATTGTTACTAATAAGCACCCACTATTGTACACGTTTTTGCCGCAATATGTTCACCAGCGGCGTAGTCACAAGAGGGGTGAGGCACCTTTTTTATGCAATGTACGTTAGCACGCTGATTAAATTCATTGTTTTATATTTTTCTGTCCAAGAGTTTGAATAAACTTGAGCGGTTTCACACATGGAAAACACCTTTGTAAACTAAACGCCAATAACCTCAAAAACTCAGCAGTCTAAAAATCCCGTTGTTCTTAAGCTGAATGTACAATTTAAATATACAAAAAAAACTTGAATTTAATAGGCTTGCTAACGTACATTGCTTAAAATAGGGGCGTAACTACGCTGCTAGTTGGCATATTGCAACAAAAACCCGAACACTATTGGGTGCTTATTAGTAACAATCGTCCCCAAATTTGCATCGAAAAAAGATCAAATTAAATAAAGATTTCAACACCCCGTATCTCTGAAACGGCGAGGTGGCAGACCACAGTTTATTAGGTAAAATGTCTTACTTTTGTATGAAATTAGGGTACTTAATTTGGAAACACCTTGTATAAATATAAATAGGTATAAGGTTAAAATAAATAAATATTGTTGAAGTTCATAATAAAGTATTTAATTAGATATTTATACTCAATATGAACTTCAACAATTGAAAGATAGAGGTTTTACATAAAAAAATAGTTTGGTTTGAAAATCGACAGGAAACAGAAATATTATAAAACAACCAAGAAATGGCGACGACCGGAAGAACTGGCCTTGATCTAAATATTACTACCTAAATATAAAACAAATAAGCTTAAAATCTGATATTACTGACAACGAACAGCAACTTTGATCTAAACGCAGTCTTTGATCGCTGCTTGTTTATAAAATAAAAATTTGAAATTAAAAATCAATGGAGGGAGTTACTTACTAGAAGATGAAAGAACTAAAAAATAATCAAAGTATTTGCAGAAATGTTCTGTAACAGAGTTTGCTTTTGTATTATATTAAAGTACTTATTTTCCTTGTGAATTTATTTTCCTATACTTCCCCTGTACTCTTAAAAAAGAAAAAAGGCGCAAGGCTTCTATAAAATCATAACATTACCCGTGGTGCTTAGAAATGTAAAAAAAAGGTTTTTCATTTATAATAAAAAACTGCATTTTATCAGTTTTTTTGCTTAAATTGTTTTTTTTTGTGAATTTTATTTCAATCAATCGCGTTTGGCCTTTTTTGAATTAAATAATTATTTCAGCTTGGATGCTTTTCTATGTCTAATAAACTATAAGAAAATAATAAATAAATATGTAGAATATTATAACACCACACCATCATCTTTGAAATTACAAAAAAAACAAAAAACAATTACTCATGGCTTTTTAAAATAAAACACAGTTTTTTTACCATTAAATTTCTGATAGTGAGTGCTATATGAAATAGAAACTTTGTTTTTGGCGCAAAAGCATGAAACTATACTAAAGATCTTTAGCAAGGAATATTAACGAAAGTAGCAAATGCGGGGAACAATATAACTATTAGAAAGCTATAAGCAATTTTGATTTTTGTGGAAGAGATTAGAGAAAACGTATTTGTGACAGCAAAGGCATAGAATAAGGTGGCAGAAAATGTGCTAACATTAGGCCGAAAGCAAACCGTTACGAAGACCTTTAAAGACGACCCGAAAAAATGTATCGACGGTGTAGGAGAAAATCTAATAAGACTACATCAGAAACAGAAAGACACTCAACAGCCAGGACCTATAGAGGAAATGATCGAGGCAGTGGCGGAACAAACTTACTTTGTTAAAGTCCGTAGGTATTTAACAATTAACAATACAACCAATGTTAACTCTTCAACCAACTTTATTAGCTGAACAATTAACAATGGTTTTATCATTAAATTTTTTTATTTCTCAAGATTTACAAATGTTTCCCCCTTGGATTTAGTTGTTTATATAATTCGTTAGTTATTTATGAGACGTTAAATAGCGCGTGGTGCCAGCGCCACTATTTTGTTTCTTCTACAATACAGTATTAACAGGTGGGGCAATTTACAAGTGACAAAAAACGAGGGTATAAAACACACACCTAAGTTTTATGTACAACTAGGTAGTCACCACGATGGCATTCGGTATCGGCAATAAGGTACAACTTTGTTTCCATCCTCAAAGTTCTCGATAATATTATTTTAACGAGCAGAAAAAAAGACGAAATAGACGAAGCTACAGCTATCCGAAAAGAAAATGGAACAATTTGAATTTATTTTTATGTTAACATTTCAGTGTGAAATTTTGGAAAATATTCACTTGTGTTCAAAAAGTTTACAAAAAAGTGATGCTAGCTTAGACTCGGCCAATGAACAATTGAAAAATACTTTACAAAGAGTTAAAAACATGAGAAAATTTTTCGTAAAAATTAAAGAGAATTGGCAGTGGACATAGCTAACTCGTACAAAATAATGCCTATTTTTGAAAATAGACCAAAGAAGAAAATTAAGAAATTCTTTGATGAGTTATCTGAAGATGAGCGCTTAAATAATGCGGGAGAAATTTTTAAAGTAGTAATTCTTTACTGCACAGTTGACATTCTAACTACTCAATTAAAAGAAAGATTTAAAAGTGTTAAGGCAATTTAAGACAATTTTAATTTTTTATCTCCACAAAATTTTAGTACTTTAAGTGAGGAGGAATTAATTATACCGTAGATCAAGAAAATTGCATTCCATTTACGACAAAGATTTATCAAATGATTTTGCCCATCAAACTATTAGTTAAAAAAAGGGTTTAAGCGACGGCATTTCAAGATTAGAGACAATATTGAACCCTGCACATTATGTATTTATTGAAAATAGGTGTCTTGCATCCAATTTACCGGATGTAAGCAGTACAGTGTTACTGTTTTTAACTTTACCCGTGAGTGCATCCTCAGTCGAACGTTCTTTTTCAAAAGTTAAACTAATAAAAACCTATTTATGCAATGCTATGGGACAACAGCGCTTTCAGACCTATCTCTGATAAGTATAGAACATGAATGTATAAAAAACTTAGATATAGACACTATTATTAATAACTTTGCCAAAAAAACCTCTCGACGAACACTTATGATACTTTTGTCGTTCATATTTTAGGCCTGGGGGCCCATACTGGTTTGTTCCGCCACTGGATCGAGGAAACTAAGATCCAGCTAAAGTCATGAGCAGAGTGCGGATTTATACCCATTTAGTTTTTTAAAATAAGCGCTTATAATGAGCTTGATAGATCAGAAAAAAAGCAAGAAAAATCACAATATAACCAAAATAAAAAAAAACGGCAAAAATTGTAATTTATTTTGCATAAGAATAAGGTATTATTACAAATATTTTAATAAAAAATAGAAACTAGAAAACGTAATTAACAACAAATGAAAATATACTTTGATATAAATTTCCTTGCCGTTCAAACTATGTTTTTATTACAAATTTAACTAAAGCATATTGTCGTAAAACGATAGAAATTTTGTAAATAAGATTGTGAAAATAAGAAATATTACCTTACGGTTTTCATGCAGCTTCTGCAAAATATTTCGTTATTTTCAATAACCAATTTTGGAAAATCTTTAAGCAAGTTGCCGTTGCATACCTATTTATTGTTCACTTTAAGCATTATATAATTTCAAATAAGAATTATTCACGAAACATCACAACACAATGGAATGCTCCAAATTACTGACTTTAACAAAAGGCAAAACTATGTTTTTAGCCTTTTTAAAGAGATTATCAAAAAGCTATAGCGGCCGCCATTTGAAAACTAAAAAGTTCGATTTGCCTTAAGTTCTTATCTCCGATTCCATGCTGAAATTTTCAAAATCTTGTTTTGGAAAAAAACGCTACAAAAAACATATCTAACTTCCGTTTCCGGTTTTGTATTTTTTTGAAAATCTTAACTAGAACTACAATTTTCGATATAGCTCTTGATTTAAAATTTCATTCAAATCGGTCCAGTACTTTCGCCTGTAGAGGCGTCACCCACTCACCCACACACCTATCCACAGACAGACATTTTTTAAAAACCTACTTTGTTGGGTTCCCTGAGCCCCAAAACTTGTATTTCCGTTAAAATCTAGATTTAGAAAATTTTCATGAACTCAATACTTCCCTATACCGAAGGTTAGATATACTTAAAACATTAGATTAGTAGTCACAGGGGTTCGCCACTGAGCGACTTCCCCTCTCACGTCACATATAGTATATAAGAACAAATTTGTTTGTTAGCCCTATGGCTTGTTATAAATTTTGCATTAATAAATATGAAAACCAAAACAAAATATTAATTGTCTTGGTTTACTGACGTCCAGCTATCGTACTATTTTATCGATAGTCGAAAATCAACAATGATGGCCGTTATACACTGTGTCTATAAAGTACCCCCCCCCCCAACTAACTTTTCCTGATCTTAGAGTTTCAAAGAAAAATATTCAGCCATAACAAAATGACAAATGTTTGAAGATAAAGAAGTTTATTTAAATGAAATAAGAATTAAAGCAGAAAGAAATTAAATTAAGTGTTCGAAATGTTCACTATTTACTTCTTGGCACATAAAAAGGCGGTTATGAAATTCCTGCCTTACATTTTCATAAGTTTCTGGAGTGATATTTCTGCAAACTTCTGTAATGCGTTGCTACAGTTCTTCAATTGTTTCTGGACGGGTTCTGTACATATTCGATTTCAGATATCCCCATAGAAAAAAATCTAAGGGGGTTAAATGTGGGGAGCGAGCCGGCTATTTTACAGGCCCCCGCCTACCAATCCATCTTTCAGGAAAATGTCCGTTGAGAAAGTCAGAAACAGGCCTATGATAATGAGGCGGCGCACCGTCTTGTTGGAACATAACGTTTTCAATATTATTTCCAGCCACCTGAGATATTTCTGAGAAAATTTTGTCCTGCAAGTGAAAAAGTGAACTACTGGATAAAAAAATCAAAACAATTTTGAATTGAGTGAGTCCATTTGTTTAAAATCCGCCACTTTGTTATGACTGAATATTTTTCTTTGAAACTCTAGGACTAATGAGGTGTCACTAGACCCCCTTTCCATTAAAAAAAATTAAATTTAAAATGGCGCCCAACCGCCATTTTGAACGATACAAAATTTAATTATTAGCTGAAAAATAGTATTTATTTTACCATTAAGGCACACCAAATGTTGTGGTAGAATATCAAATCGTTTAAACGTTAGTTGGGGAAGGGGAGGGGGGTTTACTTTATAGATAGACAGTATAAAATGTTATAAAAGAATTCTTCCTCAGAGTCTTTTGCTCTCGATAGAGCGTGGTGACTTTCTCTCCCATGCCTGTGGTGAGCGTTCTTAATGAATCACACAGACATAAGGGACCTACTGTTTAACGCGAGCTCCGAACCGCAGGAAGCGGGGAAAGTTTTCTAGGTAGAATACCACGCTGGTTTGCCATTGCCTTGCGAGGGAGAACGGCCGTTCAAAATCCGATCGTCTGGTACTGGGATTTGAAACCCAGACCCCAAGCATAGCAGTCTAACGCTTTAACCGCTAGCCCACAGTAGCCTCTACGCATACAAGAATTAGATGCAGAATAATAAAGTATCTCAATAATGTACGAGCGAAAAACATGTAGTATAACCGGTACATGAGTAATAGTCAAAAGCAGAAAATCGGAAAGTACGAGCTTTTCAGTTTTGTCAGAAACTAATTTTTTTTTCAGATTATTAATGAGCAAAAATGTCGCAACTTTGCTCGATCATTATCATATCTCTTCAAATAAGAGAGATGTCAATGGTGAGTTTTGAAAAATGGTTATATCAATTGAAAAAAATAAAAAACGACGTTTAAAAATTCCATGTTCGCAGCTTAGGCCAAATTTTATAACATGTTGACAAAACCTTCCCGGCCACAAATGTAGACACTCGGGGGCGGTTTCCCGACTAGGCCTCATAGGCCCGTGCTTCGGGGCGCCGGCTTTAGGGGGCGCCCGAGGGTTAACAAAAAATTTTTTTTCTGTAATTATTAATGAATATTTTTGGAAAACTAAACTTTGCGTTTTAATACAAAACCTGGATACGCTGTGTATCACAATAATAGCGAATTTGATGCGTAAAACTGTGTATTTTGTTAAAAAAAAATAAAAAATTTCCTCGGGCCCCTAACCTTCGTTACAAGGGCGCAAAAGGTGGCTGTGCCTAGGGGCGAATTACACCTAAAACCGGCACTGGCTAGACATGTAGGTATTGTGGTACACGAAGCGTAAAACAAAAGCGAGTAAAACGAGAAAGTTCAAGCTCGTCCTAAATCTAGTTTAGAGAGAAAATGTAATCCCAGCGTAATTTATAATTACCGTGGCTTAAGCTGAAAGTTATACGGCCCGGTTTACAAAACGAAAAGTCAGGAATGTTGACATGTGCTGGCCGCATAAATGCCGCAAGTATCGTTTTCTAAACACCCGTTGAAATAATGCCAATAACGATGTTATGCCTGTTCGTTGAAATTCTGAAATATTGCCTTGGAGTTAGACTAATTGCGACCTCTCGAAATAATTAAATTCTCTTCAATCATTGTCGGGAAAAGGAAGCACCTACAAAAAGCCTCTCTCTGATTGCGATTCTTTCTAAGTTGAAAGCGCTGACAGGCGATTTCAGGACGAAGGAGTTTCCTTTTTTACGCAACGCCTTGCTCCAAAAGCTTTTAACATTACCCTTAAATATTTCAGACACGTTTGCGCTCCAAGTTACAACTTTTAATGCGCCTCAAGTAATTTACGAAAATCAATCATACTTAACACCTCAATCAATTTTTATTTTGTTTTCTATTTATTTATTTCTGTATTCCTAGACATTTTTGATGTAGTCTTCAGTTGTAACTAACGGTAACATTTACTAATTTAAAACTTTGGGTTTTCTTTACCAAATAGCTATCATACTCTTCATTGGAGTTATTTCGTAAAAAGGGCTGTGAAATAATATTTTTGTCCTGTGGAACGCAGTACACTTGTCCGGCGCCATCGACCTGATCAAATCTAGTACAAGGTCGAGAAAATCTGACCTAGAAAACGCGTAAAATTTGGATAATTAAGTAAAACTTTTACAAATGCTGATGTTTTTTTGCTTCCGTTCCTTCTCATAATTGCAAATAATAAATAATAAGAAAAACTACCTAGAACATTGTACTACACTTATTTTTAGGCCTATGAAGAGAGAAGTTATAAGAAGTAAATCGTTTGATGGAGCTTTTCTCCCTAAACTGATTTTTTAATGTTAGCTGTTTCTAATCACCATTTTTCAATTTACGGCTAGAATAGTAATGTAAGAAAGAGTATGGTGTTGCAACTCCTATAATTTGTCTATATAAAAAATTCGTCCTAAAAGTTTGACAATCTCGGGACTATTTATAAGATTTGCGCATAGATGGCGCTCTTAAAACTTCAAATTTAAAGTAAATTTCAAACTTAGCGCGGTTTGATAATTACTTATATCGTTACTTGACCATTTTTGATACCTATCCTGTATACAACAATTGTTTGTTAAGGTTAGGTTAATTAGTTACTTCCGTTTTTACTTTTATTAATGAAATATACAAGTAAGTGAAACATTTATTCAACATTTTTACGTAATGTTTATAGGTTATTGTAGTTATCTTAGTTGGAAAAAGGTATAATTAAACTTAAATGTACATTGTACCAACAACCAACATTATTCGACAAACAAGTCGCCACAATAAGGTGGTTTTATAGTGCAAAAGCAAACTGTATTCATAACAGAAGTAGTCACCAGAATAATAGGACTCGTTATTTACTAGTACGAAATGTACGCGTTACTTCCAGTCACTGCATAAACTTAATTTGGTACAAAGCATAATTGTTCTCAATTATCGGGTTGTGTTTTAGTCTGTAATTCCATCAAATTAGCAATTATAGGTAAACAAAATAGGTAAATTTGCCTTAGGAACAGCAAATAATGATAAATCTTTGTTATTGCCTTTTGATAGGCCGCACAAACAACAGTATTGTGGCATTTTTGCCTACAACATTACCGTGGTAATAAATAAATAAAAACGCTTCTTACTTTTTAAATTTACTATAAAATAAAATTGACGTTTACAGTTACGCCATCTGTCAATAAAATTTACAAGGAGCCCTGAGATTGCCAAAGTTTGGAGATGAAAACAATCAAATAGAGTGCAAACACCATTCTTCATTACATCAGTGCTAGAATCTTCAAGCTTTTAACTGCGCGTTGTGAGTTCTAACCAGGGACGTGCACTGTAACCGAAACGAAAACCGAAATTAAATATTTCTTGACCATAACCGTGCGTAATTATTTTAAGAATAAACCGCTTTTTTTCGTTCCGACAATTGTAGAACCACAGATAAGGTTAACACTACAGATATACGGTAAATATGTGAGCTATCGGCAGCTTGTTTTATATGCTTAATAATCTGCAAAAAGATGGCGCTGCAATGACAATTTATAATTAAGTCACAGATGACTGTAATTGAGCAGATTACTTAGCACATATTCAAACCAAAAGTTAGACGGCCATTTGCCATGTTTAATTGTCAAATGCCAATTTTTCGTAAATAATTAATATTGAAGCCAATTCTACTTAAATTATATTCATGATGTGAGAGATGCACTCAAATACCCGATAAAACAGTTTCCAACACATTTCAACAGTAATAAACAAATAGCGATAGCAGCGCCCTAAAATTGGTCTGGTGCGTTGTAGCCAAACTAACGCTAATTTTGTCTCCAAATATGAGCGGACATTTTGTATAAAGGGTCGTATATCTGTAGTGTTAACCTTATCTGTGGTAGAACTGCCATTTGTTTATTGTAGCAAATAACAATAAGTATTTACTTGTTAGTATTCGCATTTGGCATGTTCAACCCTTTTGATTCACCCCTAGGGTTGTAGCCAAAACAACGATTAGGGTTAATAATGTTTCCCAAAGGCGAACGTAAAGTTTTTGGCAGTATGACGTCATCGTATAACATGATATGAATACTTAACCAGCAGGACACATTTTTTTTATAGCAAGTACTTAATTTTTGTGTTATTGGTAGTCAGCGAGCGATAGTGGGCATATTGCTACGCCTGCGGCGCTGCCCCTATCAAGAAACATTCCAGAAAACATGAACAGTAGCACGTCACCATGTACACAACAACAACAAACAATAATAACATATGGACCTCTATTTCAAAAAGTAGTACAATTACAATTTTAAAAACGTTAACGAACAGGATTCGAACTCACAACGCTGCATTTTAGTACTCAAGCGCAGCGTCTGTTGATAGTCGATACAAGAATACAAAACACATACATAAAAAACACGTTATTTGTCGTTCAATTTTAAATTGCCGGTAAACTTCGCTGCATGTTATCCGATGACGGCATACTGTATATCGGCAAAATATTGCTAGCCGGCTGGTCACTTTGATATATCGTAGGGGAACAGTGTAATTAAGCATTTCATGAAAAACCCAAGCATGGTCTCTTTTCCGACTACCGGCAATGTAAGTACGCCATACATCCATGGTTACAAGAGATTACATTTGTTTATTGGTTACACTTAACTACGGAACTTAATAGTGTCACTTACAATTGTAGGAAAATAATGGTCATACAGATTTATAGCAACAGGCACTTTGACAAAAACGATAATTCTTTTACTGACACCAATTTTTCGTGATGATTTCAACATTTTTTTTAATTGCATGGCATAATTTTATCCACTTAATCTTCTCGAGAATTGACTTTGTTTTCATCAAGAAATACCGTTAGACACCGGTAACTGTAACCAAAACCGAAATTTTTAGTAGTACCGGGAAATCGTAAAAAAAATGATTCAGAGCAGGCCATGACCGAAGTGCTAAAGTTGGCAATACTTAATATAAGCCAATTGTCAAATGTTGACAGCTGTAAAAATTTTTGGTTAGCTACATTAAGTTAAATGTATACCGGGTCGCTATTAAACATGGAACCAAAGCTCTCCTGCTAAAACGGTTTAAGATATAGATATGAAAATTGGAAGGCTTCCATTTGAAATTATTTCGCATATTTTGAGGTTAAAAAAATTTTTTTTGACACATGATTTTTGAGCGCGGCCGCCATCTTGAATTTTTTTAAATGGCAACATGGGCTTTGTGATACATCATTAGAAAGCTTATTTTTTTATCTTTCTTACTAACTTAATCATGTATGGTGTTAAAGTAGAAAATAATGCCGTATGCGTGGCTGGCTAATGTATTGCACTTTAAATCTAGATACCTTTGCAATACGAAACGTCAAAAATAAACAAAAAACAATCAGCAGGGGTTTAATAAGTGGCAAAAAACACAGTACATATGGTTTGTTTCCTTACAACTATTGTATTACGTGACAAATAAACCTTAATTTCGTGAAATATGGCTAAGGTTTTTCTAATTTTTCTGCATTATTTTCTACTTTAACACCATACATGATTAAGGTAGTAAGAAAGAGAAAAAAATAAGCTTTCTAATGATGTATCACAAAGCCCATGTTGCCATTAAAAAAAAATTCAAGATGACGGCCGCGCTCAAACATCATGTGCAAAAAAAAATTTTTTTAAACTCAAAATATGCGAAATAATTTCAAATGGAAGCCTTCCAATTTTCATATCTATATCTCAAACCGTTTTAGCAGGAGAGTTTTGGTTCCATCTTTAATAGCGACCCTGTATAAGAGATGGTTAAATTGGAGAAGAGCGCTAGTAATCTAAAAAGAAATTGCTTGCTTAGTTTCTGAAACAACTGAAAAAAACCTGTAATTTTTGATTTTTGTTTTGGCTATCACTCATTTGTTATTTGTATTAAATATATCTAGTTGACGCATTATTAATACACTTTTTTAAGCTGCATCTGAATCAGATATGGTCTACCTGCTACCATTGTTCATTTTCTACTGTCAACATTTTTTAACCTTTCTCGCTATACTAAGTATAGCTATAGAGGACGGTATTGTGATTGTCATGTAGGATTTGGAGCAAATTCGTTCATTCAGCGGAGTTTTCTTTCGCTTTGGGCTTACTGCTCGATATAGGTACGAGTTATACCTAAAAGAAAGGTACAATTATGGCGAACATTTTCAACCTAAACATTGGCCTAAATAAGCAGAACTTAGGGCCTTGGGAGACCGATAAATAGGACGCTGCAGAGAGGTGTCTGTTTGTGCGTTTGTGTACAGTTTTACAGTCTAGGCGCCTTAACGCAGAAAACCTAAATTTGGCTTAAAGATTTGTAGTTCAACTGGGATAAAACCGCAACAAAATGAGGTTGGTTCGCCAAAAAAACAAAGAGCGAAAAAGGAAAGGCCTTCTATTTCAAAATAGACACGTCCCAAAAATAACTTTAGATTAGTATTCTACATATAGCCCATCTGCGCACACGCGACGCGGTCTCCCTTCTACCATCGATTGTTTGTTTTTTCAAAAATCTACTAATTTCGGCTCCAAAATTGGCATGAGCAAGTTAAATGACAATATAAACAACTTTACAATGTGTAAAGACCACTGAGCGGTTTTTTTGGTTGTTTATCCAAACAGTTTGTTTGAGTACTCTCCAAGAAACCAAAATATAAATATTGATTTTGAGATTTCAACGGATTGCAACTAGAAAACACAAAATACTATAAAAACGAAAACTTTAGATTAGTCGTCTTCACATGTCGAATAACCGATCTGCGCAAGCGCGAGCTTCCTACCCCCCTCACCCCAGCGTGGCCCACCAACGATTTTTCGATATTTTAAAAATTTAGGAATTTCGGCTTCAAAATCGATGTGAACATGTTAAATAACAATAGGAACAATCTTCTATTGAGAAAGCACCTCTGGGAGTTTTTCTTTTGTCCGAAAACCTGAACAGTTTAATTTTTTATAGCTCAAAACATAAAATCTAAAATTTCAGTTTTTTAGTTTATTCAGAAACTAAGCAAAATAGCTCCAATTTCTTTTTAGATTATTAGTGGGCACAAAATTTCAAAACTCTTCTTTAATAATAATTTAACCGTCGTCGTATCTCTTCAAATAGCGGAGATCCCAATAGTTAACACGCAATTTGATACATGCTGTAAATTTTTATTTCGGTTTTGGGTACCTCATGACATTTTCTTCATGGTAATTTTTTTAGGGTTACATAAGAAAATATCGATTATTTTTACTTTCTCATACCTTCGTTATAGGGAAATTTTCTAAATCTAGATTTTAACGGAAATACATGTTTTGGGGCTAAAGGAAGCCAAAGAAGTGTTTTTTTAAATATGTCTGTCTGTGGGTGTGTGACGCCTCTAAAGGCGAAAGTAATAGACCGATTTTGATAAAATTTTAAATCACGAGGTAATCGAAAATTGTACTTTTTGTGAAGCTTTTCAAAAAAATCCGAAACCGGAAACGGAAGGTAGACATGCTTCTTGGTAGCGTTTTTTTAAAACTAATTTTCATAAAATTAATCACGGGATTTGAGAGAAGCACTTAAGGCAAATCGAAAATTTTTTACCGAACTCTCTAGCTTTAAAATGGCGGCCACGTCAGCTTATTGAAGATCTCGACTTTAACTCCCATTTACTCAAAAAGCAGTTGTCTAAACGGGCTCAATTGCAACTTATTTAAGAGCCCTTTGTGGGTAGTATACGATAAAGTAAAATTAATTTCGAAAATCTAAAAACGATCGCAATGGCGTTGCTTCAAAATTTTGAAAATTTAAAATATTTTTCAAAAATTGCCCACACATTTTTTTAAAATTTTCTGAGCCGACAGAACTTGCAGTAAACTTTAAAATGATTGTCTACTATTCTTTCAAATTTTACTCTGACGCTCTCCAGGAATTTTTGAAGAATTTGATATTGATTAATTATTTATTCAAAAACCCAAACGCTGTTCGGTATAAACTTTCATCAGTTTGATAGACTATTTGAAGTGCCTTATTAGAATCAGCAAGAATTTTCAACTATTTTATAATTTAATAAATAACTTTTAAAAAAAAAAGAAAACCGACTTCAAATAAAAATAAAAACACAAAAGTGACATAAGTTAACTAAAAAGCAAAAAATAAATGTTTTTTTTATACAACAGTTTAATACTTATTTGTTGTTCCGTTTAATGTAATTAAGAAATTGTTGTTTATTATATAATTATTAATTGTTTTATAATTTTTAAGTCGGTGCCCAGTAAAACATAAAAATTATATACCTTGCTACAATAACAAATTAGATTCGAATTTTTATGTTTTACTTGGCACCGACTTAAAAATTATAAAACAATTAATAATTATATAATAAACAACAATTTCTTAATTACATTAAACGGAACAACAAATAAGTATTAAACTGTTGTATAAAAAAAACATTTATTTTTTGCTTTTTAGTTAACTTATGTCACTTTTGTGTTTTTATTTTTATTTGAAGTCGGTTTTCTTTTTTTTTTAAAAGTTATTTATTTTACAATTTTAAGTGATGGGCAGACTTAGTAAGGGTGCTTCTCGAATGAGGAAACGATTGCTAGTTGAAACGGAAGATGAAATACGGAAACACTAAAAAAGTCCTTTAAAAAACTAGATTTTGAGGAGTATCTTCGAAGTTCAAGCTCCAATACCAATGAAATTATAATGGGACCACCTTGGAACTATACTGAACCTAACACCAAAAAATCATTAAAATCGGTTCATAAACAAAAAAGTTATGCCCGAACATACATAAAAAAAAAAAAAAAAAATAAAAAAAAAAAAAAAAACATATATACAGACGAATTGAGAACCTCCTCCTTTTTTTGAAGTCGGTTAAAAAAAGAGACGATAGTTTGTAATATCAACAACGCGGTTTCCGGCAGTTACGTAATTTTAACTACGCGGGTCAGTTGGCTCTAGTTAAAAAATATATTTTATTTCATACTGTACGCTATATACCACTTTACGTCATTGATTTGAGTCCGGGAAATGGCACATTACAGGCCAAGGTCGGGAAGTGTTGCTTAGCAGCCCTTCCCGGACTGCTTGGAGAAAAATTCATCAAACACATCTATTTGTAGCTAAGCTACGAGAAATACCAACAGCGAATGTTTAATTTGACAGAATATAAATTTTAAAAATGACGTTTTTATAAAAAGAAAATATTCAAATAAAAAATGGTTTTGGCAGTACCTAATGAAATAAAATTTTGTACGATACACGTCCGTGAAGTGATTATTAAAGCATTCGTTTAGAAATTTCAGACTCGGCTCCTTTCGTCGCCTCGTCCGCAAATATCTAAACTCATACTTTAATATGTCACTTCCCGGACTAGTGACGTAAAATAACTATTTCATTCTTTGCATATTTTTGATAACTCTTCAAATAGACTATTTATATCGATTTTTAATCAGAAATCTGAAGTGCATCTAATCAGCTGTAGGGCGGGAGGTTCAGTTCTTACTATTCTTATACGGAATGCGACATCGTAAAGTTGCCTGCAGTGTAATGAGAGAAGAGCTCAATGCAAATCCAAACACTCGCGTCTAGTTGGTCAATTTAACAACCGTTCCTGCACGCTCGGACTTGCGCAGTTGGTATGCCGTCAATCAGTAAGTGAATGCAACTTTGTTATCGTATTTTATCTGTAAAAATATAACTGTTGCTCTTAACCTAAACCTCGCGTAAACATAAAAAAGCAAAAACATTGTTTTAAAAAAAGCTTTTTGCTATTTATTGGTTTTCTGCTGTATTCTTCGTATTCGTTTGAATTTCTTAAAGTTTCTATCAATTTTGCAAAATTTATTATTATTCTCCCTCACCTTATACATGTCGTGCTGTTTTTAGATAACTGATTTATATTTTGCTCAAATTCTTCTGGTTACTCAAAAATTATCTAAATTCCTTGCAATTTTTGCTCATGTTCCGTACTTTCCAAATGTGTCCCATATTTTTCTAAAAATTAAAAATTAATTTCTCATTTGTAATTTCTCTACAGCAAGAGTCTGAACTTTCGTTATAAATCCTAAAGCAGTTAACCTCTTACGACCTTGGAGGGCAAAACCTGGCTGATTTGATTGTTTTTTTTACAAAGAAAATCATGAAGTATTTCAGGGCTGGCTTGGATCCAGCGTTTCTACGAGTCCAGACCGACACCGAATTAATGGGCGCGTCTAACAGACAAGACTCGAATTAAATTCCACCTCTTTCATAACAATATTAATGCGAGGAAAATTTATGACGCGTTTCTTTCGTATTTTTGAGGTAATTATAAGTTTGTACATTTTGGCAGAGAACTCGTAAAGATGAAATTATAACTTCAAATTTTTATATGTTTTCAGAAGACATGAATCTATAATTTATGAAAATGTTGCCTGATTTGTGTGTTGATATGCAGATGGTCGCCACATGTTTTTAATTGTATCTGATATCGTTGGGACCTTCACATGATGGTGATTATCTCGTCGGATTGTATCATCTATTTTAGTACAGGGAAAACGAAATGTTAATGAGGATTAAGTAGCGACATGTTGCTGTTTGTAAAATGTAGCCTTTGAGTTGAGTGAGATTTTAATTTGAAGGGTTACTATTTTAAAAGCTTTTTAAAAAATTAATAAAATGTTTTTTTATTTCTACAGTATACGCAATCTTCACTTAATTTTCATGTACACGAAAAGCATGTACGTATGCCGAACACAGTGGCGTAACTTCAGATTTTGGACCCGGGGGCAAGATACCTGAATGACCCTGGCCCCATCCACAAAAAAACTTCAATAATAAAGTAATTGACAATAAGAACAATTTCTTCAATAAAAAAAAAATTATTTTTAGTTTAGTAAATGAAAATAAATATATTAAAGCCGTGTCTAATAATTAAGATAAGCAAATCTTAAATTTTCTGAAGTTAATGTGTCTGGGTCGGTACCAAAAAGAGTGGGTGTTGTGTTTTACTAAATGTAATCTCACTTCAGTATTTTTCATTGTATAAGTACATACTTACTTACATGGAATTTAAAATGATTTTTTTGTTGAATATAAAAATAAAGACTGTCGAAAATCAAAAATTTTTGTTAAAAAAACTTCGTAAAAAATATATAAAAAAAGGAAAAACTCGTGGCTCGTGGCAGGGCCTCCTAAGGCCTCGGGCCCGGGGGCCGTTGCCCTCTGCTCCATAGTAGTTACGCCACTGGCCGAACATAAATGACAAAGAAATAATTACTTACAATGTACTCCTGGTTAGCAGAAGTTATAGATGTTGTTTCGCTGGAAGTTTTGGAACCTTGAAGCACTTCCTCCAAGTATTCAATGTATTCAATGGCACTTCGTAGTATTTCCACCTTTGGTAGTCTTTGGCCTGGATTATTACAGCTTCTTCGCTTTAGAAGTTCAAATGCTTCGTTTACCTGCAAAATTAGAAAAATTAAGAATCGGGAAAATATTTAGAAAAGATAAATTTTTATTAGATTGTAATTAACACGGAAGCGGTTTATTTGAAAGGTCTTTTAGTTCTGCGTCTGATCCTAGAGTTTCAAAGAAAAATATTCAGCCATAACAAAATGACAAATGTTTGAAGATAAAGTAATCTATTTAAAAAGCTAAGAATTAAAGCAAAAAGAAATTAAATTAAGTGTTCGAAATGTTTACCATTCACTTCTTGGCACATAAAAAGTCGGTTATGAAATTCCTGCCTTACATTTTCATAAGTTTCTGAAGTGATATTTCTGCAAACTTCTGTAATGCATTGCTCCAGTTCTTCAATTGTTTCTGGACGGGCTCTGTACACTTTCAATTTCAGATATCCCCATAGAAAAAAATCTAAGGGGTTTAAATCTGGGGAGCGATTCGGCTATCCATCTTCCAAAAAAATCAGAAACAGGTCTTTAATCATGAAGCGGCGCACCGTATTGTCGGAACATAATGTTTTCAATAGTATTTCCAGCCACTTGAGGTATTTCTGGGAAAATTTGGTCCTGCAATACTGGATAAAAAAATCAAAACAATTTTGAATTGAGTGGGTCCATTTGCTTAAAACCCGTTATTTTGTTAAGGCTAAATATTTTTCTTTGAAACGCTAGGATCAGACGCAGAACTAAAAAACCTTTCCAATGAGGTGTCACTCTTTCCATTTAAAAACACAAATTTAAAATGGTTCCCAGCCGCCATTTTAAATGTTAGTAAATTTAATTATTGGCTAAAAAATAGTATTTAATTTCCCACTAAAGCACACCAAATGTTGTGGTAAAATATCAAGTCATTCAAAAGTTAGTTGGGGGTTACTTTATAGACAGACGGTATTTAGATAATAGGAAGCATTTATAATTTTAGGAATCTCCCGCCACTGTAATTTTACGATCTATTGAAAACGTTTAGCTTTCCACTATTTTTCTTGAAACTGACTCTCCTGGATAGTATTGTTGCTTATTAGGTGTGTTTCAAAATAAATTTGGACAATAGACAAGTTAGTTGAAAGAAAATGCCCATAAGCAATTGAATAATATTTACATTTTGAAAGCTATGAAAGAGATGGTGTAGATTAACACATACCAACAACCAGAAAATCTAATTTGGTCCTCCACAATTGGAGTAAGAAATTCTCTTTCACATATCAGATCATGTAAAAATTCAAGTTTGAGTTTTATTATTCTAGTTTATAACAGCTTAAATTAGTGTCGAGCATCGTTAAAAGTAACTAATTAAAAAAAAAGAAATTGTAAGTATTATTGGTAGTATAACATTAAAGGGGAATTACACTAGTAACGCCCTCTATTATGTGCGGCGAGGAAAAGTTGCAAAGCAACAAACCGGCAAAGTTGTGATCGGAACCTGCTAAGCAGGTATCTGCGATCGCACCGGCCTCTAAGCATAAAACGCCCGTGTGGCAAGAAATAAGAAAAAAGAGATTTGTTTTCAATTATGGCTAGAATAGACCACTGCATGTTTCGTTCTTATTTGAACTTATCAGGTGGACATAATTCTAACCATAATTGAAACCAAAAGCAAACAACAGATATATGCCGGAAAATATAACATTAAAGGGGAATTACACTAGCAACGCCCTCTATTATGTGCGGCGAGGAAAAGTTGCAAAGCAACAAACCGGCAAAGTTGCTTAGAGGTCGGTTCGATCGCAAATACCTGCTTAGCAGGTTCGGATCGCAACTTTGCCGGTTTGTTGCTTTGCAACTTTTCCTCGCCGCACATAATAGAGGGCGCTACTAGTGTAATTCCCCTTTAATGTTATACTTTCTGGCATATATCTGCTTGTTTGCTTTTGGTTTCAATTATGGTTAGAATTATGTCCACCTGATGAGTTCAAATAAGAACGAAACATGTAGTAGTCTATTCTAGCCAATATTGAAACCAAATGTCTTCTTTCTTATTATTGGTAGTAGTTTGTATGCTTGAAATTAGTTCGCAATACATTTCAAGAAAATTATATTAGGTGATCAAGTAGCCTGCGTCTGGTACAGATTTTCTTAAGCTACCTAATATTTAAAAAATTTTTGTTCAAATAGATTGCGAACGGGCAGTGGACGTTTCGTCCCCGTAATGACAGTTAATCCTAATCCTATACGAGTAACTTTTAAGCCGCATAGAGGTTTCGTCCCGAAAGATAACAGTCCATGATAAGGAAGGCAATTAAGCGTAATTAATGAACCAATAGAAAAGGTTGTTTTATAACCAATACAAATGGGCTGCTTTTTTTAAAGTATGCAAATAATAAAATGTCTGTGAAAAATATTTTAGTTTCTTGTTCTGCTCCGAGCAATAAACATGGAAAACTTACAAGTGTTGAAAAGTGTTAGTCGTCGAGGGCAAGTGTCTTTAATTGTCAATAATAATTACAAGTTTAATATTAAAAGAGATCTTGCTTCTGGTGAATAATCTTGACGGTGCCGTACCCCAAAATGTTTAGCAACAATTAAAACTGTTGGTGAAGACTACAATATAGTTAAGTGTAGTTTGCAACATAATAATGCTGAAATGTCTGCTTCGACAGTTCAAAAGGAAGCCATTTCAGTTGCTGCTAAACGGAAGGCCGTGGACGACATTAGTTCGAATCCTAATAAAATTTTGCGAGAGGTCTTGTGTGATAACACTTCAAGTGACGCAATTCAGTGCAGCGATTTATCAAATATAAAAAGGGTTATGTATAATGCTAGGAGAAAACTTCTCCCGCAATTACCTAAATCCCGCCAAGAAGTGCATGCAGTAGTAAAAAAAATGTGTCCTATTTTAATCAACAGAAAGGAAGACTCATCAGAAGAAGAATACATCAGTCAAGCTTGGTGGAGAAAAATACAGCAGCTAGGCCTTGCAAAGGAGTACAAGGAAAAAACGGAAATTGGAAAATGGTTGGGTTATTGCTCTGGTCTTTTATTTTTCCGTAATATAAGCTCCTTCTATTAAAGAAAAACTTTTACTAAAATAATTTTTTTTTATTTTAGAACCTCAAGACGTCGGAGACGGTTTTGTTTTCGATTTATGTTCGATTCAGCCAATAAATGTTTTAATTGCGCCCACCCGAATATATTTATGTTCGTTGATTTTTTTAAATCTTATCAAAGTGAAACATACATTAAATCGCAAAGCAGTAATAAATCCTATAAACCTAATTCGGATACGCAAAAACGGGAATGCTACTTAAAGGCCAGAATAGCTGAGTTAGACAATAACAAAATATCGCGACTTCACTTTGTAAAAATATCGTCACATTATTTTAGCAATATTTTATAAACAATTATGTATGTATTAAGTAATAACTAATAAATGTCTAAAATCGACAACTTTTATTTATTATGTCTAATGTGTTAATTTTTCTTTGGGGACGAAACGTCAAGAGGGATTAACTTACATATTTCGTACCGGGGACGAAACGTCAATGAAGCTTAGCGCTAATCAGGTCTTTGGGACGAAACGCCAATCGCCCTTGCGAACTAATTTATAGTATAATCCTATCATTCTAAATACATTGAATAAATGTATATTAAATTGAACAACTCATACTTTCCTACCAATAATATTCACAATTTTTTATTACTGTTTTAACGATTTTCACAAGTCTTGTTAAAAAAAATTATGAAAAGCATTTTAAAGTGGCGTAATTTCAAAACTCATATACATCGTCGAAACAATTTGATATTTTATAATAACCTGTAAAACCGTATTTCTTAAAATAACGTAATTATATGGCTGGGTCGCCCATACAATTTTAAATTCACCCTATATTATAAATTAATTAAAAAAAGCTGTAGGGCAACCGCCACTGGACCTTCCTGGCAATTATTAAAATTTTTTAAATTATTTTGAAAATTATGAAAACGTTTAATAAGTGTTTAAAAATTTAAATAATTTTGATTTTATAACTTAAACAATTTTTAGTTTATAAAAATGTATAAAAACTTTGAAATGTTTGAACATAATGATAATTTTTTTAAATGTTCTGTAAATAAAAGCATTGAATAAATGTGTGTATATATAATACCGTGAAATGCACAGCAAAATTTTTATTTACACTTGGCGCCCTATACACATCTCTGGTTGTAGCCTTAATAGCGGCGCGGCGGAGCGTTTCAGTATAAGAGCACTAGACGCGCGTCTAGCTGCCGCAATGTTTAAGGTCTGCTAAAGGATTCAAACTATCATGACAGGGGAATTACAAAGTAATGCCCTCTAATGTGCGGCGAGAAAAGTTGCAAATATATCGGTTTGTTGCTTTGCAACTTTTCTCGCCGCACATTAGAGGGCATTACTTTGTAATTGTCATGATTTTGTCTTCTGGGTATATTTCTGCCTGTCTGTTTTGGTTTCAACTGTAGCTAGGTTTGCGTCCACCTGATGAGTTCCAATAGAACGAAACATGTCGTGGTCTATCCTAGCTATAGTTGAAACCAAAATCTTTTTCTTGATTTACTTTTGCAACACAGCGTTTCGTGTGCTGTGCCTAGAGGCCGCTAGTGATTGTAGATACTCGCTTAGCGGGTTCCTTTCACAACTATATATCGGTTTGTTGCTTTGCAACTTTTCTCGCCGCGCATTAGAGGGCATTACTTTGTAATTCCCCTGTCATGTTTTTGTCTTCTGGGTATATTTCTGCCTGTCTGTTTTGGTTTCAACTGTAGCTAGGTTTGCGTCCACCTGATGAGTTCCAATAGAACGAAACATGTCGTGGTCTATCCTAGCTATAGTTGAAACCAAAACCTTTTTCTTGATTCAAACTATGTTTTTTTAACTATCTTAAAATCTTGGAATACATTTTCATAGCAAAAAAATATTAAAAATTGAAACAGGAATCAAAATTAACCCCAAAAAATTGACGCACCTTGATTGCTCCACAAAGGGCGAGTGCGGCACTGAACACGCCATACAAATGTATTTTATTTGTTTGCGGTACTACACAAGGATGGAAAGATACCGGTTCTGCAACTAACAAGACATTATATGACGTGCAGTCAGACGCTTTTGCATAAGTCTACCGTTAGTCTCACATTCGCATTAGATTTTTTTT
Source organism: Ctenicera cuprea (assembly GCA_958336395.1). Classification (NCBI taxonomy): domain Eukaryota; kingdom Metazoa; phylum Arthropoda; class Insecta; order Coleoptera; family Elateridae; genus Ctenicera; species Ctenicera cuprea. The sequence continues at coordinate 20,453,411 of OY284493.1, forward strand.
TGGGGAAAACAGATTCCTTGGGATTAAAGGAAACTAGAAACCAAAAAAGTTCACCAGCCTAAAAATTGGGGAGAAGATGCGTCTAGGACATTATTTGAACGGGGCAGATTAAACGCGACTGGTTGAACGCGGCCGTTTGGTACAGAAACGTTTGAACGCAAGAACTTTAGAACGCAGAGGTGTTTGAACGCGAGCAGGGATTTTGTTAATTAATATACAGGTACTTTTAAAGCAATGTTCTGCATTGGAGCTAGTCATTTCAGTATGCTGAGTCACAGTACAGAAAATGTTGGAATGTGGCATAAAGTCATAAAATCATTAAGCAACAAAACTTTGATATGCTCAATAGTTTTGGAAATAGTAGGGGAAGGTGACACTCTGTAAACGTCATAAAAAACTAAAATTAAAAACCAATATATATTAGCTATCCATTCATCTTGGAGTAAACACATAAAAAATAATATTTTTTGATATACACAAGCCTATATCAAATTCAAACTGAATGTAATGCTACATCTAGTGGTGTTAAAAGATACTCGTTGGTCTATTTGAAAAACAAAAATAGTGATGACTGAACGTTTATGGTATCTAAAATATTAATTGTGTAATAACATTCCACAATGCCAAATTTTTCAAGAAAATCAAATAACTTGAAAACCGCCTTTTCAAGACCATAGTACGAGGATCGTTCAAAATGTACGTGGCCTTACAAAGAAAACGCAGTTTTTTTGGGCAAAAAATCATTTTATTTTTCAATATAGTTTCCTGCTCGCTTAACGCACTTATTCCAACGATGCTCCAAAGCAGCAGTATTTGTACGTCGATGAACCCAAGTCTTCAAAATAGCTACTTACAGCAGCGATTACCTCAGAATTGGATGAAAATCTTTTACCGCCGAGCCAGTTTATCAGGTTTGGAAATAGATAATAATCGCTGGAAGCCAAATCTGGCGAATAGGGCGATGAGGCACTAATTCAAATCCAAATTCATGCATTTTGGCCATGGCGATTGCAGACGTGTGTACAGGTGCGTTATCTTGATGGAAAAGCACCTTCTTTGTCGCTAAATGAGGCCGTTTTTCTTAGATTTTGTCGCTCAATTGCTGCAACAAATTGGCATAATACTCGCCATTTAATGTTTTTCCCTTTTCCAAGTAGTCGACAAAGATATTTCCATGAGAATCTCAAAACACAGTTGCATAACATTTCCTATTGACAAAGGCGTTTTTGCCTTTTTCGGTGGCGGAGAACCTTTGTGTGTCTATTGCTTGGACTGTTCCTTGGTTTCGGAAGTGTAATGGTGGACCCAGGTTTCACCAACGGTTATGAAACAGCACAAAAAGTCCTTCGGATTGCGGCGAAAACGTGCCGAAAAGTCGCGAGAAGCAATCAAACGATTCAGTTTTTGCTCCGGTGTGAGCAAACGCGGCACCCAACGCCCGGAGTATTTTTTCATTTCCAATTGTTTAGTTAAAATTCTGTGCACACTGTCATTGGAGATGCCTACTATGTTTATACAATACGATACGGAGGACTTTTTCAATCATATCCGGGGTAGTAGCCGTTTTTCGGCGTCCACTTGGGCGGGGTTCGTTTTTTGTGGTCACACGACCACGCTTAAACTCGGCAACCCAGTTTTTAACCATTGGAAACGAAGGAGCGGACTTCAAAAATGTCGAATCCAACTTTGCTTTGATTTCGGTTGGTGTTAAGCCTTTCAAATGAAAGTACTTTATCACTGCTCGCAACTCAGTTTTTTCTATTATTTACGAAATCACTCGAGACGGTCACTTTGGCGCACTGTCACACACAAACTGACTGACAGATCGCTCTATACTGTCATATTTAACCTAAGAAAGGCAAATTCCGCCGAATTAGCGCCATCTCTGTGTTAGGCCACGTACATTTTGAACGATCTTCGTATTTCAGCACTTCTATATATTTTTTTATTTTGTTTTTTATTGTAAAATCTAAAAACGCAATGATATACAAGGTGCTTCATTTAATATAACAAAACAATGTGCTATGCAGGCATAACGAAATACCCAATATAAGTGGTAATAATTTTTACCTATGCATCAGTTAATTATCAACAACTTTTATTAAGAAAAAAATTATTGGTTTGTAAAAGTGAGGTAACACTTATATGACTTACCCTGTACACATCTACTTTTTTTTTATTTACGAAAATCAATTTTTAAATTTGGTAGACTAATAAGTATTTAAATTAGAATTACAGGGGGTCTTAACCAATTACATTGCGATTGTTCCAAAGAAACATTTTAAAGTAGGTATCAGTTCAGCAAAATAGCAAAAATGAAATTGACGCAAAAAACAGCAGCCAGATTTTTGCTGTTTTTTTGAGAGAACACTGCATATTATAAGAATTATAAAAGGGTTTTCGTTTTACGTTTATTACCTCCCTTTACACCTGTTAAGTGATAAAATCTACAGGCTGTTTCAAATTCGAGCCCCACCATGGGGATCTCGCTTATTTGAAGAGATAGAGAGTTGGTTAAATTGAGGCAAAGTTGTCAAATTTTATGCCTAACAATAATCTGTAAATAAATTTAAAGTAACCACTTTGGTTTTTCAAATAGCTGAAAAAACTGAAATTTTGGATTTTTTATTTTCGGCTATTATCATGTATACTACATATTAGGGCATTTTGTTATGCTGAATCTAAATTTGCTTATCAGATTTGGTGTAACTGTTACCATTGTTCATTTTCGACTGTCAACTTTTTTTTTCTTAAGGTCGGTATTTTAAATTTTTTTATATTTGGATACAGTTTTTAATTTTGATTTAAACGATGTGTCACACTTTGCATTTTGTTTAAGTTTTGAGCATTTTATTACAGAAAATAAAAATGTTATAAGAGTGCCATGGAAAGAACACGTCATTTAATTTATTTAAAAAAAATTCTAGTAGGTCATGAACTGATGTAAGTAAAAAAAACACTTTTCTTATTTACTTTTAGATCCATTACGTACGCAAAAATTTCAGGAAACTTTATTTTGAGCATGTGCAGCAGGTTGTTATTTTTTTACAAAAACAATGAAAGGCAAAGTTTCTAACATACACAATTTACTAAAAATTCCACTTGAAGTTTTTATGTTTGCAACTGACATAACAAATTTGAATAACAGGTTAAATAAACACAACAGATAACACTAGTACGAACAATTATTAAATAAATGTTCAAAACATTTGACACCTTCGTAATACATACTCAGAAGCTCGTCTAAAATGAACTTTCTAATATGCGTGTTAGTAACAAACTGTCATTCATTTGTTTTTGTAAAAAATAACTTAACCTGCCGCCTACGCTCAAAACAAAGTTTCCCGAAATTTTCGCATACAGTGTATCTAAAAGTAAAAATAAATAAGTGAAGTGTTTCGTTTTACTTCCATCAGTTTATGGCTAAAATTTTTTCTAAATAAATTAAATGGCATGGTCTTTCCATGACACTCTTATGAAATTTTTATTGTCTGTAATAAAATGCTCAAAACGTGAACAAAATGCAAAGTGTGACACATCGTTTAAATCAAAATTAAAAACTATCCAAATATGAAAAAATTTAAAATACCGACTATAAGAAAAAAAAAGTTGACAGTCGAAAATGAACGATGGTAACAGTTATACCAAATCTAATAAAAACTTTAGATTCAGCATAGAAAAATGTCTTAATAATGCGTAACTAGAAATATGTAGCATAAATGATAAATGATAAATTTCAGATATCTGAAAAACCAGAGTGGCTACTTTAAATTTCTTTACAGATTATTGTTAGGCATAAAATTTGGCAACTTTGCCCCAATTTAACCAACCCTCTATTTCTTCAAATAAGCAAGACCCCCATGATGGGGCTTGAATTTGAAACAGCCTGTATATACAACATATTAAAATATAAATAAAATCGGCATTTTTTCTTCGGCTTATTTTTCGCGGACTTTTTTCATTATTTGCTTTCCGTCAACCTCTATTTCCAGATTCAATCTTTTACATTGCTTCATATGAAACCGTAATATATTAACACTAATCAGTCTTTTCAGCAAACGCAGTTGCAAGGTTTGCTTTTAGGTGATTCCCTGAACAGGTTAACATTATTTCTACATTGAAAAGTAATATAATAGACTAAATCTAAGAATAGGAAAAATTGTCGATTTTAGCAGTTGAATTTGTGTAAAATGTAAGGAAGGTTTGTTTAACTAAAATTTCTTTAAAGCAACCACTTTCATCGAAAAACAAAATACGCACAGAAGAATGTGCCTACGAACGTAATCATTACTTGCGTCCCTGCGTTTAAACGTCCTTGCGTTCTAACATCCCTGCGTTTAAACGTCTTTGCGTCAAAACGGTAGCGTCAAAAGGTCACGTCCAAACGGTCGCGTTTAACCGGCCGCGTTTAAACGTCTCATTCCGAGAGAAGAGAGGTGGAGAAGGGAGGGGAGGAATTAACATCCTATAGGTGCAGAGCGAGCAATAAAGCTGAAGAACCACGTGACCATTGACTAATTTCAATGTAGTGAATTTTATTTTCCAATGTTGCCTGCCTTTCCTTTTGCAATATCATTGTGTTTCATCGGCGTTTGTGCACTTATTTTGAGCAGCTATCGTAATTTATAAATCAAATATGTTTTTCTACAATAATATTATTAAATAAATCTCGTCATTTACTTTTGCTTTATTAAATGTTTTTACAGAGTTTTTAATTTGTGTGACGTGCCAAATTGATTTTTTTTATGAAAATATGTTCCCTGTGTTCTAATTTGTACGTACAACGCCAATGGTAATTGCCGCAACTCTCAGATTTAGTTTCATGAAACAGGGTGACCAGTTCTGTAGAATGGGTTGCCTATGTTACGTGGTCACGTGGTTTTTCACCTTTTTTGCCCGCCTGTATATGGTTGCGTCTAAAAATTAAGTTGCAAATCTCATTCTTAAATCACGTATGGGCAATTTAGCTTAAACATTTATTTTTTATCAACCTCCATTTATAAAAGGAAGGGGTATAAAACTTTATTTAAATGTTCATAGAAGAGATCAGAGATAAAATAGTAGGTTAGTACACTAAACAATAAATAGCTCATATCTAGCTAAATAAACCACAAAAATATAAAACAACCAATTTTTAGCAATGTTTTTTCCTAAAAGTGCCAACAACTTTCATAAATATTTTACACTTGCTTCACAGTTTTCATCTTCTCCAAAATTCTTGTTTATAGTGACATTATGTCTCTATAGGGCTAGCGCGATACAAAAGTTGATTTCGATCTCTAAACTCGTTCTTGAGTAATAAAGCGGTAAAAAAAATTTTGCAAAAAATTCGTAGCGGCCGCCATTTTCAAGCAAGGTTGGTTGTTTGTAAAAAAGCCTTAGATTCCGCTTTCAGATGCAGAAAATTAGATTTTTACTACCAAAAGTTGTCTAACTTCCGTTTCCGCTATCAGATTTTTTAAAACCTTATTTTCTTGATGAATTTTTGATATACTTCAACATTTCGAACCTCATCGAAAATCTAAATCGGATCATTCGCACGAGAGTTATGGGCCACATCCACTTATCTCCCCATCTTTTATCCCCCCCCCACACACATACACACACTCCTACCCACAGACAAGCATTTTTGAAAAAACTTGTTTTTGAATTTCCTAGGAGTCGAAAACATGTATTTTTGTCGAAATATCGAGCTCGAAAATGATCATAAAATCAATATTTAAAGTAAAATATCGAATGTAAAAACTAAAATTTGTGTTTTAAACCTAAATGACTTGTGCATTTAAAAAATTTATTTTTAAAAATATTTTTACTGTAAGGTGATTCCTGTAGGAACATTTGTTTTGCTAACATTTATATTTTCATGGTTAATATTTTAAACTATTAAAAATATAAGACTAACCTTGCGTAATCGCCGTCGTTCCCTCAATGTTGCTGCTTTTCTCCTATCAATAGTAACTGTCTTCTTCTTGCAAGCTTTACAGGCCCATGCGAGACACTTCCGGGGTCCACCGGTCCCACAGTTTCCATTTTGTGGCTCCAGAATATGGTTCAGCTCTTTCTCATCTTCGCTCTCGATGGAGCTTTCAGCGCTGACGTAGCCCGTGTCCTGCTTAAGGCTGTTACCATTGTCCTGTTCACGGTTTTCCGGCGCTTTAGCGTTCAGTTGCGAGCTTAACGGCTTAAACGACGTAACTTTCGCTTCTGTGAATTTCCTGGATCCATCGAAACTCCTGTAAAATTTGCTCGAGCTATTACTATTAAAGGAGATTCGTGTTTGTCCACAGTGGTTGTATTGAGGCAAGTTTTTTGGTTTTGATGGGTCCGGTGGCGTAGGATTCGTGTAAAATGGCGATACGTCGCAGTAGGCGCTGATTTTTTGGCGAACTTTGACGTTGTATTGGGCAGTTCGTGTCAGGAAGTTGGCGGTCGTCAATTCATGTGATGTAGTTGCACAGTTCACATTCATTTTTCAAGTTTCTTCTGGTTTTTGTATTAATTCAGTTATAAGGAGTTTTTAAAGCAGTCGCGATCATAATTTTTTATTTCTTTTAAAATAATTAAATAGTTCCTAAAAATATAAATTGTTTCATTAATATCTTTGAGGAACCTCCTAGAATTTTTCAAAAACTAAATGCATTTTTTGTTAAAACCGTACAAAACCAAAACATATGCCATAGTTTTTCAATGAAATAAAACGCAAGGGACCGCATACAGGGTTGGGCAAAAGTATGGAATAATGCAAATATCTTTAATACGGCTACCGAGATTTTGACAAAATTTTTTACATGAAGGTTCCGATATACGGCTGATACAATGAAAGTATTAGCGGTTTATAAAGATTTCCGGTTTAGCCGGAAAAGATATCAACTTTTTTATTTTAAATGCAACACCCTGTATACTTTTTGATATATCGATAGAACTCTTTTTTGCGAGTTCAGTGGTATAAGGTTTCATGCTTTTATTTTCAATAATTTTAGAGGCATTGCAATAAAGTTTCGTCATGGTTATCTATCAGTTCATGGAAACAAAAGAATTTGAGAAGCCGAAACAGTTTTGTAAAGTTGTCAAACATGATTGGTTCGTGTTGTGTTGTTTTGAGGTTTGATAAATTGAGTAGTGTGGTTGCAGTAATCAATTAATTAACCAAAATTGACTAAAACTGCTGAATTTAACATCAGAAATAGTTCAATTAACAGAAAGAGAACGAATTCAAATTTTAATTATGGTTGGTTCTGGTGAGCGTCGCGTCGTAGAACTGAGCAAGAAGTTTGTACTTTATTTAACAATTTGCAATCTTTCTGTTAATTGAACCATTTCTGATGTTAAATTCAGCAGTTGTAATTAATTTGGTTAATTAATAGATTACTGCAACCACTCCGCTCAACCCATCAAACATCAAATTAACACAATACAAACCACGATATTTGACAACTTTACTAAACTGTTTAGGCTTCTCAGATTTTTTGGTTTCATGAGCTGCTAGATAACAATTACGAAACATTATTGTTCAATATCTCTAAAATTATTGAAAATAAAAGCATGAAACCTTATATCACCGAACTCGCAAAAAAGAGTTCTATCGATATATCAAAAAATATACAGGGTGCTCCATTTAAAATAAAAAGTTGATATCATTTCTAGCTAACCCGGAAGTCCTTTTAAACCGCCGATACTTTCATTGTATCCGCCGTATATCGGAACCTTCATGTAGAAAATTTTTATAAATTAGCGGTTGCCGTATATTTGCATTGTTCCGTACTTTTGCCCAACCCTGTATTATTTACAACGCGTGCAGTAGCTTATGGTTTGTGAGAAGCGCGAAAGTGGAGCCAACAATAATCAGACGAGTCTGTTAAACAGTGTTTTAAACGAATCTGACAAACGCTGTCTATACTTCACTTAAATACGTAAAATTTTAAATATTCGTTGCTCATACAAACAAAGTTGTAGGGCTATAAATAGTAGAAGAACAAAAAAGAAACAACTCTATAATGTAATAAATTTACGAAAATGAAGGCTATAATCGCATGACGATATTTTGAGGTTCAACTTTGACCATCGGTTAGCCTACTGCGCAACAGTCCACGAGATCTGGAATTACCTCTACTAATAAATATGCCAAAGTTTTCTTGTCGTAAATTTCGAAGGTAGATCATTGATAACTGATATACAGCAATTATACAACAAATGAAATCTGGAATAGGTTATATATTGCTATGATATTCAGAGTTCTATGATTCGACCGGAGTATTGTAATTCCTGGAAGGCAGTTTTTGGGATGCTTGTTACAATTTAATTTACGTTTGGAGGTTTGTGAAGACTGTAAGGTTTTGATATTCAAACTTATAAACTCAGGGTTGCGTATTATTGCAGTAATTTCTTGTTTTTTTATAATTTTTTTTTAAATTAAAATAATGTGGTTACCATTATATCGTTTGTATTTTCATATTTCTGAAGTTTTGTTTATTCTGAAAGAAAGAGAACACAATCAAATTGGTACGATTTTTGTTTATGTTAATTTTAATTATAATTTAATTCAGAATTGTTTAAAAGGTTTAAAGTTTTAGACTTACTTGTTTGTGCATCGTAAAATGTCATTTGTGGGGGTTATGGATTTGAATGTCAATTTGACAAATGTATAAAAGAATACTCATTGTCACGAGATTTATTTGTTTTAAAAAATATGAAAGATCAAGAAAGAAAACAAAAGAAAGGGAAATTTGTTTAGTTAGTTACGGCTCGTCCTGTAAACAAAGACACAGGATTTTTATTTCTCTGAAAAAAGAGAGAAGAAAAATGAGTTATAAGTAATAAATAGTGATTTTGAATTGAAAAGAAGCTATTATAAAACGAATACAAGTGTTTATCAGGCAATTGTGGAAGAATCAAAAAGAATAATAATATAAAAGCGGTCCAGAACGAGTTTACAGTCATCATTGTAGAAAAGCCAAGAATTTATAAACACAAAAGCAGTCCAGTACATATTGGTACTACAGTGGACGAGGATTCTAACTAAAGGCGAGTGCCGTGGTTTTTGAGGAACCTGCAAACCAGAGAAGAGGAAGCTCATCATTCTACGATTGTCAAGTGAAGGATATCTTGATAAGAAGACACAAAGATAAGTGCTCAGTTTTAAGAACATTAGAATTAAAAGAAAATCTCTAGATTTTTCTAAAAATCTAACCCCAAGTTGATTTTTGAATAAAAAAACTGTTGTAACGTTGATATTGTTTTGTGTATTTTCTTTTTGAATCTTATTTGTTAATAACTTTTCTTCCAAGCTTAATAACGACCCTGAGAAAGTTAATAAGAGAGTCTCATACAAAATATAATTTGGAATTGCGTGAATTGCAGGCATTTAGGGGATTGTTTTCTAGTAAATACAAAGCCACGCATATCATAGCAGTATCTATAAAATTCAATTATTTGATGGTATTGGCAATTTATGTATCACTTCCGGTTTCGCCGGAAGTGGGCATACTTTTCTTATTTTAAAACAACATCTTTTATATTTTTACACATTTGGAATCTGAAGGAAATTTCGCATACGGTCGTGTACTTCAATTGTTTCTTCGAAAGCTTTAACATTTTAACTTATGTGCAGCTAGACTGCCATAACGTGTATAAAACTGTTCCTATGCAGCCAGGCGTTACCATAAAACTATTTATTATAGTTTGCTGTTCGAATCCGTCGATCCCGGGCGCTTCAAAATTCAGCTAACAGTTTTTTGAGAAAAAGTCGAAATTTCAAATGCACAATATTAGTTCATATTGTTTTTCAGAAAAAGCATTTCCTAACGGTTGCAACGATACCTATAACTCGATGTTTTATTACATTTTTATCCAGTAAAATAAAGTTTTAATTCGTTTTTGAACAAGGACGTAACTACGGTTAACTACAGTCGTATACTTTCACACAAAAGAACATCACAACATTCAAAACAAAAGAGGAAAGCAGTTTATTAACAAAAAAAAATACAAATCAAGTAAGACAGTAAATAAACAGCAATTGAGAACGTTTTTTTAATGATAATGTAAATTTGAATTTTAAATTTAGCGCGCAAATCTGTTTAAAACATTTGAACAAACAAAACACGAAAAATAATTTATGTGTACAGGTGTACAACCGATTCGCGCTCTAACTTTAAAATTTATTTCTACATTATTATAAATAAAACTTGATTTGTATTTCTTTTTGTTAATAAACCGCTTTCATATTTTATTTTGAATATAGTAATGTTCTTTTGTTTGAAAGTAGTTGACTGTAGTTGCGTCCTTGTTTAACAACTAATTAAAGCTTAATTTTACTGGTTAAAAATGTAATAAAAACAATGTGAACCAATATTGTTCCATTTGAAATTTCTGACTTATTCTCAAAAACACTGTTAGCTGAATCGACGGATTCGGACAGCAAACGAACGGTCTTGTGGTAACGCCTGGCTGCATAGAAATAGTTCTATACCCGTCATGGCACTAGACGCACAACAACAAAAATTAAGTAAAAATTTTGAAGTTGTCGGAAAAACAATTGAAGTAGACAATCGTATGCAAAATTTCCTCCAGATTCCAAATATATAAAAATATGCTAAGTGTTTTATTTAAAATAAGAAAGTTATAGTCACTTCCGGCGAAACCGGAAGTGTTACAAAATTGATAATATTATAAAATAATTAAAATTTTTAGATGTATTACTCGTACCAAATTTCATACGATCATCTTAATAAATAAAGGAAAAAAGGGGGGTGAACCATATTTCGTTTGCACCCGGTATAGTTGTAAGAAAATAATTGCTAAGTGGTCGTCATTTTTCTCATATTAGAGATTCTTCGTTCTTACAATTCGTAGCCAAATTCTGATTGGAACTTGAATCGGATCGGAATTCACTCCAAATTGAAAGTTATTACAATTCAACGACATTGGTTTCAACGAATTTTAATACTTCGCAGTACCGTAACACTTGGGTTTCCGTGAAACCTACGTCGGGAACAATTAAACCCCGCTTAAAAAAAGTTTATACAGGGTGAATAAAAAGTATGGCGTAATGTAGCTTCATAAACATTAAATTTATGAAAAAATAGCTGGAAAAAAGTTGTGTTTAAGGTCTAACGCATAGTTTGTTGTTGATCAATTGTTTTATACGTTTAGTTGTTTGGTTGCTATAGTAACCAACTTTTTTTTAAATGGCATTTGACTTTTTTGCGTTTTTGGATTGAGTAATTGTTTCTTCGCGTTGTACAATATTTTTTTTTTCATAGGATTACATACAGTTTTTGAATCCGGATTTAGTTGAAACAAATCCGGATCTGGAAATTTGACTCGGATATATTGTTAGCGGGAACGACATATTCAGAAATGTCAGCAAAAAGCGAAACCGAGGTGATGCTTTAGCTCGGGGAGTTTCCCTGTAAAATAGTGCAAAAACAGAAACTTCTTACAAAAGTGAGCTTTAAAAATTTCCATAAAGTAAAGTGCTTATGAATCTGTTCATTGAAATAATGAACAAAGCAAAAAATTAATTGCGTTTTTCCTTTCCTATACGTTTTTAGTATTGATTTCAGTAAAATGTTCGAATTTGTGATTTTGACGGAAATATATGGTTTGGACCTCTAGGAACTAAGAAAAGTAATTTTTGAGAAATGTCTGCTGTGTGTGGGTATGCGTGTATATGTAGGCCTCATTTCCTTCTAACGGATAAGCTGAGTTCGAGAAGCTGTAAAGGTGTTATCAAAAAATCATCGATAAAATAATTATTTAAAAGAATCCAAAACCGAAAACGGAAATGAGACGTGTTTTTTTTGTAGCATAATTGTTCCGAAAAACAAATCTTCTTAATAAGAAAAAAAAAATCTGATAGAACACCTTAAGGCAAAGCAAGTGCTTTCTAGCTTCAAAATGGCAGCCGCTACGATTTTTTTGAATATTTTGACTTTAAACGCCTTATTACTGAAAAAATGAGTTGTCAGATCGGAATTAAATTTAGTGTTGTAATAGCTTTTTTCGCATTTCATATTGTAACTGACTATATTTCTACACTCAAAATCGTTCTGTAAAGTGGTACTTTACAGCATAGCAACCATTACAGCATAGCAACCATTACAGCATAGCAACGGATTTCTCCAATCGCAAAATTGGCTGTAATTAGGTTACTATGTTATTGAAACAACCTACATACTATTATTTTTTATGTTCAATGCCAGTAATTGCGACAGTTATTAATGTCACTTGTATTAAAAACTAACAAAATTAAATTTTCACATGAAATGCGATACGTATACGCAATCTCGTTAAATAAGTGTTTTCACTAAACTTGTATGGCTTTTTAAGTTACTCGCTCGCTTCGCTCGCTCGTACTCAAACCAGCCAAACTCGTTAAGTAAAACATCACTTTTCTAAACTTGTTGCGTAATATACTATTTGAGATCACAATGTCACTGCTCCGTGACACCTTCTATAAATTAAAAAAAATTTTGTTTTTAACGCTTATTTACTCAAAAACGTTTTATCAAAACGGGGTGAAATTTGATATTGAAAATCGATATTTTATACCCCTTTATTTAATACACTGGGGATTATTATACATTTCTGTTTAAGCTAAATTAAAGGATAGTAAAATAAGATTCACAATTTAATTTTTAGGTGATAAATTATTTAGGAAGTTTAATTTTCTCCCTTCCAGCTAAATATTGACGGATTAATTGCTCCCGTATTTCGGTTTTTGTAATCCCAAAGAATATTTTTCCAAAAAATCAAAAATAGATTTTTTTCTGACAATAACTTCAAAATTTCAGCGCACTACCAGTTTCATTTACACTTCTCTCTCTGAAGCCTGTGAGCGATATTCCGTTTACGGCTTACACCGAAGCATATAGTGAGTTAACGCATGACTGAATTACCCCACTACCTTCTACGTCTTTGCATCAGTGCTCTCTGTTTAAGGTCAGTAATTGAAACAAATATAAGGTTATCAAAATTATTATCGCTTAACGCGCAAGTGCGGCGTTGCACCACTATATGCGGACGACGCGCTTGTGCGGCCTGTTTGCGTAAGGTTTCTACGAATCAGTGTGATAGACGCAATTTAGATGACTGAACGTGTTTTGGTACGCACGTTTAAGGTTGGGAAAATTACCAGTCAGCGCATTTCTTTTTTTTTTTTAAATGAAGAAGGAAAATAAGATAACCACGTTACATACAAGCCATATCCGCACAGCAACGCAGCGAACGTTTTAAACTATTATTTTTTACTAAGACTATCGGTAGTGCATTTTATATGCATTTTCACATCGAACGGGTTGCCGTGGCAACTCGTGAGATATGAGTTTCAGCCCGTGGGACATGAGTTTCAGAAAGCGGTATCATAGCAACGCAACAAATTTTTTTTTATAAGAAATTCTCAACGCTTTGTTAAGTTATTTTTAAAGTATAATTTAAAAGGACATCAAAGTTATAGTTGTAGAAAAAGTAGAGTGTACAACTTGCATGGAATGTCCATTTCTCACTCGTATGAATTGCAGCATTCGCCTACGGCTCATGCTGCAACACTTCATACTTCGTGAGAAATGAGCACCATTCCATGCTCGTTGTACAATATACTATTACATAAAAGCTTTCTATAGTGTTTTTATAGTGTAGCTCTGTTCTTAGTATAGAGCATAGGATTGGTAGTATCTCATTGTAGTCAATGTTGGCGCGTTAAATGTAAACAAAAAAATGAATTAAATATTACACGATATACATCTACGTAACAATATCTAAATTATAGGAAAATTCAGAAGAAGTACTTCGTTTATTTATTTTTTATTATGTTATACCACTGTAGGTTATGCCTCGCCGATTTACTCGTTTAAAGCCGAAAAGCCGTAAGGATACAAACGTAATTTGTAGCCGAAATGTTTTCTTACGTTAATAATAGATTACTTTTTAAATTTCGCGTTATTATTTGATATTATTTAAGAAGAGTCAAATGAGGGGGAGTATTAGCTCCAGAAAGACCACTGCATTTTAAAATTATGTTTAGAATCTTATTTTACTGTTACTGATATCTAGGGCTCGGATTTATATGCATTTACATGTTTTTTCTGTATGTAAAAAACATATTCTAAGTTAAATTTCTACATGTTTCATCTACATGTGAACGACCTATGTAAATTTAAAATTGCATATAAATGAATGATTTCTGGTTTTCATAAATGCATGCATATTTTAAATATTGTCCGAGCAAATTTGTATGTTTTTAAACTAATTTATAATCTCTAATATATATTTGCTTACATTTAAAAATTTTATTTATTTACAAAATGCATTTAAAAGCATTATTTTGTATTATTTTTAAAATTTTGTTAAATTGTGGTTTTTAGAGAATTGTGTACGACCGTTAGTTTGCTGTCCGAATCCGTCGATTTTGCTAACAGTGTTTTTGAGAAAAAGTTAGAAATTTCAAATAGAACAATATTGGTTCCCATTGTTTTTTCGGAAAGAGCACTTCCTAACGGTTGCAACGATACTCATAACTCGATACTTTATTACATTTTAACCAGTAGAATTGGGTTTTAGTTAGTTGCTAAACAAGGACGTAACTACAGTCAACTACAGTCATCATACTTTTAAACAAAAGAACATCACAACATTCAAAACAAAAAAAAACGGTTTATTAACAAAAATAAATACAAATCAAGTAAGACAGTAAATAAACAGCAATTGAGAACGTTTTATTTATAATAATGTAGAATCCATACATATATAAAAGCACAAAGGTTTTTTTTCTCCCCTTCCTCCAGCGGCTACCGCTTCACCAATTTGGACCATTTTTCTTTAAATGAAAGGTCTCTATCCACAGATGGAACATGAAACATTTTCATATTTTTATTCTACATCGATTTTTTAGTAATAATTATTTTAATTTATAATATATATGAAGGTCGGCTAGACGCGCGTCACTTGGGGCGCCATCTACAATAACGTCGCGTGTCATTATTTGAACTAATGCATCACGTGACTTGACATTTCGCCGGTTCTGTAAACTCAACGCTGTCTGTCAGTGCATTGTGTGCTGGGGTAACACTAGTGGAATTTTAAAGCTAGAGCGCGAATCGGTTTACAACATTTAAAGGAACAGTCACCTGTGCACATAAATTATTTTTCGTTTTTAGTTCGTTCAAATGTTTTAAACTGATTCGCGCCCTAAATTTAATATTTAATTTTACATTATTATAAATACCACGTTCTGTTGTTCTGCTGTTTATTTACGGTTTTGCTTAATTTTTATTTGTTTCTGTTAATAAACTGCTTTTCTCTTTTGTTTTGAATGTTGTGATGTTCTTTTGTTTAAAAGTATACGACTGTAGTTAACCGTAGTTACGTCTTTGTTCAACAACTAATTAAAACTTTATATTACTGGATAACAATGTAATAAAGTATCGAGTTATAGGTTTCGTTGCAACCTTTAGGAAATGCTCTTTATGAAAAACAATATGAACTAATATTGTTTGTATTTGTAACAACGTATAAAAAACACGTACGTTGTTACAAATACAAACACCCACATAAATCCAATTACGCTAAACACTTACTAGAACACAATCATTCAATGACATCTAATAACACCATAAAATGTTTACACTTTTGTGATGATAAACGTAAATTAGATATACTAAAAGCTTTTGACATTCACAAACATTTAAAAACTGTACCGTTAATGAATGAGCACATTGATCTCTTAAATTCTCCTCTATTGGACATTTTGGAATAAGAAATCAAGTCATCTGCAGACGATTACCGCGATCAAGTCACCAAGTTCTATTGCTATAACAGCATTAACTGTTTACTTTCTGATATAACCCTTGACAATGGCATGTAAACATGCCGAAATACGTATAAGGTTAAAATAAATAAATATTGTTAAAATAATTAAGTATTTTAAATACAGATACTCATTAAATATGGACTTTAACGAAGTAAAGCTGGAATTTGTAAATAAAAAGAATATAATCCCATGCTTCTAAGGGTTGGGTTTCTATTTTCTTGCGACTGAATAGTTTTATAATAATTTTCTGAGGGAAATTCTTACAACTATTTGCATAATTTTTTTAATCTTCTAAAGTAGAAAATGATTAAAAGATTAAGACTTGGGTTATTCCCTCGATTTCTTTAGAAGAATTACATACATTTAAGTATGCACCTCTTACATCTTGTGATGTTGCGAGAAGGCAATAGCCAATAACAGGCAGAGATTTATGTTTAAAAATCTAAAAATGTACGTAATTGTAAATTGCAATTCATTACATTGAAAAAATAATTCATAATTAATGATTTTAAATAATAATGTTCAATATTTATCGTGTTTACTTACTTATTGTTAATTATAATTGTAAAGTTATATATTTTATAGATTAATACATTGTAACACTGAAATTTATTTTTTAGAAAACGAACTATAATTAAAAAATTATCAAAAACTTGTAAAAGTGCATTTTCGACAAGATTTTATATTATAAATGCATAAATTGCATATCTAACGTGCATATTTATTACATTTATAGTGCATAAATGCATGCATATTTTGGAAATTTTAAGTGCATATAGATCCGCGCCCTACTGATGACTTATACGCAGCTTAGCGTAAACGCGGATGTCCTATCCTCTCCCTTTTTTATGAGAATATCAAGGCGTTAATAACCAAGCTTCAATAATTCGTAGACAGTCTCACAGGCAAAAAAAATTTGAAAACTGATAGCCAAGCCCCATTTCGATTACAACACAAATTAAAAAAAAAATATTTTGTTAGTTTCTGCAAAATAACTTTTTTCTACAACTTTTAAATTTTTTATTTTGACTCCATTTATGATTTGATTTGTAAAGTTATTAGTAACAATATTTTATCCCTCTAGCGTTAGCAGAATACTAAATGCGTTAAAGTTGAATGAATAAAAAATCTTAGCGGCCGTAATTTTGAAACTACAAAAATTGAAAAAAAAAGGATTTGGTTTGGGATACCGTTTTGGGGTTGTTTTTGATAACATTTTTAATAAAGTTTTTTGTACCTGAGTATACCAAATTTTAATAAAATCGGTTCCTAACATTTTGAGTGTCACATGCAACAAACAGACATTTTTAAAAGCCATTTTTGCGAGTTGCTGTTTTATAACACGTATATAGCCGTTAATTAACTAAATCGATTTTTTTCACAATTTCCATATTTGAATTATAGGAAAGAGAAATGCAACTTTGAAAATTGACCCAAAACCGCTAAAAAATTTCAAAAAATTCTATAAACAGCTGTAAAAGATTGAGTTAAGTCAAAAAGAATCTTTGATTCCATGAAAGCTTATTTAAAAGCGCAGGATTTGATTTTTCTTAATTTATTAAGGAAAACCACTTTCCTTTGCTTAAAACTAGATTAACAATTTCTGACTTACGTATAATTTTACATATCTGAAAAATTTCTATCCAAAAGAATTCCGTTTAGGAGTTTTCCTCAAGGAACTTTTCCGAAGCGTTTATTTAAAATGCTGCGACTTTTATAAGACGGGTTTTGTTTAAAATATTAAACAGTTTAATTAAGTCAAGAATTAATATTTAATTATTTATACTAAACTTTTACGTTCCGTCACACTAACATAAACGGTTTAGTTTTCCGATTAGGTACACTACTCAAAGCTGCTATTTGTTCTGTTTTCCTCAGAAAAGCCTTCTGAGTTTTCCTGCGTGTTTGCGATCAGGAAACAAACAAAGTTTGTCAAAAGTAATTTGAACCGATTGCCGAACAATGGGCCAATTCTTCCAATAATATAAGTTCGATGTATTTTTTAGATGCTCGTCTTTCACTTCGATTGATTTTGCGCGTGCATTCCTGGAGCTTTGGTTTTTCCTGTCGCGCACTAATTCACTGTTTGATCCAAAGCTCCTGGGGAAAGCTGAAACAGTAGCCGTGCTAAGCACTAACTAAATGCTGAAATCTTTCGCCGTGGGCACTGAAAGAGAGATTTACAATCCCTCGTATTTTTATCTCATTCTAGCTTCTAGCCAACACGTGCACGATTATGCCGACAGAACTTTGGAGGATCTCAGCTTGTTTTGATCTGAAAATATTTTTTATTGCGTACTTAGCATTAAGACCTGCATATTTGGAAGATCAAAGTCAATAAAAAACTTCGTTTTCTTTTGTGGCGCAAACTCGAAAATCTATTTACTGAAAAGCGAAACAAATTTGCTGAAGTCACCACGCCTCTGCCATATGTGCTTAACCAATAGTTGTCGGAAATAGACAAGCCCCTCCTGTTCAGCAAAGTGAAAATAATTTTTGTGTGATTACGGACGATGCATATGGGCCGCGACAGTTTGACAAACTATAAAATATGCAATAAAACAAAGTCAAAGTTTAAAAAGTCTCATTAATTCTGTTTAAAAATTCACCCAGTTTTTTGTTTTGATGTTTTTATATATTGTGGCAAAAAAGTGGAACTAATTTTATGTTGTTTGGTTTCTATTGGGTTATTTTCGGTGCGCGGACGCGTTTTTGAGTTTAATGTTCTGTGAATTTTTTTAAAATATTTAAATTCCAATTGAGTGTCGCTCTGGAAGTTCATTCAAGCTTCTTCTTGTCCACTTGCTTCTAAACTTCAATTTATCTTCTCGCAGAATCCGGAAGCGAACATTCAAATTATATATTTTAAAAGAGTAAAGAGATTCCACTGTCAACGGAATGCGAGTGCTACTTTTAGGGCTTTTATAAAAATAAAAGTCAAAAGATCTACGACTGTCATAAATTTTCACCATTTAAGTTCGTAAGTTTAAACTTAATACACTTAGTGTGCGTTCTTCCGGTGTTTTTCTACATTTAATTTTGTTTTATTTGTCTTTTCTCGCTGTTGTACAGATTTTGAAAGCTATTTTTAAGCCACACAATATCTGTTTTCTTTAGACTGCATTTGGCTTTAACTATTTGAGATAAAACGTGCTTAATACATTGAAACCTGCCATAAAAAAACTATTATTTGATAATAATAAGTGCTGCTGCAAGTCTCATCCAGCGCCGGATTGGCCCACCGGGAAATCGGGAAGTTCCCGGTGGGCCGGAGGAAAAATGTGGCCAGAATAAATTATTGTAATTAACTAAAAATCAAGTTTGCAATTTTGCATTTTACTTTAGTTTTACAAACTTATGCCTTCTCTCCTCTTTGTTTTATCGTTGTTGAGACTGGCAGAATAAATCAATGAAGTTGTACCAAAAATTAAATATGCCGGCTCAGATAACATATTCTTGGAAGAATTGTCGGAATTTTGGAACTTCATACGCATGCCGCGGCCGGAGCATTAACAGATATGAAAACTGAAATCTTTGTTTATTGTTATATAATTTTACGACTGTTACGTGCTAGAAGAGACCTTATCGTATGTAGAGCCATGAAGCGGATTATGTTTTCGATTTTTATTTTCATAACATTACAGAGTACTACTATTTATGATTTAGACATAGAAATAGAGGACACGTTGCCAAAAGTTCGAAAGAAAAAAAAACAAAAAATGTTTGATGAACTTGCTCCAGATGATCCTGTCATCGGTGCAGAAAATTAGTATAGGGTCAACGTATATAACAGAATTTTTGATCAAATTATTATTACTTTTGAGGAGAGTATTCAGAAACGGCAATTTATATTTAGGGGTGGCTTCATTGGACCTAAAAAACTACGACCAAGAAACATCCTGCGATTTTGTAAAACTTTGCAATGTTTTAAAAAAGTTTAATGAAAACGTTGCTCTTGCCGTTTTGATTTCGGAGTTAAAGGACTTTAAATCCAAGTGGGATGTTCTAAAACTCAATTTAGACGAATCACAAGAACAATACCGTGAAGAGGAAGAAAATGAAGAAGAATGCCTGGATGACAAAAATGATGAAACTGAAGTTCAGAAATGCTATAATAAAAAACGCTGTCGTAATTGCATAAGGTGTGTCAATTATGTATTGGAAACGTATAATTTATATGGTTCAGCATATAAAATATTAAGCTTAGCAAGTATGTACCTACTAACCTTATCAGGGACATAAGTCGAATGTGAGAAATCCTTTTCGAAACTTCAACTTATAAAAAAAGGTACGATCTAGTCTGTCGCGGGGTAATTTAGATAAGTTAATGATTATGGCAACAGAAAAAAACGATTTTTTCTACACCTATTTAATTATGGGAAGTATATTATAGCACTTTTGAAAAGATGGTCCTAGCTTTGGACTTACAAACTATAAAATGGCAGATTCGCACTTTGGATAAGGTATATTTAAACTTTAAGCTTAGCCACTATAAAATGGCAGATTCGCACTTTGGATAAGGTACATTTAAACTTTAAGGTGAGTATTTATATGTTTCTATTTAACATAAGTATTATGTTACATAAGTACTATTATTATGTACGCACTTTAAAACAGACCAAAATAGAAATCAATAACAAAACATAAAAATTGTAACCTTATACAAAAAGAATTCATGAAAACTAATTATTATTGGATTATTAGGGCCTTTTTGGCTATGGATGGCCGTCCTCTCTTTCTCTTTTGCCCAAGAGGTACACTTTTCGCTTCAAGGGGCACCTTTGCTTGTCCCAAAATGACTAACAGACCTAAAGAATGTTTGCATACGTACTGTTTTAAAAAACTTGAGCAAGTGCACCGCGACATCATCTTTTCATTTTCAGAATAGCAAGTTATTTTTATTAATTTACGAGCTTTACGGAAACTATCAAAACTTTCCCATTTCAAATAGGTATCCTTCCAGATCTGCACTTCTTCTTGTGTCAAAACTTCTTCTGTAGCATTCGTTGATTTTGTATAAAAGATGGCCTTTTCATCCTCTTTTTCTTCAAACATTTTTGGTTTGAGTCTAACCCATTGATAAGCATCAGTCCAAATTTTTGTTGTTAATTTTATGGTTGAAGCAAATGGATTGTGATTAGGGTTTTCCGGATTACGGTCATATAACCATTTTTTGACTAAAGATCTTTTCAAAACTTCCACAAACTGACCCACAGGAAGTCGCTCTCTTAGAGTGTGTTCCTTTTTTATAATGGCGTTTGTTGATTCCAGCCCATTGTTAGTACTTGGAAATTGATCACATGCACCTTCATACCAGAATCGATGTACTCCAAGCCATGTCTTTTCGAAATACTCTACAAAGTCCCTTATGTATATAGAGTCACCCATATCATTCCATTTTTTTTTTTAAATAGACTTGTAGCGACTGTAAAAGTTTCATCGTCGGTGCAAAGTTGCAGAGCATAAATATCTCTACTAATTTCATTTTTTTCTTTTATCTTCCGTATCGTTGACTCAATGTTTTTCAAAACATGAAAGAAACATTGAAGTCTTCGAGCAGGTGTGCCAAATACTGCTTTAAATCCATTTGTGATTGCCATACTTGCATCTGCAAGCAATACATTTGGTTCCCAAATAGTTTCATGTATGTTTAAACACGATTGTTTCATTGCATTAAATATAAATGTGAAATCAACTTCTGTTTCGTTATAACAGACTGCAACAACAAGTGGGTGAAATACTCTGCAGAAGTCCGATGTTCCGACTACCAGTACAGGATAACCCTGTCAAACCAATTTGTATGTGGCATCGGCTTGGATTTTCTTAGTCATCGTTAAAATTTGCAGAAGTCTTTTGGTGGATAAAACAATTTTCAAATCCTGCTTCTTCGAGCCCGTGTCATCAACTTCGATTTTGAAATCTAAACAAAGGGAATATATTATAGCACTTCAACCCCTTCCCCTTTCACCCCTTCCCCTGGAGCAATATCGCCCAAAAACAATCCGAACCTGAACGTTTGGCAAGCATAAAGCAAACATATGGTCAAGTAAACAAACCAAAAGAACCATAGATAATAAAACGATAAGTTTACCTAAAACAAACGGCTGATCCTCATTAATTGGAATTGTTGAGTTGAAACTGCACCAGTTGTGCAGTTCTCCTGCAGAAATAGTGGACGATCCAAGAGTTTTTGAGCGTACTGAAGTTAAAAATGTTTTTAGCTGCGATTTCACAGGTGGTTGCTCATTCCGGCTTCGGAAGGCTGCGATGATGGCATTAGGCTTTTTGATGCCGTCACTATATAGCTGACGCACTAACAACTTTGCTGATGATGAAAGCCCTCTACTGTTGTCTACATGATTGGCATGCTCATCTTCTGTTTCGAAAAGAGTCACTTTCATACACTCAGAGTGGTACAATAAATACTTTCCCGCAGGACATTCGTTCTTTCTGTATCGACCACCTGTACATCTGAAGGTAACTTTCAATCCTTCCGTTGATTTGTATGAAGTAGTTTTCTTCCAAAATTGTTCCCTTTCAATGAAGTCATCAGCTTCTTTCGCACTATTAAAAACGGGGAATGGCAGTTTAGAGAAGTTGTTCTAACTTTGGACAGACAAACTATAAAATGGCAGATTCGCACTTTGGATAAGGTACATCTGAACTTTAACCTTACCTATTAAACACAGTTTTTTGATGCCACACTTTCTTCTTCGCGGGCTTTCGCTTCGCAGGAATTGCACTGTCCGTGTCGGATTCATCTTCATCAGATTGCACATTCACAATAAATTCTTTACACAGACTCATTATTACACTTCAAGCTGCACACCGTCGTTAACAAAATTAAGAAAGTTACATGCCATCGTTTATTCGTTGCGTTCCGCACACGTTCGGCTGTATGATTCATCGGCTGCACGTTTCAAAGTGCAATGTATCGTTTGTTAGTGCAACCCTTTTTTAAGAGCGTATTAAAATTATTTAAAAGTGGAATATTTTTCTTTAAAGTTGAAAACTTTTATAATGAGCCATAACTATTTTTTAATGTTCTGACAGATTTAATAGGAGTTAATGTTGTTTTTTCACAGTGCATTTTCTATTTCGAAAGTGACATATAATTATATATAGTGCATTTTTTTTCTGGAAAGTTTGAAATATTTTTATATTGTTTCACCATATTTTTAAAAAGGGATATATATTATTTTTCGTGCATTACTTTTATAAAAAGTTTCAAATATTTTTTTAATGTTTATTCATTTGTTTTCAAAGCTATTTTGGTCTATTTTAAAGTGTGTATAATTCTAACCCTTTAATTATACGACAATTATTAGCATTTTTTTTGTGAATAATCGTACCTATAATTCACTGTAGTGAATTATGGATTCATAATTGACTGTATCCGACCAACCACAAATACAAATTCAAAAATCACTGTTTCGCTGATTCGATGATATTTTAAATCGCCCGCGATCAACTTTTTCTGCGGCTGACAATCGACTCGCGTGACAGCCAAGTGTATCGCCACATTGCTTGTTTACGTTTTAATTAATTAAATGTATGATATATTGTTCCATTAAAGTTATCAAATTTGAGTCTAATTTATTTGTTTAATAGGTGTAGAAAAAGCATAGTATCACATTCGCGATTATGGCCATTATTCACTCTGATGATTTGCGCCACTCGCCTGCGGCTCGTGGGCCCAAACATCATCTTCGTGAATAATGGTTGTCATAATCGCTTATATAATAATAGACTATTAATGAATATAAAAAAAGGATGCAATTATTGACAAACTATCTTGTTAAAGTAACCTGCTGGCAAAATTATTAGCGTTGTAATAATTTACTGTTATCATTATTTTATAATATATTATATTTAATCGTAAAATGCTATGAAGTGCTGTTTGATTTATTAATATTCAAACTATAAAAATAAAATCATGTACGCTGCATTTTATTATTGATTAATGATAACCTTCTTTGAGACAAACTTTACTTTTTTTTAAATTTGTGTGCTGGTGGTCGCTATTACTTCCCGGTATAGAAAATGTTCCCAATCCGGCACTGGATTCTCATCTCGTCTCGAAATTGCCGGACGGTTTCGCGTCCCGATCAATGCTCAAAGTGCATATTCTCGTTTCATATCTTCGCAATTTCGATTTTGGTTGAGATACTTCATATCTTTCTCGGCAATGCTGTGTTTAAAGTAATAATAATAATTGAAAAATACAGAACTGGAAGAGAAATATTTATTAGTAGACGATTAGCAGATTACATTATCGAACGTGCATTGCCTGATGTGATTGTCTGATTCGAGGGGTCAACCACTAGTGTTAATCGTGGTAGGAGTATCTTAGGTATGCTACAGCGCACGATACTGCCCGCGTCCCGCGCGTGTTACGTCACCTTGGGAACACAAAAAGCATTTTGTATTCTGTTCCATATTCCATTACACAATTTTAACTGAATATATATATTTTTGTGAAGTACAAACTATCAAGTACTGAAACGCAGTATTTTCAAAATTTTAAATTTATTTGTATTACATACTTTAGCACAAAGCAAATCCTACATTATTATCAAATACATATTGAAATGATCTACTATGGGGTGCTCTTACTTTTAACAACTTTTATATCTTCTCTACCATTAAAACAACAATTAGAAGGTTTTAAATTGTAATTTTATTCAAAAATCTTCTTTACCAAAATTTAAAAAACAACTCGCCCCCCCCAAATAACCCCATAGCAACATCAAACATTTTAACCAACCACCACAGATCCCATTAAAATCAAAATAATAATTATAACAGACAAAGTAAATAAAATTATACAAAATAAAAATAAGAAATTTCGCTTCCTAAAGGACTCAGCGGTGAAAAAAGTTGAAAGTTAGCCATCTAGGATAGGAACAAAACAGAAATATAAACGGTCGAAGTAATAATTATGGCTTTAAATTGGTGAATTTAGTCATTTTTCTATTTAATTTCCTGTTAGAATTATTCAAACTTATGGTTTTATTTAATTCTCTTAGTCTAATATAAGTTCTTGTTCTAACTAGGCAATAAATGACTTCTTTTGGAACAGAATTTGAATGCAGTTGCCTTAAAATAATATTAACAACATTTCTAAAAACAAATTTGGTATTAAGTAATGTTCTTCCGTGGTACTCAACAAACACTTTTTCCATAATTTTTGTAAGTTCTAGCAGTTCTTCGGAAGGGTATGGAAGGTTTCCATTTGAAATAAAATTTATCCAATCAGGGGTGTCCCCCATTATACTAATATGTTTAGTTTCTTCACCTAAATTTGGATACTTGGTACGATATCTGTGGGCAACGTATCCAGCTACATATTTTAAACCTTGTTCGTTTATAATTTCGGAAGCCGTGATTGGTGCTGCATTCTCAAACGCTTGCACTAACTGAAACTGGTCATCGTTTATTTCAGAAAAGTCACTAATTGCAAAAAAAGGTTCTGATTCTGCAAATGGATCTAAACTAGAAACATCACCACCAATCGAATCATCTTTATCAGCCGAAATAAATGTTTGTAATAATTGTTGAGGAACACAAACATCAGATGTATCCGTAAAATCTTTGGTAATTAACTCTGTATTGGATAGGTCCGACGTTTGTGACAAAGAGACTAAACAAGATTCGTCCATATGTGTTTCTATTCATCGTCAACACTGCAGCAGAATGCTTTCCCAAAATATACCACCGAAGACGATAGCTACATTCCAGAGGTGTTGGATGATCGTTTGCACCACCCATTCCTCGAATATATGAAAAAAAAGTTCTCCAGTATATCTTGATTATGACGAAAAGTAATAATGTATTCTATGCTTTCGTATTTTTCTCGCAAGTACTTTCGGAGCTCAATTAACGACTGATTACTCAGAAGTATGCCCTTTTGAAAAGGCAAAAGTGTTTTATGGCGACCTACAGTAATGCTTGACACCATCAATAACATTTTTCGCAAGATGTTGGTTTGGTTATCTAAATTAATACCAAAAGCATGTAGTCCTGCATGCGAGCCATATTTTCCTTTAGAATTTAATATATCGAACCAATCATTAAACAGTTTAAGTAAATTAACAGTTTGAATCCAGTTGGTGTTGTAGTCCATAAATCCATTTAATCCACACCATTCGATCGCCTTTGCTGTCGTGTTTGAAAATATTTGCACTGCAGGAAGGACATTTTGCCTCATAGAACCTTTTACGTCCAAGTGAAACTGAGAAATTTTGTGAGCCAACTTGAAATCTTCTGTAGACAACTCCAGTAGCTTTTCAAAACATTGTTTGCTTATGTTTTTTCCATCCATATTAAAACCACTATTTAATAAATTGTTTCTTGCAAGTTTTAAGAGATGCGGAACGTCAGCAAAAACATACACATTCAAACTTTCTTCTGATGGGTGTGGAAAATAGCAATTCCTACCTATAATAGACGTAAACATTACCTTGAACTGCTAAATTATTTATAAATAAAAATGTACCTGGTATAATGTTTAATTTAGACCAAAGACCAAAGTTCCTACCACCCATATCACTGGTGATAGCAACAACAATGTATCCTTTTGCAGCTAATTTACTAATAATGTCGAACAATATTTCTGTAGTCATCGGTTGGTCGAACTTGTAGTAAATTGGCTGCTTCCATCGAGATGTAAGTCCCCTGGCCATTATAACCTGACAAGCTTTATGTGGACCCAATACTTCCTCGATTTTTTTTTCTATAAACATTTTATTGGATATATAAATTTCATCGAATGTTAGAACGGTTAACCGCTCGATTTCACTTAAACTGTGTTTCTTGTGCTTCATCAATGTTAATACATCTTCCAAAACACCTTGTTGTAGATTTAAGGTTAAAGCCCACCTACGAAGTGTAGACAATGCAGGATATGGATATTTTAATTTAACCCTCAAATATCGGTATGCCTTGGGACTGACACTTCTGAGAGAAATTGCAGCAGCAATATCATCATGTGACCATTTAATTTTCTTTTTTTGAGGATTAATCAACTTATTTATTTGGCCAGGAGTAAATAATTGTTTCAAGATAGTTTCTGATGCACTACCTATGCTTTGTATATTTTTATGCATTGTTGCTTTTCAACAACAAGTGCACTATATTTATTTTTGATTGTGGTCAATTCAAGCTGTTGCTTGGTCATTTTTTCTTCCATTTCCATCAATTTCTTTTCCATGTCTGTTTCTCGAGATGGTGTTGTGGTACAGGGCAAAGTAGATATCGAATTCTCCATCTCTCTTAACAAATAAATAACTATAATTACTAAAAGTTAAAACAAAACAGAAAACTTTTAAATATCTTACATAGGCGTTAAACCAGACGTTTGTGTTACTGATACTTCCGACAATAGAGTAGAAATCAGTTTTTTTGCACATCTCTGTTCCAGTCTTTTTGCTCGCTTTTTGTCAGTCGGACGCGAATCACCGCCAGGCATATTTTCTGTTGGGATAGCATCGGGTTTGAGTTTTCTCACCTTTGTGGGTGAATATCCGAGCATTTTCTCTCGTAAAGATTTATATCGACAATCAGGAGTAAAATGGTCAGAGCATATCCGAGCTACAAGTATAATTTCAAATCAGTCAAATGTGATTTATTTTGCACAAATATTGTATAGTAACAAGTTATAAAATCTACTTAGATGCCACTTTGATAATGTATTTACAATAAAATGTTTACGATAATAATTAATTACAATTAATTAAATAAATATAAAGTAATAAGACCCGTTTTCATGTTAAATTTTTCAACACGTTTGCAAGCGGACACCCACTGTTGACACATGTCCTCGTTTTTCGGAAAACTATAATAATGTACATTACCATTATTATTGTTTTTTTTTCGTGTAGTTGTTGCATCCGTATACTGCACAATTCGGCATTTTAACACGACGTACAACGAAAGTCAATGGCGATAACACGGCGATAATGCACTTCTACAAGATTTTCGTTCCCAAGGTGACGTAGTGCGCAGTACAGTACGAAAATAAGAAGCCGTATCAGCATACCTAAGCTACTCCTACCACTGTGTCAATACCTGTACAAGTTGATCGTCAATACTGGTCAATACTCAACAATATCTGTCAGTCCCCGTCAATACTCCAGTACTTATCAATACTTGTCAATACGTGTCAATACTTGTCAATACGCGTCAGTCCTTTTCAATGCTCCTCAATATCTATTAATAATTTTCGATAATTTTATAAATAACCTTAAATGTGTGTGAAATTTTGTAAATTTGGCGTATATTTCGACAATATTATTCATATATAAACTGGAACTTTGTATTCGATCAGTCAAACTCGTTGCTGACGACAAAAAGACCGTGCTCGGATCGACTCGCATCTATTCGGAAATATACGAGTGACGCGTGTGAGACTACTAGCCACTACATGGTGTATGCGCATTGCGCGGTATTGAGTTTAAGCAAGGTGTAAGTTACTTCGCCTGTACTGTACCGGCAATTTGGGGAACCGTAGCCTTTTGATTCAGATCCAGAAAGTGACGCAATAAAACACGACTTATCTGCATTGTCAAATATAGAATCATTAAATTTAAAAGATTATGAGAAAACCAATGTTTCCAAAAACAGTCCACTTCTAAAAATTCAAATAAACAAAGACAAACAAATCACAGTTAGAAAGTCGTCTTTCTGTTGGCTTTTCTCGGAAAAGCATCACATGTCGAGTGACAGAACATTGCGAGTGAGAGATATGGGTTCTGCCTCGGGTTCTGCTTCAAAACCTTCAAAACGAAAGAATACAAAGGTCTCTGCAAATCTTTGCAAACAAAAATAAGAAGAAGAATGAGGAAGAGATTGCAGAAATTTCTTCAGGACCAGAAACGTCAGAAGAAGAGGTATACAGGATGTATCAAATTGTGTGTTAACTATGGGAATCTCGTTTATTTGAAGAGATACGACGATGGTTAAATTAGAGAAAAGTTGTGGAATTTTATGCCCATTAATAATCTAAAAAGATATTAGACCTAGCTTGCTTAGTTTCTGAAAGAACTGGAGAAAACTGAAATTTTGGATTTTTTGTTTTCCGGCTATAACTTTAACATTTAACATTTATGTTAGATATTTCTAGTTAACGCATTATTAGGACACTTTTTTATGCTAAATCTAAATTTTTTATCGGATTTGGTATAACTGCCACCATTGCTCATTTTCGACTGTCAACTGTTTTTTTTCTTATGGTCGGCATTCTAAATTTTATTATATTTGAATAGAGTTTTGAATTCTGATTTCAACGATGTGTCACACTTTGCATTTTGTTTAACATTTTCTCGGCAAGCAGAGAGCGGCTCTTGCCGTAGAGATCCTGCGCTTTCTTGTAGGATGCTGTCGTGCGCTCTTTATTGTTGCGTGGAGGTGGTGGCAAGGGAGGGGCAGATGGACGCCCACTTCGTAGTTTTGCGCGCCAAGCGGGTGGAAATACGGCGTCCAGCCAGCGCTTGATGCTTGAATCGACTTCCAGGTTCGAGCCGGTGAAGGATGTTGCAATTAGATGTCGGCATTGCTCGTCGGCGGAGGGGTACAACTCTATAAGATGGTGAAAGAGTCCTGTAACCCCTACATTTTCTTCTTCTTCGCTCGGACGCTCCTCCTGGGCATAGGTGATGAGTCGATCCAGCTTCTCTGGAGACACGGGCTGTTGACGAGGTGGAGGTGTCTTCGGCGCTGATGGTGGTGGTTCCGACGTCTTTGCTGGTGGTGGAGTTCTTGCGTCGCATCGCGGTTTGGTCCCCCTAGGTGGTGTGGGGGATGGCGACCTTTTCCGCTTCTGGTCGTCTTCTTCGTTTGTTGCGGACGTGGGGGGTGGAGGTGGTAGGTCCCCAGGTGTAACCAGGCAGGTGGTGGCCTGAAGTGATTCGACAGATAGACGGGGTCTCGATGCCTGTGGTAAGGTAGTAGACATCGGTGACGCTCGTTTCCTCTTTCCAGGAACTGGTGTGGTCGACTCGATAGTGAGGTCTATAGTCCCAGGCGGACTTGACCGGGATCGCGGGTGGACTGGCGGAGATGATGGTTGCGTCCTTTGCGGAGTGCGACGCCGCCCCCGGTCATCAGTGGTGGCCACCGGAAACCGGTACCTTCCACTGGAATCCAGGGAGCTGGTCGCCTCCCGCAAGCTGGTGGGTGGGCGCGATGGTGCTGAAGGCCGTCGTACATGTGCGGGCGGCGGAAGTCCAGATGTGGTGTTAGTGGTGGTAGCCCTCGGCGGTGGTGCTGGTGCTGTTCGCACGGTAGTGGTCGCAGTAGTACTGCTAACACTAGCGGGGGCTCTTGCACTGGCGATTGAGCTCACCGGTGGAAAGACCACGTCATTTAATTTATTTTGAAAAAATCTAGTAGGCCATGAACTGATGAGAGGAAAATACAACACTACTTTTATTTACTTTTACCCGAGGGGTCAACCACTAGTGTCAATACCTGTACAAGTTGATCGTCAATACTGGTCAATACTCAACAATATCTGTCAGTCCCCGTCAATACTCTCAGTACTTATCAATACTTGTCAATACGTGTCAATACTGTCAATACTTGTCAATACGCGTCAGTCCTTTTCAATGCTCCTCAATATCTATTAATAATTTTCGATAATTTTATAAATAACCTTAAATGTGTGTGAAATTTTGTAAATTTGGCATATATTTCGACAATATTATTCATATATAAACTGGAACTTTGTATTCGATTAGTCAAACTCGTTGCTGACGACAAAAAGACCGTGCTCGGATCGACTCGCATATATTCGGAAATACACGAGTGACGCGTGTGAGGATACTAGCCACTCCATGGTGTATGCGCATTGTGCGGTATTGGTTTTAAGCGAGGTGTACTGTACTGTACCGGCAATTTGGGGAGCCGGAGCCTATTGATTCAGATCCAGAAAGTGACACAATAAAAAACGACTTATCTGCATTGTCAGATACAGAATCATTGAATTTAAAAGATTATGAGAAAACCAATGTTTCCAAAAACAGTCCACTTAAAACAGTCCATTTAAAAATTCAAATAAACAAAGACAACCAAATCACAGTTAGAAAGTCGTCTCTCTGCTGGCTTTTCTCGGAAAAGCATCACATGTCGAGTGACAGAACATTGCCAGTGCCAGTTCTGCTTCGGGTTCTGCATCAAAACTTTCAAAACGAAAGAATGCAAAGGTCTCTGCAAATCTTTGCAGAAAAAATTAGAAGAAGAATGAGGAAGAGATTGCAGAAATTTCTTCAGGACCAGAAACGTCAGAAGAAGAGGTATACAGGACCTATCAAATTGTGCGTTAACTATGGGAATCTCGCTTATTTGAAGAGATACGACGATGATTAAATTAAAGAAAAGTTGTGGAATTTTATGCCCATTAATAATCTAAAAAGATATTAGACCTATCTTGCTGAGTTTCTGAAAGAACTGGAAAAAACTGAAATTTTGGATTTTTTGTTTTCCGGCTATAACTTTAACATTTAACATTTATGTTACATATTTCTAGTTAACGCATTATTAGGACACTTTTTATGCTAAATCTAAATTTTTGTCAGATTTGGTATAACTGCTACTACCATTGCTCATTTTCGACTATCAACTGTTTTTTTTTTCTTATGATCGGCATTCTAAATTTTATTATATTTGAATAGAGTTTTGAATTCTGATTTTTACGATGTGTCACACTTTGCATTTTGTTTAAGTTTTGAACATTTTATTACAGAAAATAAAATTTTCATAAGAGTGCTATGGAAAGACCACGTCATTTAATTTATTTTGAGAAAATTTTAGTATGCCATGAACTGATGAGAGTAAAATAAAACACTACTTTTATTTACTTTTACCTTAAGATACATTAGGTAGGTACGCGAAAATTTTAGCAAACTTTGTTTTGAGCGTAGGCAGCAGGTTATGTTATTTTTTTATAAAAACAAATAAATTACAAACTTTTTAACATACACAATTTACTGAAAATTTTACTTGCAGTTTTTATGTTTGCAACTGACATGATACATAACAAATTTGATAACAGGTTAAATAAATACAACAGATAACACTAGAACTGCACTAATACAAACAATTATTAAATAATTGCTCAAAACATTTGACACCTTTGTACATCATGTTCAGAATCTCGTATAAAATAAACTCTCTAATCTGTATGTTAGTAACTGTGTCATTCATTTGTTTTTGTAAAAAATAACTTAACCTGCTGCCTACGCTCAAAACAAAGTTTCTTGAAATTTTCGCGTACCTATTGTATCTAAAGACCAATGTAAATAAAATCGGTGTTTTGTTTTACTCCATCAGTTCATGGACTACTAGAATTTTTCCAAAATAAATTAAATGACGTGGTCTTTCCATGGCACTCTTATGAAATTTTAATATTCTGTAATAAAATGCTGAGAGCGGCCGTAGCTCAGTGGTAAGCGCGCGGGCTACCAATGCAGCGGATCCGGGTTCGATCCCCGACCCGGTCGTTCTCCCTCGCAAGGCAACGGGAAACCAGCGAGGTGGATTTTTCCCCAGGAAAACCTCTCTGGAGGAGAAGTGCATGCACTTCCTGTGGTTCGGAGCCCACGTTAAACTGTAGGTCCCCTATGTCTGTCTGTGCAAAATATCTATCGCCGCGCACCAAACACAGACATAGGAGAGAGGTAGCCAACGCCCTGAATAGGGTATAGCACTATAAGAAGAAGAAGAATAAAATGCTCAAACTTAAACAAAATGCAAAGTGTGACCCATCGTTGAACTCTATTCAAATATGAAAAAATTTAAAATGCCATAAGAAAAAAAAAGTTGACAGTTGAAAATGAGCAATGCTAACAGTCATACCAAATGTGATCATAAATTTAGATTCGGCATGAAAAAGTGTCTTAATAATGTGTTAATTAAAAATACGTAATATAAATGACAAATGAGTTATAGCCGAAAACAGAAAATCCAAAATTTCAGTTTATTTTATTTTATTCAGAAACTAAACAAGATAGCTACAATTTTTTTTCAGATTACTAGTGGGCATAAAATTCCACAATTTTTCTGTAACTTAACCATCATCGTATCTCTTCAAATGAGCGAGATCCCCATAGGTAACACGTAATTTGATACATCCTATATAGTGAGAAAAGCGACACGTTAACTGAAGTGTTTTCCGAAAGCGAAGAAGAAAAGGGGAGTTCTACCGACAATGATGTTAAGTCTGAACATTACTATGCAGTCTACTTTGACCAGCAATGGTACATTGGGAGGGTCCTGACCTGCAGTGATACCAATTGTAAAGTCAAATTACTCAAAGACGACTTAGATGAATACATCTGGCCAACTAGAGAAGATATTGTCGTACAAATTGTCGATAGTTTATAATTTATGGGCCATTACATCTAACAGGGAATGGCCCTTTTAGGCTAAAACGTACGGAAAAAAATATTGTTAAAAAATATAAGAAGTTCAAGAATTGTCTTGAGAAATTTTAAAATTATCTATTATAATAAAAGTTTCATAACAAACATAACTTCACAGTTAACAAAGTTTCCTTCGGTCTCCTTTTTTATTTCATTGGTCACTTTCAAGGTCAAGCACTTGTCAATGCTTTACAGTACTTGTCAATACTTCGAGCAGTCGTCAATACTAAGCAATACTCTTCAATACTATGCAGTATATGTCAATTGTTGTCAATATTCCACAGTACTTGTCAATACTCCGCAGTACGTGTCAGTACCATCAATATCGAAAATTTTTGTCAATTTTTCAATACCTGTACATAGTTTTGGGCAGTGGTTGACCCCTCGCTTTTACCTTTAGATACATTAGGTAGGTACGCCAAAATTTCAGCAAACTTTGTTTTGAGCGTAGGCAGCAGGTTATGTTATTTTTTATAAAAACAAATAAATGACATATTTTTTAACATACACAATTTACTGAAAATTTTACTTGCAGTTTTTATGTTTGCAACTGAACTAACAAATTTGAATAACAGGTTAAATAAACTGCTAAATAACTAAAACTGCACTAATTTAAACAATTATTAAATAAATGTTCAAAACATTTGACACCTTTGTCAACAACATGCTCAGAAGCTCGTCTAAAATAACTCTCTAATCTGTGTGTTTGTAACTGTGTCGTTCATTGTACCATGTCAAAAATAACTTAACCTGCTGCCTACGCTCAAAACAAAGTTTCTTGAAATTTTCGCGTACCTATTGTATCTAAAGACCAAAGTAAATAAAATCGGTGTTTTGTTTTACTTCCATCAGTTCATGGACTACTAGAATTTTTCCAAAATAAACTTAATGACGTGGTTTTTCCATGACACTCTTATGAAATTTTAATATTCTGTAATAAAATGCCAAACTTAAACAAAATGTAAAGTGTGACACATCGTTGAAATCAGAATTAAAAACTCTATTCAAATATGAAAAAAATTAAAATGCCGACCATAAGAAAAAAAAAGTTGACTGTTGAAAATGAGCAATGGTAACAGTTATACCAAATCTGATCAAAAATTTAAATTCGGCATGAAAAAGTGTCTTAATAATGAGTTAATTATAAATACGTAATATAAATGACAAATGAGTTATAGCCGAAAACAAAAATCCAAAATTTCAGTTTTTGTTTAGTTTATTCAGAAACTAAACAAGATAGCTCCAATTTTTTTTTCAGATTACTAGTGGGCATAAAATTCCACAACTTTTCTCTAATTTAACCATCATCGTATCTTTTCAAATAAGCGAGATCCCCATAGTTAACACGCAATTTGATACATCTTGTATAGTGAGAAAAGCGACACGTTAACTGAAGTGTTTTCCAAAAGCGAAGAAGAAAGGGAGAGTTCTACCGACAATGATGTTAAGTGTGAACAATACTATGCAGTCTAATTTGACCAGCAATGGTACATTGGGAGGGTCCTGACCTGCAGTGATACCAATTGTAAAGTCAAATTACTCAAAGACGACTTAGATGAATACATCTGGCCAACTAGAGAAGATATTGTCGTACAAATTGTCGATAGTTTATAATTTATGGGCCATTACATCTAACAGGGAATGGCCCTTTTAGACTAAAACGTACGGATACAAATATTGTTAATAGAAAATAGAAGGAGTTCAAGAATTGTCTTGAGAAAATTTAAAATTATCTATTATAATAAAAGTTTCATAACAAACACTATAAACCTCGCAGTTAACAAAGTTTCCTTCAGTCTCCTTTTTTATTTCATTGGGCACTTTCAAGGTCAAGCACTTGTCAATACTTTACAGTACTTGTCAATACTTCGAGCAGTCGTCAATACTAAGCAATACTCTTCAATACTATACAGTATATGTCAATTGTTGTCAATATTCCACAGTACTTGTCAATACTCCGCAGTACGTGTAAGTACCATCAATACCGAAAATTTTTGTCAATTTTTCAATACCTGTACATGGTTTTGGGCAGTGGTTGACCCCTCGGTCTGATTGATCTATTCATCTATGTTAGTTGTACGATTTTTTGACAAGTATAATTATAGAGATGTACTCTATCTTACACCAAGAATAAATTATTATCATTGTTATTATTACAGTAAATACATTCGGACTGTAAAATAGCAACACTTGAAAAATGAAGCACTCTTTCACAGAAGTAACTAAATACCAGATACGTATTTCACAGCAAAGCTATCATCATCAGTGGTAAACTGTCACTGAGTGTCAGTTTACCAGGAAAGCTATCCACTGATGATAATAGCTTTGCCGTCGAAATACGTAACTGTTATTTAGTTACTTGTGTGGAAGGGTGCTGTATTTTTCAAGTGTTGTTATTTTACAGTCCGAATATGTTACTTTAATAATAATAATGATAATAATTTATTCTTGGTGTTAGATAGAGTACATCTCTATCTAACTCTATCTCACGTTCGATAATGTAATCTGCTAATCGTCTACTAATAAATGTTTCTCTGCTGAGTAGTAGGCTTTATCAAAAAGAAAATGCTTTAAGTTTTGCTTAAAATCACAGACTGGTAACACTAATCAGCAAAAGTTTTTTTTCTTACACTGTAATACGTGTACCGTATGTACTTTTTAATGCTGTTTCTAAAAATATTTACAATTTTTTTCTACATCAGAATTTTGAGAAATTTTCTCTAATAGTTTTCTCCTAAAATATTTTTATATTTATACCGCATTAATGTTAACAACGCAAAGAAATCTTGTGTTGCCTGACTTGTTTGAACAGGTCTGAACAAGTTTTGGCATGTTTTTTGCGTCACAACCGTAAGCCACGCCTTTCTTTGTTTTTAAACTAACCATATTTTGGAAATTCGTAGATATGCGATTATGCGGGTATGTAAGAAGGTACAGATTGATTATTACGAGTATTAAAACTGAACCGAGTCATTTTGTGATATTCTGTTGTGTTTGGTATTGACAATGTCTCGTCAGTGTATAAATGATCCTAACAGTTTTTGTTATGTTTTCAGAGAATTAACCATTCAGCAGCTTAAGCGAAATATTACATCTACAATAGAAAAAGCATACTTTTACTACTTTGGTGTTAAAATTAAAAATCAAGACAAATGTTGGACTCCTAAAACTTGCTGTGCGCGTTGTGTTGTTACTCTAAAGAGTTGGTTGATTGGTAAGAGCACTGCTATGCCGTTTGCGGTTCCTATGATTTGGCATGAGCAAACACACCATACGACGAGCTGCTACTTTTGCTGCACCAAAATTTTCGGGTTTTCTGGCCAAAATAAGAAGAAAATTGCTTATCCCAGTTTGCCTTCTGCTACTCGCCCAGTACTGTAATGTTAGGTTAGGAGTTGTAAATGAAACACTAGTTTGTGGAAGAACTTTTTATGTGTTAGCTCTTACAGAATAATCTTTTATGAATGTTTTATGGTAATATAAATAGCAACCAAGTCGCTAAGTTACTAAATACTATTGATACAACCAGGTTGCTACAGCACCTCATTCGGCAGCCTTTCCTGTACCAACATGTCCAAACGTGTTGAAAGAAGAACAAGTTGATACAGAAACAGAAGGATCAACTGAAGAACTGTCAAACAATGATGTGAAATTTTTACCATCTCAAGAAGACAATCTTCATTTAATAACTCAATTAGTACTAAATGACCTGGTTCGAGATTTAAATTTCTCAAAAACTCAAGCAGAGATACTAAAATCGAGATTACAAGGAGAGCTTCAGAAACGCGTATTTTAGTATATCGCAATCGTCGGAAAGAATCACAGTATTTCTTACTGAAGAGGGTCTTTTCTTTTGCAATAATATTGACAATTTAATGCTTGCATTAGGCTATGAACTCAATGCAGAAGAATGGCGTCTATTCATCGTTGCTTCGAAACTGAACTTAAAAGCTGTTGTTCTTCACAATGAAAATATTTACCCTTCAGTTCCTGTTAGACATGCTGTTCACATGGAGGAATCCTATAAAAAAATGGTATGCTTTCTTGACGAAATTAATTACATTAAGAGTAAATGGTACAGCAGTGCTGATTTCAAAGTTGTGGCAAGTCTGCTTGGTTTACAACTTGCATACACGAAGCATTGTTGTTTCACTTGTGAATGGGACAGCCGAGCAAGAAACTTTCATTATATTGTTAAACAGTGGCCACCAAGAGAGCAGCATATTCCTGAACAAAAGAACATAATCCATCCGGCACTAGTTGAGCGTGACAAAATTTTCTTTTATATAAAATTGGGTTTGATGAAAAAGTTTGTTACCACTATGAACAAAGAAGAACATAGATTTCAATATCTCAAAAAAAAATTTACCAATATCACCAATGCAAATATTAAAGCGGGCATTTTGTAGAACCCCAAATTAATCTATTAATGCTAAAAACAAAATTTAAAGAGATTCTAAGCGACTTAGAACGTATAGCTTGGAATGCTTTTGAAGCGGCAAAACAAAACTTTTTGGGAAATACAAAATCTGAAAACTATAAAGGAATTGTCTGTACACTTCTTAGGAGTTATCAAGCATTAGGTTGTAGCATGAGCCTTAAAATACACTTCTGGGATTCCCACTTGGATTTGTTTCTTCCGAATCTTGGTGACGTTAGTGATGAGCACGGAGAACGATTCCATCAAGACATTGCCACTATCGAAAAACGTTACCAAGGGAAGTGGAACAGCGAAATGCTTGCTGATTACTGCTGTACATTTATATCAAAAAGTTCCACAGCTCCATACAAAAAGAAAGTGAAGAGAAAAACATTCTAATTGTAATGCAATAGTGTACCTATTAGTTATTGTGCGCAATATCTTTTATTCATTCTTTAAGTTATTTTTTCTAAACCCTGACCTGCTAGAAGTAATTTCTTTTTAAGACTGTAATAAGAACTAGAAAACAAAAATAAATTGTATATAATAGATAGTAAAAAAAAATTAAAAGTTAAAAATTTGTTGACCAGTGGAATTGTTTTGTTTTTAGGTAGTTTATTAAAGATCTTAATACACTTGTGGTTGATACTATGTTGGGTTGTTTTGATTCTATGGTAGGGTATCACAAAGTCGCTTTTGTTTCAAGTGTTATACAGTGAGTTTTTCTTATTTGTTTACATACCAGCTATGTATACTTTTATAAAAACATGTCAATGCATTGTTTTACTGCAATCTGTAGGCAACCAACTATACACTACATTTCAAAGCTTCAATTTTTGAAAAGAATAATCTGCTGTGGAAACAGTAATCAAATTGTTTAATCTCAAATTAATAACAATTATTTTTTTTTAATTTAGCATAAAATTTGTGTATTGTTGATATTTTATGTTTTTAAAATAATAGTTTTATTAAAAAAATTTTGACATTCAATAATTTTGCGTTTATTCATAAACATACTCATTGAACATAACCTCACACTGTGAGGAATAACCTTTCTCTCTCTCTATTATTTTCTGTACAGTTGGTTGCCTATAGATTGCAGTAAAACAATGCATTGACATGTTTTTTATAAAAGAATACATAGCTAATAATAGGTATACATAAAAGAAAAACTCACTGTATATGAGCGAA
Source organism: Ctenicera cuprea (assembly GCA_958336395.1). Taxonomy (NCBI): domain Eukaryota; kingdom Metazoa; phylum Arthropoda; class Insecta; order Coleoptera; family Elateridae; genus Ctenicera; species Ctenicera cuprea. The sequence goes on from OY284493.1 coordinate 20,492,247, forward strand.
GTCCACATGTTGCTTAAAGTTTATTGAATTTTCATGAATAAAAGTGGCACATGCAATTATATGCATCGACGCTAAGGTAAGTGTTTTTAATTCTTTAAATAAGTTCCTACAACTTGTCCGGTGACTAACACTACTGATTATTTGAATGCAGTTTTTTTCTATTGTTTTAAATATTATTTGAGTTTTTGGTGAATCTCCCCATATAAGAATGGCGTAAGAAATCAGGCTGTGGAAACTGGCTGGCTTAATATATTAGTTTTGTTGCTTCTTTTGTAGTAGTTTTCATTATTCTTCTGATGCAATAAAGTGAAATTAAATTCTTGCTTAATGGGCTAATACGTTGATCAAAACGTAGGTCTGGTTCGAAGATCACTCTAAAAATTTAATTGTTCCGTTATTTTGGTCTTTATTTGTAGTAAACGTTGACACTTGCGTTTTTACAATATTAATTTTGAGTTTATATGCGTTAATCCAGTTTTTGCCTTGAGTTGAGTGTTTTGATAGTCTTCTGTGATAGTTCCATTTCAAGTTCTTCAATATTGATAAAAGTTTTACCCTCAGCAAAGAAACATGCGGCAACTGCTGTTATGTATGCAATTAGGTTGTTGATAGGCATAGATGATAAATAGAATCGGCCCCACATCGAACCCTATGGTACTCCATTGTGTAATATGTTTCAGTAGGGTATTGTTGTGTTCGTGGGATACCATTTGATGTCGATTTTGCAAGTATGATTCAAGCAGTTGCAGACAATTACCACGAATTCCGTAATATAATCATTTGCGTAGTAGTATTTGATGCCAGCTTGCCAGTTGTACCAGCTGTTTCTTGTCAATTGCCTCTAGAATGTGTTTCATCAATCATCATAGTTAGAATCGCAATAATAGTTGATTTTTTATTTCTGTATCTGTGTTGATGGGTGGTAAGTAGGCTATTGTTTTAAAACTAAATTAGCATCTATTTTCCAGTATAGAACTTGAACACTGTAAACAGGCCTGGTAGTACTAAAACTGGTCGATAGTTTTTAGCATAATTTATTTCACCTTTTTTAAAAATTGGTACAATTCTAGCACTTTTGAGTTTTTAAGGAAATGTTCTATTTACAAAACATTTATTTAGAAAGTGGTATGGCTATATCGGTTTAATTATAACTTTTAATAGAACCGCTGATTGATTATAAATATCTTTGCTCTTTTTGTTCTTCATTTTTTTAAGGATTTTAAACACTTTATCTTCTGTGACATCGAACATGTAGAACGAATTAGTGGTAGTTTTCTTTTGTAACTGGAAGTAGGCTTCGGCGCTTACGTTAGACAATGTAATTTTATCTGCTGTGATTTTTCCAACTTCCGAGAAGTAGTTATTAAAATCATTTGGTGTTAATGTTATATTTATACGATTTTTATACAGTTTTGTTCCCTTTCCTTATTTATGAATTTCCAGAAGGTTTTTTTGTTTGTTATCACTTGTTATGATTTTATGAAGTTTGCATTGACTGCTTTTAGCTTTTATTATTTATTTTCTGTAATAATTTCTGCATGTGGTATAGAAATTTTGTGCTTTAAAATCTTTTTTACTTCCCCATACTTCTACTGAAGTAAGGAAAGTTATGATTTTATGCAAATTTTCGTATTTCAGATCTTAACGGAAATACGCGTTTTGGGGTCCAAGGAACAAAAGTGTTTTTAAAAAAATGTATGTCTATGGGTGGGTGCGTGTGTGGGTGGGTGGGTGGTTACGTTTGTGTGTGGGTGGGTGGTTGCGCGTGTGGGTGGGTGGTTGCGCGTGTGGGTGGGTGCGTCCGGTTCCCTATATCTCCGCAACTCCTTTCCTGATTTTTATACGATTGAGCGCGTGAAAGTTTTTGGTAAGGTCGTTGGTCGAAACTGGAACTAAAAACGGAAATTAGACTAGTTTCTTTGGTATAGATGATTCTCTAAACCTTTTTTAAAATTTTAAATTCATAGCGTTGTAGTGCATCTACAACCAAATCAAATGTTTTTTTTCTCTAAATGCCGTATCTTCAAAATGAAGACCGCTTCAGACTTGTGAAAATTTTATTTTTAATGTCTGATTACTCAAAATCAAAATATCCAATTAATACAAATTGTCGTATTATTTGATAGACCTCAATAAGTATAATTAGGTAATATAAGAATATATTTGGAAATATGAAATATGTATGCATACTACCTAGCGGCACAAACTTTTGGACATTTTCAAAAAATTATTCTACTAAAACTACCCACGCCATTTTATTAAACTTTCTAAGTCAATAGAGATTGCAATGAGCTACAAATTGGTTTTTTCCTAATCTCCCAAATTTTACTCTGACTCAAAAACGCAAAAGCCAATTGTTATACACTTTCAACAGTTTGACAGCTTATTTGAAGTAGTTTATTAGATTAAGCAAAAATTTTCCACCATAGTAAATGTTAGAAAAAAAATACGGCTATCAATTAGCTCTAGTTCAAAATATATTTTTTTTCTTTACATATTTTTAATAATTCTTAACATAAAGCCTTTTACAACGATTTTGGTATCATAGTCTGAAGCGCTTTTAATTAGCTGTAAGGCGCGGTCGGTTCCTATGGCACGCCGAATGGGACATAAATAAATAGCGTGTTATGATACGGAGTGATCGAAAATGATTGAAGGTCACGTGACCACGATCTGGTCGCATTATTATCAAAAATGCGTTTCGATGTGTCCGCGAACCTGTTATTTATCAATACTTACATCCCTAGAATCCATTAGCGTACGTGCATTTTACCTGTCAAATGTCGTAATAATAACAGTTATTGTTTTCTTTTGTGTTATTGTTCTCGTTTTTGTAATCCCCACGTTATAACAGTTTTTTTCAAAACTCAAAGTTTGTATTCGTTCCCTTTATTAGGTAAGACAATAAAATTACAAAGTTTATTTTAAATGAGGGTGATAACAGGTGTGTAATTTTAGGTTAATATGGTGTTTAAAATAGAGCATGATAAATTTATTTTGGAAGCGTGCTTTAGATCCGGAGAACGTGACCAAAATGGTGTTTGGCAGTACTCTTATCCCTCCTGTTTCAATCAGTTCCAAGAGCATTTTCCCAACGAAGCAGTTCACTATGAAATTTTTAGTCAACACGTTCGTCGTATTATTCAACGGTACCACGAAACAGGCAGCGTCTGCAAAGGAAAGTCTACGGGCAGGTCATCTGTACTTACCGAAGACACTGTACATGATATTCAGGAACGAATGGATGCAAGTCCCAACAAATCGTTAAGATGTTTATCTGCTCAAACAGGTAATGAGCATAATGTTGTTTTTGTAATTGATTTATCTATGTTAGTTTCAGGTCTTTCATACGGATCGTGTCAGAAGGCTTGCAAAAAAATACTTCATATGCACCCGTACAAAGTGTCGGTGGTGCAAGAGTTGCTACCAGCAGATTTTGGAAAGCGTCGACAATACTGTACATGGTTTAATGAAAACTTCAACAATGATGACATTTTGGATCTGACATTTTTCAGTGATGAAGCCTGGTTTCATTTAAGTGGCTACGTAAACTCGCAAAATTATCGTACGTGGTCAACTGAAAATTCCCATGTATATCGGGAGACCTCATTGCATCCCCTTAAAATTGGGGTTTGGATTGCAATGTCGAGAAGAAGAATAATTGGCCCTATTTTTTTTAATGAAAACATCAATGCTAACAATTATCAACGACTACTTTTAAGACCGTTTATTGATCAACTCCACGATGACGAACTGCAGCATGGGTTCTTCCAGCAAGATGGTGCAACAGCTCACACAGCAGGTGCAACGTTGAAATTTTTAAGGTAATTCTTTGATGAACGAATAATAAGTAGAGGTCGTTGGGCACCGCGATCGCCCGACTTAACACCTCTCGACTACTTTATGTTTGGCCATCTTAAGAATGTTGTATATGCAAATCGTTTACACACAATTGAGGAGTTACAAGAGGCCATAGTAAATGCCGTGAATGAAATCACACCAAGACAGTTAGTAGCCGTTTTTGAAAATATGAAGCGCAGGGTCAATGTTTGTTTAGACAATGATGGAGGGCATTTCGAGCAGTTATTGTAACAACTGTCCTACAAAGAATTTGATTTTTGTATTCATTTAAATTGTGTCATTGAAAAATGTGTTTTTTATTAATTTAAACTGTTATTAAATTGTTAAATTGACTAATTATTGTAAGCAACAATCAAGAAAAATGTGTTTTTTTTTATTAATTAAACTGTGTTATAAATTACGTTATTAAATTGTCTTGTTTTTTAACCTATAGGTTAACTTTTGGAATATAAAAATGTACTAACATAAATCGTAATTTACAACAAGAAAAGTCTTTAAAAGTCCCTAACAGTAATTATTTCGCTAAGAAAATGGTGCACCAACATTCATATAAAGAACACGCCACCCATTTTTAAATTTCCCGCGCTATTTAAATTACTATTGCACGCCAGTGGAATTAGTCAAGATCACATTAAGTAGTAAGCGGACAAGATCAAATCAGTATGAAGCGGCACGTTCAATCATTTTCGATCGCACCGTATAAATATATCCTGTTAGGGTATAAAATAAGACAATATAGTGAATTTTTTCTTGTTAGGATACAAAGTTTCTTATTAGTACATAAAGTTTTCTTGTTAGGATATATAATTTCTTGTTAGCACATAAAATTTACTTGTTACCACATAAAAGTTTCTTGTTAGGACATACAGTTCTTGTTGGCAGATAAAGTTTTCTTGTTAGGACATAAAATTTTCTTGTTAAGATATATAATTTCTCACGTTAGAATATGAAATATTTCTCGTTAATATATAAACTTTTCGCGTTAGGATATAAAGTTTTAGAGCGCACGTCGATGCGCAGCAAAGGCGTGTCATATGACTCGTCATGGTGCCGACGTTATCAGGAGCACCCGAATGGAGCCGAAGTGCGTGGCCAGATCATCTTATGCTCAGTCTATTTCAATACTCGTTAGCAGTTAAAGCTGCTCTAGGTACTTCCCCCTAGAAGCCTGCAATTCCAATTGATGTGTACATCAGCTGACCGAGTGTTTTTGATAAATTGCTGCTTTAACTATCAACCCGTTTTGGTAAGTAGATAGATATACTGCATATGCTTATATACTTAATAATGTGGTTCAGTAATTTGCGGGTTGTTTCAATTATAACAGCTGAGTTTCAATATTTACCTGATGGTAGGTTCCCAGGATGGCTGAAGATCTAAATAATACAATCAACGAAATTTTGAGGAATCCCTCATTTAGAGCAGGGCTAACAACAGCTGTTCAACAACAGCAAAGTGCTCTTTGCCCTACACCGATTCAACCTCAACAACAAAATGTTGCTGATGAAATTCGTCGACTTTTGCCATCTGTACGACCATCGGTAAGTAAATATGAAAGACCTCGACACCTTCGGGTACATGAAGATAGATTATGATGATATATTATACACGGTATTCCAGCGAAAACGTTACCCTCAAATATCTCGTACAGAAATTGAGCTATCAAGTTGAAAGTTCGGGAAATTATTAAAGAGACAGGGAGAATCGACCAATTGTCACTCTTTCATCCTCAAAAAGCACATCATTGCAAAGACCTTTAAATACGATAAACGCTTCTTCAATGAAGAAGAAGAAAGAAATTTTTTTGTTGATTTGTTTTGGTTTGAATTACATTTTTAAATTTTAATTGATTTGACTTGTTAATTAACTTGTTCATTAACTTCAGATGTTTGTAACTCCGTAACGAAGCGTTTTCGGACCCACATCTAGAGGAAATTTGTTTATTAAAATGACCTAAGGAATCACCTGCCGAAGTTTGTCGGTGTAATTTTTAAACACCCTGTATATTAGGATGGGGGAGGGCTACAAAGTACTATTTACCCCTAGCCCCGCATAAGTCAAATCAATTAAAATTTAAAAATGTACTTCAAACCAAAACAAATCAACAAAAAAATTTCTTTCTTCTTCTTCATTGAAGAAGCGTTTATCGTTTTTAAAGGTCTTTGCAATGATGTGCTTTTTGAGGATGAAAGAGTGACAATTGGTCGATTCTCCCTGTCTCTTTAATAATTTCCCGAACTTTCAACTTGGTAGCTCAATTGCTGTACGAGATATTTGAGGGTAGTGTTTTCGCTGGAATACCGTGTATAATATATCATCATAATCTATCTTCATGTACCCAAACGTGTCGAGGTCTTTCATATAGTATTTCATATTTACTTACCGATGGTCGTACAGATGGAAAAAGTCAACGAATTTCATCAGCAACGTTTTGTTGTTGAGGTTGAATCGGTGTAGGGCAAAGAGCACTTTGCTGTTGTTGAACAGCTGTTGTTAGCCCTGCTCTAAATGAGGGATTCCTCAAAATTTCGTTGATTGTATTATTTACATCTTCAGCCATCCTGGGAACCTACCATCAGGCAAATATTGAAACTCAGCTGTTATAATTGAAACAACCCGCAAATTACTGAACCACATTATTAAGTATATAAGCATATGTAGTATATCTATCTACTTACCAAAACGGGTTGATAGTTAAAGCAGCAATTTATCAAAAACACTCGGTCAGCTGATGTACACATCAATTGGAATTAGCCTTAACTGCTAACGAGTATTGAAATAGACTGAGCATAAGATGATCTGGCCACGCACTTCGGCTCCATTCGGGTGTTCCTGATAACGTCGGCACCATGACGAGTCCTATGACACGCCTTTGCTGCGCATCGACGTGCGCTCTAAAACTTTATATCCTAACGCGAAAAGTTTATATATTAACGAGAAATATTTCATATTCTAACGTGAGAAATTATATATCCTAACAAGAAAATTTTATGTCCTAACAAGAAAACTTTATCTGCCAACAAGAACTTTATGTCCTAACAAGAAACTTTTATGTGGTAACAAGTAAATTTTATGTGCTAACAAGAAATTATATATCCTAACAAGAAAACTTTATGTACTAATAAGAAACTTTATATCCTAACAAGAAAAAATTCACTATATTGTCTTATTTTATACCCTAACAGGATATATTTATATCATAACACGCTACTTATTTATGTCCCATTCGACGTGCCATAGGTTCCTATCCTATGCGACTAGGCGAAGTTATCATAGCACTATTCTTATACGGTACACGATATCGTATTGCATAGGTTGTCGAAAGTTTAAATCACGGTTGGAGCGTTTCTATATTTTTTGTGTTTATTCTTGCTTAAATTTTTGGGACAAACAATGTTGTATACTCACTTATTGGCGCGCGAACATTTAAAACCTAAAAAGTATGGGAAATGACTTATGCCATAGAAACCACAGCAGACAACGCCAAAACAAAACGAGCATTAAGGATAGCTGAAATGAAAGTACTGAGATCCATAATAGGAAAGACAAGACGCGATCATATCAGGAATCAAAACATCAGAGAGCAATGTAACATACAGGACGTCGTAAGATGGGGAAGAGAAAGAAGACGACACTGGAACCAACACATCTCAAGAATGGATAACGAAAGAACGGCCAAGGCAGTACGTGATGGGAACCAGAAGGCCACAGACCACCAGGAAGACCTCCAAAAAGATGACGGTACAGCTGGTCATCAATTTCCCAAGAAAACATAATCCAGTAAAACACAGGTCAAAGGCCTAACTTAGGAAGAAGAAGAAGTATGGGAAAGTACAAGCGACTTGTTTTGCCCATTTTTAACTTCTGCTTAGGTAGCTCCAATAACATCCAATCAGTGTACTATTTTTCTATATTTGTGGTTTCTTTCCTTCTTTTCTTCTTTTTACTGGACAGGTTGTGTGAAATTCCGCTTGAATGATGTCAAAGAATTTTCCAAAAGCGCTTTCGGCCTATCTTTTTTTGTAAACTATTGACCAGTTCACTTTGCCCAATTTGTTAATAAGCATTGTTATATTGTACGTAGTTCTTTTCTGATATTCTACGGTTTCAGTTGTTACATTGCAAGAATCCATGTGTGTTACAAGGATTTATTGTTGTTGTTTTCTGATTGTCTTCATTCTTGTTTGCAAAAATATTAGCAATACGTTGCCTTGTTTATTTTTTACCGTTCGAGAAGATTCGGCGAAAGCTGGAAAGACACCGTATTGCTTTATTACGTTTAGAAAAGTATTTGTCGTATTCTTTTTGGATGTTTATATTAAAATAACCGACAAGGTATATTTGTTATTCTGCTTATACAGTGTATTGCGCTTTGCATAGACACACCTCGATACGTTTGCTACTTTTAAAAGTACAATAAAATTAAATATTTATTTTTGTTCAGTTGTCCTCTTGTTTTCATGTGTACATACCAAATTTAAGAAATTAAATCAGCCTACTATGATCATGAAGAAATACTAAAATACATATACGATATATTGCTTTGAGTTAAAGACGCTATAACAAGTTTTTGAAGTATTGGTAAAAGGTAATTTTACGGCCAAAAATTTTACTCTTTAGTTTTTGTGAAAGGAGCCTCGGCAAAATATATATTATATAAATTTGAAATTCATGCATAAAAACATCCGTCTTAAGGAGTTGTGCAACTGACAGAAATTAGAAATTGTTACGTTAAAAAGCAGCAACAATATCGAGCTGCTTGCAGGGAAAGTGAAACACACTGTTGAATGCGGATTAATAGTGTAATGAACTTCTTGCAAATTTATTTCGAACATAATTCGTACTTTTGTAATGCCTAAAGAATAAGGTCCAAGTGGTCTAGTGGTAAGAGGATCAGGCTCACAATGCGTGAGCCCTCGGTTCGAATCCTGGAAGAAGCAGAAAATGTTTCTGTAATTCCGTGGATTGGTATCGAGCTCGGCAACCATTCGACGTTGGGTTACAATTAACGGCGTTTACCTTGATTACTGACTGACGATTGAATATATGGGCATGAAGGGTGGCATAAGCTTCAGGAGCGTAGCGGTCTAAAGGCCCCACTACCTCCTATTACACAAGCGAGAGCCTACCCGGAGTGAAAGTTCTCGACACCTTCGGGTATAAGAGGTGAAAGATAAAGAAGAAGAAGAAGTAATGCCTAAAGAAATATCATCATCCTTTCTCCCCACACTTACGTTTTTCTTGGGCCAACATCGATGCTGTGATGCCTACAATTTGCCATATCAATAATAAATATTCTTAAATTTATTGTAAGGTTGGTAAAATAATATGTACTAATAAATACTATTAATATATCTTGACTTTAATGTAAGAGGATCGTTCGAAATGTATGTGGCCTAACACATAGATGGCGCTAATTCGGCAGAATTTGCATTTCTATTTTTCAGAACCATCCTTTTTTAGTTAAATATGATAGTATAGACTGTCAATTAGTTTGTGTTTGATAGTGCGCCAAAGTGACCGTCTCTGATTTCGTAAATAATGGAAAAACTGGGTTGCGAGCAGTGATGAAATACTTTCATTTGGAAGGCTTAACAGCAATCAAAATCAAAGCAGAGTTGGATTTGACATTTTTTAAGTCCGCGCCTTCGTTTTCAGTGGTTAAAACCTGGGTTGCCAAGTTTAAGCGTGGTTGTGTGAGCACAAAGAACGAACCCCGCAGAGGACGCCCAAAAACGGCTACTACTCCGGATATGTCTTCCGTATCGTATTGGATGACCGTCGAGTAAAAGTGCGCGAGATAGCAGACATAGTGGGCATCTCAAATGACAGTGTGCACAGAATTTTGACTGAAGAATTAGAAATGAAAAAAAAAATTCCTCGCGTTGGGTGCCGCGTTTGCTCACACCGGAGAAAAAACTGAATCATTTGATTGTTTCTCGCGACTTTTCGGCACGTTTACGCCGCAATCCAAAGGACTTTTGTGTCGTTTCATAACCGTCGATGAAACCTGGATCCACCGTGACACTCCCGAAACCAAGGAACAGTCCAAACAATGGACACATAAAGGTTCCCCGCGACCGAAGAAGGCAAAACGGTTTTGTCAGCAGGAAAGGTTATGACAACTGTATTTTGGAAATCTCATGGAATTATCTTCGTCGACTACTTGGAAAAGGGAAAAACAATAAACGGCGAGTATTATGCCAATTTGTTACAGCAATTGAGCGACAAAATCAAAGAGAAACGGCTTCATTTGGCGGAAAAGAAAGTGCTTTTCCATCAAAATAACACACCTGTACACACGTCTGCAATCGCCATGGCCAAAATTCATGAATTGGAATTCGAATTTGTGCTTCATTCGCTTTATTCCAGATTTGGCTACAACCGATTTTTATTTATTTCCAAACCTCAAAAAATGGCTCGACGGTAAAAGATTTTCATCTAATTCCGAGGTAATCGCTGCTGTAAATAGCTATTTTGAGGACTTGGGTTCATCGACCTACAAAGACGGCATTGCTGCTTTGGAGCATTGTTGGAATAGGTGCGTTGAGCGAGCAGGAGACTATATTGAAAAATAAAATGATTTTTGGCCCAAAAAACTTTTTTTTGTTAGGCCACGTTCCCTTTGAACGATCCTCGTATATTCCTCATTTTTTAAAAGATTTCTGAACATCATTGTAAAATACAATGAATTATTTGCTGTGTATTCGTTAAACAAAGATATAGTAGTGTTACAAAACACGTGGCTTGAAATATACCGTGTCCATAAAGTAACCCCCCCCCCAACTAACTTTTGAACGACTTGATATTTTTCTACAAAATTTGGTGTGCTGTAATGGGAAATTAAATACTATTTTTCAGACCATATTAAAATTTTGTATCATCCAAAATGGCGACTGGGCGCCATTTTGAAATTTTTTTTTAAAGGGAAATGGGTTCGAGTGACACCTCATTGGAAAGGTCTTTTAGTTCTGCGTCTGATGCTAAAGTTTCAAAGAAAAATATTCAGCCATAACAAAATGACAATGTTTTAAGATAAAGAAGTCTATTAAAAAAAACTAAGAATTAAAGCTTAAATTAATTAAATTAAGTGTTCGAAATGTTTACCATTCACTTCTTGGCACATAAAAAGTCGGTTATGAAATTCCTGCCTTACATTTTCATAAGTTTCTGAAGTGATATTTCTGCAAACTTCTGTAATGCGGTGCTCCAGTTCTTCAATTGTTTCTGGACGGGTTCTGTCACTTTCGATTTCAGATATTCCCATAGAAAAAAATCTAAGAAAGTTAAATCTGGGGAGTGAGCCGGCTATTCTACAGGCCCCCGCCTAACAATCGATCTGCCAAAAAAATGTCCGTTGAGAAAGTCAGAACCAGGCCTATAATAATGAGGCGGCGCACCGTCTTGTTGGAATATAACGTTTTCAATATTATTTCAAGCCACCTGAGATATTTCTGGGAAAATTTAGTCCTGCGAATGAAAAAGTGGACTACTGGATAAGAAAATCAAAACAATTTTGACCTGAGTGAGTCCATTGGTTTACAATCCGCCATTTTGTTATGGCTCAATATTTTTTTTTGATATTCTAGGATCAAACGCAGAACTAAAAGACCTTTCAAATGAGGTGTCACTCGACCCTGGATAAAAAATCAAAACAATTTTGAATTGAGTGAGTCCATTTGTTTAAAATCCGCCATTTTGTTATGGCTGAATATTTTTTTTGAAACTCTAGGATCAGACGCAGAATTAAAATACCTTTCAAATGAGGTGTCACTCGACCCCCCTTTATATTTAAAACAAAATTTAAAAATGGCGCCCAGTCGCCATTTTGGATGATACAAACTTTTAATATGGTCTGAAAGATAGTATTTAATTTCCCATTACAGCACACCAAATTTTGTAGAAAAATTTCAAGTCGTTCAAAAGTTAGTTGTGGGGGTTTACTTTATGGACACAGTGTATATCTTAATACATATTAATATTAAGCTTAAAAATGGTGTATACAAATTTATGGTATTACTCATCAATAGACTTTTTTAAATATAAATAATACTATTTGCAATATGCTCCGTACAAGATGGTGTTCCGTTTCTTAAAATCTTATTTTTCATTGCCAATCCTATTTTCAATAATAATTCGACAATTTGTAATAGCTCTGATCTCCCGCCCTCTTTGTTAAACTTATTTACTAAATTACTATTAAGAAAAATTTTTTTAAAAAATATGTGCTGTGTGCGTGCATGCGTGTGTGGTTGGGTGTATGTATGTGACACCTTATAACTCTAGAACGGATGGTCCGATTTCGATGAGCTTTGGATTGTGGGAGTATATCAAAAATTCATTAAAAAAATAAGCTTTCAAAAAGATCTAAAACCGGAAGTTAGACATGTTTTATTGGTAGCGTTTCGTTCAGAAAGCGAATTTTTCAAGTCTAAAAACGGAATAGGATAGAGGACTTTAAGCCGAACTTTTTAGCTTCAAAATAGGGGCCGCTACGATTACTTGAAAATTTTGATGTTTCGTTAAATATTTGATAATTTGGGTTTGAAATACGAGATTAGAAAAGCCCTAGGGGTACATAGTGTGAAAAGCTACAGGAATTTATAAAGCTTCTAAAACAGTAAAGCGAAAAAAATATCACAATTTTGCTTTCTCAAAAAAATCATTACTCAAAACCTGACCACATTCTTTTTAATTTTATAAGCTAATAGAGCCAAAAATGTGGTATAATTTGGTTTGTGCCTCACCTAGTTTTTTTTTGTGGCGCCTTCTACGAATATTTGAAAATCTCAATTTCACGCACCTGAATTTTAAATAGGGGATGATACAAACATTTCTGTTTGCGCTAAATTGCTCATGAGTGATTGTAGAATAAAGGTCACAACTTGATTTTTAGGTGCATCAATATTTAAGGGAATTAATTTTTTCCTTCATACTAATTTTTTGGGAGACGAACTTTACTTATTTTTTTATGGTTTTCAGTTAACACTTGAATACTCCTGAAAACATGATATGTACCTATTTCTAAAGTGTAAGAAAGTTCAGGCGAAGTCAGTCCATTTATTGGCAACTTTAATAATGACAGAAGTTATTAAATCAGTCTCATTGAATGCACGGCAAAACCGCTGGTACAACTATAGTTTACTATAGTAAACTATAAAAGACACATTTTACTTTCTAGTCAGTTAATTTAAACTAGCTGAACTGGTGAGTTATGCCTGCGCCGTAGTTCAGGACTCAAGCTGACTTTCCGGTTGACGCGCTTGGTTTACATCGTCGGCGGTTGCGTTCAGGCCCGTCGTCACAAAAATGTTGAGATAGGTAAAAGGGATCCTGAATTAGTATCGAGATACTTAATTTAATTTTCTTATACCTTCAGTATTGATGTTATGCGAATATTCAATTTTGAGATTTTGACGGATATACATATTTTGGACATTAGGAACCTCAGATTTCTAATAGTTTTACCAGTTACACGACTGCTACACAAAAAAAATGTAGCAAAAGCTCACTGCTGGCGCGTGAAACGCGTTGATGCAAACATACTTTTGAAAATACGTAAGTTATCATTTTTAAAGTATAGAAAAGTCTAAGCAGAGGCTTTGCTGATTTTTGAGCGAAACTGATTTGTGTTGACCACGTAGTAAAATAAAACATTTTGAGCCAGTTATTAAATTTAAAATTGGTACCTATTAATTATGAAAAAACGAAACGTCGAATTTTGCCATTAAATATGAATGAGCAACTTATCACACACTGTATTGACAAAATAGAAAGATAATGTAATTTAAAAGTGAATAGAGAATTATTGATCGTTAGTTAACTAAGATATACGTGAAGACGGTATGCATTGTGGGTTACATACGTTCGACTTTTCATGCTCAGATAATATCTGAAAAGTACTAGGTCAATTACAGTTACATAACATTTAGTACAGTATTTATTTTGATGTAATTAAAACGATACTTCTAATTAATTTTTTATACTTATACCGAGTGGGGCAATAGTGCGTGGGAGTACGATAGCTCGTACACCGTAACAGATAAAAAAAAATTTTCTAATGCAGATGTAAACTGTGAGTAAATGCGCATACATAGAAATTATTTTCAAATATACAGGGTGTTACAAAAAAGTGTGGCACGCTTTAGGTAACTTTTTTTAAATGGAATGCCCTGAATATTTTTGCATATTTAACACTACTCTTAGGATGTTTATTCATATCTGAAATATTAGCGCCATCTAATGTCCGGTTTATAAGTAATAATATTCTTTTCAAAAAATTGATTTTTACATTACTCCACTTTACAATTCACCACTTCCGCGGCCGCAGCTTTGAAGACGATATTAAGTAAGGACCTTATTGTAGGAAGTTGTAGGGTGCTCTTGTTTAAATATCGTAGAGCCACCATGTACAGGGTGTTCAAAATTAATTTTGAAATTTTGAAAACTTCAAAGTTATTCTTCTCAACTTTTTCAAATGGAACACCCTGTATATTTTTTAACGATGTTATGTAGAATTAAATAACATTTTTTGTATGTACATTAGGGTGGACCTTAGTTACTCTTGGTGATTTGTTTTTTATTTTATTTTTGTCAGACGACCCCCCTATATTGTGCCATTTGGTGAGCAAATAATTCCTATACAACCGCAAATTGATCGGACAACGGAATCACGTGCCACAAACAACATTTTTATTAAAAATAAATTCAAAAATTAGAAAATTTATAAACATAATACTTCCACTTTATTGGTCAATATATGATATTTAAATCTTAACTACTTATAATAAAAGTCCATTTAACAACACAAAAATATATTATTCATTTTTATTAAAATCTGCTCTTAACAACATGCTCTTATTTACATTGCGATAACGCTGCTTGTAGTCGGTTACAATTTGTAATATGTATTGCTTCTCTTCTTCACTTTTTGTCAAACAAACAATCATTATAGTCTTTCATCAATATGACTCCTCGTTCAGCAATATCGTTCATTACTTGTATATTCTGTATAATATTTAAACCCGTTTTATATGTATCATCCTTTGCCGAAATTGATGGATGTTTAGACATATAATCTGTTTTTAAATGAAATCGCTCGAAAAAATTCTTCGTTTGTGTAGAAATGAAGTTTTCTATGCCCAAATTTGTATACCGCTCTATATCATCGGTAAGAATTTTTATTTTTTTGAAATTATTGTTTGAAACATTATTAAGAGCCTGAACCATAAGTTTTTTTGTCATTGATTGAAGTTTGGCTATCAAAGAAAGACAGCGCTGCATTTTCAGGAGCCAAATACCACAAATGGCCACATAATTTTTTAAGTGCCACTTGACTTATGGCTTCATCAATTTCTTTATGTTCATGAAGATCTCGCAACAATTGGAGATCTTGACGTGGAGCTATTGTGGCTACTGGAGCCCGAATCCATGCCTGAATATATAAATTATTTAAAAAAACATAAATCTCTAACTCCTAATTCTTCTTCTGGGATCAGTCCAAATTGATCCCGAGCCTTGGCCATCCACCTGGCATGGTGAAAAGCACCAGGGATTCTAAATGAAAGCCCACCAACAGGAGTTCCACCGAGGAAAATTATCATTAGTTCTATTAACTCTTTATAATCTTCCCTAGGCTGCACTTCTCGCAAACTGGATTTTTTCTTGTATTTGTTTTATATTTTTGCCTACAAACTCGCCTGTAATACCGATTTTAAAATTGTTTTAATCTATATCAGACCAAGCTTGTTGAAATCTTTTGAAGATGGGTATATTTGGGCCCGTAGATTTTGCCATCTTCACTTCAAATACGGCACGGCACGTAAAATAGTTTCACAAATGTGATGTCGACACGGAAGATATAATAACTCTCGTTCAAGTTTTTGTTCCAGAATTACACACGCACCCTGAAAGCGGCCAGTATTCGATGAAGTGGTATCGCAACAAACAGCCTGCACTTTTGTGTCAAATCCCACTCTTGTAATAGTTGATAGATTGCTGTGGCTTGGTTGTTTCCGCTGCTGGATAAAATGGCAGGAATTACCAGTAATTTTTGAACTCCTCCGCAGTTTATCAGTACTGGCAATCTCTCTACAATTTTCTTTTCATTTATTGCAGGTAGCATTGTCCTGTCCCAATGAACTATTATTCCCTCGAGTTTAATTCCTTCAAATATTTTACGTAGTTTTGCCGCTCTCTCTCTGCTCGAAAACCATTACGAAAGCGCCGAATAGATGTTCGATTGATTACTAAATCATTCAAATAATTTAGTTGGTTGCATGGCGGAGAACTGCGGATGCCGGCCATACGGTATTCAAAGTTAAGCACTGTCCGCTCTGGTCCCCACTCGGATGGGTGACCAATATAGGGGTATATCTGCAACCAACCGTGCTTCGGAGGGCACGTTAAGCCGTCGGGTCAGGTTGTCATACTAACATCTTTGGCAATCGTAAACCATTTAGTGGAACTTCTTCCCCTTTCGACGGGTAAGGCCAGCCTCCAGCCCGGCATACGTGCAAAGAGGGCTCACAGAACCCGCACTAACGGCGGGTATTAAACAGGCCATTGGCCTATAACAAGAGGAAGATTTAAATCATGATTTAAACTTTCAGCGGTCACCATTATAATTCGAACAGCATCGCGATCACTAACTTTACGTGCATCAAGAGTTGCAACGAGTTAGTAATAACCAGTTGTTTACCGCTGCTTTTCTTTGGATTACTTGGCCCAGCTGTATCAGACTGGTCGCTATGGTCAGATTCCTCAGGGTAATCTGACATGCTTTCTTCGTTTACAAAGCAAGCCCTGAAAAAAGGAATAAGTTCGCCTTCTTCGCTTGACGACGTTGACGGCAACTGTACTGTTTATGTAAAATAAAAATAAATTTGTTCCTAACCCATAGAATATTATAATAAAAAAAACAACATTAGAAAATAATGGTAAAAAGTTATTAAAACTCATACCTTTTTTTTTCAACCATTGATTGATGAGCCCGTTCTCGTCGTGATTCTTCCTGTTCTTGTCGGGTCGCTTTTCGTTTCTCCTTTTGAAGTAAATTGCGATCGCCTCCAATCATCGAACCCGGCTGCCCTTTTAACCTTTGGCTTAATAGAAATCCCTTATCTTCTTCAATTGAAATCATTTCAAGTGCATTTGCGTGGGCGATATCAAATAGATCCTCTAGCGAGTCTAGACACTCCTCTTCCCACTGAATCTGTGTCGGAGTTCGGCGCTTAACAGATTTTTGAAGAGTTTTCAATTTCTGATACAAAGATTCTAGCTTATCAATACTATCTGAAGTTTTTCTTACTGAGATAGGCGCCTTTTTCCAAAAAAATTCAACTTCTTTCACAACTAAACTGGCACTAGTGCGAAGATTCAACTTAACCTTTCGCAGGTTATAAAACAGAACACGCAAAACCTGTCCAATGTTCGGCAATTTAGCACCAACTATTTGTATTTCCATATAATTTAATAGAAACAGCCTTTCATGACTTCTTCTTTCCATTTTAAATTTTAATTTTACACTTTGACAATGAAATGTGTACTCTTCAAGCTCTAGGAATGAACTAAAGCGTATTTACAGTAATTTCAGAGCAGAAGGAATTGCGTAATCATTGGCTGAAGTAGGAATGGGGATGGGGGAATTACTCAAAACTTCAAGTCAATTGTGGCACGCCTTCCCATGGTCTGACTGACTTTACGCTTTGCATGAATTATTTTTCAATCAAATAGAACAAATCTTGGGTGTCGCATATAAAATTATTTTGGCAAAAAGGGGTCCACCCTAATGTACATCCTTATGGCTATTTGTAACCACTTTTGATTTATTGAGTAAAAAGTACAAAATTCAACAATACTTATTTAAAAAAATTAAGGTTTTTTCAAATAAAACAAAATAAAAAAATTATATTCAGTGCTCCACATGTTGCCCATTTTGATTGACACACATTTCTATGCGCCTTTGAAATGAGGTTTCTACTTTTCTTAAAATTGCCGTTGTGATACTTCTAAAAGCAGCATGCATTATCCTATTCTTCATATTTTGGATTGTTGTTGGTGTATCTGTATAAACAATTTCTTTCAGGTACCCCCATAAAAGAAATCCATTTTTGTAAGATCGGGAGATCTAGCAGGCCATTTAGTGGGTCTATTCCTTCCAATCCATTGATGTGGGTAGATATTATTTAGGTGGTCTCTTACTGCATTTAAATAATGTGGTGGAGCACCATCTTGCTGAAGCCACATCCTATTTCGGATCCTTTGAGGAAGATTCACCAACAATTGTGGCAGATAGTTCTCCAAAAAATGAAGATAAATAGCTCCAGTTAATGTAGCATTTCAAAATGTGGCCCTATTACATGTTCTCCAATAATTCCTCCCCAAACGTTTATGGACCATCTGTGCTGGTAAGTCGGACCCGGCTAGTGTTGGGCAAGTTTCCGAAATATGTTTTTTGGGATTGATTTTTTTCCACAGAAACTTTCCAAAATATGGAAACTTGAAAAAACATTGAGTATATTTTAGTCTAGAGTTGCAACATGCAAATTTCAATAAGTAGTCTAACTTGGCTAATTTAAATGCTAGTTGCAATTGCAGAAATAGTTGAAGTGAACCTTTGTTACTATTCGAGGATTTAAAATTAAATTTATAAATACCAATAAAATTAAAACATAAAGTAAGAATATTCATTAAAATAATTATTAAGTGCATTACAATATACTGATTATTTTTTATTTAATATCAGTTTCGCACTTTCTTTATAAATCGGCTTTTGCTCGTCGTCATGGTAAAATCAACCAGTATGAGTACAAACAAACGTAAACGTACTTAAAATTTACTACTGAATTAGGTAATAATGTCATAAAAACATAGATAATCGCATTATGTAGCATCTCGGAACACAATGCTTATTTTATTTGTCCTAAATATTCGATAAAATATGAAGTTTCCAGTTGCCCGAGAAACTTTCCATTTTTTTAGTTGCCGATGGAAAGTTTCCATATGAAAGTTTGCCACTGCCTAACACTAAGCCCGGCATGGTTCTGCCCGCGCTAGTCATAGACCCGGCCCGGTCAATAGCGGCCTGTGGACTCGCCGGCCCGGCCCGTGCAGGTTTCTACCCTAGAGACATCTATATAAAGGGCAGTAGTATATAAAGTGTACGTTCTAGCGCAGATTTTATGTTGCGTTTTTTTAAAGAAATAAACCCATTGTCATACCGATTTTCGAAAGGAAAGAAAATTTTTCTTGTTTGGTCTATCAAGACTAGTTTATTTTGCTAGCGCAGATTTTTTTGAAACGTAACTTCAACGGATGAAATTCATCTTGAATAGCTAGCGCAGATTTTTAAAAACGTGTTTGTTCAAGGTTTTACCCGAGGGGTCAACCACTGCCCAAAACCATGTACAGGTATTGAAAAATTGACAAAAATTTTCGATATTGATGGTACTGACACGTACTGCGGAGTATTGACAAGTACTGTGGAATATTGACAACAATTGACATATACTGTATAGTATTGAAGAGTATTGCTTAGTATTGACGACTGCTCGAAGTATTGACAAGTACTGTAAAGTATTGACAAGTGCTTGACCTTGAAAGTGCCCAATGAAATAAAAAAGGAAACTGAAGGAAACTTTGTTAACTGCGAGGTTTATAGTGTTTGTTATGAAAATTTTATTATAATAGATAATTTTAAATTTTCTCAAGACAATTCTTGAACTCCTATTTTTTATTAACAATATTTGTATCCGTACGTTTTAGTCTAAAAGGGCCATTCCCTGTTAGATGTAATGGCCCATAAATTATAAACTATCGACAATTTGTACGACAATATCTTCTCTAGTTGGCCAGATGTATTCATCTAAGTCGTCTTTGAGTAATTTGACTTTACAATTGGTATCACTGCAGGTCAGGACCCTCCCAATGTACCATTGCTGGTCAAATTAGACTGCATAGTATTGTTCACACTTAACATCATTGTCGGTAGAACTCTCCCTTTCTTCTTCGCTTTTGGAAAACACTTCAGTTAACGTGTCGCTTTTCTCACTATACAAGATGTATCAAATTGCGTGTTAACTATGGGGATCTCGCTTATTTGAAAAGATACGATGATGGTTAAATTAGAGAAAAGTTGTGGAATTTTATGCCCACTAGTAATCTGAAAAAAAATTGGAGCTATCTTGTTTAGTTTCTGAATAAACTAAACAAAAACTGAAATTTTGGATTTTTGTTTTCGGCTATAACTTATTTGTCATTTATATTACGTATTTTTAATTAACTCATTATTAAGACACTTTTTCATGCCGAATTTAAATTTTTGATCAGATTTGGTATAACTGTTACCATTGCTCATTTTCAACTGTCAACTTTTTTTTTCTTATGGTCGGCATTTTAATTTTTTTCATATTTGAATAGAGTTTTTAATTCTGATTTCAACGATGTGTCACACTTTACATTTTGTTTAAGTTTGGCATTTTATTACAGAATATTAAAATTTCATAAGAGTGTCATGGAAAAACCACGTCATTAAGTTTATTTTGGAAAAATTCTAGTAGTCCATGAACTGATGGAAGTAAAACAAAACACCGATTTTATTTACTTTGGTCTTTATATACAATAGGTACGCGAAAATTTCAAGAAACTTTGTTTTGAGCGTAGGCAGCAGGTTAAGTTATTTTTGACATCTTACAATGAACGACACAGTTACAAACACACAGATTAGAGAGTTATTTTAGACGAGCTTCTGAGCATGTTGCTGACAAAGGTGTCAAATGTTTTTAACATTTATTTAATAATTGTTTAAATTAGTGCAGTTTTAGTTATTTAGCAGTTTATTTAACCTGTTATTCAAATTTGTTAGTTCAGTTGCAAACATAAAAACTGCAAGTAAAATTTTCAGTAAATTGTGTATGTTAAAAAATATGTCATTTATTTGTTTTTATAAAAAATAACATAACCTGCTGCCTACGCTCAAAACAAAGTTTGCTGAAATTTTGGCGTACCTACCTAATGTATCTAAAGGTAAAAGTAAATAAAAGTAGTGTTGTATTTTCCTCTCATCAGTTCATGGCCTACTAGATTTTTTCAAAATAAATTAAATGACGTGGTCTTTCCACCGGTGAGCTCAATCGCCAGTGCAAGAGCCCCCGCTAGTGTTAGCAGTACTACTGCGACCACTACCGTGCGAACAGCACCAGCACCACCGCCGAGGGCTACCACCACTAACACCACATCTGGACTTCCGCCGCCTGCACATGTACGACGGCCTTCAGCACCATCGCGCCCACCCACCAGCTTGCGGGAGGCGACCAGCTCCCTGGATTCCAGTGGAAGGTACCGGTTTCCGGTGGCCACCACTGATGACCGGGGGCGACGTCGCACTCCGCAAAGGACGCAACCATCATCTCCGCCAGCCCACCCGCGATCCCGGTCAAGTCCGCCTGGGACTATAGACCTCACCATCGAGTCGACCACACCAGTCCCTGGAAAGAGGAAACGAGCGTCACCGATGTCTACTACCTTACCACAGGCATCGAGACCCCGTCTAGACATTTCAGGTGACTCGCTATCTGTCGAATCACTTCAGGCCACCACCTGCCTGGTTACACCTGGGGACCTACCTCCTCCACCACCCACGTCCGCAACAAACGAAGAAGACGACCAGAAGCGGAAAAGGTTGCCATCCCCCACACCACCTAGGGCAGGCATGGGCAACCTTTTGAGTAGCTGGGGCCAACTGAAGATCCATTTATGTATCGCGGGCCGTAACTAAGATAAAAACTACATTCTTTTGGAAAATATTTTTTTTAAATATAAATACAAAAAGTATACAGAAATATATTCAACAAAAACAGAAATTTTTTAAAATGCGAAAATTCAAAAAGTAAAAAGTATACATAATATTTCAGTTTCGCATAAAGCCGGCGTAGTCTGCATTTCTTTTCTCAAACAAAAGAAATAATTCGTTGCTGTCGTTTATTTGTATCAGTTTAAAATAATAATAGATCTCGCGGGCCGGATTGAAATTAAATTAAACAGCGGGCCGGAAAAAAGTTGTACGCGGGCCGCATACGGCCCGCGGGCCCTAGGTTGCCCATGCCTGACCTAGGGGGACCAAACCGCGATGCGACGCAAGAACTCCACCACCAGCAAAGACGTCGGAACCACCACCATCAGCGCCGAAGACACCTCCACCTCGTCAACAGCCCGTGTCTCCAGAGCAGTGTGAGAAGCTGGATCGACTCATCACCTATGCCCAGGAGGAGCGTCCGGTGAAGAAGAAGAAAATGTAGGGGTTACAGGACTCTTTCACCATCTTATAGAGCTGTACCCCTCCGCCGACGAGCAATGCCGACATCTAATTGCAACATCCTTCACCGGCTCGAACCTGGAAGTCGATTCAAGCATCAAGCGCTGGCTGGACGCCGTATTTCCACCCGCTTGGCGCGCAAAACTACGAAGTGGGCGTCCATCTACCCCTCCCTTGCCACCACCTCCTCGCAACAATAAAGAGCGCACGACAGCATCCTACAAGAAAGCGCAGGATCTCTACGGCAAGAGCCGCTCTCTGCTTGCCGAGAAAATGTTAAACAAAATGCAAAGTGTGACACATCGTTGAAATCAGAATTCAAAACTCTATTCAAATATAATAAAATTTAGAATGCCGACCATAAGAAAAAAAACAGTTGACAGTCGAAAATGAGCAATGGTGGCAGTTATACCAAATCCGATAAAAAATTTAGATTTAGCATAAAAAAGTGTCCTAATAATGCGTTAAGTAGAAATATGTAACATAAATGTTAAATGTTAAAGTTATAGCCGGAAAACAAAAAATCCAAAATTTCAGTTTTGTCCAGTTCTTTCAGAAACTAAGCAAGCTAGGTCTAATATCTTTTTAGATTATTAATGGGCATAAAATTCCACAACTTTTCTCTAATTTAACCATCGTCGTATCTCTTCAAATAAACGAGATTCCCATAGTTAACACACAATTTGATACATCCTGTATACCTCTTCTTCTGACGTTTCTGGTCCTGAAGAAATTTCTGCAATCTCTTCCTCATTCTTCTTCTTATTTTTGTTTGCAAAGATTTGCAGAGACCTTTGTATTCTTTCGTTTTGAAGGTTTTGAAGCAGAACCCGAGGCAGAACCCACATTCTCACTCGCAATGTTCTGTCACTCGACATGTGATGCTTTTCCGAGAAAAGCCAACAGAAAGACGACTTTCTAACTGTGATTTGTTTGTCTTTGTTTATTTGAATTTTTAGAAGTGGACTGTTTTTGGAAACATTGGTTTTCTCATAATCTTTTAAATTTAATGATTCTATATTTGACAATGCAGATAAGTCGTGTTTTATTGCGTCACTTTCTGGATCTGAATCAAAAGGCTCCGGTTCCCCAAATTGCCGGTACAGTACAGGCGAACGCGAAGTAACTTACACCTTGCTTAAACTCAATACCGCGCAATGCGCATACACCATGTAGTGGCTAGTAGTCTCACACGCGTCACTCGTATATTTCCGAATAGATGCGAGTCGATCCGAGCACGGTCTTTTTGTCGTCAGCAACAAGTTTGACTGATCGAATACAAAGTTCCAGTTTATATATGAATAATATTGTCGAAATATACGCCAAATTTACAAAATTTCACACACAGTTAAGGTTATTTATAAAATTATCGAAACTTATTAATAGATATTGAGGAGCATTGAAAAGGACTGACGCGTATTGACAAGTATTGACACGTATTGACAAGTATTGATAAGTACTGGAGTATTGACGGGGACTGACAGATATTGTTGAGTATTGACCAGTATTGACGATCAACTTGTACAGGTATTGACACTAGTGGTTGACCCCTCGGTTTTACCTCTTTTTAAGGTACCTCAAAAATTCCACGGACGAAAACGTTAAAATCGACCTATTTTCCTCAAAAAAAGCGTTTAAAAAAAATCTGTGCTAGAGAATTATCTGATTTTCGAGTAGTTTTGGTCAAAAAAAGCTTGTTTTTTGAAAATTGGTATGAAAATGGGTTCATTTCTTTAAAAAACTTTATATACTACTAAGGGCGAGGGAATAAATGCTGCAAAGCTACAATTTACACAAACACACACACACACACACAGACACAAAACAGCGATTACCCGGCTAAGCTGGTATTAAATCGCACGGTGGCTTTCTGTGTACGAATATCATCGTAATAAGTCAAATAACAGAAACGATATTTATAAATTCCAGCTTTACTTTGTTGAAGTCCGTATTTATTGATTATAGGCACATAAAATACTTCATTACTTCAACAATATTATTTATATTGTTGAAGTAATCAAATAGACTCCTCAGTCAAGTATAGTTCCTATTTGTAAATGCAAAAATCGAATAAAAACTATCACCAATTCATCAACTAGTATAGCTCTTTTCCTATTATAAATACGAAATAAAAAATAGAAAATACAACAGAATAAATGCAGCGTTTTTCAGTGACCTCTTTTAATACTAAAGTTTAAATCTTTTTTCTCATCTTCTTCTTCTTCAGGTGCCACATCCCAACAAGGAGTTGGCGGAAGAGTCAAAGCCATATTTTTAAACGGCTTGGCGTCGTAAACTTTGTACTGTACCAGCCCTTGGATTCAATTGTATTTTGTAACTTGGCGACTTGCGTTGCTATTGACGTTGCTATAAACAGTTATCAAAATTATCTTGTAAAAGTAACACACATTAAAAGTTTCTCCTCCAAATTAGTATTTTATTTCCAACTACAAACCTAACATTACATTATTGGTGACCTCTCGACGTGATTTATTTTTCCCCACCGACGTGATCTTCCTGAGATTTTCAAGAAAAATTTCAAAACTTCTACAAATCGCAACAAGCAGCTGCCAAGTACATCGCCACATACCAGACCTCCGGATCTTCAAAACCCCATTGAATTGCAACTTATACTTACAAGATAAGTAACGTTTATTATATATGGCTTTTAATTGTGTTTGTATTGACTTTCCCGAATTTAATACTAATGACGTCGATTCAAACTACAGCTTGTTACCAAATGCTTTCTTTCACAACCACACAACATGCATAATTTAATGACAGACTGTGCTGTGAGAAGAGTGGCTGAGAGAGTTTCTGTTAATCGATCTATAATGTTCGACCCGGAAATTCGTGAGTCATCCATTCTTCCACAGACTGGTGGTAATTCACCTGTTCAACAAACAAATCACAACCATCACTCCAACCCACTTCATTACAATCAAAGAACCAACCAATCTCTCAATTATCTCTCTCTAACAAATCACAATTAATCTTCTTCTTCTTCTTCTTCTTCTTCTTTTATAGTAGGTGTTGCACCTGTTTTTCTTCACGCTTTTTTTTCCTTATAATACTTGATTACACTATGGTGTGTCTACCGATGACGACAACCAACTTTCCGCCCACCTCTTCTTCGGTCTACCCGGATCTCTTTTTCCTGTGGGCTTTAAATCCCTGGCTATTTTTATTAATCTATCGTTATGTGCTCTGCTGACGTGATTGTCCCACTCTTTCCTTCTTCTTTTCACAAATTTTATGATGTCCATTACGTTACATTGGTCTCTTATATCTTGATTGCGCACTCGGTCTAATCTCGTTTTTCCAGCAATTGTCCTAAGTGTATTCATCTCTGTGGTACGCATTAATTGTTTTGTTTTACTTGTGTCAGCACGGGTTTCCGCTCCGTATGTCAGTACGGGTCTCACCATAGTCTTATAAATCCTAACTTTACTCTCTATGTTGAGATATCTATTTTTCCAAGTTACATCGCGAAGGTATCCTGAAATTCTTGCTCCCTTTCCTGCCTGATGTCGAACTTCTTTATAAAGATTGCGATCGCTTGATACATCTATTCCCAGATACTTAAAATCCATTATCTGCTCTATCATGTTTCCTTCTATTTCTAGCTTACAACGTATCGGTTCTTTAGATATAACCATTGATTTAGTTTTTTCAATTGAAACAGCCATATTATATTGTTTTGAAGTTGTAACAAATTTATGCAAAAGGCGCTGAAGGTCATTTTCAGTTTTCGCAAGGAGAATTGCATCATCTGCATAACAGACAATACATATACTTTTATTTCCCATCTTATATCCTGGTAGTGCTTTAACACTGTCTATTATTTTGTCCATCACCATGTTAAACAAAAATGGGCTCAGCGAGTCTCCCTGTCGAATTCCGGTGGAGCATTTAATTTCTTCCGTTACCTGATTTCCTACTTGTACTTTAGTCCTTGTATTGGAATTCATGTCTTCTATTAGTCGTATAAGGTCGAATGGTATGCCTTTCTCCGTTAATATCATTAATACGTCCTGTAGTTTTACCCGATCGAAAGCCTTTTTTAAATCCACGAAACACATGAATGCAGGCGAGTTAAATTCAATCGCTTTTTCAACTACTTGACGGATTATAAATATTGCGTCAGTCGTTGAACGGTTTGAGCAAAAACCTTGTTGCTCTTCGTTTATTTGTATATATGGGTGTAATTTGTCAAGGATGATTTTTGTTAATGTTTACTGTATTGTATTCGAGAGCGTAATCCCTCGATAATTTTCGGGATTACTTTTTTCTCCTTTTTTGAATAAAGGTATCGTCACGCTGGTTTTCCATTCGTTTGGTACTTTTCCTTGTAATGTTATACAACTGTATAGTTTTGCTAATTCGTTTACCAAACTACTACCCCCATATTTTAGCAATTCATTTCTTATCCCGTCTGAGCCAGGCGCCTTTCTATTTTTTAGTGTTTTGATTGCTCTTTCTACTTCTTCCCTTTTTACTTCAGTTATTTCTTGTTCATTATTTTCGTATGGTATACGTATAGGGCTATAATCCATATTTTCCTTATACAGGTTCTCAAAGTATTCCCTCCACTGTTTAGTGTCTATGCTATTAATCTTAACTGTTTCGCTGATTTCTGCTTTTCTGTTTCTTAGCATTCGCCATATTTTCTTCTGTGAGCCATATAAATCCTTCTCCATGTCCCTAGTAAACTTCTCCCAATATTGTTCTTTTATTTGTCTTATCTGTGCATTGGCCGTATTTCGTTCTAATACGTATGCTTGACGATCTTCTGGTTCTCTAGTAGATTTGTATCGCAATTAATCACACATCCTAATCAACTTTCCAATCTTCTTTCTTCTGAACTTAACGACTACCAATCGCCTTCTACGGTAGAAGCAGATGTTAATGCTCAAAAAATTTCTTCTAATTCACTCTCTTTACAATCTTTATCACCTGAACGCACTCTTTACTCTAATCTTCTTCAACAATTTCCGACTTTAACAGCTGAATTCGACATTAACACCCCTATTAAACATAATGTAGTGCATCGAATAAAAACTAACGGTCCGCCAATTAGTGAAAAGTGTAGAAGACTTAATCCAACACAATTACTGTTTTTAGAAAAGCATCTGCATGAACTGTTACGTGCTGGAATCATCGAGCAGGCAGACAGTCCTTGGAGCAGCCCAATACATATGGTATTAAAACCTGATGGCAGCTATCGTGTCTGTGGCGATTACAGGCAGCTGAATGCGATGACAGTTCCGGATACCTATCCAATTCCCTTCATGCAAGACTTTAGTCAGATAATTTTTGGATCTACGATTTTTACTAAATTGGATTTAAAGAAAAGACTTAATTTTGGCTTAAGAAACGCTCCTTCTTCCTGGTCCAGATTCGTCCAGAAGGGATGTATTACATTCATTTTTACCTCGACGATATATTAATTTTTAACAGCGTCAGAACATTTGCGTCATGTAAAAATGGTTTTTGAACGTTTGACTAGATACGGACTTTCGTTGAACGTTAATAAATGTGTTTTGGGGTTAGTCAATTACATTATTTGGAGCACAAGGTTTCATGTAAAGGCATTCTGCCACAAGACTCAACTTTTTGTTTATGCACATTTTTTTCCCTTTTTGTTCTGTTTTTTTTAGTGAACTGGACTTTTTCTGCTCTGCTCTTGGAATCTCAAGAATTGGACACGCACCTAGAAGAACTAAAAGCAACTTCAAGCTAATTTAATTTTATTTTCTATAATGTTAAATTATTTACGTTACTTTCTTAATACTTGTATTGTTTCTGAAAAGATCAGAAGTTTTTGTAGCTGCGTTTGCTGCTTTATTTCCAACTACAAACCTAACATTACAGTACACCTCCGTACTAAGGAAATTCGACGTAAACTATGTAGTTTCCCGCTGTTTTCACAGTTCCTAGTGTCACACGCTGTAGTTTAACGATTGCCCTAGGTGTTAGCTTAAACAACCGAGACCAACTGCTTTACGTGCCCTCCGAAGCAAAGCCAACTGCATGTTCACCAGCTATATGGATCACCCATCTAAGATCTCACCAGGAGGATCGTTGCTTAATTTTGAGTACCGTTTGACCGGTACTCGCAGCTCCCCGCTATGCAGCTGACTCGTTCTTCTCTAGATATCAAAAAATAATAACTGTTCGTGTTTTTGGCAATGTCTAAAATCACGAAAACTCAAAAGCACTACTAACTACTAGCGAAGCTTTAAAAATTTTGCACAACCGAAATGTTATGCACTCGTGGCGCAATCATCAACCTTTGGATATTTTGAACATTTTGTACTTTTTTGTTTATGTGTTGCGTCAGCAGGCTACGTCGTTTTGGGATTCGTACATGCATTTGAATAATTGTTATTCACTTCTAAATAATTATATTACATAACCGCAGACGTCAATTATAATGTATTTTTTAAGTGGTGATCATTTCTACTTTTTTTACCTTACTTGCTCTACGAAGTACGAAGTATAGCTATAGAGGAAAGTATTATGAGATTATAAACATTATTTAGGATTTGCAACAAATGCGATCATTCAGCGAAGTTTTTTTAGCTTTGGCCTTACTGGCCAATATACGAGTCATGCCTAAAAGAAAGGTACTTTTATACCATTTTCAACCTAAACATTTTAACTAATATGGGTTTTAGGGCTTTTGAAGCCAGCGGCGACTGTGTGCGTGGGTGCGTACGTGTGCGCGTGTGTGTGTGTGTGCTAGCGTACCTTTATTTAAAAAAATTTTAAATTCATTCGTTCATTTATCAAACTGTGGGAGTAATTGTTGATGATTGTTTTTAATAGAAAGAAAATGTTATTTCAAGTCACTGAAAAATTTAATAAATCTGTATTTTACCTGCGAAGATTAAAACTTAATATGTGAAACATCTACACTTCTTACAGTCTGTTTTAGATAAATCACAGTTTAGGTTAATTAATTACTCGTTTTTATTAAAACTAGAGATGTAACGGATAGTATCCGGCTATTCGGTTATCCGACAAATTTGGCCAGATGTTTGGAAGGGTGGGATAATGATATATATCCGGCCGAATATTAGTTTGTACAGAGCGAGCAAAAAAGGTGAAGAACCACGTGACCATTGACTAATTTAAATGTAGTGAATTTTATTTTCCAATGTTGGCTGTCGTGCTGATTTCCTTTTGCAATGTCATTGTGTTTCACTGGTGTTTGTGCACTCATTTTGTGCAGCTATTGTAATTTATAAATCAAATATGCTTTTCTACAATAACATTATTAAATAAATCCTATCATTTACTTTTTTTTGCTTTATTAAATGTTTTTACTGAGTTTTTAAATTGCGTGACGTGACAAATTCATTTTTTATGAAAATATGTTATCTGTGCCCTAATTTGTACGTGCAACGCCAATGGTAATTGCTACAATTGTCAGATTTAGTTTCCTGAAACAGAGTGGCCACTTCTGTAGAAGGGGTTGTCTATGTTACGCGGTCACGTGGTCCTTCCCTTTTTTTGCTCGCTCTGTGTTAAAAACTAACTGAAAATTCTGTTAGTAGATACACTCATAAAATCATATAATCTTTGGATTATTTGTATGCCATTTATAAACGTTTATTGAAACTTACTATACAGCCGCACACATCCGTTATTCAGTAAATTATTTGCGCCGGATATCTGATATCCGGTTTTCATGTAAATTGACTTTAAATTAAAACCCTAAAGCACATCACTCCATACACTAAGTAGCGCAGTAGATATAAATCGTCTAGGTAAAAACCATCCTGAGTATTAGAAAAAACACTGATATTTAAAAAAAATGTACATAATCTTTTTTTGATAGCACTTCCAAAGATTTTCGAAAATTGCCCGCGGTATTGAAATTGGTAGGATAAACTCTTTTGGAAAATAACCAGTGCTAAAAGGACAGTTAATGTGGTGCTTTAGAATTTTTGAAATATACTCCGCGCACAGTTTAATCACTTGCATCGCAATGCAACGAAATCTGTTGCATTACTATTATTTAAGCAATAGGTATCTTATATTCTAAGTAGCCTGAAGCGTAGCAGGAGTAAGATATAAAGAATTGCAGTTATTAGTTCTAAGAAAACGTAGCTAATCCGTAGCCGAATCGCTATGTGGTATACATTTTAACGAAGTAGAAGCAAATTTGCATAATAATCGTTGAATTCGTTTAAGATTATAGCTTATTAATGCTAGAAAAATTCCACAATGTTTTTCTTTATTTCCTTTTTATTATAATGCTAATGAGGTAATAAGTAATAATAATACAAATAAATAAAGGTAGTTCAGATGCAAAAACGAATATAATAGTGATTTAGGTGTCATGTGCTTTTGTCGTATTTTTCTTGGCACTCAATGCATTTAATTTTTTATTTGACGTCACGTTATAAATATGTAATGAATAAACTAATGAATTCATGTGTGTACACAAGGGGGCAAATTAAATGCACGTGTGAGATTTAGCACGCTGCGAGAGTGTAAGCAAACAATACAGCACGATAGGCGTGGCAATACTCTAGTAGATCCATTGTACATGAAAAAATGTATTTCCACCTTCCTAAAATAGTTCATCCCTAATACAATAACAATAAATTGTACTGATATTATTGACAGTACATAGCATTACAATTTTCGATATCCTCGTTCAATATCTACTGTTTTATTTATGAGTGGTTTGTAGTGGCGGTTTCTCCATTGGGTCAAATGGTCACTGACCTGCCAATGAAATAAGAAAAAATAAATAATTAATTTTTGTTTGAGTTCATATTATACACTATAATATTTAAAACATACTTTATAGTTAACTTTTGTATGAGATTTCTATGCGAGAACGTTTATTAAAGAGCTACCGCAGGATCCGAAAACGTTTGAATGTTTTAGTATTTCGCGCGCGTTAAACGAATCTATGCGAGGGTCATTTGGCTATCAGTCCCCAATTCAGCTATACGCCACCGAATAAAGCCGCCGGCTTAAAAGGCCTTCAAATGAATAAGAGTTAAATAGAAAACTCATTGCGGTAAAATTGATATTGCACAAGCTAAAAGAGGATAGAAGTATCTGCGTATTACAGACTTCTGGGTCACGAACCCACAACTTCCGAGAATTATGCTGTCAGCTGTCCGTGGTAAGCGCATGCCAATAACCGCCTAATTTGCGGGATTCGCACCTACGACGTAGTAGTGTGAAAACATTTGTTGGTCGTGTAATCATAATTTTGTGGTGTTGTACGATGTCCGTGCAAAATAATTTTGGATTGTGAATGCCATGTAAGAAAACGCTTTCACTTGTTTCCACTGTCTGCTATTTTGTGATAATTCATTTGTGTGATTGACTGCAAACATTTAAAAACTAAAATTCAAACACATTTTTTATCGGTACACCATATGAAAAATTTTGTGCATTTTAACACACTGCCAATGTGGATATCAATTTACAATAATTTTATTAGAGAGTGCTTATCGAAAGTCTATTAAAAACTTTAAATGAAAATTTTGGTTAAAATAGATAATTTTGCCACCGTAAATAATGGGTTTAAAATATAAGGCTACCTAAAACTTCAGTAAGAACAATTTTTTTTCCAAAAAAAACAAAAAAATACTTTAAAATGCCTCCCAGTACACCACACCACGAGCCACCACTGGCAGTTTGTAATTTACGTGTTGCGACACAGCAAAAATTTCAAGGTCGACGCAAGTTCTTTATTACATACATCTTCTCGTGGCCTTAAACTTTAAAGCCAGGAGGCAGGAGACTTTAGCCGCGCCATCGGTCCAACTTCAGAGCGGATTGTCGTTAGCGCCTCAGTTGCACAACGGCCAAATGTAGTTTATTATTATTACTTTAATTTACAATTATCAAATTCAATCTTAATGTTTTTTTAAAGGAATATCTACTCGGAAAATTTCCACCTAACTTATTTACGGTGACATTTTTATATATTATATCAAATTAATTTACAAGCGCCCAAAAAAATAAAATGTTTAACCTGGGAAACGTTAATATAATTATTATCTTAGAAATATTTCAAAAAGTAGTTTTCAAAATAGCTTTGAGATGAAAAACTGATGGCGGACGTCTCTATACATAAAAGCTTTTTCAAGGATTTTAATGATATCCATTGCTTGTGTTTTTCTTTGTAATTTATCGCTAGTAAGTTTAATAAGTAAAAACAAACAAAAATTTACAATCAATAACAATCGACTATATCGATTTGGGTAAGTGAAGGTACTCTTAATACTCTTAATAGTAAATAAATTTGCAAAACAATGGGTTAAATAGGTCACTGGTACTTTACCAGATATTTTGATCTTAGGTATAAAGAACATGTACGTTGTTACAAATACAAACACCCATATAAATCCAATTACGCTAAACACTTACTAGAACAGAATCATTCAATAACATCTAATAACACCATAAAATGTTTACACTTTTGTGATGATAAACGTAAATTAGATATACTAGAAGCTTTTGAAATTCACAAACATTTAAAAACTGTACCGTTAATGAATGAGCAAATTGATCTCTTAAATTCTCCTCTAGTGGACATTTTGGAATAAGAAATTAAGTCATCTGCAGACGATTACCGAGATCAAGTCACCAAGTTCTATTGCTATAACACTAACTGTTTACTTTCTATAACCTTTGACAATGGCATGTAAACATGCCGAAATACGTGTAAGGTTAAAATAAATAAATAGTGTTGAAGTAATTAAGTATTTGATACAAGGTGATTCTAAATATATGCGACAAACTTTAGGGCTGATTGCTGGGGTTATTTAATAATAAACTAAGAATACAATAAAGGGTAGGTAATAAACAAAATGAACTTATAGAAATTGTTGAAAATGTACGCCGCCAACTGCAATACAGGTTTCTGTCCTCCGTTGTACTGAATGGCAAACACGTTCAAAAAAACTGGGGGTGTTCTGAATTGTCTCAAATGATGCAACAATGCGATTTCTCAGTTCATCAACATTTTCAATGGGAGTCGGATAAACTGGTGATTTAAGGTGACCCCAGAGAAAAAGATCTAGAGAATTTAAGTCTGAAGACCGAGGAGGCCACGGTTGTGGACCTCCTCGTCCTCTCCACCGATTTAGATATGCACCGTACAAAAACTCACGAGCAACTAAACTGAAATGTGCTGGAGCACCATCGTGCATAAAATACATTTGGAATCTTAGTTGATATGGGATTTCTTCCAACAGTAGTGGCAGTTCCTCTTCAAGAAAATGGCGGTATACTTCTCCATTTAACCTCATCGGCAACAAATGTGGACCTATCAAGTGATCACCAACAATTCCGGCCCACATTAACAGAGAATTGGTGTTGATGACGGCCATCCATTGTTTCGTGCGGGTTTTCTTCGGCCCATATGTGATTATTATGGAAACTAATAATAGGGTTTCTAGAGAAAGTAGCCTCGTCGGGGTAAGATACTTGCGCCAAAAACTGAGGATTTTGTGCGATTTTATGTTGCATCCATTGACACAAAGCCACTCTTTGCGGGAAATAGGTTGACAAAAGTGCCTGTACTCGTTGGATGTGATATGGATACAACTGTTGACTCTTCAATATCCTCCAAACTGTGGGCTGACTTATCTTTAAGGCAGAGGCAATTTTTCTAGTGCTTGTAGTAGGATGTTCCTCGATTTCAATTAGCATCATTTCTTCCACTTGTGGAGTTCTAACTATGCGAGGGTGTCCGTTATCAGCCGTATGTTTTTTTAAACTTCCCGTTTTACTACGACGTATCGACTAATAACATTCTCGGCAGGCCACAAGCCTCGGCTTCGCCTCGGCTCGTATTTACCTACCTCGAATGTTATTACGTCTTTACATTCCTTGTTACTTAAATAACTATTAAAGAACAGAAGCTGGCAATAAACTTTAATGAACCAATGCTTTGACACAATAATATTGAAATGACGCAAATAAATATTTTCACTTCAAAACGATTGTTTTTGCTGAGCCAACTATGATATTAGATGGTGTAAGTTATACTCTACAATACTACTCCCAATTTCAAATTTTTCAAAAATTCCTAGAAGACGCCAGCGTAAAATTTGGGAAATTAGTAAAAAACAAATTCGTAGTTCCCTGCAAGATTTATAGACTCAAAACGTTTAAAAAAAAGATCGTGTAGGCAGTTTCTGAAAAATACATTTTGGAAATTTTTTAAAATTTTGAAGCTGCGCCATTGCGCTCGTTTTTGGATTTACGAAATTAATTTTACTTCGTCGTATACTACCCACAATGGGCTCTCAAACAAGTTAAACTTATCCCGATCAGACAACTAATTTTTGATTAACTAGGCATAAAAGAAGAGATTTTCAAAATTGTTGTTGCGTCCGCCATTTTAAAGCTAGAGTTCGATAAAAAATTTTTATTTTGCCTTAAGTTTTTCTCTCAGATACCGTGCTCAAGTTTGTAAACTTTAGTTTAGGAAAAAAACGCTACCAAAAAAACATGTCTAACTTCTGTTTCCGGTTTCGGATTTTTTTGAAACGCTGAGATAGAACTAAAATTTGTAATACACCTGTTGACCTAAAATTTCATCAAAATCGGTTCAGACTTTTTCGGGTTCCTTACGTCCCAAAACATGTAGTTCCGTTAAAATCTAAATTTCTAAAAGTTTAATAAAATCGATACTTTCCTATACCAAGGATATGGGAAAGTAAAAAGCAAGGAAAAATGTTTTCTAGGCGATCATTATTAATTTATCTATTTATCTATCGCCGAGCGCTAAGCAATGCTTAATGTGGTCAAACATTTTTGTCATATACACACTTTTGCGGAAACTGCGCTTCAAAATTGTAGAATAAAACTTTCTACATTTTTAACCGACTTCAAAAAAAGGAGGAGGTTCTCAATTCGTCTGTATATATGTTTTTTTTTTTTTTATTTTTTTTTTAATGTATGTTCGGGCATAACTTCTTTGTTTATGAACCGATTTTAATGATTTTTTTTGTGATGGGTTCAGTATAGTTCCAAGGTGGTCCCGTTATAATTTCATTGGTATTGGAGCTTGAACTTCGAAGATACTCCTCAAAATCTATTTTTTTAACCGACTTTTTAGTGTTTCCGTATTTCATCTTCCGTTTCAACTAGCCGTCATTTCCTCATTCGAGAAGCATCTTTACTAGGTCTACCCATCACTTAAAATTGTAAAATAATTAACTTTTAAAAAAAAAAGAAAACCGACTTCAAATAAAAACACAAAAGTGACATAAGTTAACTAAAAAGCAAAAAATAAATGTTTTTTATACAACAGTTTAATACTTATTTGTTGTTCCGTTTAATGTAATTAAGAAATTGTTGCTTATTATATAATTATTAATTGTTTTATAATTTTTAAGTCGGTGCCAAGTAAAACATAAAAATTATATACCTTGCTGCAATAACAAATTAGATTCGAATTTTTATGTTTTACTTGGCACCGACTTAAAAATTATAAAACAATTAATAATTATATAATAAACAGCAACTTCTTAATTACATTAAACGGAACAACAAATAAGTATTAAACTGTTGTATAAAAAACATTTATTTTTTGCTTTTTAGTTAACTTATGTCACTTTTGTGTTTTTATTTGAAGTCGGTTCCATTTTTTTTTTTTGTTAATTATTACAAACATTTTCATTAATGTCTTTAATAGATTTGGGATAAGCACTCTCTAATAAAATTATTGTAAATTGATACCCACACTGCCAGTGTGTCAAAATGCACAAAATGTTTCATGTGGTTTACCGATAAACAATGTGTTCGAATTTTAGTTTTTAAATGTTTGCAGTTTGCAAAATGAATTATCACAAAATAGCAGACAGTGGAAACAAGTGAAAGCATTTTCACAATCCTAAATTATTATGCACGGACATCGTACAATACCACTACATTATGATTACACAACCAACAACTGTTTTTATACTACTACGTCGTGTACGTGCGAATCCCGTAAATTAGGCGGCTATTGGCATGCGCTTACGACAGACAGCCGACAGACAGCTGACAGCATAATTCTCGCAAGTGCTGGGTGCGTGACCCTGAAGTCTTTAATACGCAGATACTTCTATCCTCTTTTAACTCATTTGTCATTTATATTTCTAGTTAACGCAGTATTAGGACACCTTTTCATGCTGAATGTAAATTTTTGATCAGATTTGGTATAACTGTTACCATTGCTCATTTGCGACTGTCAACTTTTTTTTTCGTATTGTCGGCATTTTAAATTTTATCATATTTAAAAGAGAGTTTTTAATTCTGATTTCAATGATGTGTCACAGTTTCCATTTTGCTTAAGTTTTGAGCATTTTATTACAGAAATTAAGAACTTCATGAGTGCATTGGAAAGACCACTTCATTTTGATAAAATTCTAGTAGGCCATAAACTGATGGAAGTCAAACAAAACACTACTTTTAATTACTTAGGCCTTTAGATATATTAGGTACGCAAAAATTGCAGGAAACTTTGTTTTGAGGGTAGGCAGCAGGTTACGTTATTTTTTACAAAAACAAACAAATGACACAGTCGCTAACACACAGATTAGAGAGTTTATTTTAGACGAGCTTCTGAGCATGTTGCTGACAAAGGTGTCAAATGTTTTGAACATTTATTTAATAATTGTTTGTATTAGTGCAGTTCGTGTTATCTGTTGTATTTATTTAACCTGTTATTCAAATTTGTTATGTCAGTTGCAAACATAGAAACTGCAAGTGGAATTTTCAGTAAATTGCGTTATGTTAGAAAACTTGTCATTCGTTTGTTTTTATAAAAAATAACATAAGCTGCTGCCTACGCTCAAAACAAAGTTTCCTGAAACTTTCGCGTACCTTGTAAAATTAAATAAAAGTAGTGTTTTGTTTTACTTCCATCGGTTTATGGTCTACTAGAATTTTTTCAAAATAAATTAAACGATGTGGTCTTTCCATGGCACTCTTATGAAATTTTTATTTTCAGTAATAAAACGCTCAAAAATTAAACAAAATGCAAAGTGTACACTTTTTTAAAATCAGAATTAAAAACTCTATCCAAATATGTGAATATTTAAAATGTCAACCATAAGAAAAATAAAGTTGACAGTCGAAAATGAGCAATGGTAACAGTTATACCAAATTTGATCAAAAATTTAGATTCAGCATGAAAAAGTGTTTTACTAACACGTTAACTAGAAATATGTAACATAAATTATAAATGAGTTATAGCCGAAAACGAAAAATCCGAAATTTCAGTCTTTCCAGTTCTTTTAGAAACTAAGCAAGATAGGTCTTATATTGTTTTAGATTATTAGTGGGCATACAATTCCACAACTTTTTTCTAATTTAACCATCGTCGTATCTCTTCAAATAAGCGAGATCCCGAGATAGTTAACACGCAATTTGATACATCCTGTATAAGAGTTGCATGCACCATTTTTTCTACGATAGTTATTTAAAAAAATTTTCATTAAAAAAAATTATTTATTTATACTAAACCTCGATCTGCTTTGCGATGTTAACTGAGAAATGTCAACAACTGTTGTAAATGTAACCATGGTTACCAAAAACAATGCTTTGCTGCTATTGGTCAGTTTGGTTCATTTTATAATAAAAATCTGTATCGAAATGGGTATCATTATAGTATAGGCAGCGCACACTTAATAAGTAAATTAAAACATGGGAGTAGAAAAAATTAATTATGATTAATTTTATTCATTTATTTATTGTTGTTTATACCTTTACAGACTAGTTAAGCTTAATGCCTATAATGCTTCTGGACCTAAGGTGCCAGCTTACATGTAATTCTTAATAATAACAATATTAATACATACATTTTTGTACATAATTATAGTAATCAACACAAATTCAAAATCTGTGTTATTATTTGACAGTTCTAATTAACAATTTGATCAAGGATGATAAAAACCTCTACTCAATACTGTTTTAGAGAAATCTAGCAGTTAGTAGAATCACTTTGTAGTATTATCAAAACCGCACCTATAAATTGTAGAGCAAGCAAATGAAATTATTGTATTTAAACAATCTAAACATAACTTATTTTAGTAATTTGAAAGCAGACACTTATTAATATTCACATTGTATCGTCCATTTTCTTAAGTAAACGTAGTTATGGTGCTAATACCTGCAGAATGTAAAGAATTGCCCCTACAAAGATGCTGCTATAATCGATTCAAAGAACTCATCTATAAATGGATTCGCTCCAAGTTTTTCAATCTCCTCAAAAACGATACCTCTAAGCTCTGCTATTTTTTTTCTTGTATATTCAAAACTGCCACAGGCTTCAATAAGAGAAAGGCACCGCTGTTTTACTTTGACATCGGTAGTTCGTTGACGTAGAATATCTGTAGTTTGTTAAGAAAACAATAAATTTGTAAGATGCTGTAATGTTTGAGCAAATAAACCTATGGCACATATATAATGATAATAAGCAGAAAAATTCGAAAGTCGGCAGCCTAAATTACAGACAAATTTTATTTTGTGTTGCCCACTATATTAGTAAACAAATTTTTTTAATGCTACCACTGCCCTTATTTGCCTTTTACCCTTTATGGCCTAAAAAATGTAGAACTAACAGTTGGTGTAAAATACATTTATCCTTTTTGTGAGGTACTACTTCCTGTTGATAGGGTGAAACATAAGACAAATTTTTTTCTAGGCAATTTTAATTTAAACTAGCCTACGGCCGCCACTCCTAATCCAGCGAGACCGACACGCGCTTGGTTTGCGTTCAAGCCCGTCGCGTCGTCAGAAAAGTTGAGACAGGTGGAAGGGATCCTGAATTAATAATTGATTTTACCAAAACTTTCGATTTTGAAATTTTGACGAAAATAGTGTTTTGGACTACAGGAACTCATAAAACCAATTTAAACAAAAACGTCTGTTTGTAAGTGGGTAAGTGGGAGCGACCCCACAACTTCCAAACGGATCGTTCAATATTGTTAAGCTTCAGAATGTGGAGGTAACTAAACCGACAAATTAACCTCAGTTAAACCTGCTTTTTTGGCAGGATATTAAATTTTTACTCAAAAACGAGTTGCCAGAGCGGCATTAAATTCAGTTGTTATAGTAACCATAGAAACAAAACACCGTATTACTATGCGGGACATTTGCATGGAAAAAAAATATTTTTAAAATTTAACAAAGTTTATTTGGTAGACCCATAGAGCTTTAGATGAGCTACAATTTGCATGGTGTGCCATGTCGTCAATTACTCTGTGCCGTTTTTTATAAATTTCGAAAATCTACATTTACTTACCTTTTATTTCTTAAACCGGAAACGATTAAAAATATTTCTGTTTCCGCTAAATTGCTTATAAGTGATAGTAGAATAAGGTTTACAACTTTTACAATTTTTTGGTGCGACACCAATTACCAGGTGTTAATTTTCCCCCTTTTACACAATATTTTGTATGTTAGGCCTTTGTTTTTTTTTTTGATACCAAGCAATACTTCTCTCAAAAAATAAAAAAATTGATTTTGTTTTCACGATAGACCGTTTAGGTCATTTCGTCAAGTGCAGTTAACATTTATTGTAAGGTAAGTAGTTATTTTGATGTATTTAAAAGGATACCTATAATTAATTTTCCTTCTTTTGGGCGAGTTTGAATTGCGTGAACCATAGGAAAACCAAATTTTCCTTCTGTTAGATCTTCACAGAAGCCCTTGCTGTTGAAAAACTGAAATAGGCTGTGTTAATAAATTTTAAGCACCATGCGTTTTGTAACTTACGGTTTCACTATTTAAATTTTGATAATCATCATTAATTTGAAAGTACAGTCCAATGCTAGTTAAAAATTTTTCTATTTTTTTGTCCTTTGTAGTGAATAATTGCATGAGATTGTTTGCTAAGTGAAATATTCCACCAGTTTCTGAAAAAAAAACCAGAAATAAGCTGTGGAAGGTAAACTACCAAGTAATACTACAGATACGGTTTAGGGTGACAGTGCGCCAAACATAACAGAAAGTTAGTTTTCGATTTTGAAAGTTTTTTGTTTTTTTTTTGGCTGTAGACATAAAATACTTTTTTTTTAAATATAAAAAGGAAACAATTTTAAGGTGTGGATAAGTCCCGGCAACATGCTTCGTTAATTTTTGTACTACCTTACAAATTTTCTGTTTTAAACTACGTACTTCTAGTAACCATTTGAATATATTCTTCTTCGGTTGGACAAATGAAATTATCCCGCCAATATACTTCCAGTCCTTGCCCTGCTAATATCTCCAACAGCGAATCTGTAGCTACTTTACTTGCCTGAAATTAATATTTAATTGTACGGCATTACACAATTTTATGTAATACAAATAAATCATTGATATTAAATACAATACTTTATTTTGCTTCACCAATAATTATTTATTTTAACCTTACATGTATTTCGACATATTTACATGTCATTGTCAAAGGCAATATTAAAAAGCTGTCGGGCAACCGCCACGATACCTTCCTCGCATTTATGGAAATTTTTTTTATAAATAGTTTTAAAATTCAAGTTTTATGAAAGTTTGAAATGTTGAAAAAGTGAAAAAAAAAGAAAAATGTTAACTTTTTAAAAATTTTGAAGTTTAGAAAATTTTAAAAAATCTTCAAAATTATAGAAAATTTAAAACTTCTTTAAAATAAAAAATTTTAAAAATTATGAAAATTTTGAACATTAAGATATGACTTTAGCAAAATTTTTTGATAATGTGGTAATTTTTTGCTTTCAGTATTTGTTAATGTAAACAATATTTGTTCGTTGAAATTTAAAATCGATTTCATTATTTGGTGATAGTCGTTCTTTTTTGTGATTATCCAATTAAACTGTTTAGGTAAACGGCAAAAAGAGAAAACCTCTTAGAGGTGCTTTCTCAATGGAATATTGTTCCTATTGTCATTTAACATGTTTTTGATTTCGTTTTTGAAGCCGAAATTCCTACATTTTTTTAATATCGAAAATTTGTTGAGAGACACGTGGGGGAGGAACATCGGCTATTCGACATGTGATAAATACGAAGTTATGGTTCTTTTCCAAGCGCATCTATTTTGAAGTAGCCCCCCCCCATGATTTTAAGCAGTCGAGTGGTTTTATAATACTTTGTGTTTTCTAGTTGCAACTAATGTTTATCCCTTGAAATCTCAAAATCAATTTCATACATTCGTTGTAGCCGTTTTTTTTTGTCGATTACTCAATTAAGTTCAGGTAAACGACCAAAAGGAAACCTCCCAGTGTTTCTCAAACAGAAAGATGTTCCTATTGTTATTTAACATGCTTATACCGATTTTCAAAACAAAATTCGTACATTTCTGAAAAAACAAAAATTTGATGGCGGGA
This sequence comes from Ctenicera cuprea, assembly GCA_958336395.1. Classification (NCBI taxonomy): domain Eukaryota; kingdom Metazoa; phylum Arthropoda; class Insecta; order Coleoptera; family Elateridae; genus Ctenicera; species Ctenicera cuprea. The sequence continues at coordinate 20,533,758 of OY284493.1, forward strand.
GGGGGGAGTTAAATGGGGGTGATATGAAGATCGCGTTTGCGCAGGTCGGCTATTCGACGTGCGTAGTATACAAATTTAAAGTTCTGTTTAGAGCGCGTCTATTTTGACGTAGAGCACCGCTCCCTCCTTTTTCGGCAGACCAACCTCATTTTCTTGCGTTGTCGCCCTATTGCTTAATTAGGAATCTTTGAGCCAAATTTGGGTTTTATGCGTTAACGCGTCTGGACTGTAAAGTATATACAGACATACAGAAAGTCACACAACCAGACAGCCACACACACAGACACATCTGCAGCGTCCGCTTTATCGGTCTTCCAAGGCCGTAAAACCTGCTTATTAGTCAAAATGTTTAGGTTAAATTTAGGTATACTTCGTATCGCGAGGAAGGTAAAAAGTAAACGGTTGGTAGGATAGGAAGAATATAAGTTGGTGATTTGATCTTGGTTATCAGTGTTTTCAGATTTGAGTGTTCATTCTAAAACGTCCAATAAGGGCGAATCATCTAAATGTGTGTCATTATCAACTGATAAACTGTTTAGCGTAATTGGATTTATGTAAGTGTTTGTGTTTGCAACAACGTACGCGTTCTTTGTACCTTATACCAAAATTTTTAATTGTCTGGCCTATATAAACCGAATTACAATGACAACAATTTAATTTGTAAATGCCTGATTTTAGACAATCATCTTTTGCATTAAAGAAAGTGTTAAAAATATTTTTATTTGTCTTAAAATGTACTTTACATTTATTAGTTTTATTTGTAATTTTTTCGATTTATCGCGAAAATACGCAATCGAGTCCGTATTTCGGTAACTTAAATTAAATATACTGAAAGCATTTGAAATTCACATACATTTAAAAACTGTACCTTTAATGAATGAGCAAGTTGATCTTTTAAATTCACCATTGCTGGATGTTGTAGAATGAGAAATCAAATAATCTAAAAACACTTATAACTAAGATCATGCTACCATTCCTATACCAACAGCTATACCAACAATTTGCTTTTTAATATTACCTTTGATAATGGCATGTAAATATGTCAAAATACGTATAAGGTTAAAATAAATAATTATTGTTGAAGTAAAATAAAGTATTTTATTTAAGAGCTATATGAACTTCAATGAAGTAAAGCTGGAACTTATTAATAAAAATAATCATTAACGTCATTTACCTTGGGGTGTTTCATAAACATAGTCATCTCCAGATTAATCCACATAACGTAATTAGCTGCATTTAGTGTATTTACATTGCCAAAGATAGTATGGGCAGTTGGTACGCCTCTCCTTAAAGATGAATTATCCTGTATGTCATCTATTCTGCAAACAGAATAAAGAAATTAGAGCGATTTGCTTGCAGCTAAAGAGGAAACAAACTTACAATAGGCTGAAGTTATGAGTATTAAAAATAAAATCTGAAATTAGTTCTAATTTTTCCCCAGGAATGTCTAACCAGTGATTAAGTGCTTGGATAAGATTTTGTCTGACATTTTTACCCGGAACAGAAATGAGATAGTTGAACGGTCTAACAACATCCTGTAAATAAAGTAAATCAAGATAAATTTGATTTGGCAGTTGTAATAAAACGCTAACCCTATCCAAAGGAGACGTCTTCTCCATATATTCCTTGAATTTATTTTTAGCGTTTCTGTTATCCTTGTATGTGTTGGGATGTACGGTGAAGTCTTCCATTTTTTCCTGCATAGTTTCCATAATGTACACTAGTCGTGTTAATGTTTAATTAATTAACAGAGTTCCTGTAAAGTAAGCATTTCATTGTCATACATTTCTAATAATTAAATTAAAAATAGAGCTAAATGCTTTAGAGCTAAACGCTTCGCTATTATGTATTTTCGTGTGTGCTTTAAAAATCTCGAATCAAAATAATCCGCACGGCAAATAAGTATAGTATTGCGTATGCAACCTAGTTTGGGTGTCAAAATATGTAAAAACGTTAGGTACTTATGTTTTATTTTCCTAATAAGAAATCTCATACTAACATTAGAAACACTTAGAATGTTTTTGAGAAATATAGGAAGATGAATGAGTCATTATTTACTTTGAAAACTAAAGCGTGGACATTTTTGATTTTGAAATTTTGACGAAAACACATGTTATAGATCTCGAGAAATTCAAAAAATTAGTTTTTGAATTGTGATGAACTTTGGCATAGAAGGGTATATTCAAACCTCTAGAGATGAAAATATTTTCACATCTAGAGATGAAAATAAGAATGAAAAATTTAATGGAAAGAAGGTATTTATTGCTATGGAAACGACTTTACAAACAGTAATTTCAGTAATTTGCATTGTGACAGTTCGTTTTTTTGTACTTTCTAATCTAATATTTTTTAAACTGCAATATCGTATTTTTTCTACGATATTGCATTTCCTACTCGAGATAAAATACGTTCTTTTCGTTCGCGATCTTGCCCCACTCGCCGCTAACGCGACTCGTGAACAACTGTCCGCTCACGAAAAAAACGGTATTTTCGTCTCTTGTTGCAAAATATACTATTTTATATTGTGCAGGTTGCATTTCGCAATTCAAAATGAAATTTAAGAAAGCCGTCGGAAAAACCGACACGAGACCTTCCTTGCGTCACCGGTAGCTTATTTTTTCTGTTTGTTGGACGAAAAAATCCACTTTTACAGAAAAACACACAAATTGAACAAATTTTGAAATAAAAAAACAATAACTTACGAAATCTAATTTATAGTTAAATGTTAAGCTTTCATACGCACAATCCCAATGTATCTATTATGAAAGAAAAAGTATAATTATAATTAAAGACACAGCAAGAAGGTTACACAATTTTTAACTACTACAAATCTCAACTGTATGCAAAATATTTAACCAAAATTCAGTTCTAATGTAATCCGATTTGGGGGTAGGCAGCTGTAACAATATTTCATATAAAAACATAACAATCTGCCAATAAATACATCAAGGGCACAGAGAATAATATTATACAGGGTGTTAATGAATTGTAGGGACAAACTTCTAGGGCTTGCAAAACACAACAAAGCAAACAACTTTTGTTAATAAATGTGTGGTCGAAAGTGTTTCCTTTGAGGGATAGAGCTTCTCAAAGATTTTTTTAGAAGCGCCTAAATGTAGGCAACTGAATTTACTACCTACTATTTGTTTCCATAACGACGGAAAAGAATACAGAATAAGTAAAGCCCTCTTTCTCACTTTTCAAATTCAAATTAAATTTAAAATAAATTAATTAACAAAATGATTCAAAACTAAGCAATAGAAAAAACCAAAATTACAAAGCAAACATCAACTATTTCAAAAATTTACAATAACTAATTCAAAAATTAACAAAATTATAGTAAATGTTCAAAATGTCGCCCCCCAGCTTCTACACACGAAGCACATCTACGAAGTAAATTCCTGCGCACCGCTCCAAATATACCAGGAGTCTGTTGAACTTCTTCACATACAGCAAGAATACGCGCCGTAAGTTCTTCTACAGTTTCAACTGGGGTAGCATACACTAACGTTTTAACATGGCCCCCACAAAAAGATATCAAGTGAGGTCAAATCAGGAAAATGTTCTTGGTACAGGCGAGCAGCTTCGCGTGCATTACCACAAGCAGCTCCATACAGGAACATTATGTCATCGGCAAAAGTATAATTCGCCATACCACAAAAATACGAAACGCAGAACGAAAATAACGAAGAAAATAATTATCAAAAAAATCACAGAACTCAAAAAACGAATTATAAAAGGCACAGAAAGAAACGAATGCAAGAAAAGCCAAAAAATATCACAAAAATATCGAATTGTGTCAAAATTGGCGTTATTTGAATGCACGTATGTCTAGATCGTTTTCTTTTTCAAAATTCCGCGTGACCTGTGCAAAATAATTGAAAATGCATTTTGGGTTGCCTATTTTCAGGTACTTCTTAAAGAATCTTTAATAGGCTCTATTTTCTAAAGGAAACACTTTTGACCACACATTTAATAACAAAAGTTGTTTGTTTTGTTGTGTTTTGCAAGCCCTAGAAGTTTGTTCCTACAATTCATTAACACCCTGTATACTTAGGAGTATGCACGAACCCTGGTTGCTATGGTCTTATTCTGTAGTGTTTTAGAGAGAAAGCATCGAGACAAGGAATCTACTAAATGTACTATTTCAAGGATGTGCTGATTTACGCTAATACTGCTTTTTGTTGACAATTAAGAATGGAAATTTGTTAAAGAACTTGATTGTAATTACATAAATTTATAAAGTTCAACAATGGTTGAAACTAAGACATGTTTTGTTTTTATGAATTCGACGCCGCCAAGAAATCAATTGATATAACTAACATATACGGTATTTATCGACATTTAAAATAAAATATTAACGATTGACGGTCGACTACTTGTCTCGGATCTCTCTGTCACGCGCACTGCAAAATTGAGACCTGCATATCATAGCAACAAGCGAGTCGTGCATCCTTATGTTTTGTACTACTTCGTGATCCATTGACTTTCTAACTTTAATATGTTTCTATCTATACAAATCACTTGTGTATTAGGGGGTAACATAAAATTTGATGTTTTCAAATTACAAACTTACTTACAAATGGAACAAACAATTCTAATCCACCTAATCAGTTTGTGGCACAATATTTAACAAACTGTGCAAATGACACAAATACGATTTAAACACCTTCAATGAATACAGTTATAGTTTCTTTAAAAAGTTATGGTTTCTTTATTTAATCAATAATAAATAAATATAATTTTCTGCCTAATGTTTTTCAATGGAAAGTTGCTCTTAGCGTCATTTAACTTGCTTATACCGATTTTTTGACAATTCGTATAATTGAAATAGCAAAAAGCAATGGTGAGAGCAATCAGAGGGTAGGAAGATCGCGCTTGCGCACATCGGTTATTTGACACGCGTAAAATACGAAGTTTTTATAGCACCCCACCTCTCATTTTTAGCGGACAGTTTCGCTACTTTGCGGTTTCATTCTATTGCAATTACCAATCTGGGCTGTAAAGTGTATACAGACACGGACACACATACACACACAGGTTCGCGTGCGTGCATACTTAGAAGTGTACACGCGCGCGCGCATACACACATCCACACAAGCGCACGGAAGCACAAACGTTCAAGTGCATGTCTCCCGTTTATTAAATAAAAAGGCATATGAACTTTCGACCTTTAAAAATTTATAAAAGGCGTAGGTAACAGAGAAATTTGCGAACTGGGACTTTAACCAAATCGTAGCTTATCCCCAGCTCTATAAAATTTAAAATTAGAAAAAAACGTTCAACCAGCTTTTGACAAACATTTTTTGATAATATCCAAAGTTGTGAAATAATTGTTACTTCACTGCAGGGGCGCATTTAACGTCAGTGCAATCGGTGCGCTGCACCGACGGGCCCCAGGGCTGGCGGGCCCTTGTGGCCGTGTATTAGGAAACAAAATCTTTATCCTTATAAAAAAATATTTATTTCTAAGCAAGACTAAAATATTAAAAAGTATTATTTTAAGTTTAAATATTTATCTCCAAATAATGTAAAATAATACCTTTACATTGGAATGTAATACCGCCGACTTGATTAGCAAAGTGCAAAGCATTCGTTTTATTATTTAGAATTTAATAGTAATAAACTCGGTTCCTGGAACTGGAACGGGCCCACGCACGTGCACACTTGACCCTCTCTGCCGATCCGCTACAAAGTCAAAGTATTCAATAAACAAAAGGAAATCTGAGAATTATTAGAGTGGTAGTAAGAAATATTTAAATATTTCTATTTATTGACTGGAATCATTTCAGTTTTTTTCCCTCAAAGAGGTAACATCTCTGTATTAGTGTATACGTATAATATTGTACGAGTGCCAGTGCAATAATTACATAAAAAGTTTGAGCTCAAAGTTTTCCGTTTTCTGATATTTCTTAATGGTGAAAGTATTTTCATTTATCGTTTAATTAATATTTGTTTTGCTTTTAGGAATAAATCAAAGTACAAACACAAATCAGACGCTGAAAAGCGTGCGACATCTGTTACAAAACAAAAATTGATGAAACAGGTCGCTGGTACTTTCCCATACTTTTTAAGTTTTAAATATTCTCGCGTAAAGAAGTGATGGTAATTTACATCTAATCTAGCCGGTACAAGCGCGCTGCAGACTCAAGACGTTGGTTACGTAGGTACGCGCGGCGCTTATTCCTACTACGTAACAAGCGCTAAGACAGTTAATGCGCTCACAAAAGTGGTGATAACAACTTTATTTATAGTTATCAAAAATATGCAAAAAGTGAAAAATATTTTTTTTATTCGAGCTAATTGATAGGCGTAGTTTAAATCACGCAACTGTCGGAAATTTTGAGCCGCTAGTATATTTACAATTTCCAAAAATGTGTTTTAATCACTCGATTACACTTATTAAAGGTTATCAAATAATATGATAATTTGTATTGATAGAATATTTTGTTTTTGAGTAATCGATCATTAAAGTTTAAACTTTCCAAGATTCGCAGCGGCCTTTATGTTGGTGAAACAGCATTTGGTAAAAAAACATTTGATTTGCCTTTAGATGCTCTATAACGCTATGTGTTTAAAAGTTCAAAACAATGTTTGGAAAAAATCTATACCAAATACGAATGCGAATACGAATATTTTAAGAAATGGAGACTATATGGCCAAGCCCCACCAAAACTGAGGCGTGTTGCTTTCACCTTAACAACAAACAAGCCCAAAGAAACCTAAACATTAAGTTTCACGACACATTTATCCCACAATAAACATCTAAAATACTTAGGGATAACCCTCGATCGAACTCTATCCTACAAGAAACACTTAGAAAATATCTCGGCCATACTGAGTACAAGAACAAACATCCTGCAAAAGCTATGCGGAACGTTGTGGCGATCATCAGCTACAACCCTCCGTGGCTCAGCTCTTGGATTGGTTTACTCAACGGCAGAGTACTGTGCACCTGTGTGGATAAGCAGCCTCCACGTTCACTATGATGATACACAGCTGCATAACACAATGCTTATCATTTCGGGTTCCCTAAGATGCACCCCTCTTCAGTGGCTTCCAATTCTTAGCCAAATACCCCCCCCCCCCTGATATCCGCAGAAAAAATGCTCTAGTCCAACAGCATCATAAGCTCAGGTCAAACCTCGCTTTACCAATTCATCTAGACTTACCAGATTTGGCAAAGAAGAAATTACGATCCAGAAAACCCCCACTACTGACGTCCCAATCGCTGCTGTTTTGTATTGTTTGCTGTATTTTTTATTGGCTTTATGGGCTAGGGGCTAGGTCTGTAGGTTAGGGTGGGTCGAAAAAACTAAATATTTTTTTCCCGGAACGCTTTAGTGCGGAAAAGTTGCCTATTGTAATAAGAAGAAAAACGGCATAAAAAAAATTTTAATCGGTTAACATCTTCCGTTCGCGCATCGTACTTAAAGTTAATGAAAAATTTCAAAAATCGTAAATTTTTTAAGTTAGTTAAAATTTTTAAAATAAACACGCTTTAGTTTTTTATGCTTGTTTTATGGTTTAAATAACCTAAATAAATTAAATTCTGATCAATAATCTCATTTTTTCCGTTCGCGCAACGTCTTAGAAAAAACAGAAATTTACCAATTTTTTGCAATTTTCACTGTGCAACGCTTCGCTCGTTTTGCTAGAACAAAAGAGAGTAGGATTCTTTGGCTTACTGTATTTTTTACTTTTCTTTTTTATATCTACTACACATTTAAAATATGATTTTTTGGAGAAATGAGGCATAACCGATCTAGACTTCAGTGTTGCTCGGATATAGCCATCTCTAGCTTCATATCCACATACTTCTCCATACCTCTCCACAGCCTGGGTGTGACAGGGAAATTTTTGTATTTCTCTGATGGACGTAGTGTCAGAATTAATGAGTGATTTAATATCATCTTCACTTAGGTCCAGCAGCATTGGGGAAGGATACACCACACAAGAATTCCAATTAATAATTTCAGTGTAATCGGAAGCTTGAAAGTTTATCTTCGGTGGTACGATATTTCTAACAGTCTTCTTCTTTGGGACGGTTTGTCTTGCTTTTATGATTTTAAGGTTGTATATAAGTTCATCAGATCCATCCGGAAACTTAAAAGAAATAGTTGGCTTCATCTTAAAATCATACGTTAAATGTGTAGTAGATATAAAAAAGAAAAGTAAAAAACACAGTAAGCCAAAGAATCCTACTCTATGGAAAATCTTTGTAAATAGTTGTAAATATAATGTAAATACCACACCCAACAATTGGATGGTTGGTTGGGTAGAATGTGGGTGAAACTCGACTCACGTGGTGAGTTCTGGGTCGTTTTGTTCTAGCAAAACGAGCGAAGCGTTGCACAGTAAAAATTGCAAAAAATTAGTAAATTTCTGTTTTTTCTAAGACGTTGCGCGAACGGAAAAAATGAGATTATTGATCAGAATTTAATTTATTTAGGTTATTTAAACCATAAAACAAGCATAAAAAACTAAAGCGTGTTTATTTTAAAAATTTTAACTAACTTAAAAAATTTACGTTTTTTGAAATTTTTCATTACCTTTAAGTACGATGCGCGAACGGAAGATGTTAACCGATTTTAATTTTTTTTATACCGTTTTATTCTTATTACAATAGGCAACTTTTCCGCACTAAAGCGTTCCGGGAAAAAAATATTTAGTTTTTTCGATCCACCCTACTGTAGGTCGCGCTGCGGTGAGCGGGCCCCTGCATGACTTGCACTGAACCGCTGCATAACTTAAAAACGCGCCTGCTTCACTGTTTTTATGCGCTTGAAAATTCTCATGGGTTATAAGAATGTGTAGCATTACTACATCAAATTTGATCTGATTTGCTAACTCGTTTATGAGTAATAAGGCGTAAAGTTAAAAATTTTCAAAAATCGTAGCGATTGGCATTTTGACGCTGCTAGAGAGTTCGCTGAAACAGCGTTGGATTTGCCCTAAGGTCTTCTATCAGATTCCGTTTCCAGATTTAGAAAACTTCACCAAAGAAAAAATCCTTTGTCTTGCATGTGCAAAAGAATTACCTACATTTACCATAAACTAAATTAATGTCAGCTAATTCATTTAAACTGTGTTGATTGTAAGAAATTGTACAATTTAATGCAAATGTTTTATTTAAACAATAATAGTACAGGAAGATATGTTCTAACTATTATTTACATTTAAATAAAAATGAAAATTTTGAGCGTGGTAAGGAGGTGCACCACTTTGACACCAGTTTCTCCTTTTGAAAAAAAAAATGTTTTTCTAAATTTTATATATATTAAATGGTGAATGTAATTCTTATTTCGGCAAGAAAGCAATATTTTAGGCAAAGATGACTTGGCTTAATTTAAAAATTAAATGTCAGTATGCTTGTAATAGGAATAAAAAACCATGGAAAAAAACACACGGAAAAAAGCCAGAAAAAAAACATAAAAAAGAGCCAAACAAAAAATTTGAAAAAAAGTTTAAAACTTACAGCAACAATACCCGTATGAGTCACTGGTCGCATAATCTAACTCAGGCGATTAATCGACTCAAACTGGTTTATATGTACTAATAATAATAACAGTTGAAAATTCCATATTTGTACTTGCTCCCATTTATAACCAAACTTGTGGTCATTTAAATTCCAAAATGATTTTTAACTAAGCAGATTAAAAAATATATCAAAATGGAAAGAATGCCTGGAGATGTTATTGTTTGGAAAAGCTTAAGGTAATTCTGTCATTTGCCGGTTTTAATATTATTAGTAAACCTTTAAATTCTCCACAATTTCATCAGAATAAATACCTGTCTAATAATATTTTGTTTTTGTATCATTTATAATCTACATCTTTTAAGCTAATTCTCTGTATCTGCACAGCTTGCTGAAATTGTTATAGACACTAATGACTTTTACTTTTACAAGAAGAGATTATTTGCAATAAAAATAGGTAGTTAGAAGATTGGTATGTGGTTGGTTGGTCTTTTTTGCCACCTTGTATTTTTATAAAAAAAACATTTTTCTAACTAGTTAATTTATTTTTGCTGTCTATATCTTGATATTTTGTAAAATAACCTTGATTCTTAATGTTTTTATAACGTCACGTCAGACCATGAAAAATAATAACCTTTGTTTTACCTGACCAATATTTCATTTGTATATATTAGCATTGTTTATTTAATAGATATTTATGATACAAGTGTGTGAAGTAGGACTTTTACGCAAGAATTGCGAAGTTTAAGGCACGAGCCGAAGGCGAGTGCTTTAATCGCAATGAGTCTTTCACACATGAGTGTCATACAATATTTTATCTACGAACCGAAAGGCAAAGGCTGCAAAAGTGCACTTCGTACTTTTCTGTCAAACAAAACTAACGAGAAATGACGTTACGAATACGGCGCCCAATAAACAAAGTGGCCTTTTCTCAATTATTTTTTGTCGATAGAAATCGTTTAATAATGAAAGTCCCATTTAATTTACATTGGTCTTTTGCACACGATTTTGATACTTTTACGCACAATTTCATTAATGTAACACTTCACGTACAATAATTGACATATTAATGTGATCATTTTAAAACGGGACTAGATAAACACATTTATTATACAATAAACTTGAAAATATTTTTTATTCTGTGGTTTTTTCCGTTGTTTTTTTTACATAACTTATTTGTCCTGGAATCCAGTACGTTAACCTTAGTAAACTAGAACTATAAGCTTATGATTTACATTTGTCATTATTGCGTAAGCTTACAGATGTAGAATATGTAAATTTGGTTGACTATTGAAATAAAATTAAAGGAATTATTACTAAATCAAAATTAAGGCGTTTGCAGACTGAAATAACATTCCAAAAAGCCAACCACAATGTTTTAGTTAAAAAGGAATCTTCGCCATCCTTTAATAAAGAATAAATGGACCTATTAAGCAAGGGCATGAAACATAATCTGCAATATAAGCGCCATTAGAGCGTTAAACGATAATTTAAAAAAAATTTATTCGAATTGCTAGTAAAATTCAAATTTCGATTCGCGCTCCACAAAAATTATTTTCAGAAATCTAATAAGGAATTTCAAATTATCAAAGAAGTTCGAAATAAAGATTGTTTTTATCTTAAAACCGATAAGGGTAATACTGTGGTCATTTTAGATAAAGGGGATTATTTCGGCAGAGTAAACAATACGCTAACTCAAGTTTCTTATTCAAAATTCTAAAACCCCTTTAAATAGAATAATTATTGAGATCCCCAAAATTGTAAATTTGTTATACCTGATAATCTACGTTTTAAATTAACTGTTTCCAATTCATTATTCCGTTATTAAAAATTCTCACGAGTGTTTAGAACATGTTAAGAACCTTGAAGTAACAGAGAAAGAAATTCTTATACCTTGGACTTACTTTCTTGTTGCCTAATGTATTATTATTATTATTTTAAAAATATGCTAGCGTATAACGATTTAGACGAGAAAGAAGTAGATAATTTCGTTTTTCGTTTTAGTTTTTTTATAAGAAACAAAACTATTTTAAATTTAATAATGAATATTTTTAACAAGTAGAAGGGACAGCAATGGCTAACTGTTCATGGGTTATTTTGAAACTTCTCTCAAACGAGATTTAGATTATTTCCCTAAAGTTTCCTATAGATACGGCGACGATATTTCTTGTATTTTTAAGACGAGTCAAACCACAAAACAACATTTCTTACTACAACGAAATTCTGAATTTTCCACCATTAACAATAGAACTTCGTTTTTAGATGTGTTTGTCATTAGGAATATTAATAAGTTAGAAATAGACATATACGAACAGGAAACCTATTAGTATAGATAGATTTATAACGGCTGATTCGCATCACCCTTTAGTACAAAAATTTTTGGTTTTAAATTCTTTGGTTCATAGGCTATCAAATTTTCCATTATCTAAGGAACGTTGCAAAAATGAATTAAAAGAAAGTTTGAGAATCGCTGTGCCTAAAGGAATTTCAGCCGATATAGTCCATAATATTATGTCACTACGTGAGAGAAAAATAGCATACAGAAGGAATTAAACATGTAAAATTACCATTTCATCTATCCTACACGAAAGGTTGACATAAATTATTTGCTAAACAAGATACCGTATATTCAAATCAGAATAACATAAAAAACCTTTTAGAAAATCCCAAATACCGAGTAAATAACATGAATAAATCGGGCATATATAACATTTCTTGTAAAGACTGTAATCAAGTATATATAGGGCAAACAAAAAAATTATTAAAAGTTAGATGTAAAGAACACTTGGCTCATATTAAATTTAGTAGATCCCACAAATCCAGTGTAGCACGACATATGCTTGAAAATCACCACAAGGTAGACAACACAAAATTGAAGCGCGACGTTAAATTTTTAAAAACAGGAATTACCATGATTGCACACACGGCTGTCGTCGTATAACATTTTCACACAATTTTCACCAAGGAATTACCATCTAAACATTTTTGAAGTATTAAACAGACACCATATGACCATGACTGACTGTGATTAAGATCAGTGGCGTAGTCACGAAGGGTTGGCTGTGAATCAGATCAGCTCCCTTCCTCATGACTTCTGACAAATTAAATGTGAATGAAGTATTAGATATGCACATATATATACATATCTATACATAATATAGAAGCATAGTACAATAATGTACAATAAAAAAATAATATGTTACATTTGTTTAAAATATCACTGTTTAAAAAAATTTAATACAAAATATAACTAATTTTTCAATTCGAATCTTTTTTAAATGTTTGAAAGATTATAAAATTCAACCCCGTTCTTTTTATAAAATTTTGACTATAATACTTGATCACGTAAACCACAAAGAGGCGTTAGAAAGCACTAACCTATAAGTTAAAAAAAAATAAATAAAAGCTTATAGTGTGAAGTTGACCAAAAAGGAGATACCAATTTAGCTTTTAATACTAAAATTTTAATTATTTTCACTAAGTTGAAAAAAAATTAAATATAGATTTTTTTCGTTACCTGTGCAATGTCTGGTAATTAAAACTCAAAAGCACTAATAAATACTAGCGAAGCATAAGCATCAACTTAACGCAATTGTTTAAATATTAAATTGCGAACTTTTAAACACAATAAAAATGTTCTAATATTAACGAAGTATTCTTACCCTCTTAACGCGTCTTGAAATTAACACACTATTACTGTAGATTTCAATGCCGGTTGTATTTGAATAAACTGGAATATTATAAAAAAATTTTGCAGAGGAGGGGCGCAAAAAACGTTATCCAGTTCCCAAGTGGTTCAACCTTCGAACATTTAATATTATGTACTTATATTAACTTAAACAGGTTATGCTTATGTATGTTTAAAGAATTGCTATTCACTTCTAAACATTTATATTACATCACCACATACGTCAAAACGTTTCGCCTTAACAAGTACATATTTCACATATTTTCTTTTTTCAGACAAATCAAATCAAAACAATGCGAAAGCAGCAAAAAATTTCGGTAAAATTCAATAGGTGAACAAAAACCATGTGCGTCCTCAATTCCATTACGATATCTAGTCAACGTACACCTACTTCTTAAAGGCGTCAACAAAACCTATTAAAAAAGTTTACTGCAGGCAAAATGCCAGAGCCGGCTTTGAAAGTTTTATTTCGGAAAATAAATTTTCAAGTGTCATTTTTTAAAGTAAACACAATATTAAAAACACAGAGTTTACCAACGTACGTGTTACAACAAAACTACTTTAAGTATTTCAATAAATATAATTTTATTAACAAAGTTTTATAAGTTATTGTCCACTTGCACATAATTCATCTAACTTGTCAAAATAGTCTCCGTCAATTTCATCCCCGCCACCCAAATTAATTATCACCTGTTTATGAAAAGTACCCTCGTTTGTATAAGTATTTTCTGTTTCAATTACATGACGCACGCTATTTTTCCAAGTTTCGGAGAAATATTAGTCATTTATTGTAAATAAAACAATTCTTAACTTTAACAGGTTTTTTATTTTAGCTTTATACGTATTTCAACGTGTTTACACGTCATTATCAACGAAGTAAAGCTCGAACATACAGAGTGCCCATTTTAAAACTTCGAGCCTAAATTTTTTTAAATAGGCAACACACAATGCAACCCCCAGATCACTATGCATTTGTACCATTTTTTTAAAATTGAGATCAGAGTTGTTTTACAGTACATGTATCTATTAAGGTTACTTTAATAACTCAAATTTAATATTTGACAACAATAACTACAATAATTTAATAGGAACATAGTACAAAAAATAACGAAGCAGGTGTTCAAATTGCCTTTCTCCTTCGTTTTCGCAGAGTATAATTCTTCTACGCATCGAACCTCTAACACGAGCTAACATTTCCGGTGTGATAGAGCGACAACATTGAATTATCCTTTCGCGTAGATGTTCTTTATTTCGAATGGGCACTTCATAGACATCATTTTTTACTTTGCCCCACAAAAAGAAGTCTAGCGGAGTCAAATCGGGACTACGGTCATTTCAAGGATGCAATGCACCTCGTCCATTACGCGTCCCCCAAAACGTTGGTTAAGATAATTTCTCACATACCTATGAAAATGCGGAGGTGCACCATCATTTAAAAACCGCATGCTATTCCGTACGTTTTGAGGAACTGTTTGGAGGAGAGTTCATTAATTAAGAAATTTAAATACATTTCACCATCTAAATTTCCATTAAATAAATGTGGACCTATTACAAAATCGCCAATCATACCGCACCACACATTAAGAGAAAAGATTCTCTGAAAATGAGTCATCCTGATCCAGCGGGGATTGTCTTGGGCGTATAATAGTGGCAGTTATGTCGATTAACCATGCCGTTGTTTGAAAACCTCGCTTCATCACAGAATAATACCATAATTAAAAATTCCGCATTGCCGTTTAATTGCCGTCTAAGAAATTGACAATACTGAACACGATGCTCATAATCCCTATCTTCAAGATGGTGTATGGTATAAACATGGTAGGGGTGAAATTTTTTCGCCTTAAGAATATTGAAAACAGAACCTTTGCTAATGTTTAAGGCATTTGCAATCGCACTTTGACTTGTATGGAGATTATCCGTAACCATTTCAATTACAGCTACTTCGTTATGTTCAACCGTAACTTGCCGTGCCCTTACTTTTGGTTTAGAAAATTGCCCATACTCTTGTAAATTCAGAAGAAGCATTCTAAATGTTTTGTCTGTTGGTATTCGTCTACCTGGAAAGCGTTGCGCATACAAAGTACTGGCAGCACTCGCATTTTTTCGACAATCACCCAGAATTAGAAGCATGTCCCATTTGTCAGCGTTGGAATACATTTTGCACCAAAGATTAGTGATCGATAATCTTTGTTTTGCACCGTTCAAGTAATGTGGCTTAACGAATTTGATTAGTAAACTGTCAAGTTAATGCAAACATGATTGCCCCGATTTTAATTATAGAAATATTTTGTTTTAAAATAATAGTCGGTAGTGACTTGTATTGTGTGTTGCCTATTTAAAAAAATTTAGGCTTGGAGTTTTAAAATGGGCACTCTGTATAAATAAAATAATATTAGTACTAGTGTTCTTGTTGTATAAGTTGTGTTACGTCACTGTTAAAATTGGGGTTTTTGTTACGTTTGCTATTATTGTTTTCAAGCTGGTTCCATATTAGCTCAATTGGAGTAAATATACACAATAATATAGCAGTAAACGTAAAACGGTATGGCCTAATGTGCTCGCCAGATCGTTAAGGTAAAATTACTTGGAACAATTCCTCTCTTCTTCTCAGGCTAGCGATCCTAGATGCCATTGATAATGACAGATTTATTATTTCCTATTTTCTTTTTGTTCATAGTGATATTATTTTACATGGTTTCTTCTACTAAAAGCAACTAATAATTTCAAACAAATTTAAAGTTTAAAGATCAGTGGCGTGCCATGAATTTAATAATTTAAAAATACCATGGATAAATACGAGGATCGTTCGAAATGTACGTGGCGTAACACAGAGATGGCGCAAATTCGGCGGAATAAGCATTACTATTTTTTAGAACCATCCTTTCTTAGGTTAAATATGACTTCTCGGGTATTGTTCTGTGAATATGACAGTATAGAGCGATCTGTCAATTAGTTTGTGTTTGATAGTGCGCCAAAGTGACCGTCTCGAGTGATAATAGAAAAATGATTGGTAAATAATGGAAAAAGCTGAGTAGTTAGCAGTGATAAAGTACTTTCATTTCAAAGGTTCAACACCAACCGAAATCAAAGCAGAGTTGGATTCGACATTTTTGAAGTCCGCTCCTTCGTTTTCAATGGTTAAAAACTGGGTTGTCGAGTTTAAGCGTGGTCGTGTGAGCACAAAGAACGAACCCCGCAATGGACGCCTAAAAGCGGCTACTACCCCGAATATGATTGAAAAAGTCCTCCGTATCGTAAGTGCGCGAGAAAGCAGACATAATGGGCATCTCAAATGACAGTGTGGACAGAATTTTAACTAAAGAATTGAAAATGAAAAAATACTCCGAACGTTGGGTGCCGCGTTTGCTCACACCGGAGTAAAAAACTGAATCGTTAGATTGTTTCTCGCGACCTTTTGGCACGTTTTCACCGCAATCTGTAGGACTTTCTGCGCCTTTTTCATAACCGTCGATGAAACCTGGGTTTACAATTACACTCCCGAAAACAAGGAACAGTCCAAACAATAGACACACAAGGGTTCTCCGCCACCGAAGGAGGCAAAAACGGTTTTGTCAGCACGAAAGGTTATGGCAACTGTATTTTGGGATTCTCATCTTCGTAGACTGCTTGGAAAAGGGTAAAGCAATAAATGGCGAGTATTATGCCAATTTGTTGCAGCAATTGAGCGACGAAACAAAGAGAAACGGCGTCATTTGGCGAAAAAGAAAGTGCTTTACTATCACGATAACGCACCTGTCTTGAATCGCCATGGCCAAAATTCTTGAATTGGGATTCGAATTAGTGCGATGCTAATTCATGAATTTATAACTGTAGCTTGTTTACGAGGATTTTTCGAAATGTACGTGGCCTAACACAGAGATGGCGCTAATTCGGCGGAATTTGCATTACCATGTTTCAGAACCATCCTTTCTTAGCTCAAATATGACAGTATAGAGCGATCTGTCAATTAGTTTGTGTTTGACAGTACGCCAAAGTGACCGTCTCGAGTGATATTGTAAATAATGGAAAAAAAACTGAGTTGCGAGCTGTGATAAAGTATTTTTTCGACATTTCTAAAGTCCGCTCCTTCGTCTTCAATGGTTAAAAACTGGGTTGCCCAGTTTAAGCGTGGTCGTGTGAGCACAAAGGCCGAACCCCCCAGTGGACGCCCGAAAACGGCTACTACCCCGGATATGATTGAAAAAGTCCTCCGTATCGTATTGGATGACCGTCGAGTAAAAATGCGCGAAATGCAGACACAGTAAGCATCTCAAATGACAGTGTGCACAGAATATTAACTAAAGAATTGGAATTGAAAAAATACTCCGCGCGTTGGGTGCAGCGTTTGCTCACACCGGAGCAAAAACTGAATCGTTTAATTGTTTCTCGCGACCATTTGGCACGCTTTCACTGCTATCTAAAAGACTTCTTGCGCCGTTTCATAACCGTCGATGAAACCTGGGTCCACCATTATACTCCCGAAACCACGGAACAGTCCAAACAATGGACACACAAAGGTTCTCCACTACCGAAGAAGACAAAAACGGTTTTGTCAGCAGGAAAGATTATGGCAACTGTATGTTGGGATTCTCATGGAATTATCTTCGTTGACTACTTGGAAAAGAGAAAAACGATAAATGGCGATTATTATGCCAATTTGTTGCAGCAATTGAGCGACAAAATTAAAGAGAAACGGCCTCATTTGGCGAAAGTGCTTTTCCGTCAAAATAACACACCTGTACACACGTCTGCAATCGCCATGGCCAAAATTCATGAATTGGTATTCGAATTAGTGCCTCATTCAGCCTATTCGCCAGATTTGGCTCTCAGTGATTTTTATCTATTTCCAAACCTGAAAAAATAGCTCGGCGGTAAAAGATTTGTGGACTTGGGTTCACCGACCTACAAAGGCGACATTGCTGCTTTGGAGCATCGTTGAAATAAGTGCGTTGAGCGAGCAGGAGTCAATATTGAAAAATAAAATGATTTTTTGGTCATAAACTTGCGTTTTATTTTGTTAGGCCACGTACATTTCGAACGATCCTCGTAGATAGAGGAAACATAACATTTTTTATTCATGATCGTTAATAAATAAATGTGAAATAATTGAAAAAAAACCGAATAAGTCAATCATTTATAAACATCAGACAGCATTTGGCGTTCTAATCAGTTTATTATTAAAAAATTAAAGACAAAAACAGTGGTCAACATTATAGTTTTTTTTTTCAGAAAGTCAAAATTATTACTCTGGAAAAACCCTATGAAACGGCCTAATTGGAAAATATGTAATAGAAGCAGAATTTGTGAGGTAGTAATATACCAAATTTATTTATTTGTATATTAGGTAATTGTTGTTGTTTGAAGGTATTTTACGAAAGAGTGTTTTACAATAGTTGGAAACGGAAAGAAGATTCTTGTCCCACCAATTATTATACAGAGAGAGTTAAAAGTATGGAGACACCGATTTGCTGTCGTTAATATTCATTTTATAAGAAAATGTTCAATACAAAAGTTTTTTATGATATTTTTATCTACATATTGATATACACGAAAAATTTTATTATTCAATTGTTTTTGAGTTATCATGGCTGCATCGTTTACTAATTGGGAAGTTAATTAATTGTAAATACTTCAACTTTAACGGGCATTTTCTCGAAGAAATGTTACGCAAACCTAAAAAATTTTTATACCATTGTAAAGAGAAAAGAATTCTCTATCGAATAGTAGTATAACATTAATAGGTTGCCATTTAAAAAAATATCGCGTAAAGTGATAACTCAAAAACAATTGAATAATAAAATTTTTCGTGTATATCAATATGTAGATAAAAATTTCATAAAAACCTTTTGTATTGAACATTTTCTTATAAAATGAATATTAACGACAGCAAATCGATGTCTCCATACTTTTAACTCTCTCTGTATAGAAAATTTTGGTACACCCCAAAATTGTAATTCAAGTGACACAAAAAATTAAAGTTTTGGAAAATAACTTAAAAGAAAAGAATTTCGAAATTATGGCATTGCGGAAGGAAGATGAAAAAAGCTGAAGTGTGGACTTCGAGTAGACTTTCCCATACTAAAACTTATGGTACTTGCAATAGTGTAAATTTTGTAATTATAACCTTCCATTCCATCCATCCGTTCCATCCATTCAAATTCATAGATAGCTTTCAAAAAAAAAATTGTAGCAAATACTAGATACTAATACTTTCCCTTGCCGTATTTGCAAGATTGTAACTTTTAGTAATTATAACGTTGTACAGTTCTGCGAGTATTAAATTTCTAAGAAAACAAGCAGCGGGAATCTTTATTTTTTTTTATAATAAGTTTTCCGGATCAGCTATATAGGAGCTATAAACAGAACTGTTCACTAAGCATTGTTACTTGTCACTATTATCACTTTGGGAAGTCAGTCTGTTGAATGACTTCAATCACTAATTTCCTCTTCGGATGTTGACAGAATGTCTTGTGGTAATTTGCGTTTAAGTCGCCTGTGGATAGACTTTTCTCCTGTACCATAGTGAGTAGCGTCAGGGCATTCACCGAGTTTATCGTGGAAGGTCCTAATACATTTTTTGATAAATTGCTCGTTTGTGGGCATTTGAAGTTCTCTGTGCATTTGAACGTTACGCACAAACCATGGTGCGTTAGTGGCAATTCGTAGAATTTTATTTTGAAAGACTTGTAGCTTGCTTATCGTTGTTTTGGGGGCTGCACCCCAGACTGGGCAGGCATAGGTCATAATTGGTCGCAGCAATGATTTGTAGATAAGCAGAGCGCAGTCGAGTTTTAGTGGGCTTTTGCGGTTTATTATCGGATATAACTGTGATAATCTTGCGTGACTTTCGTTTATTTTCTTATTTAAGTGTAGCCTCCAAGTTAATCGTTTATCAAGATATACTCCTAGATACTTTACTCCTTGATCTGGTGGGTTCCAGAATACGGGTTGGTCATTTATCACTATGTTATTTGGGGTAGCAGGTCGTCGTAGGGTAATGATTTTAGTTTCGCATTTTGAAGGGTTGAGGTTTACATTCCATTTCTTGAGCCAGTCATTCAGTTCGTTTAGGCTTTCTTGGAGTTGTTGAACAGCCACATCAATGTTGTTGTTTTGAGTGACGATTGCAGTGTCATCTGCATACATTGCAATGGTGGAATCGGTCAGGCGGGGAATGTCGTGCATATACACGTTGTACAGGGTAGGACCTAATATAGACCCTTGTGGTATTCCAGCCAATATATCTCTAGTTGTAGAGAATGTAGCGTTAACTCTGACTTGAAACTTCCTGTCCTCCAGAAAAGATTTAATTATTAGCAGAAGATAATGCGGTAAATTTAGATTAAGCAGTTTATACAACAGTCCATCAAACCAAACCGTGTCGAAAGCTTAAGCTATGTCTAAAAAGGCTATTACTGTGTGCTCTTTGCGTTCAAATCCTCTTTCGATGGTTTCGCTTATCCTTAGTAGTTGGTGGCTTGTAGAGTGTTTTGGTTTAAAACCAAACTGGTAAGCAGGTATTGTATTTCTTAATAAAAGTTCAGTGTTTAGTCTTTTTAATATAGCCTTCTCTAAGATTTTAGATAGCACCGACAAGAGGCTGATTGGCCTATAGCTTGTGGGTTCTTAAGGGTTCTTACCTGGTTTATTAAACATCAGGATATGCGCCTTTCTCCAGGTTTTCGGAAAGTACCCTATTCTTAGGCTGGAAGGAGGAAGTTTTTTAAGGACAATGTTGGTAATAAGATCGTGTCCTGGAGCTTTTTTGTTGGGCAGCTTCTTGATGAACCGAATTATTTCTGTAGGGGTTATGTGTTTTATCACCCCCGGGGTGTCTGGTAAATTATATGAGATGTAATCCTTAACGTGCTCTGTATTTTCGGCATTATCATTGTTGTTGTCGGTAGTAAAAACTTTCTCAAGGTGATCAGCAAAGATTTCACACTTTTCGGCATCACTGGAGTATGTATTACCATCATTCTTTAGAGGGGAAATGGCAGGTGATTGCCTGGTAATCCGTTTGGTTGCTCGCCATAATGAGTGATCTGCAGGTTGGAGATCTTCTAAATATTGTTTGTAACGGTTTATTCGATTATTATCCAGTTCTAGTTTCACTTGCCGTATTAGCTGATTTAGTAATAGCCTTTTAGTTGTGCGTTTCTGTTTCGTTGCCATTCCATTTTGACGCGGTTTTTCTGTTTTATTAAGTTCATTATTTCTGTTGGTGGCTGCGAGTAGTTTGTTTTCCTTTGGTTGGGCTGTATTGTGGTGGCTTTTTTTATACTTGCTTTGACTACTTCATGAATGTTGTTTATTGCTGTATCAATTGAGTCTCTTGTGTCTAGGTTGGTGGGGCATTGTATTTTTTTATTAAGTGTTCCTTGAAATTTCTCCCAGTCAACAAAACCGTTGATTAGTCTTGGTAGCTTGCCTGCTTGGCTAGGTATTTGTTCAAATGTTATTAGAACTGGTAAGTGATCTGTGTCAAGCTCGGTTAATACTGTTTGGAAAAGAGGGCATGCATTATTCTTATGCAATATAATGTCCAAAATATCAGGCTGGTGGTCTGCTCGGTATTGGGAGTGGGTTGGTAAGTCTGGGGGCGGCATCCCCGTATCGAATCTTTATTTGGAAAGTTATCAAAAATATGCAAAAACTAAAAATATGTTTTAAAAAACGCTTTCTACTTAAATTTTCACAAATAATATTTTACCGGCTCTTACTCTTGATTATAAAAATTGCGATATAACTCTTAAACGACTGATTATAGGTATAGTACATGTCACATGTTATTGAAAGAGGACTAAATTGTCAATAAAAAATTTAAAAACTAGAGGGTGTTCTATTAAAAAATAATGAATTATCCGAGAATTGACATTAAATATTGAGCACCTTGTACATCGAATTTTAGTATTACAATACTTACCTCTCATAGTGGTTGTACCAACGTCAAAATAGGTTTTTGTGAAGTGATTTGCGTTACCGAAATGTTTCATCCTACACGGCACTGCATTTCTGGATAATTTCAAACAATTACAAATATTTTCTGAACGGCTAGGTTTAGGTATATTAAACTTACACTGTTGGAAAAATCTGGCAATAAATTAGAACAGAAGTAGAAAAGACTAAATACCACCAGACGTGCAAGTCGTTTTCTATAAACTAAAGTTGTTGATAGACAATTGTGTTTTTACCACATAAGTTTTTCACCAAAAAAAAAATAAAGTAGGCTTACTTGCTAGAGTGTAATAGTTTTAGACATGTTTAAAATGATTAATAATAATTCTGTGGCTGTTAAAGATAGATATATTTTTTTAAATTTGCTTGAGAGGCTCTTACAGTTTGCGTTACGCCACTGGAAGAAAGGGTAGTAAAATTGTATCGTGTAGTACATTTAAAACCCGTGACCATTTATGTTCTACGCTTATGAACCCGGTTATTAAATCTTTTGCAACAAATAAATAATAAGTAACTTAATGAGCTCTTATAAGGTCAAACATATAGGCGTGATGCTATTATAATCAAGTAGATAATTAGTTTAAAATTACATGGAAGCGACAAGTGTATGTTTACAGGAACTCTGTGGGAATTTATTATTAATTTATTGCTTCATACTTTAAATCCTTACTAAATGCGTGTGTCAATTATGCATTACAACTTTAACAATTTAATTGTATTGTAAGTTCCAGATAAAAAAAAATCTGCTGGGCAACCGCCACGCGACCTTCCTTGTGTAAACCTGCTGCGTTCTTTCCTTTCCTCTGGTTTTAAACTATTACATTAGAATAAAAATTTTTAAATAACTAGAAAGTTTCTAATAATTTTTTTTTTTTTTGAATTGATTGATAATTTCGTAAATAATAAATAATAAGCCTTTAATCAACTTTACACACAAAAACCATATAATAGATTTAAACTAAGTGCTGGGACAAAGTTCAGCTTATGCATATAGCATTAACTTCCAAATTATGAAAATATCGAAAATTTTGAAAATGTTGAAAGCTAAATTTTTTTAAATAATGGAAATTTTCAATTGGTTATAGTTATTCTTTGATATTATAAATTAGGGCTATGTAGAAAGATAGATAAACAATTAGTACCTGTGTTCAAGTATAATTAAACAAAAATAATCTTAGGTACATCATCCGCATAATTGTTATAATTAAAGACTAGTGTGAAAACGACAAAAATATTGAAGGAAAATATATACATGCGACGGTGACGGCAACAAAATACTTGCAAATTTGTTTCGAATCGTATAAACTATAAAATGTAAACAGACCAAAATGGTTTAGTGGGTCAAAACGCAAATGACTTTACCATGATAATCAGTGGCGTAACTTCAGATTTTGAGCCCGAGGGCCAAGATACCTACCTGAAGGGCCCTGGCCTCATCCTCAAAAAAACTTCAATAATAAAGTAATTGATAATAAGAACAATTTCTTCAATAGGAAAAACATATTTGCAGTCTAGTAAATGAAAATATATAAGTACTTATATTAAAACCGTGTCTAATTAAGATAAGCAAATCTTAAATTTTCTGAAGTTAATGTGTCTGGTATGTTGTGTTACTTCTAAATATAATCTCGCTTCAGTATTTTTCATTGTATATAATGTGTGTAAGTATATACTTACTTACATGGAATTTAAAATGCTTTTTGTTGAAAATAAAAATAAAGACTGTTGAAAATCAAAAATTATTTTTATGAAATTTTTGTAATTGATAAATTAAAAGAAACTCGTGGCTTGTGACAGGCCTCGGGCCCGGGGGCCATTGCCCCCCCCCCCTTCCCCCATGGTAGTTACGCCACTGATGATACAGAAAGAAAATATATTTATCAAAACAGGGATTGCCAGCGGCTTAATTACAATATAGTTCAAATGAAAATTTAAACTAATAGGTCTACAGAAACAACCTGGGAGTATGAGTAATTAGTTCAATTTCCATTTACTGATTCAATATAAGTAGTTGAAATGAATATTAATTAGAAATTCTAATATTAGGTACAAAGAACATGTACGTTGTTACAAATACAAACACCCACATAAATCCAATTACGCTAAAACTTACTAGAACACAATCATTCAATGGCATCTAATAACACCATAAAATGCTTACACTTTTGTGATGATAAACGTAAATTGGATATACAGGCAGCATTTGAAATTCACAAACATTTAAAATCTCCACTTTTACTGAATAAACAAATTGATCTCTTTAATTGACCTCTATTAGACATTTTGTAATTAGAAATCAACCTATCTGCAGAAATAGATTTCCAAAACACGTCACTAAGTTCTGTTGTTTCTATAGCAACTCTAACTGTTTACTTTTTAATATAACCTTTAATAATGGTATGTAAATATGTGGAAATTTATTTAAATAAATATTGTTAAAGTATTAATGTGTTTTATTCATACTCAAAATGACCTTCGACAAAGTAAAGCTATAAAATATTTTTTGATTTGTTTATGACAAATAAAAAGATCTTAAAATAACCAGTTTCGCGAGATCGATTATGATAAAAATACTTTTAATTATACACATATATGTTATACATTCCCACGTCTTTTTAGGAAGTATGAACATAAGTAGTAATAAAAAGTGTGGCAGTGGTTCTAGTTTTGTCGCCAACTACAGGTATGTCTTTTTTCCTAGTGACTTATTTTCCGGGTCACTTTATTTCCGATGATACAGCGCACCTGTATACAAAACTTTTAGGTCTTATCGAACTTTTATCTTAGAGTCGTTTCTCAATGATCTTCAGCTCATGCCGTGGCAAAACTTATTTCATATCAATGACGTCAATGAAAAAATTGAGTACTTAAATTCTAATATTCTATTAGTAATGAAAAAGCTGACAACATCAAATTATTAATAAAAATTAGAGAAAAAGCTTTGAATAAATTAAAAAAAACTAAATTATCTGCACATTGGAACTATTACAAATCCCTTCGAAATTTTACAACACAAGCTATTAAAGGGGAAAAGAAGGCATACCTAGATTTTAGATTGCGCAACTCTAAACCTAGAGAAATGTGGAGTGAACTAAAAAAACTAGACCTTACACGATCAAAAAATAATGATTTACCTGCCAATCTCCAAAATTCAAACGATATTAATAACTACTTCCTAGACACTATCCCTGATGTGAATAATGACATTGATGAAACCATTAGCACTTACAAAAATAAGAAAGCGGCTAGTAACAGTATATCCTTTAACTTTACTGCTGTTGATATTCACACTGTCGCTAAGTTCATAAATGAAATTAAGAGTAATGCTACTGGTTTCGATGGTTTAAATGTTAATATCATAAAATATTGTTGTCCTTTTATCCTGCCTTATCTAACGCATATTATCAACAGTTGTCTTGAAAACAATACTTTTCCCGTAAACTGGAAAAAAGCCATAGTATTACCCATCCCCAAAAAATCGAATCCCACTGAATACAAAGATTTACGACCAATTAGTATCTTGCCCGTGTTATCGAAAATTCTAGAGAAGGTTATTAACCTGCAGCTGAGATCTCATTTAAATAAGTTCAATATTATCAATCCGGATTTAGAGCAGGACACAGCTGCTCAACTGCACTGTCAAAGGTAACTGATGATTTAACCACTGCCTCAGATAAAAATAAGGTCTCAGTCTTGGTTCTTTTAAACTACAGTAAAGCGTTTGACACTATAGACCACAAAATTCTTTTGTCCATTCTGGATTCCATTGGTCTCTCGCCCTCTAGTATCGCCTTGTTCCGTAGTTACTTAAAAGATCGAGTACAGTGTGTGCGGGTGCATGGTGGTTCCTCTGGTTACAGAGGGGTTCCTAGGGGTGTACCGCAGGGTTCCATACTGGGACCCCTTCTGTTCACTATCTATACATCCGCATTCTGCAGTAACATAAATACTTGCAATGTGCACATGTATGCGGATGACACGCAACTGTATCATAGCTTTGAAGGTGAGCACTATCAGCAGGCACTGGTTGACATAAATAACGACTTAAAGACCGTTGCTGATATTTCGCACCAAACACTCTCTAAGAATCAATCCAACTAAGTCTGTTGTTCTTATATTTGGCAACAAAAACACATTACCAAAACTGGAAAGCAAAATAATCTTAACGATTAATGATATCACAATACCCGTTATTGCTGAGGCCAGGAACCTGGGACTTATCATGGATAACAGTTTTAGGTATAATCAACAAGTTTCTAATTACATTAAACAAGCGTACATTAATATGAAACTTATCTATCCGCATAGGTCTTATATATCGTCTGAAATTAAATCCATGCTTTGTGAAACATTAGTTCTCTCACATTTTTCGTATTGCTCTCAGGTTTATGGTCCTAGCATAACGGTTGACACGGCCAATAGAATTCAAAGAGTACAAAATTCATGTTTAAGGCTGATTCATGGTGTTAGAAAGTACGAGCACATATCGCACAAGCTTAGAGAGTCGAAATGGCTTAATATGCGTAATAGACGAACTCTACAGGATGCTTGTTTCTACCATAAAATAGTAACAGAAAAATGTCCCGCTTATCTCTACAATAAAATCTTATTTAGAACCGATATTCATAATCTAAATTTAAGGCATAAATCTACCATAACTCCACCACTTCATCGCACTTCTCTATTTGAAATGGGTTTCTCTTATCAATTATCGAAGGTATACAATAATATACCAAAGGATATCAAAAATTGTTCAGCACACTCGTTTAAAGCTAAATTGCGTCAACACTTATTGAACTGCCAAGATCATTAACCAGGATAATCTCTCTTTCTTTTTATTGCTTGTGTATCTATCTGGCTGTCACAGAAAAATACTAATTTACATTTTTTTTCTATTTTAGCATTATTTTTTTTAGCTATTAGGCATTTTCTTCTTTTCATGTTAAACTACCTCTTTTTGTTCTGGGTGCAGTGGGAGAACAACTGCAGTTTCTCACTTCAGTTGAACTGTGACCCAGTGGTTTCCTTAAATACTGTTTATACACTATTTTTTTTCTATGTATGGCTGTAACTAAAAGGAAATAAATCCATTATTATTATTATTATTATGTTTCCGGGTGATTTTTTTCCGTGATTTTTTCCGGATTTTTTAATTAAAACCATGAAGCACATCACTCTATATAATTTGCAACGCAGTAGATGTAAATTTTTTAGGTAAAAAACCATTCTGATTATTGCAAAGAAACTGATGTTAAAAAACATATTCTATTAATCTTTTTTGATGACAGTTTAAAAAATTTTTGAAAACTACCTGCAGTGTAGATCTGCAATTTTAAATCGAATTTAATTTAATTTTTGACAATTTAATTTTTTTCGGAAAATAACCAGTGCTAAAAGAACAGTTAATTAGGTGTTTTAGTATATCTAAAATATATTCCGCACGCAGTTTAATTATTTGCGTCGGAATATCATCGAAATCTGTGTATATAAGAGTGGCGGTAGCTCAGAAGTTGGGCGCTCAGTCTCTGACGCTGAAGGTCTAGGGTTCGATTCCCCGCCGAAGCCATGCAGCAATAAAAATCTATGCCGCAACCCGCCACTCACATTCCCCAATCCGGTGTAGGCAACCGTGGGGTCTTAATGCCTGAAACCTTCTCTGGAATTTAGTCGTTCGGAATCGACGTTAAACTGTAGGTCCCCCATACTCCACCTTAGCGCTAAGGAGAGTACGTGGCAGAGAAGAGTGCCGGTGCCCAGCAGTGGGACGTAAAGGCTGATTACGATTATACTATACGGTTTATTAAAATACACAAACCCAACATGCCCATTAGACCAGTGGTATCATACATACATGCACCGAACCACATGCTAGCAAAAATACTAAATAATATAGTTCCAGTTTTGATTATAAACCAAAGTATTCAGTTAAAAATTCTTCCGAATTAATCAGTAAATTATCTAACTTACATTTACCACTACAAAGCAAGCTAGTTAGTTTTGATGTTCACGAATCACGAATTGCCGATTTCTATCCACTGCTGGATGTAGGCCTTCCCCATTCTCTCTATCTTCAGCTATCCTCATCCAATGTACTCCTGCTATTTTTCTGATGTCGTCTCGCCATTATGTGTTTGGTCTTCCTACTCTTTTTTTGATTTCGCGTGGCCTCCAGGTAAGTATTCGTCTTGTCCATCTATTATCTTCGGTACGAGCAAGGTGTCCAGCCCATTGCCACTTAAGTTGCGCAGCACATTGTAAGACGTCTGCTATTTTTGTTTGTTGTCTTATCCAGGTATTAGTTTTTCGGCCTGTAAGTTTGATTTTCAGCATTTTCTTTTCATGTGCTCTTTGTGCTCTTGCTATCTTTTGGGCATTTCTTTTAGTTAAACTCCAAGTCTCAGCCCCATAAGTTATTACAGGTGGACATTGGTCATAAACTCTTCGTTTCAAGGTGTTGGGAATATCCGATTTTAGTATGTATCCTAATTTGCTAAATGCGCTCCAGCTCGATCTTATTCTTCGTGTTACTTCGTCGCTCATGTTGTCTTTTCTTGTTGAGATTTTTTGACCAAGATATAGGTACCATGTGACACAGACTCATGCTACACCCCCCTTTTCTCCTTTGTTTCTCTAACTATATTTCTGAAATTTGGAACATTGAATATGCTCACTAGACGGCACTTTCTGACATATTTGGAATTAAAATTCAACTTCCGGTTTTTCCGGAAATTACATCAACTTTCGATTTTCAAATGGGACACCCTGTATATTATTACATTTTTGGATACCCCATCGATGGTACTTTCGAATGACGTCAAAGTACCATTATGGTACCATTTGAAAAAATAGAGTTTCGAGTTAAAAAACGTTTTGTTTTACTTTTTTGGCACGTATTTCGAACCACAATACTATTTTAATCGAAAATGCGAGGGAGTTCATGGCTCTCTAGATCGAAAAATAAAATGGGTGTTCTGACAAATGAAATATCAACTATAAGGTATCATTGGATTCAGATAATTATGAAGATTTCAAAAATGTAATAATATACAGGGTGTCCCATTTGAAAATCGAAAGTTGATGCCATATCCGGAAAAACCGGAAGTTGAATTTTTTTTCCAAATATGTCAGAAAGGGCCGTCAATGTTCCAAATTTTAGAAATATAGCTAGAGAAACAAGGGAGAAAAGGGGGGTGTACCATGAGTCTGTGTCACATGGTATATAGTTTTCTACAACTTCGAGCGTTTTTCTGTCCAGTGTAATATTAACGTTTTCTTGAGTGTTTTTCATAACTTTGGTTTTCGTTATGTTCATTTTAGGCCCATTTCTTTTGACCGATCATTTAACTCCGTGATCATGTCTTGTAGTTCGATTGGGTCACAACTCAGGAGTACTACATCATCCGCAAATCTCAAATGATTTAAGTGTATCCCATCGATTGGTACTCCTTTATCTGACCAGTCCATTATTTGGTAAATGTTCTCCATCACAGTAATGAACAGTTTGGGCGATATAGTGTCTCCCTGTCGTACCCCTGTTTATGGAAATTAAGTTACTATCAGCAAATGATTTTATGTACATTTTCGCATTTGTGTAGATATTAAGTTACTATCAGCAAATGATTTTATGTACATTTTCGCATTTGTGTAGATGTTAAGTTACTATCAGCAAATGATTTTATGTACATTTTAGCATTTGTGTAGATGTTTTTAATTAAGTTAACGTACGCTATCGATTTGGCACCTTCTTAGGGAATTCAGAACGGCCCATATTTCCACTGAGTCGAACGCCTTTTCGTAATCTATGAAGGCGATGTAGAATTTTAAGTTGTATTTCGTTGGTTTTTTCTATTAGTGTTCGCATAGTCTGTAGGTGATCACATGTATTGAATTTAGATCTAAATCCTGCTTGTTCGCACGGTTGATGGAAATCTATCTTGTTCGTTAGTCTGTTAGTTATAATTCGGGTAAAGATTTTATACATATGTGGTAACAGGCTTATGGGTCTG
Source organism: Ctenicera cuprea (assembly GCA_958336395.1). Taxonomy (NCBI): domain Eukaryota; kingdom Metazoa; phylum Arthropoda; class Insecta; order Coleoptera; family Elateridae; genus Ctenicera; species Ctenicera cuprea. The sequence goes on from OY284493.1 coordinate 20,563,888, forward strand.
CAGTTATCTAACTTGGCTATGTCACCCATTTTGTGTATAAGGATGACTTCCGCTATATACAAGGATTTTGGAGTTTCGACCGTTGCTAAGCATTTATTGTATAGTGTTACTAATTCACGTTTTATTTCGTCTCCTCCTTTCTTTATCATTTCAGCTATTATATTGTCGGGTCCCGGCGCCTTGTTTCTTTTCGCTTTGTTCAGCGCATTGTTAAGCTTTGATGTTACTACTACGTTTTCCCAAATACCTTTTCAGGAGTGTATTCCTTTGTTAAATAATTTTCTTATTAACAAAAATGTTAAATTAATAAAACGGACTGAGTTGATTCAATTATTTGAACTTGGCACCAGTCAAAATTATTTTACTTTTAATAATAAAATTTATTTCCAAAAATATATTTATGGAAAATCTAGAAGATCAAATATTCGAATCAAATCAATCTGAGAAAGATATATTTTGGTTTTATTATGTTGATGAGATTTTAGCATGTTTTAATAGTTAATTTGATTTAATTAATGAATTTTTAATTTTTATTAACAGCTTGCATCCAAACATAATATTTATACTGGAAACTGAACAAAATAAGTCCATTAACTTTTTAGATGTAAACATAAAAATTAATTCAACTAATAACTTTGAAAACTCAGTTTATAGAAAACCTACACAAACAAACATTACAATACTACACGATTCTTGTCATCATAAAACACATAAACTAGCAACGTACAAGTCTCTGATACATAGGGCTTTGACGATCCCTTTAGATGAAGTTAATTATAATAGAGACATTTCAATTATTAAACAAATTGCATATAGTAATGGTTATAATTAGGCTTAGGATAATTATGCACTAAAAAACTTCCAAATATGCATGTAAATATGCATCAAAAACATCCAAAATATGCACTTAAATATGCACTAAAAAGTCAACTGACTAGAAAAAAAACCATTAACGTTATATCAATACATATTTATTTTTTAAATCCAAAATTATTTAATTATAAATAATCAAAAAACACAAAATTATTAATTTAAAATTAATTAAATTATAAAAACAAATCATAATTGCACTTAACAACAACGCGGTGTAATAAATTTTCGAATTCATAATTTACAATGTCAATGATATTTAAATGTTCATTTCTTGCATCAAGGGCTGTTTCATTTTGCAACACCCCGCTTCTATTCTTCAGTTGTTGATAGCCTGTATTTTTTGACAGTACTTCGTTTAATTTATTAATGGAATTCTTTTTCTTGAGTTTAGTTAAAACCTTAAGCATATCTTCTACTATTTCAATGCTGTCTTGATAATCCCTTCGCTTCTAGTAGCCCATCTGTTGTGAAATCATCACAGTCCCTCACAAACTGGTTTAAAATAGCACTTATACACTTTTTTTTCTTTCGGCATCTTGAAGATGTTAACACACTATTGGAACTAGTAGACAGCAGATTGTTGATCAAATGATGAATTGTTAAATTTTCAACTTTCACAGGTTTTCCCGTTAACGCAACAGGGCCACTCAAACCCTGGTAATCCTTTTAGCATTTCCAAGTATTCTGGTTTTTCGAAGCTTAACAACTAAGAAAGTACCTACCTATTCAAAATACAGAATGAATGAGTTTAGAAGATTATTTAAAATTTCTGGAAATTCCCAGACTGCTTGACGAAGTGAAACAGACAAATGCTGCAAATTATGCATTAATACCAACACAATTAAAATATGCATTTATTACCAAAAATGTCTAACATATGTATTTGCATACGCAAATATGCAAATGCATAATTATCCTAAGCCTAGTTATAATACTAAACTTATTGATACATTAATTAAAGAATAAGAATGTAAATTGACCATTCAAAAAATGTATCCGAATACCCCAACTTCATCCGATACAATTAAATAAGCCTCGATCCCATATTTTGGTGACAAATCAGATAAACGAGGGAAACACTTCGCCTGGACTTTCCTATACATTTAAATACATTGTTTTATATTTTCCAACACTTTCGATATACACCTGTCTAGACACGACTAGTTAAAGTAAATAGTTCTTATAAGTTGTAACATCTTGAAGCGGTTGAAGAAAGACCGACCGCTGCGCTGCAAGCATAAGGTTGGGTAAAATATTCGGACTGAATCAACGGAAGCGCGGAAATTGATATTTGAAAATATATTAATAACTCGAGAAGTATTATTTTTAGCAAGAAATTACTCTTATTAATTTGTATTTAGAATTTCAAAACCTTTCTGATTTTAAAACCAAAATGCCACGTTTCCATTAAAAAAAAAGTTTATTATCGTGGCCGCCATATTAAAATTGGAAACTCAAGTTTTTTTCTTAAAAACAATCGAGAAGAATTTGCCCTACAACTTTGCTCTTGGGTTTGCGAGTCTATCTATTAAAATAAAAAAGTTAGCCTACACTGAACATTAAACGACTAGTACAAGAATACAACTGCTGTAGAAAGTATGTGAAATTATTCTAAGGACAAAAGGATTATTAAGGGGCAAAAATTCGCTTTTTTGATTTTTTGTAAAAAGATTCTCCTAGAGCAAACAAAAAAAGAAATCAATTTTTAATTTTGTAGGAATATTTTGGGGGGGGGGGGGGGGGGGGGGGAACAGTAGCCCCCCTAAATATTAAAGTATCAAAAAAATATTATGATATTCGGATCTTGCTATCAATGATGAGCTATATTGCATTAACAGAAATATTCTATTACCCCCCGTTAAATAAATAAAAGGGTACCAATTTTCAATTTTCAAAAATTCACAGAGGGCGTCACAGTGAAATTATAGAAATGAGCAAAAAAACAAATTGTAGAAGATTCTTAGCTCTATCAGCTTAAAAAGTTTAAACAAAAACGTGTAGGCAGTTTTTGAGAAATATTTTTTTAAAAAATTCCAAAATTTTGGAGTGATGTCATTGCGATCGTTTTTATATTTTCAAAATTAATTATATTTCATGGTATAGTACCCTTGAAGGGCTACCAAACAAGATGTAGTTGATTCCAATCAGATAACCGGTTTTTGAGTAAATGGGCGTTAAAGTCGAAATGTTCAAAAATTCGTAGCGGCCGCCATTTTAAAGCTAGGGAGTTCGGTAAAAAATCGTTTGATTTGTCCTAAGGCCTTCTTTAATCTCTACTATTAAAATTTCCAAAATTCAGTTTCTGAAACAAATGCTACCAAAAAAACATGTCTAACTTCCGCTTCCGGTATCGGTTTTTTTAAAAGCTTATTTTGTTGGTGAAGTTTTGATATACCCCCTCATTCCAAAGCACATCAAAATCGGTTCAGCCGTTCCGGAGATATGGAGCGTAACGGACCCACACACCCACACACCCATAGACAGACATTTTTTAAAAATTGTTTTTTTGGGATCCATGGACCCCCCCCCCCCAACTATTTCCGTTAAAATCTCAACTTTGAAATTTTGCATGAAATCAATACTTCCCTATACTGAAAGTATAGGAAAGTAAAAATTGCTAAAATTATAAACAAAACAAATATGTAAGTATAAAGTAAGTTTTAAAACAGACGATTTGCTAAAATCGGGCATTCACAAATTAAATTGTTCGCATTATAATTCGGTTTATATAGGCCAGACAATTAGAAATTTTGATATTAGGTATAAAGAACATGTACGTCGTTACAAATACGAACACCCACATAAATCCAATTACGCTAAACACTTACCAGAACACAATCATTTAATGACATCTAATAGCACTATAAATTGCTTACACTTTTGTTATGATAAACGTAAATTAGATATGCTAGAAGCTTTTGAAATTCACAAACATTTAAAAACTGTACCGTTAATGAAAGAACAAATTGATCTCTTCAATTCACCTCTATTGGACATTTTTGAATAAGAAATCAAGTCAGCTGCAGACGATTACCGAGATCAAGTCACCAAGTTCTATTGCTATAACAACACTAACATCTTACTTTCTAATATCACGTTTGACAATGACATGTAAACATGCCGAAATACGTATAAGGTTAAAATAAATAAATATTGTTAAAGTAATTAAGTATTTTATATATGTACCTATAATCAATAAATATATTACAGTGCGAGTATTTGTAGTGCGGTAGGAGTAAGATATAAAGTTTTACAGTTTTAAGTAAACCAAGGTTATTCATAGCTGAATCACTGTGTGGTATAGGTTTCAACAAAGTACAAAAAAAAATTTTCAAAATATAACTTGAATTTTTTTGAGATTGCAGCTTATGTAGTGTTCCAGTAAAATTCCATAATGTTTTTTTCTGTGAACAGTTTTATTATAATGTTTTAATAACTACGTTTAAACTTAATAAAGTGATACAACTGCAAGTCGGTCAGGCAAAATCCTTACCTACAACTATAATACTGAAAATGATTGGCGATTTCAAACTCCTTGACGTCCTAGTATAATGGTTTGTGGACGTCAGAAGTCTCTTTTTTAACAATGTGAAGTGTTGATAACTTGTAGATGCGTATTTGTCTATAAGTTGCTAATAGTTATACGCAGACAAGGATATAATAGCGATGTACCATGTGTACCTGTCGTTTTTTCCTCGGCAGTCAAATTAATTAATTTGTTATTTGACGTCACGTTATGTAATCTTAAATAATGAATAAATATAAAACATGAGTACAAAAAAAACTGAAAATTGCTAAAGAAACACGCAGGTACAAAAAGTAAAGTAAAATCACAAACTTCAAAAGTTGTTAATTTACTCAAGCAGAACGTTAAAATTTCGTTTAATGAAGTTAGATTGAAGAATCTTCAATCTTACTGGAAAACATTTAGAGCATTACAAGAACGAATTAATTTTTTTCTGAAAAACAAAGCTTCGAAGATGAATTAAGATACAGGTACAATATTGAACATAGTTAATTGAAATTAAGGCCAAATTAAAAGATTTAAAATCAAATCTGGAACCTACGAGGATCGTTCGAAATGTACGTGGCCTAAGAAAGAAAAGGCAAGTTTTTTGGGCAATAAATTATTTTATTCTTCAATATAGTGTCCTGCTCGCTCAACGCACTTATTCCACCGAAGCTCCAAAGCAGCAATGTCGTCTTTGTAGGTCGATGAACCCAAGTCCACAAAATAACGATTTACAGCAACGATTACCTCAGAATTGAATGAAAATCTTTTACCGCCGAGCTATTTTTTCAGGTTTGGAAATAGATAAAAACCGCTGGGAACCAAATCTGGCGAATAGGGCGAATAAGGCACTAATTCCAATCCCAATTCATGAATTTTTTCCATGGCGATTGCAGACGTGTGTACAGGTGTGTTATTTTGATGGAAAAGCACATTCTTTTTCGCCAAATGAGGCCGTTTTTCTTAATTTTTTCGCTCAATTGCTGCAACAAATTGGCATAATAATCGCCATTTATTGTTTTGCTCTTTTCCAAGTAGTCAACGAAGATAGTTTCATGAGAATCCCAAAATACAGTTGCCATAACTTTTGCTGCTGACAAAACCGTCTTTGCCTTCTTCAATGGTGGAGAACCTCTGTGTGTCCGTTGTTTGGACTGTTCCTTGGTTTCGAGAGTATAATGGTGGACCCAGGTTTCATCGACGGTTATGAAACGGCACAAGAAGTCCTTCGGATTGCGGTGAAAGCGTGCCAAATGGTCGCGAGAAACAATTAAACGATTCAGTTTTTGCTCCGGTGTGAGCAAACGCGACACCCAACGGGCGGAGTATTTTTTCAATTCCAATTCTTCAGTTAAAATTCTGTGCACACTGTGATTTGAGATGCCCACTATGTCTGCATCTCGCGCATTTTTACTCGACGGTCATCCAATACGATACGGAGGACTTTTTCAATCATATCCGGGGTAGTAGCCGTTTTCGGGCGTCCACTGCGGGGTTCGGCCTTTGTGCTCACACGACCACGCTTAAACTCGGCAACCCAGTTTTTAACCATTGAAAATGAAGGAGCGGACTTTAAAAATGTCGAATCCAACTCTGCTTTGATTTCGGTTGGTGTTAAGCCTTTGAAATTAAAGTACTTTATCACTGCTCGCAACTCAGTTTTTTCCATTATTTACGAGACGGTCACTTTGGCGCACTGTCAAACACAAACTAATTGACAGATCGCTCTGTACTGTCATATTTAACCTAAGAAAGGATGGTTCTGAAAAATGGTAATGCAAGTTTGGCCTAATTAGCGCCATCTCTGTGTTAGGCCACGTACATTTCGAACGCTCCTCGTAAACAAGCTACAATTATAATTCATGTATTAGCAGTGCAACTACATCTAGTATTAATTACGCAAATTAATTAGCAATGCTAAATAATTGTACGATTTGTGTATTGCGAGAACCCCACGAACAAACACTACAATTCTTTAGTAAAATGTTTTAAATATTTCTGGGTTCTACAACATACACTTATTAGACGTATTCAATGGCAGCATTTCCGAATTATCTAAAGAATTAAAAAAATTAACAGTTAACTGTGATTTTACATGTACCACTGGGATGTAAATTATTATAATGTTTTTTAAGCTGCAGTTCATGTATTGAACGATGCAGGTCAGCGCCGGATTTAGACTCCAAGGGGCCCGGGACAAGAACTATAAGTGGGCCCCAATTTTCTTTTTATTTAGATACTCACAGTATATGCCTATTACTTGTACTACAGATTTATATCTTTAACACACATTTCAAGGTCAGGTCACCACAATAATGAAACTACACTGCTTACCCAATAAAAATTAACATATTATATTGTTTAATAAATACTACATACCAGAAAAATTAAACAAAATGATTAATATGTATAAAAATAAATTATTAAAATGAAACTTTTCGACATTTTTGATCCGCAAATTGCTTAATAATTTCGTCGAAATCAAGCACGTCTACAATGTCGCTTTCCATCGACATTATAGCCAAAGAATTTAGGCGATCTTCAGTTATTGTAGAGCGTAGGTTGCATTTAATGAGCTTTAGTTTGGAAAATGTACGTTCTCCTTGGGCAACCGACACATGTAAAGTTAGGTAAATTCTGAGGACTATATCTACGTTGGGAAAAACAGAAACGATATTTTGCTTACGCAAAAACTTGAAGCAATAAGAACAATTTACTATCGGCCTGTCCTTAAGATTTTTCTTTGATTGGCTCCAATTCTTCATCTTCTCCAAACATGTTGAAGCGGAATCCGAAGATTAACATCCGGCTCCGACTCCGATGTTAGTAATAAAATTTGAAATCTTTGAACTTCATCTACAAATGATATTTCTAAATCATTTCGGTAAATTTCTTGTAACCTCTTAGCACTTATCTTTAAATCTTCAGAAACAATCTTCAAAAGCCTATCCAAAAATCCGAATTGTTCATTTTAAATAGCATATTTTTCCTTTCTCTCTCTCAAACAAATAACAAGTGTATCTATTATCACATAAAACGTTTCCACCTCAAACTTTTTGCTTCCTTCCAACAACATATCTCCACCTCCTACATCTTCATCAAAAAAAGTCTTCCGTCTTCGTGTTCTTTGAAATTTATAAATGCTATCTGGGAAAATTTCTTTTGCTGCATTTTCTATTGATTCAAAATCATTTCTCAAGTTTTGAACACATTGTTCAAGGCCTTCTAATAAATTGACAGCAGTTCCTAAAACTATTGACTGTGATTGTAAGGCAATATTCACCTTGTTGATTTCTCCTAAAATTTTATTCCACACAATGCAAAGAATTATGTTTTCTAGTTCCATCATTTTATTAAGGGTCGATTGAGCTGTAGGATTCCATCACATTGGCACAAATTTTAAAAACCTTTCCACGGGACCACCCTTTAATTTGTCAACATAACGTCTGGTAATTGTTAACTGGTCAACATGGCCTACATCTGGTGTTGAATCAACGGATATTGAAAAATATTTTGCCGATTTAATTTGACCAACAATTATATCTTGAACTTTTTTCCCCATTATACCGATAAACTCTTCACAGATTTGTTTGGAAAGGTAAGAATGCGTACCTGAACCTTTGTTTCCATATTTTTCAAGGTGTTTGCTCAAGAATGGATCAAATTGGGCTAACAGTTCAAGCAAACCAAGATAATTTCCATTTGTCTTTGAACCAAATCGTTCAGCACTTCCACGAAACGGAAGGCCACGTTGACACAAAATTTTAATCACAGCTACTACACGCTGTAATACGTCACACCAGTACTTTCTTTCACTTCGAATCTCTTCTTCAAGATGATAATCTATACGACCCTTGGTGTGGCATCTTCTTAAATAGTTTTTATGCATTGCTGATGTTCTTGACTACTTTCATGTTCAGTGAGACCTTGTAATACATGTCTCCAATCATTATTATATCCCCTTTGAGTTGACAGAGCATAGTTATAATTTTTACAAAATAGGCGGCAATAAAAACAGTAAATTGACTCATTCGATGGAGAATACAAAATAAATTCTCGTTGAACTTTTTCTCCATTTTTCATTAAGCGATACATCAAACTTTTAGTAAAAGTACGCGAAGTTCCTGAAGAATCAACATTTCTTGAGGCACTGAAATCGGTATTGTCTTCCAAATTTCTACATGAATTCGAGCCTTTCTCACACCAATATTCCTGTAATAAATTCCTATCAGTTTCATAAGGTCATAGACCTGGGTCGGTTGATTGATAAGAGGGCTGTTCGATTTGTATATCCATTTCCTCAAAATTCATTTTAGTGGAGGAAGCATTAGTGTCATCACTGTCATCGTCATCTTTATTTTGATTTTGGTAGTCATTATTCACATCAGAGTCTTTAGAATATTCAGATACATCGGATGAGCTGCTTTCTTCTTCGCAGGATAATACAATGTTCGTATTTTGTTCTAAGGTGTCTTCTTTAAGTCCAATATCGGTAACGTTAACTTCTTCTGTCATTTTTCTACTCAAATCAGACTCAGCTGCTGTATTATTGTTATTTCTTCCTTCGGGGCCTCCTTCTATAGCTATAGGTACTGAAGCTGAAGGATTTAAATTTGCATGTGTCCAAAATTTAGTAGCGTTTTCTTTAATTTGCAATTGTACGGCTTCTTTTCTCATCTTCGTTTTCTTTTTGCACGCTCCTGATTTGTATTTCTTCTTAGGAGGAGCCATAACTATTAACTACACACATCATTCTTAATAACTAAAATAAATTTAATAAAATCATTTTGTTACCTTTTAAAATTGACCAATTATAAAGTAGCAGGTCAATCAATATATTTCTAAATAATGAAGCTCTGCTACACTGACACTGTTCACAATTCAATTTATTTCAGTGGTATGGGCAAATACCTAGATTTCATTGTATACATTATTTATTGCACAAAATACCCCGCACGTGCATGTGCATGGTAGCGCGGCTTCATTCAAACATATCGGAATCGTAAATTATCATTTTTATTAGGTACCTCGGTAAGAGGAGCTGCTGCCTGCTGGACGTTAATTGCAACAGGCTCCCGACCCGAACAGACTTCTTGGAATAGATAACAATAAGAATAATTCTTGATATTATTTAGAGTTGGCAATCTGGTTTATATCTCGCATTTCCCATGAAATATTCGATTTAGGTTTTTATTGTGAATCTCCAGTGGTGGGCCCTGGACATTTGCACCTTTTGCCCTGCCCTAAATCCGGCCCTGATGCAGGTATACGATCTAAACTACTACAAGAATGGAAAATTCTGTTTTAATGAACTAATTGAAATTGCAACTGCAAGTGACTTATCAAAGTCAGAGAGCATAATGATGGATCTAGTTTTTGGGGAAACGGCGGTAATTCACATGAAATTAAAAATTCAGCGTTCAAAAGTTTCAAATACAAATACAAACAGGAACAAAAATGCACCGACAAAACGAAATTTGCATTTTTTCAATGAACCAAGCCATATAGCAAGAGCTTGTAAGATCGACTAGGAAAAAATGGTGTGCACGAGTTTAGTAATAATCATAGATCTACTGATAAATTTATGGTTGACGTATTAACTTATGGAAATTTTGTTAACTCAGAACTGAACAGTTCAATGTCATATAAATATAACGTAGAATTCATCAATAATTTATTCAAGGAAAGAATGAAAATAAGAACATACAGGGTGTTCCGAAACTCGCGATCCCGGACTGCGGGACTGTATTCTACTATAAAAACGGTACAAAAAGTTCCATTGCTATTTTTCGATTCGACCAATATTTTTGGAGTTATCAAAGTTTTGAAACATCTGCAAATAATCAAGAAATAAACATTAAAACTCAAATTTGAGTGTTTAAACAAATACTGAAAATAAATCCATGATGCATTACAACAACAAGAGATAGTTCAAAACGACAATTGACAGGAAAAATTACAAATGTTGTTTATAATGTCGGAAAAACTCAAATTTACGTGTTCAATTAGGCATTGGCACGCTATTGGCTGTTGAAAACAGCAAGTCAATACTTATTTGCTTCATAGTTCGTCATTTGTTTGAATTTAGTTCTAACGTGCTACAGAACGGCCGCGATGTATTAGAACCAAGAGTATTATGATATGCTAATGGCACTGGGGGCTTCTAATAAACAAGCAGTACGAGCGGTACGTTTATACGCAACCATTTTTTCGCACTTTGGACCGATTTGAAATTTGGAACTAAATGCGAACAAATGACGAACTATGAAACAAATAAATATTGACGTGCCGTTTTCAACAGCCAATAGCGTGCCACTGCTTAATTAAACATTTAAATTTGCGTTTTTCAGACACTTTAAACAACGTTTGTAATTTTTTCTGTCAATTATTGTTTTGAATTATCTCTTGTTGTTGTAATTTATTATGGATTTAATTTCAGTACTTGTTCAAATACTTAAATTTAAGTTTGAATGTTTATCTTTTAATTATTTGAAGATTTTTCAGAACTTTAATTACTCCAAAAATATTGATCGAATCGAAAAATCCTAGAGGAACTTTTTGTTCAGTTTTTATGGTAGAATACCGTCTCGTTGTCCGTATCCGCCAGTTTCTGAACACCCTTATGCTCCCACTAATTAAACCCAAAGAAAATTCTAAAATTCAGTTAAAAATGTTATGTTATGTTAGGTGCAATCAACCAAAATGTTGATTCTATATTATAAAACGAACAGCAATTTTACTGTAATTATAAATTTAAAACTAGTTAAGTTTTCTTATCGGCGTTAGTTTGAGAACAAAAAGTTTATCAGGTCTGTCGGTTTAAATTTTCTTTTTTTTTATTATTATTGGGAATACTTTTAATTTAAAAAAAATCATGGGGCCGTGCGTGAGCACGACTCCATGATTCCCATCTCATCCCCTTACACTGGTCTAGCATGCCCCACTCCTGAAAGACATGCAACCCAACATACACACCACACACAGCATCCATGGACACGCCGGATTTCTTATTTAGAAAAATTTTCGGCGAGCAGAGGACTCGAACCTACTGCCGTTGAGAGTCTAGTTTCAAAGCCTGGGACTTTAACTACTATACAACCCGCTGGCCCGGGAATACATTGTAACTAGTTTAAAGACTAACCAGCAATTCTTATCTAACTCAAGTTGTCTAATTGCTTATATTGAGATTTGACCCATTGGTTTCCTCTCGGTTCTAGTATCCCGGAACACTCGCTTCACGTGTTAACACTTCACTTTTGCTCTGCTTTTACACACTTACATCACTTCACACTAACTCAAATGGTTTTATCTTCTTGAGTCTTCTAACTAGTTTTTTATTATCAAGAAGTTGGAAGGCTTCAATGTTTACATGTTTATGAAGCCTGGCCTCATGCTTCTGGGCAACGTTCTTTAGTTTTTCTAGTACAGTTTTTATCTCTAGGTCCCTGCGGATATCACTGTTTCTGGCGTACCAGGGCGCACTTACGATGTTCCTTAGTGCTTTGTTCTGACATGTTTGAATTTTTTTGAAGTTGCTTTTAATGGCACTGCCCTACAACTGACAACCGTATGTTCATACTGGTTTTAATACTTGGTTATACAGAAGTATCTTGTTGTGGATTGATAGCTGGGACTTTCTTCTCATCAGCCAATACATCTCTCTATATTCTATATTTAGCTCGTATTTTTTCTTCTTGATGTGCTTCTTCTAGCGTAGTTTGGCATCCAGGTTCATTCCAAGATACTTTGCTGTAATAACATGCGGTATGATGCTGTTGTTTAGTGTCACTGGTACGTGTTCATCCTTTTTGTTCATAAAATTGATGTGCAATGATTTGCTTTCATTTAGCTTTATTCGCTATCTTTTTGTTCATGTATCTATCTCGTTTATGGCTTGCTGTAGTGTTTCTGTTGTTTCTTCAGTACCTTCTCCTACCGCTAGTATTGCAGTGTCGTCTGCGAAAGTAGCTATTGTTGCCTCGGTTGTCGGCATGTCGTTGGTAAACAAAAGGTAAAGTATTGGCCCCAGTACACTGCCCTGTGGTACGTCTGCCTTAATTTCATGTAAGTCGGAGTATTCGCCTTCTTGCTTAATCCTGAATAGTCTATCCGCAATGTAAGACTGCAGGAGTTTAGAAAATGGTTTAGGCAGCTTCTTTCTTAGTTTATGGTTAAAAAAAAGCTTGTACAACATCTAGGAAGATTTCTGAGCAGAATTTTCTCTTCTAGACTTTTCTCAATAGTGCTTATTATCCCGTGGACTTGGTCTACAGTTGAGTGTTGATATCTAAATCCAAACTGGTGCGTAGGAATCAGTTCTTTTCTCATTATTATTATTGGTTTGAGCCTTTTGAAAAATAGTTTTTTAAATAGCTTTGAGATAATCGATAGGAACGAGATGGGTCGATATGACGTCGTTTAATTTGTTGGTTTTCCTGGCTTCTATGTCATTATTACTTCAGCCACCTTCTATACGCACGGTACATATTTCAGACGAAATGGAGTGACTCGTGGAGTATCTAATTTTATTTCTTCCTCTTCTCCTCCAGTTTCTGCTTCTATTGCTTCAGTATGTACTTGTTGTTTGTTCGCTTGAAATATCTTTTTGAGGTGGTTTGCGGAATCATCTGTTGTCTGCTTGTTATCTCTTGCCCATCAGTTTTCAGTTCTTGTTGGTGGCGTTTGGGTTATCGGCCGTTTGATCTTCTTAGTTGGGTTTCCATAATAGTTGGTGTTTTTGTCGTTTGACAGATTTTTTAGATAAGTGTTCACCGATTTGTTTTTATCTCTTGTATTTCTCTTCTCAGTTGTTGTGTGAGATGGTGTAGTCTGGTTTTATTTATTGGGGCTTTGGTTTGTTGCCTTTCTTTCCTGGCTTTTATTTTTTTTGACAATTAGCTTCTTGATTATCTTGAGGTAATTGTTGCCTATTGTTTTTCTTTTGATTTCTGGAGTGCTTTTCCATGCAGCTTGGCAGATGTCCACTACAAACTTTTCAGCTTCGTGGTCCAATTGCTTTTCATTTCTCAATTGTACCTTTAGCTGAACTCTGTTGCCCAGCTCTTCTTGAAAGGCTTCTCAATCTGTGTGTTTGTTGGTCAGTGCTGGGTTACATTGTTTCTTGATCATATTTTCGCTTAATGTTAGTATTCTCGGAGAGTGATCAGAGCTTAGGTCAAAGTTGTCTTTGATATTGATGAAGTTTGCTGATAGTTTCCTGGAAATAAAGAAATCAATCAGGTCCGGTATTTTGTTTTGATCTGTGGGCCAGTAGCTGGGTTTCCCCGTGGTAAATACAACTCTTGCGGCTTCATGGAATTCTTTTTCTTGAGTTGTGGTCAGTCTTAAACTTCACATTAGATTTTTAGCGTTAACTCGCTTCCAACTATAAATCTTTTTCCCAAGCTTTGTAGCAGACTTAAGTAACTCCTTTTTTTTAATTGTGCCTTGGTGGGCAGTAGATTTCTGCAATTGTAATGTTTTGTCGTCCTGTTTTGACATTTACAGCTGTAGCTTGCATTTCTTCCATTTCTTATTTGGTTTCTTAATAGTGTATAATGTTTTCTTTCACTATCACCGCACTTTCTTCTCTGGCAGAGTTTTGTGAATGTATAGTCGGGTTAGATAAAAATAAAATTCAATGAAGTTATAACTACTGATGTAGATGGTTTAACTTATGTGATTTCGTCTAGTACACGTAATGTATATTTTTATTAGTACAGTGATCGCGGCTGAAACAGTTACTTAAAAAGTGAGCTTGCGGGCACTCTGAGGTAAAAAGCTAGGACCTTGCAAAAATGCTTCTTACGACATCAATAATTAAAAATCTCCAAGTCAAAAAAATGCCCTGTGCAAAATGGGGTTAGACAAAATTTTCGAGTTAGAGGTACAGCAAGAAATTTCAATACTACAAATACCTGTGGCAAAAATTTTAAATTTTTTCAGTGACCTTTTTATGTTTAAAAAAATATTACATTTCTGTAAATACACGGCCCCTTAAGGAGGTAAATGTTTTGAAATGCGATTTTTTCTCGGTTCGAACATACACAACATTCTAATTATTTTTAAACTTTTCGCCGTTTACACTATCATATCTGCTAAAATATTGCGGTTTAAAAATAAGTATTGGTGATAATTTTTAGCTTGATTCGTGCTAATCCTGACGATATAAATAATAATTTATAATCATAATTTTGCAAAGTGTAGTAATCACAACAATAATATAATGTAAATAAGCTCTGAGGCAACTTGTCTTCTTGCAGGTAGTGGGGGAACTCCATCTACAAACACAACTATCGGGATTATTTTCACAGATGTAAGTCTCCACAAGTTCTTTATTTCTATGGCCAATTCAGTGCAATTCCTGATTTTGTATTTTCTATATATCTATATATTTAAGTATGTATTTATAATGCGGTGTAGGAATACTAATCTACTTGTATTTCAGGGCCATCTGTTGGTGGATGATTACAGCAACGCTATTATGTTTTCCGAAGTAGGCATTGTTTGCTAGTTAAGGGTCTTCACAGTGACTTGATTATAAAAATTTTTTTAATGACAACCAATTGTTGCTAAGGACTGTAACTATATTTTGATGCAACATGGCTGCCGTGTATCAACCTATCAGCTGTAACACGTGTTTGATTTTGATACCGCAGAAATTTTATTCAAAATTCGGACAACTTTCTAAAAGGTTATATCCATAATAGACTAGGGCCGGAAGGGGTGCACTCATTTCTCTTCATTTTGTTTTGAGAAAGAAAAGCCTCTCTCGGTTGAATTTGTACAAACAATAGCTATACAATCAGGCATACTTCTTTAAACTTTGCTTATCTTTATACTTATACCTATACTTGTACTTGTACTTGTACTTGTACTTGTACTTGTACTTGTACCTGTACCTGTACCTGTACCTGTACCTGTACCTGTACCTGTACCTGTACCTGTACCTGTACCTGTACCTGTACCTGTACCTGTACCTGTACCTGTACCTGTACCTGTACCTGTACCTGTACCTGTACCTGTACCTGTACCTGTACCTGTACCTGTACCTGTACCTGTACCTGTACCTGTACCTGTACCTGTACCTGTACCTGTACCTGTACCTGTACCTGTACCTGTACCTGTACCTGTACCTGTACCTGTACCTGTACCTGTACCTGTACCTGTACCTGTACCTGTACGTATACTTATACTTCTTTTTGAATAGTCAAATGTTTTCAACACTCTGAACAGTAATCATTAAATGGTTTATTTCAACCGTTTCCATGTGAACGAGTTAGTTCGAGTATGGTAGAAAATTCCCGCCTTATCAAACTTGAACGTATCTAAAAAGCTGATAGGTTAAAGCACGACCGCCATGTTGCATCAAAACTTGACTACGGCTTCTAGCAACCAATAAAAAAACGACATTGGTTGTCACCACTGTAATAAAAAAAACTACTGTAGCAGCTTCCGTTATTATGTTTTATGGTTTCTCTCGGGATATTGCAGGCGCGGTATCTATCATTGATATAAGTTTTGAGAATATATTTTTTACGGTTATGTGTTCTTACAATTTTATCTTGTATCGCTGTAAACAAACTCTCTGTTTCAGCATGGAAATAACCTTGGTTAAGATAGCAAAAGGATCATTTCTTATCAATGTAATCCGCAGTCACTTTGTTTGGGAATCTGCCATGGACTGCTTTTGCCTTCCGTTCTTGAAGTTGGTCAGCTAGAGTCGGTAAGTTTATCAAAAGTTGTTGTTTATTAAGAATCAGATTAGTAACCGCAGCTAATTTTTCTAACAAGGCGCCATTCTGTTGTAAATACTATTCTCGCATGTTGTCGATTTGTTTATTGTGTATCTGTTTTTCATTTATTAACTTTTCCATCTTCTTTTCCAGGTAAATATGAGCGCTCAATGGAACATTTTGGACGTAGGGAGCTAAATTTGGCAAGTGTCCTAGTTCGTCTAGTAACGCTCTAATAATTATTGCAAAAGAGTACATTAGCGCTGGAGTTGCTCACGAGTTTCAAGTTTTTACTCTGCAAATACCTTCGGTATAGGGAAGTATTGATTTCATGAAAATTTTCGAAATCTGGATTTTAACGGAAATACACGTGGTATATCGAAAATTGTAGTTCTAATTAAACTTTTCAAATCAATCCGCAACCGGAAACGGAAGTTAGACTTTTTTGGTAGCGTTTTTTTCCAAAACAAAATTTTGAAAATTTGAGCACGGAATCTAAGAGATAAACTTAACAAAAATTTAAAGCATTTTTATTGAACTCTCTAGCTTTAAAATGGCGGTCGCTACAGTTTTTATTAAATCTCGACTTTAATGCCCATTTGCTCAAAAAGTAGTTATCTGATCGGGATCAGTTATTACTTGTTTGAGAAGGTAGTATACAATGAAATACAATTAAGTTCGAAAATTTGAAAACAATCACAAAGGCACTGCTTCAAAATAAAATTATTTTCAAAAATTGCCAACACGAATTTTTTTTAACTTTTCAAGCCGATAGAACTTGCATTGAACTACAAGCTCGTTTGTTTACTTATCTTCCAAATTTTACTCTGACGTCTTTCGGGAATTTGTGAAACATTTGAAATTGATTAATTATTTATTTAAAAACGTAAACGCCGATTGTTTTAAACTTTTATCAGTTCGATAGACTATTTAAAGTACTTTATTAGAATTTGTTAAAATTATCAACTATTTAAAAAATTAAGCAAAAAAAACGATACTGTTTAATGCCAACAACGCGATTTCTGGCATTTACGTGATTTTAACTACGGCTATCGGTTGGCTCTAGTTATAAAATATATTTTTGATAACTTCCCAAATGAAGCTAATATAGCCATTTCTGTTCTACATCGGAAGCGGAATTTGTAATTCGCCGAAGCGCTTCCGCAAGCGCTTACCTTGCTTTCGTGCAGTAGTCGCTGCTTCTATGAGTAGAGTTACGGTACGGAAACCAATTGAACAGGCTATCGCAAATTCCCGCTGTTTGTTTTCTTAGAAATCTAATACTTGCTGAACTGTACAACGTTATAATTATTAAAAGTTACACTTTTGCAAATACACAATGCAAGTATTAGTATCTAGTATTGGCCACAATTTGTTGTTTTTTTTTGAAAACTATAATTTCACTGTAGGGCTTTCTATGAATTTGGATGGATGGAATGGTTAATGCCGTGGTGTTGTGAAAAATCAAGGAAATAAATGAGTCTATCATCGAAAGTTCTCAGATGCTTAATATTTCTTCAGCGGAATATGTCAGCACACCCTTACTTATATTTACAGTGGCACATTTATCGATACCAAAGCTCATGCCTATGGAATCACTGAAAATTTTTGGGGTCTTAATTAGGGACGTTAGTTCTCGTTTAGTTTTAGCAAATAATTTCACTCCTCCATCTACAATAATTGGTCGAATTGAAATTGGTACTGCTTTTTAAATTTGTACCCAGCTTTGGAATTGGCAAGGAGACAAAATAGTGGTGTGAAGAACTAAGTGGAACTTATCGCATAACCTTGAAATATGTGCAGGTTTACCTTTCAGTATGTCATAGTAAAGTGCGTATCGGATGATTGCTTTTATATATTTCCAGGATTTTCTGCAACCAATTATAGGGTCAAAGATTTTTGCATAGTCAATGTAGCACATGTGAAAATTACGATGGTGAGTTTAAGGTTGTTTAGTGACAACCATATCTCTAATTTTATTTATATATTCTAGCTTTACTTCATCCAAGTCCATATTTATTGAATATAAATAAAATACTTTTGACTTCAACAATATTTATTTATTTTAACCTCATACGTATTTCGGCATGTTTACATGCCATTGTCAGAGGTTATATTAGAAAGTAAACAGTTAGTGTTGTTATAGCAGTAGAACTTGGCGACTTGATCTCGATAATCGTCTGCAGATGACTTGATTTCTTATTCCAAAATGTCCAATAGAGAAGAATTTGGGAGATCAATTTTCTCATTCATTAACGGTACAGTTTTTAAATGTTTGTGAATGTCAAAAGCTTCCCGTATATCTAATTTACGTTTATCATTACAAACGTGTAAACATTTTATAATGTTATTAGATGTCATTGAACGATTGTGTTCTAGTAAGCGTTTAGCGTAATTGGATTTATGTGGGTGTTTGTATTTGTAACAGCTTACGTGTTCTTTATACATAATATCAAAGTTTCTAATTGTCTGGCCTATATAAACCGAATTACAATGCGAACAATTTAATTTGTAAATGCCTGATTTCAGCAAATCATCTGTTTTTGATTTTGCATTAAATAAAGTGTTTAAGATGTTTCCAGTTGTTTTAAAACTTACGTTATATTTATTTGTTTTGTTTATAATGAATGAGCAAATTGATCTCTTAAATTCTCCTGTATTGAACATTTTGGAATGAGAAATCAAGTCATCTGCAGATGATTACCGAGATCAAGTCACCAAGTTCTGTTGCTATAACAACACTAACTGTTTACTTTTAATATAAACTTTGACAACGGCATGTAAATATGTCGAAATACGTATAAGGTTAAATAAATACAGTTGAATTAAATAGTATTTTATTTATACTGAATATCTATAGTTAATTGTTCTTTGCAGTCAATCCACCCTGAAATTTTTTAATCGATTTTTAGCTCAATTTCTAGTTAAAAGCGATTCTTCGTACTTTAATTGGCACCAGTACTTTCGATTTTTTGTACTCAATTTTTGTTTAAAACTGAGTGCATCAAAATGGATTTAACCCATGCAATCTAACTTTTCGCAAGACACTGCAGTTTGCATCTTCACAGCACTGAATTCGTATTCGACATGCTAGTACATCGGACAAACTGGTCTTTTCATTGAGTTAACGTTACAAGAGCACACAGAAGATTGTAAACACAGACGCATCACAAAATCTGCGGTGGCTGAACATATTGGTTTAACTGGGCATAAGATGGACTTTGAGAACGCTCGAGTACTCACCAGAATACCTTATTACTGCCCTCGTATCATACGTGAAGTAAGTGAAATTGAGAAACACCCTAACAACATAAACAGCGACGATAGTTTTAGACTTAATAAAACTTGACACAAGGAGTTCATCCTCTAAGGACTCCTAAGCATCATCGATCTCATGATCACGCTCCACCGGATCCGTCTCTGCCCAACGGTGACAGGCAACCAGAACACCGCCATTCTGCCCGACTCTCTTCATTGCTCTGATCACTCTGAAGATGCAAGCTGGAATATTTTGTGAAACGATAGTGGTTGTATATAGCTAACAGGCATAAGCCGATTAAGTATTCTTGTCTTGATCAACAAGATACATTGAGATCAAATTCTTATCCACCCTAAGTTCTAACTATCTAAGCACACGGCTTTGTTTAGGCAGGCAAGACCTACGAAAAATTATGGTTCAAGCTTTTAGAGCAAATGCTTGTAAAAGCAGACAATTTACAGATCGGTCCTTACCTGATTTTGATGGGTGTAATACCCAAATGACGACGCGGTCTAAGCCGAAAGTAAATTGTAATACTGGCAGTTCTAGAAACCGCGAAAGAATCGAAGAATATATTACAAAAGTTTATTTTCAACTTCCGATTAAGTTAAAGAAAATAAACATTTTAATACATAATTGTTTAAGTAGAGCGTAATGTAAACTGGTGTATTGCAATATAAGACATAGATATCATTTTTTCTATGTGATGTTATGGATAATTATCAAAGAACATAGACCTATTTATACATACATTTTCAACGTTTACACAAATTTCTAATAGACCCATTATTATTATTTTAAAGCTCTATAATTATATCCCCACTAAAATTAAGTGACTGTAATTTCGATTAATATAGAAATTCTTTAAACAGTTTTTATTAATTAATTGATTCTACACCCTTCCGAAATATTTTCCTATCATCCAATAGTGTAAATTTTATCATAAGTGATATAACTGCTTATTCAAATTTTCCGTTAAACTCGCGTAAATTGAGAAAGAGTACTAGAGGATAATTCTACAAGCGCTTAGGACGAGTGAAATTATTTTAAATTCCCATTCAGCCTTAACGTCACACTGCTGGGCATCGGCACTCATCTCTGCCACATACTCTCCTTAGCGCTAAGATGGAGTACGGGGGCCCTACAGTTTAACGTCGAACCCGAACGACTAAATTCCAGAGAATGCTTCAGGAATTAAGACCTCACGGCTGCCTACACCGGTCTGGGGAATGTGAGTGGCGGGTTGCGGTATAGATTTTTATTGCTGCATGGCTTCAGCGGGGAATCAAACCCTAGACCTTTAGCGTTAGAGGCTAAGCGCCTAACCTCTGAACTACCACCGCTCTTTGAGCTACCACCGCTCTTATTTTAAATTAATTGGCATGAATTCTAAATTTATAACAGAAAAATTGCCGTACCGTGTTATATTTGTAATGACTAAATCACACACAATTAATTACGATGTATTTTAATTATCTACTTTCGGCATTTTTCGTGTATTGTACCGCAGCAACGATTTTAACTTGTTCGCTTGTTATAGTAGAGGTGTTTTCAACAGCTATTTTACGAGTGAACTAAAAAATAACATAACAGCCAACTACGAAAACTTGTTGCGTAGCAATGAGTGTTAGTTTTGCAATAGCTAACGCGCGAAGAACAATTTTCTTAAACAAAACAAATACGAGTTGCTACGCAGGATCAATTCACAATAGTGCTACTATGGTTTGATTATTTCACGAATAATCTATCAAAATTACATCAATATTACTTTTAAATTTAAGGAATAAAACAAATAAGCAGTTTGCTTAAATTTTTTCACCTTAAAATGGTGTATATCAAAAAAAAAGTTTCATTAGCAAAATTAAAAACAATTGTTATGCAGGAAGTTTGAGTAACTTACCCCGATTGCTTTTTCAGATACACGAGTTGTACTTATACGAGTTAATTATTTCTCACGTATTACATCGAATTGTCAAATTAATTGTAGTTTTAAAAGCTAGCAAGTATAACCGATAATTAGTTCGCTTAAACTTATTCTCAATAAAATTTACTACGTCAAAAATATTCAGGTTAAACTTTTCTATTGGCTGCTGAATCGGCATTGATTAGTCAATATATTCTGAGTAGAACAATCAGCTACTAAATACCACTAGTGGTGTATTCACCAACAAACTAATTTGATTGGTTGTTGACACGGAAATCGAGCACTATTATTGGCTAAGCAGAATGTGTATGATGTAGTCTAAAATAAGGCATTTTTGTCTATTTTAGCTGTAAAGTATGATAAAAGTAATGTATTACAGAAGTGTACGACACCAGCAAATTTATTTTACTATAAAAATGCGTCGGTGAATGAGATATGAAGTAATATTCCTTTGAGGCTTTCAGGACCTAAATACATATATGAAATATCGATTTAAGGTCTACGTTTCGTTATAAGGTTAGTATGAGAGTACTCGAGCAGCTTCAAAGTGGAATACGCTCGAGAATAAGGAAAAGCAGCTCTGTACATCAAATAAAGTCAATTTTGTTAAATTCACATGGAAGAAACAGTAGCCGTCTTTACTTTTTCTAACGTATATATTTTTCAAGTTTATTAGAAAAGTAGTTTTAATATGGTCAAATATTTTTGTCGTATACACGCTTTTGCGGAAACGATTCAAAATTGCAGAATAAGACTCCAATTTTTGCTAAACTGATTATAATTCCCTTTTCAACCAAAAATTCAAAATCTGTTGGTTATTTGTTTGTTTTATTTAAGATTGGATCAAGAATGATGAAAATCTCTACTTTAACTATTTTAGATTACTCTATTATAATTTATAAGTTCGAGCTTTACTTCGTTGAAGTTCATTTTAATTTATTGTAAATAAAACAATTCTTAACTTCAACAGGTTTTGTATTTTAGCTTTATACATATTTCAACGTGTTTACACGTCAGTATCAAAAGCAAGATTAAAAGTAAACAGTTGGTGTTGCTGTAGGAACAAGAAATCCTCATAAGTTGATCTTGGTTTTCTATATCTGCGTCCAGATGACTTGATTTCCTATTCCAAAATGTCTAATAACGGTGTATTTAAGAGATCAATTTGTTCATTCATTAAAGGTACAGATTTTAAATGCTTATGAATTTCAAATGCTTCTAGTATATCCAACTTACGTTTGTTATCACAAAAGTGTAAACATTTTATAGTGTTATTAGATGTCATTGAATGATTGTGTTCTAATAAGTGTTTAGCGTAATTGGATTTATGGGGGTGTTTATACTTGTAACAACGTAAGTGTTCTTTGTACCTAACATCAAAATTTCTAATTGTTTGTCCCATATAAACTAAATTACAGTGCGAGCAGTTTAATTTGTAGATGCCTGATTTTAGTAAATTGTCTGTTTTTTCTTCAGCATTAAATAAAGTGTTTAAAATGTTTTTTGTTGTTTTAAAAATTATTTTGCATTTATTTGTTTTGTTTATAATTTTGGCAATTTTTTCTGAGATGTTCGAGTTCCAGCAGTGGCCGAGGGCACACGTGTTTAACGACGCCACTCCAGCTTTTAAATGTAAAACTGCGTTTCTGACCGTTTGAAAAGACAATTGTAGTGTACTTCCACTTCTCAAAAACAAAGAAGCGAGAATTACCTGCGGGATTAAAGGTACCACCTGGATTACCTGCCGATGTCACAACAGATGAAAGGAAACCGGAAAATGGATAATCAGCAAACAGTTAAAGCTAAGTTATAAATATAAGCAGTAATTTATAATAGAAAATAAATAGATAAAATCCCCAAGATAAGTTAAGAACAGGCGGCTGTAAGTAGATATTAAACAATACAAATAATTTAAAAAAGTAGATATTGTTATTCTATTAGGGCAGTCTGTTAGGCAATAGAGTTTATTTTCGTCCAAACCCGACAATAGAGAACGCCAACAGACAAATTCCTGGAACTCGACGCTAAAGGTTTTGAAGCAGGTAGATTTCTAAGGGCATTTTCGGCAGAAAAAGGCAAACGAGATCCGTTACAATTTAGGAGAGTTAGAACCAAAATTAATTCACACACAACAGGAGGGAAAATTCAAGCAAACGAATTCTTTTACGTGCGCCGCGATACCTACAATAAAGTACAATAATTTTCCATTAGATTAATTGTTTTAATTACCGATATTTGTATTGAAAATACAATTTTTTTTGGTATTATGTTTGTATAGATGGTTATTTATTGTATAATCTAAGGTAGTGATATACACCTAACATTAAGAAACTTTATATATTAAGTAGTACAGCGAAGCATCTGGGGAGTACGTTTATGTTCATGTAATTTAAGTAAGGCTTGGAGCGTAATGTTGAATTTAAGGCTCAGAACCGGGTATGTCAAATTAGATTGGTTCTAGTATCTAACAATAACGTCTGATGTCAATCAGAACTAGTAGTATTAGAAGGTGCGTAAACATATACACGGAAGTGTACACACCAGCAAACCAACGGAAATCATCAGAAGCAGGAAACACAATACCTACCATGGAACAGGAACGGCATATACGGACAGACACAAATTGACGGCGCGGAAAATTCCAGGAGATGGAAACTATTTATTCGCCTCAATAGCAGACCAAAACACAAATGTTACAGCAACGCGAGAACAGCTCAAAAAAAGAAGCTTTCATCTTAAGGAAAAAATCGTGTCATACATCAGAGAAAACCCACAAAAATTCCAATTGCAACTGGAGGAAAATGTAAGAAACTTGGCTCCGCGCTACGACCATCTAGCACTACAAGCAGAAGCCTACTTAGAAGACCTAGGGAAAGAAGAATTGTGGGGAGGAGCCGAATCAATAGCAGCAGCAGCAGAAATACAAAGGGCGTCAATAGAAATACACTACAAAGCAGGTCCAACCTCCACACACACTCCGGTAGACAACAATCAACCAGCCAGGGCAATAAGAAGCCAAAGAAGAAAAGAAATCCATAGGACGCAGGAATGGAACGCCAAATATGACCATGCTAGATCAAAGAATAGTTATAAGTAGTTTATTAGCTATTAGGAAATTAAGATGTTTTCAATCTGTAATCTTAGAACAATAGATATGTGTAAAATAAGAACAATGTGAAACTTTGATACCAAAGTTTATTAGGTTAAAATGCATAATCGCATAACGTTCTTGGTTACGTACTCAAAACACCCATTGATGCGTAGCTTACTAACTACCTGGTGTTGCAGCAGCGGTGTCTTGCGGTATGCATTGCAGACATGCTAACGCGGTTCAACACCCCACCCGATCCCACCTATCACATAAATTCCTACCCACCTACTGGCATGGGGTGGGCCCTGGCGTAATCCAGGATCGACCCTCGAGTCAGCTCCATGTCAGATGATGATGAATTTTGGCATTTTTTTCTGATTGATTGCCAAAATATGGAATTGAGGCGTATTTCAATTTATCTAATGAAGTAGTTAGATAAATTTTCTGAATAGCTAATTTATAATTTTTCTCTTTAATTAGTGTATCAATAAGTTGAGTATTATAACCAATATTGTATACAATTTATTTAATAATCGAAATTTCTCTATTATAACTAATTTCACCTAAAGGAACGGTTAAAGCTCTATGTATCATAAGACCTAATTTATGTGTTTTATGATGACTAGAATTGTGTGGTATTGTAATGTCTGTTTGTGCAGGTTTTCTATTTAAACAGAATATTCAAGTTTATTATTTGAATTAATTTTTATGTTTAAATCTAAAAAGTTAATAGACCTATTTTGTTCAGTTTCTAGTGTGAATGTTACTTTTGGGTGCAAGCTGTTAATAAAAATCAAAAATACATTGATTAACAAATGAACTATCAAAACATGCTAAAATGTCATCAACATAACGAAACCAAAAGATAACTTTCTCAGAATGATTTGACTCGAATATTTGATTTTCTAGATTTTACATAAATATATTAGCTAAAAGTGGTAAAATTGGAGTTCCCATGGGTAAACCATCTTTTTGGAAATAAATTTTATTATTAAAAGTAAAATAATTTTGATTGGTGCAAAGTGCAAATAATTGAATCAACTCAGTCCGTTGCGGCGTTTCCAAGTTATTCCACTTTTTAAAAAATTGATATTTGCAAATGTCACTGACAAAACCTGCGCAAGCCACATTTCCACAGATTAAAAAAATTTGTTTGCTAGCTGTCAGTCAATATTCTCCCGATAGTTTAAAGTTGAATTTGGTTATACAGGGTGTCTGTTACAGCGCAAAAACTTACAACTTTAATGTATCGTAATTCAATTTTTTTAAATAGAACAACCTGTATATTTATAGATAGTTAGATAAAGTTTTTTGCGCTCTGTAAATTTTATTAAATAGTTGTTACACCTATATTCAAAGGTTGTCGAGATAATTAAATTCTAACCAAAAAACAGGTAATTTCTGGAAATACAGACAACATAGGAAGCATTGACACCTGTTTATGTATTGTTTTTTTTTCAAGAAACAACTGCGAATATTGTTTCAATTCAAGTGGGAAACTTGGTTTTTTTATATATTTTAAAATGGCAGAGTGCCGAATGTCCCATTCCATACATAAAATCTTGAACCAACATTTGGTTTGATTGAAATTTGTTTAAAAATAATTTGAAACATGTTCTTAGCATATTTAATTTGTAAACTTCGTTGTGACATTCGTGTCTATTCAAATTAAAATTAGGTTTTTTAAGCAAATAACAGATACCTGGACTTCTAGGATCAGGTAATTTCTGGAAATCTAGGTATCATAATATAGGGGGCATCGACACCTGGTTTTTGCTTAGAAAACATTCAGTATGAATACATATTAAACGTGTTTTAAGCAAAGGTCAAAATATGGTTATGGAAAATTAGGCAATTCAACATTTTAATATTTAGAATAAACAAGTTTCTTACATGAATTGAAACAATGTTCGCAGTTGTTTCTTTCAAAAACAAAAAACAAACAGGTGTCAATGCCTCCTATAACGTCTGTATTTCTAAAAATTACTTGGATTTTTGCTTAGAATCTAATGTTTTCGAAAACCATTGGATTAAGGTATAACTATTATTTGATAAAATTTATAGAGCGCAAAACGCTCTATAAAATATACAGAATGTTCTATTAAAACAAACGAGTTTTGCACATTCGCGTATTCACTGTTTGCACCGCTGCAACAAACACCCTGTAACACCAAATTCAACTTTAAACTATCTAGAGAATAAGTACGCGGTATTGATTAACAGCCAGCGGAAAAAAATTTGTATATCTGTGGAAATGTCGCTTTTAAACGGCCAATAAGAATTCCTAAAATATATAAATTGTTTAATTTAAAAAAACATAAGTTTAGTATGCCCCTTTAATGTGGAACACCCTGTACAAACAAGAATTTTAGAATGAGCACAAATTGTCAAGTAGCCCACTTGTATATTATGTTTTTGATAACTTAACTAACAAAGGAGTTATCAAAGAATTTCGCATCGTTGGGACACCCAGTATGAAAATACCACCAGTGACAAGCGTGTCAAGTTTAGATCCCACCTGCGGCGGTACAATATGCGAAAAAAATAACGGTCATTTTCGATAAGATAAGCTGTAATTTCAAATAATTAAAATACATTGTAAGCGATTGTGCTTGATATAGTTATTACCAAGGCGCGGATTTATATGCCAAAAAAGTCTAAATATGCGCATATATACAAAGACTGCACCATTATATGCAAAATATGCGGCACTTTATGCACAATACGTAAGCATTATATACAAAACACTGGAAGTGAAATTGGTAAACGAAACTCATTCCAAAACGTCCAATAACGGTGAATTTAAGAGATCAATTTGCTAATTCATTAAAGGTACAGATTTACTTTTATCAGCAGGATATATTTTTCCTTTTTACTCTCAATAAAAAATATTAATAGCCTATTTTTATTCAAAATTTTCAAATGTAACCCGCACGGAATTCGAACTCTCAACCAAATTATGCCTAACAACTCTGTACACGCATTCTACTACTGAGGCACGGCGTGTGTTAATAGTTGATGCTAAAATATAGAACACTTATATGAACAACACATCCGCCGGCTAAATTTCAAATTGCCATTAAACTACGCTGCATATTACGATCACGGTATACTGTATACCGGCAAAATGTTACCAGCCGGCGCCGGCCGGCTAGTCACTGCAATATATCGTAGGGAGATAGTGTAATTGGGCATTCCATGAAAAGCCCAGGCCCAGGTTTCTTTTAAACAAGGTTGTTATGTTTCCAGAATTTTAATTTTTTAGGTTATTGTCGAAAGAGTCTTTTCTTTTAATATTTCTAAAATATTTTTGGGCATTTCGGGAAAAGGCGAATTTGAACAAAAGACTATGACGTACAGTCTGTTTTTTGAAAAGAGCTCAAGACCACTACTTTATTTTTGATTCAGCTCTCCCTGCCAGCAGTAGGTTTTTCTACAATTTGACAAAAACGAAAACTTTTTTAATGCCGCCAATTTTTAAATTTTTTTTTTAATTTCCTACCCGTAATAATTTTGTCCATATAATGTTTCCAAAAATTATCTTTGTTTTTCATTACGGAAAACCAAAAAATACCAGTAACCGTAACCAAAACCGAGATTTTTAGTAGCAGTCAACCGTAACCGAAAACAAAACCAAAATTTTAAATACCGAAAATAGAACGTAATTTATTTTCGATTCACGTCCCTGTCTCACACTAATGTAAGCCTTCCACGTAAAAAAATTATAATGAGCTTGTACAAGTACAGTACAATAAAAAAAATTCTTTTGATTTTCGTCTGTGTGCCTGCCATTTTATTATAATCATTAACAACCTTCATCTTCTTCTTATGATAATAATGAAGGTTGAGAATAATCTAAGCGTATTTCGTAGAGTTTTGGGCTGCCCATGCCCTGAACAATGAGTCTGTCTGAATTCCTGTCCAAGGACGCTTTTTGGGAGAGGTACGTATTGTGTGTGCATGTACTTACTAGAAAACAATTCCCCAAATGCCCGCAATTCACGCAATTCTAAATTATATTTTCTATGAGACTCTTTATTAACTTTCTCAGGGTCGTTATTTAGCTTGTAAGACAAGTTATTAATAAATAAATTTGAGATAGGATAAACACAAAACAATATCAACGTTACAAAAAAAAAAGGTTTTATTTAATAAATCAATTTTCTAATGAAATTTGCGAAAAATCAAATAAATTTTACTAAATACTATCGTCCTTTAAAAAGAGAACACTTATCTTAACGTCTTCTTATTGGGATATCTTTCACTCGAGCAAACGATGAATGTCCAACTTCTACTTCACTAGTTTGCAGGTTCCTCAAGTAACCACAAACACTCGCCTTTATTTGAGTCCTCCTCTGGACTGCTTTTACGTTATTTTGGATTTGGTTTTACCACCATCACAACTGGAAAAACTTTCTGGATTGCTTTATACTTGTTATTCTTCTGGACTTTTCACAATTCGTTGATAATTAGTTGTATTTTCTTCTTTTATATTCACAATCACTTTTACATTACTTTTAAACTCGTTTTTCCTCTTTATTCATCCAGAGGATATAAAATTCTCTGTCTTTGTTTACAAAGAAGAGTCGTAACTAACTAAAACAAATTTTCCATTCTTTTGTCTTTTCTTGATTCCCATTTTTTTGAACAAACAAATAAATCTCATGACAATGAGTATTCTTTTATACGTTTGTGACATTGACACTGACATCCATAATGACATTAATCGATGCACAAAACAAGTAAGTCTAAAACTTCTTATAAATTAAACCTTTTGAACAATTTTGAACTAAATTATAATTAAAACTAACATAAATAAAAATCGTATCAATCTGATTGTGTTTTTCTTTTCTTTCAGTAAAGACAAACCTCACAAATATGAAAAATATAAATTATTAGAATTTATAACAAGAAATTACAGCAATAATACGCAACCCTGAGTTTAAAAGTTAGAATATCAAAACCTTACAGCCTTCACAAACCTCCAATCTCAAATTGAATTGTAGCAAGCATCCCAATAATTGCCTTCCAGGAACTACAATACCCCAGTAAAAAAAATACACCTCCAAATATCATAGTAGTATATTATCTAATTTTTTATGCAATGACATCATACTCGTATACCTATAGGAAGACTTGGACGCACGAGTCGAATGCTTTATGGTTCCTAGATCACGTTTCCTCTTTACTTTTCCCCCCATAATATGTTTGAGGATTTGCATTTATTTTCACGAAATAAATTACCCAAATCGAGAGTTTCACGTGTTTTGATAATCAGCATATTGTGTTCTCTTGCTCTTTGCATATGTCTCAATAGTTCGTTATTGGTAATATAGTCTGTCTGTAAAATGCAAAATGCGTTCATAAGAATGTTGCTCCGACAAGCTCTGTTTGCTACTGACCTCCTGCTGTAGGTTTCTGGGTCTAGGTCTAGGTCTTCTGTTATCCAACTGACCAGCACCAGGTAAATTATTCACTTTGTCAATTTGATTCTGGTATAATTTTTGTATAGTTTGCGATTCTAGTGTTCTACTAGTCAGTGGCGGCTCGTGGTGTGGTGTACTGGAAGGCATTTTAAAGTACTTTTTTTGGAAAGAATTTGTTCTTACCCAAGTTTTAGGTAGCCTTATATTTCAAACCCATCCTTTACGTTGGCAAAATGATCATTTTCATTGATGTCTTTAATACACTTTCAATAAGCACTCTCTAATAAAATTATTGTAAATTGATATCCATTTTTCATGTGGTTTACCGATAAAAAATGTGTTTGAATTTTAGTTTTTAAATGTTTGCAGTCAATATCACACAATGAATTATCACAAAATAGCAGACAGTGGAAACAAGTAGAAGCATTTTCTTACATGGCATTCACAATCCAAAATTATTTTGCACGGACATCGTACAACACCACTAAATTATATATACACAACCAACAACTGTTTTCACACTACTACGTCGGGTACGAGCGAATCCTGCAAATTAGGCGGCTATTGACATGCGGTTATCACGGACATCTGACAGCATAATTTTCGGAAGTTGTTGGTTCGTGACCCTGAAGTCTTTAATACACAGATACTTCTTACCCCTTTTAGCTTGTGCAATATGAATTTTACTGCAATGAGCTTTCTATTTCACTCTTATCCATTTGAAGGCCTTTTAAGCCGGCGGATTTATTCGGTAACGTATAGCTGAATTGGGGACTGACAGCTAAATGACCCTCGCATAGATTCGTTTAATGCGCGTGAAATACTCAAACATTCAAACGTTATCAGATCCTGCGGCAGCTCTTTAATAAAAATTTTGTAGCAGCGCCATTGCGATATTTTTCGGATTTTTGATTATTAATATTATTTTATCGTATAGGGCCTATAAAGGGATCTTAAACAAGTGGTAGCTGATCCCAATCAGACAACTGCTTTTTGAGTAAATGGGCGTTAAATTCGAGATTTTCAAAAAGCTGTAGCCGCCGCCAATTTAAAGCTAGAGAATTTCGTAAAAAAATTTTTGATTTGCCTTAAGTTCTTCTCTCAGATTACGTGCTCAAATATTTAATATTTTGTTTTGGGAAAAAAATGCCACAAAAATATGGCTAACTTCCGTTTCTACCTCTTGATTTAAAATTTCATCAAAATCGGTCCAGTACTTTCGCCTGTAGAGGCATCACCCACAGACAGACATTTTTTTTTAAACCACTTTTTTGGGTTCCTTAAGCCCCAAGACGTGTATTTCCGTTAAAATGTAGAATTCAAGATTTCTTTTATGAAATTGATACTTTCCTGTATCGAAGGTATGGGAAAGTAAAACGCATTCATAAAAATGTTGCTCCGGCAAGATCTATCCGCTACAGACCTTCAGATCTCTAGGTCGAAGTCGAGGTTAACTACCCGATCAGTACCAGGTAATTTATTTACTTGTTCAATTCGATTCTGGTATAGGTAATTTTTTATTGAGCTTGCAATTCTAGTGCCTGACGATTGTTTTGTTCATAATGATTCATAATCCTAATAATTTACCTTCTATAACGAGTCTATTTATTAGTCGATGTACGAATTCAGGGTTGTCTGCAATATTATCGCCTTTTCATTTGCATAACAATCCCAAACAGCACAAACTTTTTATCAATTTACGGTGAACCTTGTAAAAAACGGACGTAGACAAACTAAATTAATTTATTATTTAAAACGTAAAATTTTGAAATTTTCCAGAGACCTGGTCGTTTGGAAATCCCATCGCTTGTTTTGTTAATTTCTCTAAAAAAGAAATAATAAATAAGCTATGTTCACATGTGACTTAATGCGTGCACAGTGGTGTAACTATGCCAAATAGTAGAAAAAACGGCTATTAATGAAACAAATCTGCGATTTGGCACAGCAGTGGCGGAACAAAAGGCGTTAGGGCCCCCCCGCAACAAAACAGTATGGGTCCCCAGGCCCAAAATGTGTACGTAAGAAAGTATCATAAGAAGCGGCGTGTTCGTCGAGAGGTTTTTGTCGCAAAGCTATTAATAATAAATAGTGTCCATATCTAAGTTTTTTATACATTCATGTTCTATACTTATCAGAGATAGGACTGAAAGGCGCTGTTGTCCCATAGTATTGCGTAAATAGGTTTTTATCAGTTTAAGTTTTGAAAAAGAACGTTCGGCCGAAGATACACTCACGGGTAAAGTTAAAAACAGTAACACTGCACTGCCTACATCCGGTAAATTGGATGCAAGACACCTATTTTCAATAAATAAATAATGTGTAAGGTTCAACATTGTCTCTAATTTTGATAATGCTGTCGCTTAAACCTTTTTCTTAACTAATAATTTGATGAAGAAAATCATTTGACAAATCTTTGTCGTAAATGGATTGCAATTTTCTTGATCTACGGTGTAATTCATTCTCATTTAAAGTAATAAAATTTTTTGGAGATAAAAAATTAAAATTTTCTAAAATTGCGTTTAACACTTTTAAATCTTTCTTCTAATTAAGTAGTTAGAATGTCAACTGTGCAGTAAAGAATTTCTACTTTAAAAATTTCTTCTACATTATTTAGTCTCTCATCTTCAGATAACTCATCAAAGAATTTCTTAATTTTCTTCTTTCGTCTATTTTCAAAAATAGGCATTATTTTGTACGGGTTAGCTATGTTCACTGCCTTCTCTTTAATTTTTACGAAATATTTTCTCATGTTTTTATTTCTTTGTAAAGTATTTTTTAATTGTTCATTGGCCGAGTCTAAGCTAGCATCACTTTTTTGTAAACTTTTTGAACACAAGTGAATATTTTCTAAAATTTCACACTGAAATGTTAACATAAAAATAAATTCAAATTGTTCCACTTTTTTATTGGATAGCTGTAGCTTCGTCTATTTCGTCTCTTTTTCTGCTCGTTAAAATAATATTATCGAGAACTTTGAGGATGGAAACAAAGTTGTACCTTATTCCCGATACCGAATGCCATCGTGGTGACCACCTAGTTGTAAATAACGACTTAAGTGTGTGTTTTATACCCTCGTTTTTTGTCACTTGTAAATTGACCCACCTTTCCATACCGTATGGTAGAAGAAACAAAATAGTGGCGCTGGCGCCACGTGCTGTTTAACGTCTCATAAATAACTAACAAATTATATAAACAACTAAATCCAGGGGAAAACATTTGTAAATCTTGAGAAATGCAAATAGTTTAATGATAAAACCATTGTTAATTCTTCAGCTAATAAAGTTAGTTGAAGGATTAACATTGGTTCTATTATTAATTGTTAAATACGGACTTTAACAAAATAAACTGAAATTTACAAAAAAGCTTACAATTATTTTTTATTTTTGTTATGGTTCCCTAACTGTCTGGGCCCCTCCGCGATGCGGGGGTTGCGGGGTTGGTTGTTCCGCCACTGTGACACAGTGGTTTGTGTTGTTAAAAGAAGTAATTTTCGAAGTGGCGCCAAATTAAAATGGCCGCGCGCCGCCGGTTCCAAGACGGCGTCTTTTTTTTAATATTTGAAAATGTTTTTGTCTATGGGCCAGTAGACGGAACAGCAGAGGAAGAAATGACAGATTTCTACATAAATTTACAACAAATACTAGATGAAATGAAAGAAGAAAATGAGAAGACAATAATAATGGGAGACTGGAACAGTAGAATAGGGAAAGATCACAACAGAGGAATGGGGTGCATGGGAATACATGGGGGAAGATACACTAAATAGAAATGCAATAAAATGATAGATTTCTGTAAAGGGAACGACCTAATAATAGGAAACACAATGTGGGAACAACCAATAGAAGACAAATACACGTTTGTGGCAGAAGAACGAAACGCTAAAAGTATGATGGATTATATAACATACACACAAGAATTAACAGAGACAATTCAAAAAATCGAAACGATAAAAGAAGCGGAATTAGGAACACAACACAGACTAGTAGTAAGAGCAAGTTACCAAGCAAGTCTAAACAAAAACGAAGAAATAAGGAAATATAGTAGTTTAGCGATATATAAGTTAAAAAATAGGGAAAAGAAAGAAAAATACCAGAAGGAGACAGATATAGAATTCCAAAAACTGGAGAACGGAAAAACAGAATGGACTTTAGAAGAAAGATGGAAAACCTTCAAAGAGACACTGCTGAAGATAACAGAGAATATATGTGGGAAGAGAAAATATAATAAACATATTAAAAGGACGAGTTGGTGGAATAGCGACATACAAAGACTGACAAAAGAAAAGAAAATAGCATGGAAACAATATATACAAAAAAAAACACAGAATGACAAAGAAGAATATAATCGAAGGAGAAACATAGTGAAAAACGCAATCAAAAGAGCAAAAAGGGAATCCTGGAAGGAGTTTGGAGAAAAGATAACAGAAATACATAAAACAGACTACAGAAAATTCTGGACGAGAATAAAAAGATTAAGGGGAGATAAAAGGAAAGAAATAAAAGCAATAAAAAATAATCAAGGTCAAACAGACACAAAAGGAATAATAGAAACGTGGAAAGAACACTATACAAATAAGTATAACACGACGGTGCCAGATGATAAAATAACAAGAGAAGAACAAACGGAACAACAACAAAAAATCAAGAGGGAAGAAGTCGAAGAGGCATTACAAAAAATCAAAATTGGAAAAGCAAGTGGAGAAGACGGCATAGCACCGGAGATTATTAAATGGCTGGGAGGAAAAGGAATAGACTGGATATGGGCTATCTGTAAAGAAGCATGGGAAAAACAAAAAATCCGGAGGGACTGGGAAAATAATCTTTTAATACCGATATACAAGAAAGGAACACAGACACAGTGTGAAAATTACAGACCAATCTGCTTAGCCCAAACCAGCTACAAGCTATATACAAAAATCTTGGAAAAAAGATTAAGAGAACACGTGGAACCGAAATTGGGAAAGGAACAGGCAGCATTTAGGCCAAGCAGACAGACAAACGACAACATACCTATATATAATAAGAAATATAATAGAAAGAAAGATAGAAGAAGGAGAGGAACTATACCTAACTTTCATCGATCTAACAGCAGCCTTCGATACGGTAGATAGGAGGGAAATATGGAAAACCCTGGGAGAACTGGAAATACCTAGCATGTTAATAAACGCAGTAAGAAGTACATATGAAACGGTTAGAGCAAGAGTCGGGACAAAAATCGGATGAATTTAAAATGAGTAAAGGAATAAAACAAGGAGACAGCCTAAGCCCCCTACTATTTATCATAATTATGGATAAAATTATTAGACAAATTAAAGAAAATATAACCAAATGGACACAGTAATAGGGTATAGGAATCTAGAAGTAGTTAAAGTGAGCAGCCTGCTTTACGCAGATGACGTGATATTAATAGCAAATAAGAAGGATAAAATGCAAAATCTAGTAAACGCCTGGACTAAAGAAATTGACAACATAAAAATGGAAATAAATATAAACAAAACAAAGACAATGATAGTGAATGAAAAACAAAAAGACACCCAGATAGACAAAGAAATCAAATGCAAGAATAATACATCGGAAAGAGTAACAACATACGAATTTTTGGGAAGTATAATACCGGAGGATGGGAAAATAGAGGCTGAATTAACAAACAGAGCTAATAAATCAACAAGAATGTATTACTCAATAAACAAAACAATACTAGGGCATAAAGACATAGACATAGAGGTGAAAAGGAAAATATATAATATAATAACAATACCAACAATATCATACGCTTGTGAAAACTGGACATTAAGAAAAAAAGATGAAAATAAAATAAATGCTATTGAAATGAAACACCTCAGAAAAATCGCAGGGAAAACTAAATGGGACAGGGTAAGAAATGACAGGATTAGAGAAATAACAGAACAGGAGCCAATAATGGAAAAAATAAAAAAGAAACAATTGAACTGGTATGCACATATAGTGAGAATGAATCCGGACAGAATCACAAGAAAAATAATGGAGACTGGAAAACCAAGGAAAAAGCTAAGGGGAAGACCAAGAAGAAAATGGATGGATTAAATCCGAGAAATAGGAATGGAAAGAGGAAAGACGGTAGAGCAAATGAGAACCCTAGCAAGAGACAGGAAAGAATGGAGGAAATGGATGCAGAACAAGGAACCCACATCCGACGCGTGAAAGGGCATAAGGATCAGCGAAAAAGAAGAAAATGTTTTTGTTTTGAGAAAACTGTAGTTGTTCTCAAAGAAGTTATGTAGAAAATTTGGTACTTAATAAATTTGAAACAAAAACATATATGGGTATATCTACAGGGTGTCCGAGACGTCCGTCGGAGGAAGATCTTGCATTTACTATTACACATCGTTTTTGAACACACCCAAATTCTGTTGGTGCAGGTGCAGTATTATATCTACCTTATTGGTGCACATTTCAAAAATATTTTCAAATATACAGGGTGTTCGCTCTAGCCCTGACATCACAAAGTTATATTTTTTCTAATGGAACACCCGGTTTATGATTAAATATTTAGATTGCCTTTTCAATCTCAATGACGATTCTATCGATATTATATATTATAGGTCTGCGGTGGGTCTATCCCATTCTACGTTTCTTGTGCAAAAAGCAGGTCATGTTTGTGACGCTATTGTGACGTAACCGTTCGACATTTTTGGCTGCGGTTTCCGCCAAATACTTTCCAGTATACTTTTTGATTCATGTGTCAGGTTAATAAAAAAAATGCAAAATTATACCGGGTGATCATGAAACGCAAAACTTTGTTTATTTCAATTTTTCAAATAAATTACCCTGTGTCAGATGGCCCAGAGCCATTTAAAAGAGGTTTTAAGGGATATAAACTTTTATGGATGTATTATGCACGAATTTGCGGCAATTTCACGATGAATTATAAAACAAGGTATTTTTCAAGTTTCCGGTAAATTTAAACAACGATCTTCAATTGTTTTTTGAATTACTGTTCAAATCGAGGTTCAAATCGCTTTTCTGGCCTACTTGTTTAAACCAGTGCGCGTTTCTTTAACTCGTTATAATGCATGTTGACAATTTACTGTGCCATTATGCTCTTATTGCTTTAAACTTTTGATTAATTCAAAGACTTGGGAAATGCAAAACAATCTAAGGCAGCGTCTCTCATTCAAAAAGGATGGTATGCAAAAAATGACCACGTGATTAGTCCATATGGTGTCTCAAATGGTGCAATGTATCGAGATTTTTTGGAGATGGATCTGACAGATTTGTTGGAAGATGTTGATTTGAAGACTAGGTGGAACATGTGTTATCAACATGATGGTGCTCCTGCACATTATTGTCGTGCCTGCTTGGAGACACTTAGATTCGTTGCGTCACATGAATGAAACAAGAAGATATGGAACACTTATAATTTATTTAATCTTTCGTTTGCTATTTACATTCTTAAATACAGAAGTTGAACCGATCAGGTCGGTGTCGGAAACCCAAGTGTTTTTCTGTTCACCTGCAGAACTTTGCATCATCCTGCATTTCAGAGGGATGGTCAGTCTTTTATGACCTGACCCTGTATTATATTACTCTGTGACGCTAACACAGGTGTCTCGACATCTACATTTTAGGACAGTTTCTTAGAACTAAAGTCGTGAGAAAATGACCATTAACATGTGGACATAACATTATCACAGAATAGTTAAACAATACTTGGATGCTTGGAGACCACGTCAATGGATCGGTCGTGGGAGACCCATCTTATGGCCGGCACGATCTTCTGATTTAACTCCTATATACTTCTTTCTTCGGGGCTATGTTCAACAAGAGGGTTTTAGGATGCGCTCTACAACGAGGGACGATATGAAAGAAATAATAAGGGCAGCTTTCTAAGGCGTCAACGTGGAGATGGTGGCAAATGTTATGAAGTCTAACGTCATTTTTCGATTGTCTATTTTTTTCGAACTATGTCGTCATCGACGATTTTTTTAAATGGCACCCCATATTTTTGCCGTCATATTTGGATAGAGGGTGAAATTCAGAATTTAGCTATATGTCAAAGTATAACATTGACATTGACAGTTTTCGAGATAATCAAGTTTAAAGTAAAAAAAGCGCATCAAAAATTGAGTTAGCCATGGAATATTGACAAAGAATCATTGTTGCAAAATGCAAGCAAATGAAAAAATTCTGACAGTGCAACATTATTTTGTGCATTTCCGTTTGTTACTTCGATATTTTGTTGATTGTTGATTATTTATTACTGATAAAAATGGTGCGATACTTAAGCAAAAAGAAAAGAATTGAAATTTTGATGATGGTTGGATTTAATTGTTATTTTTAGTTAATTAGTGTTAGTTTATAAAATCTAGAAAGTTTCTAAACAACTAAACTATCAATATTTCATGGCTAACTTAATGTTTTTTTTGCTAACTTTAAACTTGATTATCTAAAAAACCGTCAGTGTCAATGTCATGCTTTGACATATGGCTGAATTCGGAGTTTCAACCTCTATCCAAATCTGACAGCAAAAATATGGGATTAAAATGTCGACTTTAACATCTATTTACTCAAAAAGTAGTTGTCTGATCGGGATCAGCTACCACTTGTTTGAGAGCTCCTCCTAGGTAGTATATGATGCAATAAAATTAACTTCGAAAATCCGAAAATATCGCAATTAAGCTGCTTCAAAATTTTAAAAATTTTCATAAAAATTTCTCAAAAACTGTCTACACGTTTTTTTTAATTTTCTAGACCGATAGAGCTTGCATTGAACTACAAATTAATTTTTTACTTATCTCCCAAATTTTACCCTAACGCCTTCTAGGAATTTCTGAAAAACTTGAAATTGATTAATTATTTATTCAAACACGCAATTGTCGATTGTTATAAACTTTTATCAGTTCGATAGACTATTTAAAGTACTTTGTTAGGATTTGCTAAAATTTTAAACTATTTTAAATATTAAGAAAAAAGAACGATACTTGTAAATATCAACAACGCGTTTTCTGGCATTTACGTGATTTTAACTATCAATTGGCTCTAGTTTAAAAATACTTTTTTATGTTATGCATATTTTTGATAACTTCTCAAATAAAGCTAATATAGCCATTTTTGTCCGACATCTGAAGCGGAATTTATAATCCGCCAATAGGCGCGCCGGCTAGCGCTTACCTTGCTTTGATGCAGGTAGTCGCTGCTTCTATGCGTAGAGTTACGGTACGGAAACCAATTGAACAGGCTATCGCAAATTCAAATTCCTGCTGTTTGTTTTTAGTAGTAATAACCCAAGGACATTGATAATTGTTGGAAAAAATTTTATAACAGATTTCGAAAGCATGTTGCCTGGAAACAGACCGACGCCGTAAGCGGAGGTCTGTTGCCTATAAGCAACAAGCTTGAGAAAGTTGTTATAAAATTTTTGAGCATTTATCAATGTTCGAGGGTTATTCGGATAGAAAATTTTTTGCTAATTATAGAAAAAAATACAAAGCAAAAATAATTTATTTAAAGGTGCAATTAACGAAAGAACAATTAGAAAAGTTAAATGAAGATCCAGACGTGTTAGTTTCTATAACTGATGAAGATGTATTTCCACGCATGCTGTTAATAATTTGATTATGATGTTTTTCGTCAATATTTAAGTAAGGTTTTATGGAGTTGGCAATTCCATAAATGCTTTCCATACAAATTTTTTACTGTAAACAGTATTGTTTGGTATATTTGATTCGATAATTTCATCAATCTTCTCGTTAGTATTACAACCAAATCGTGACATTTTTAAATTAATTAATATTTGAAACGTCAAAATCGAAATAAATCAAAATGTATCAATAGCAACGTAATAGAGTGAAAACAGCCCATGGAATCTGTTTTCAGTACAATGTTGTTCTGATTGGTTGTGTTCAATCAGATGACCTCAAATTAACTAATTTCATTGGATTTCTACTTGAGCAAAAAATTTTCTTAGAAATCTAATACTCGCTGAACTGTACAACGTTATAATTATTAAAAGTAACATTTTTGCAAATGCGGCAACGGCAAGTATTAGTATCTAGTATTGGCTACAAATATAGTTTTTTTAAAGCTATTATTTCACTGTGGCGTTTTCTATGAATTTGGATGGATGGAATGGTGTTGGGAATAAGAGAACATATTGTTAACACATCTTTAGTGTTAGTTACATTTCTAGTGTAATATTTAGTGTGGCATTCGTGTCTCTGTACTTCACTTGAATAAAGTTGTTGTAGTCACAAACAGAGCTCTGCTAATTATTTTCTAAGGCTTTAAGCACTTGCTTTTTACATTTAATCAGGTTATGGGCCCAGAATAGTGCTCTGATAAGTGTTCAGATAAGTAGGAAATAAACATTAAGTGATTTCGTGAAAGATTTAGTTTGTAAATCGAAGTGAAAATTTGTGACAGGTGACATTCCATTTTTTTTTGTAAAAAAACATGGCGTCAAGCAGCTTGAGTTTTTTACCTTCGATTGAGAAGTTACAAGGTAGAGAAAAACAACACCTGGCAGTTTGCGGTACAAACATATTTGCAACATGAAGAATTGTGGGACTGTATAATCGGCACTGAAAAGGATGAGAAGAAAATTGTAAAAGCAAAAACCAAAATCATTTTACTTGTCGATCCCATCAATTATGTGCATATTCAGAGTGCTAAAACAGCCAAAGAAGTTTGGGACAGCTTGAAGAATGCCTTCGAGGACTCGGGTTTAACCAGAAAAGTGGGCTTACTTAGATTGTTAATAACAACACGTCTTGAAAACTGATAGTGTGGAAGAGTATGTTAACAAAATAGTTACCACATCACATAAACTAAGGGGAATCGGTTTTGATATCAGTGAGGAGTGGATTGGAACTCTGTTACTAGCAGGTTTGTCCGAAGACTACAGACTTGCTCATATCAATTTTAAAGATCTGCTAAAAATGAAAAATGGTATTGTATCAGGAGTTGATTTTTCCAATAATGAAACTGTTCATAATTGCATACCATGCTTAAAAGGCAAACACTGTAGATCTCCATTCAATAATGTTGGTACACGAGCTACAGAAATTTTAGAACTAGTTCATTCAGACTTGTGCGGGCAGATGGAAACTAGTTCTATTGGCGGAGCCAAATACTAACTTACTCTAATTGATGATTTTTCTCGAAAAGTATTTGTATATTATTTAAAATCCAAAACTGAAGTTAAGGAAGCCTTTGTAGATTTTAAAAACTTAGCAGAAAACCAAACCGGAAATCGAATTAAAATTTTACGCACCGATAATGGCGGGGAGTATTGCAACAGAGAACTTGCGGAAGTGCTACGTAAATCAGGGATTCGACATCAAACTAGCAATCCTTACACACCGGAACAAAATGGTATGGCTGAGCGAATGAATCGCACTTTGGTAGAAAAAGCTAAGTGTATGCTGTTCGATGCAGAATTAAAAACAGAATTTTGGGCAGAGGCAGTTTCAACAGCAGCCTACATAATCAACAGATCACCTTGTCGAGGACTGGACAGTCAACAAAAAACGCCTGAAGAAATATGGACAGGTAAGAGGCTAGACTTAAGCCATCTAAAAGTTTTTGGTTGTAAGGCCATGGTCCATATATCGAAGCAGCAACGTCGCAAATGGGACCCCAAATCAGAAGCTTTAATCTTTGTCGGCTACTGCGAAGAAACCAAAGGCTACAGGCTAATCCGACCAAACTCAAAGAAATTAGTAAAAAGCCGTGATGTGGTTTTTATTGAAAAGGAGGGATCAACCGAGGAAGCAGGGGCAGCGGGGTCAAGTGGGTTCGTGCTGGGCTCTCTGGGGGAATCTCTGCGAAATGCCGATGAGGTGGGGGGGCGCAACTGGTGATGGGGTTGTCGATGAAGAGTCGAACA
Source organism: Ctenicera cuprea (assembly GCA_958336395.1). Taxonomy (NCBI): domain Eukaryota; kingdom Metazoa; phylum Arthropoda; class Insecta; order Coleoptera; family Elateridae; genus Ctenicera; species Ctenicera cuprea. The sequence goes on from OY284493.1 coordinate 20,605,572, forward strand.
CATCTGATGATGAGGTTTCGGTCGCTGGGGGTAAAGGTGGTGAAGCTCCAGTTGATGTCAGCCAAGATGCAGATGCAGATGATGACTCAGATTTCATACCACATAATGTGCGACAGTCTTCAGAAGAAACGATGGCAGAAGCTGATGATAACCTTCGATCCGAAAGACAGCCGAAACCAAAGAAAATGGACGATTACGTTGTATATTCCGTTCAAGAGTGTGACCTAGGTGATCCTTTAACTGTCAGTGAAGCACTGAAGAGGTACGATGGAGAATTTTGGAAAAAAGCTATGTTAGAAGAGTATAATTCTCTTATAGATAATGACACATGGGTTCTTACTGAATTGCCCCCAAACAGGAAACCAATTGACTGTAAATAGATTTTTAAAACCAAACGAGATGCTGATGGAAAAATTCAGCGGTATAAATCTCGTCTTGTAATAAAAGGATGTGCTCAAAGGAAAGGTATTGACTATGAAGAAACCTACGCACCGGTAGTCAGATACAGTTCGATCAGATATTTAATAGCTTTAGCAGCAAAATATGTTCTTGACATTGAGCAGATGGATGCCGTAACCGCTTTTTTGCAAGGAGAAATTGACGAAGAGGTGTACATGGTTCAACCTAAAGAATTTTGTGAAGGAACCAAAGTCTGCCGATTAAAGAAAGCAATATACGGTTTAAAGCAAGCAAGTAGGCAGTGGAACAAAAAATTGGACTTAGCCATAAAGGAAATAGGATTGAAACAATCTAAGGCAGATCCTTGTATCTACTATAAAATTTCAGGTCGAAATATGTTGTTTGTAGCAGCGTACGTTGATGATCTGCTAATTTTTTCTAACGATTCAAAGGCAAAGGAGAAATTGAAGTGTAACCTTAAAAATCGTTTTAAAATGAAGGATATGGGAGAAGCAAATTATTGCGTGGGACTCCGAATTACACGAGATCGTAAAAATGGCAAAATTTACTTAGATCAACAAAGGCACATTGAAGAATTTTTGGCTAAATTCAATATGGCTGAATGTAAATCCGCAATCACTCCAGCTGATGTAAATCAAAAGTTGACCAAGGACATGTCACCTAAAAATGACTCGGAACTTGAAGAAATGTCCAAGGTACCTTACCAAGAAGCAGTTGGAAGCATTTTGTACGTTTCCCAAGGTACTAGGCCTGATATAGCATATGCTATAAGCACTGTCAGTAAATACAACAACAAAGCTGGTAAAGCACATTGGAAGGCAGTAAAGAGAATCTTACGTTACTGGAAAGGAACAGCTACAGCAAAATTGGAATTTTCAAGAAATGCTGATTCAAATGTAACAGGCTATTGTGATGCTGATTGGGCAAGTGACACCGATGAAAGGCGCTCCTGCACAGGGTATGTGTTTATGTTACAGGGTGGTGCAATAACGTGGAATTGCAAACGACAGCCAACCATAACATTATCAACAACAGAGGCAGAGTATATGGCTATATCCTACACAACCCAAGAAGCTTTGTGGTTGAAGCAGTTCAAACGAGAATTCTGGCCGGCCACACCTGAGAAGCCAACAATCATTAATTGTTACAATAAAAGTGCTATAAATCTCGCCTCAACAGATGGCTATCATGCTAGAACAAAGCATAGTGACGTTAGACATCATTTTGTTCGTCAAAAGTTAGTGGACGGTAGTATTAAAATTAATCATCTTAGTACTGATACAATGATCGCAGATGTTTTAACGAAGGCATTGTTCGCCAATAAGCACAATTTTTGTTCAAGTCATATGGGTCTTAGTGTACTTTAGAAACCTATGTTCTAGTGGGGATGTTGGGAATAAGAGAACATATTGTTAACACATCTTTAGTGTTAGTTAGTTACATTTCTAGTGTAATATTGAGTGTGGCATTAGTGTCTCTGTACTTCACTAGAATAAAGTTGTCGTAGTCACAAACAGAGCTCTGCTAATTATTTTCTAACGCTTTAAGCACTTGCTTTTTACATTTCATCAAATGGAAGGTTATAATTATAAAATTTACACTTTTGCAAATACGATAAGTTTTAAAACGGGAAAGTTCACTCAAAGTTCACACTTCAGCTTTTTTTAAATAGATCCAAAAGTAAAAATTATATTACTGATAAAAAACCTTTCATTATTATCATACAAAAATATTCAATATTTTTTTGGACATTAATTTCACACTAGTAATTATTGTTGAATATCAATATTAAAGCTCCAATTTGTATGTAACCAAGAATTTTTTTATTGACAAATTCAGAATTTGTTTAGTCAACTCAAAAACGATGTCAATTTTTTTGCTTCTCAAACATTCACATCGTTGTTTCATATATATCATATATATTTCAGTTGTTTCTGCAATTAATAAATATATTTGCATGTTACATATTGTAGACTTATTTAACTTATAACACGAAAAATGTAAGGGACATAAAATTGCAATTCGAACGTTATTAAAGAATGTAATTGTCTATAATAGGTAACCTGTTGCTTATTTAAAATAATATGTACATTGCAATACTTATTTAATATAATAATATGAACAATTTTGTTTAAAACAAAAAAGCTGCTTACAGAAATTTACCTTTTAAAAACCGCCGCACTGCGTTCATGATATTAGTTCACATCCTTTAATGAAATATTAACAGCAGTTTTTTTTCAACAAAAATTATTTAAATAGTACTATTTATTTACTCATTTAAAGTACTACAAATAGCTATTTGAAATATTCAATCTTTTTTTTTCAACGAAAATGCGCAATTCAGGATGTTATGCAACACAACATTCACCTAATAGAATTCATGGTACCATTACATAAAATTTAAATTAAATATTTACTTGCGGTAATTGTGTCAAGAGTTAAAAATATTGTTCACATGTACTATAACTAACAAAAAAGTTTGCGAAACACTGTCTCCTTAAAATGTATTACGATGAATTATTGTTACATAAATTTAATACAAACATTTATTGCTTGCAGTTGTTAGGTAATATTTACAAGTATATTCTTCGGGGCTTTCGCGTTTTTTCTCGAACTGCGAGTATTACAATTTACTTTCGGCTTAAACCGCGCAGTCATTTGGGAACTACACCCAGCATAATCAGGTAAGGACCGACCTATAGCTTGTCTGCCTTTACAAGCATTTGCTCTAAAAGTTTGAGGGATAGTTGTTCGTGCGTATTGCTTGACTAAACAGGACCGTGTTTTTAGATTACTTTATATAGCAACCTACGTATTTTTTGCATTCATTGGATAGGTTCTTTTTATTGGTATAAACCTTGCATACGTTTTTCAATATAAACGCAATGCACTTTTTTATATTAGCAGGCCTTAAATTCAAAGAACGGCCCTATTTTCTAGTTTTCTAGGTTTTAAGATTGCAAATCTAGTAGGTATTAAATCAAGTAGGCTGCGGTGAGCCCAGCAAGAAGATTTGATTGGAAGTGAATTGAAGGCTGTCACATAGCGCTCTATTATCCGCCGTAGCGTGTAAACAATCTTTTTTACTGGCACCGAAAACTGTACTGGCCAACTGCACAGCAGTTCATGCTAATATGCGCCTTATATAATTGACGCGTATAGATGCCGCTTCTGGTAGCCGTGACACAGGTAGAAGGGATCCGGTTTCAGTATAAAGCGATATTATAATTTGACCCTCATCACTGGCATCTTGCTTATTGTTATTATAAGACATAGAGATTCGGCTAAATCAAAATATACACAAAAAACAAAAACAAAACACTTTTTGTTGTTTGGAGTCATCTTCTTTATTAACCAAACTACCCAATATGGCGGTAGAGAAAAAATAATCGTACTGAAACATCTACAACTACAATTTAAAATCTACTTTATTAGTAATTTGACAGCAAATTCTTATTTACTTTTAAATTTTACCGTCGTCAGTGTTCTAAGGTAACTCTGGTTATAACGGAAATCTCACAAAATGTTATAAACTACCATTATAGACAAGATGCTGCAAGCTTTTCAAAAAAGTCATCAATATATGGATTTCCTCCAAGTACGTTAATTTCCTCAAAAATCATACGTCGAAGTTCTGCTATTTTATTTCTTGTATATTCAAAACTGCCACAAGCGTCAATATGAGAAAGACATCGCTTCTTTAGCTCAATGTCGGTAGTTCGTTGACGTAAAATATCTGTAGCTGGTTAAGAAAATATTTCTAATAAAACTATGCTGTAACAGAAACATGTGAAACACACAGGGTGTTTCGTCTTACTGGTCACCTATATTATATTTAAACATAAGTTGTTAACTTATGTATATTTAATTGCGCAACATTTATTTTGCCCATAGGCAAAGTTCGGACTTTTAGTTTCAAAATGCCAAAAAATTTCGTTAAAATTTAATAAGTAAACAAAACCCATAGGCGTACTCAAATCCAATAAAAAGTGAAACGATTTTGCAAAGTTGTACAACTACAACAGCAATATTTGAGATACATCGTTTCGTTCAGTGTTACTTTATTATTGAGCTAGGCCATAGAGGTTGTGCACTACGTATCTTGAAATGGAGGAAAAATGAAGCGTCGTGAAATGAGGGAAGAAATGGTATTAGATGAAGAAAGTAGATAATATAAAATGACATATTCATAAAATTGTTTTGTGTAGTACTTTTAAAAACCTCTAACCATTCATATTCTATGCTTATGAACCCTGTTTTATTTTATTTTGCTATTACACAAACATCAATTCTAGCGGACCAAATAAATAATAAGTAACTAATCGAGCTCACGTAAGGTCAAACATAAAGGCGTGATACTGTAATAATTCGTGTAAATTTGCATAGAAGCGACAACTATAGATTTACAGGAATTAGGCGAGAATTTATTATTAATTTATTGCCTCATACTTTCAATACTGACTAAATACTACACTAAAAGTCCGGACATGCTACCAAGCATACACTAGAGCAAATAGTTCACAATTAGATATTTACCGGTGGGGAAGGGCAAATTATATGAAATATTTTATAAGTAGTGGCCTAAAATGCGAAAGTAGGCAGCCTAAGCACATACAGTATTTTCGCCGTGAATTGGCGCACTTTAGGTAAAAAAACTTAGTAAGTGACGTTGGTTATAGATACTTGTAATACCTACTTACCTGTTATAGCGCTGTAAGTAAGCAACGTCGCTTAGTAAGTTTTTCTACGTGAAATGTGCCAATTGACGACGAAAATACTATACATTAATATTTCTGTTAAGCGGTATAAGTAATACGTCACCTTTTCCAGCTCTAACAGTGTCTCATCTTCATCATTATTTATCGCAACTGCCGAAAAAAGAAGTTAACACTCCTTTCCTCATTTACGCCATGAGGAAATACAGATACAAGAAGTAAACATTTCTATTAATTATTATTCGATTTCGAAGATCTAAATAAAGATTGTATTTATGATTACATACTTTGGAAGTTTCAGGCTTATGCCTTTATACGAAAGTAATAAGTTATTCTTATTTTGTCTACTAAACTATGCAGGTAGAATAAGATAACCTCTATTATAGTTATTGAAGTGAAACGTCTTTGCCGGCGGGTGCAACATTCGAACGTAACGTAACGTAACGAAATGTAACGTTTCGTTACTTTGCGGTGTCAAGCTTATACAATCATCCGATTTGTATAAAAATTGGTATTTGATGGGTTTTGGGGCTGCTGATGAGAACACGCTAAGAAGTTTCACTTAGAACTTCCATGCTCCGCACACACTTCTTTTTTTATATAAGTAAGGATACCCATGATTAATTTGCCTTGTTTTGGACAACTGTTAATAGCATGAACTATGGGAAATCCAAATTTTCCTTCGGTTATATCTTCACAGAAGCCCTTGCTGTTAAAAAACTGAAAAAAACCATACTTAATAATTTCACAACTCAATGTTTATTGTAACTTACGACTTCACTATTTAAATTTTGATAATCATCATTAATTTGAAAATACAGTCCACTGTAAATTAAAAATTTATTTACATCTTTTCCATTTGCAGTAAACAACTCCATGAGATTTTTTGCTGCTTGAAATACACCGCCGGTTTCTGCATCAAAAGAAAGAAAACTATAATATTGAAAAGATATTACCAACACGCTATGTGGGTTAGAACATAAATATCGAAGTAAAACAGATAAAAGCAATCTTACAAAGAAGTACCAAATATATGTTAATTTTTATTTTGCCTTACTTCCAGTATAACAATGTATTCATTTCAGGAAAATTCCCGATCTCTAATTTTACTGAAAAAAATATGTTTTGAGCTAAATAAACCTAAAATTTTAGAAACTGTCTGTCTGTAAGCAGGTGGATAGATTTAAAAAACAGAAAAAATAAATCGTTTCCTGTTAAACTAAGAAATTCGATTTCTTTACCCATTTTGCGAAACTTAGTAAGTGTTTCAATTATTTTTACTTTCGCAGACATGCAGGATGTATGGAATTTTTAATATTAGAGTGCAGCCTAATACAGGACCCTAAGACAAATCAATTTTTTCTTAACTCTCTAGCTTCAATATGAAGGAAATTGTAATTTTTGAAATTTTTTATTAAACAACCGTTACCCAAAAATGACGTTGTAGATAAACATAAAAGCTGGTATAGTAATGGCCTTAATACAACACACTGTAAAGTGCAAAATATAATAAGAGAGTGAAAAATGTTCTAAATTTCAAAAATGTTCTATATTTTCAAATGATTGTTATTCTTACCCTCGGTCATTGTAATATTAGAAGTTAGAGCTAAAAATTCTTGAAACGTTTCGTGCCTTGTTCGGTCACTTTATTCAATCAGTCAATATGTCGAAATGAAAGTTACTTCACAGTGGTGGTAGACCTTCTCCGTGTATAAAGCAACTTTAATTTCGACATATTGACTGATTAAATAAAGGGAGTATTAATTGTAAAAAAACTTTTGGTTTCTACTACCTGGTACCCTTACAACAAAGGTTTGATTGCGAGTTTACCATGCTAGAGTATAGAGAATAGTATGCTACTGCGCATAGTTTAAGAGCCACTGTGTGACGTCATCAAATGTAAAAACAACGTAAAATTAAAAATTCATTCGCGGCAGTGCATTTCAATCGTTTGCACAAGATATAAATAGAATAATGTCATGCTATATTACCGAAAAATAAGACAATTCTTAAGATATGTACAGGTAAAGGCAATCATTGGACAAACAGACATTCATCAAACTATCTTTGTTCCTACATTTATAAAATAAATACAGGTATTTCAAGCTTACGTGCAGCTATAAGATGAAATAAAATCATAAACTTAATGAATTGGAACTGAATTCGGGAGTACTTGTGAACGCCATGCAATTTTATGGGCTAGCACACACTGTAGTTATGGTTATCCTTCATACTTCCCTTGGAATCCCCCGACTTTCCAACTTCTTTAGCATTTTACCGACTTCTCCTGGACTTCTCCGACTTCCGTTGGACTTCGTCAACTTCTCTTGAACTTCCCGGTCCCCGAGACTTCCTCTAACGCGTACATCAAACTTCCCCTGCCGATTTATTTCTTGTATTTTTCCATTTTTACTTTTATATGTTTTTAGTGTCGGAAAGTACTAATTTAATGACAATTTTCTAAATCGAGAGTTTGACGGAAATACACGGTTTGGGCCTCCAGGAACTCAAAAAAATCTGTTTGTTAAAAATGTCTGTCTGTAGGAAGGTGGGTGGGTGGGTTTGTATGTGGGTGTGTCGTGCATTATAACTATCGAACGGATAGTCTGATATCGATGAGCTTTGGAATCTGGACGCTATCAAAAGTTCACTGAAAAATTAAGATTTTAAAAATAATCCGATACCGTAAGCGGAAGTAGCATTTTTTTTTCGACAAATTTGTATAAATTTGGAAATGAAATCTGATAGCAGACTTAGGGCAAATCCAACGCTTATTTTTTGAACTCTATAGCTTTAAAATGGCGGTTGCTACGAAATTTTCTAATTTCGGAGATGTTCAAAAAAATGTTACTTAAAAACTGTCCACACGATTTGTTTTTGATTTTGTAAACTCATAGAGCTTAAGATTACCCAAAATTTGGTCTTTCTTACGGCTTGCTAATTTCTCTCTGACGTCTTGTATCAATTTTTGAAAATTTGAGTTTTAACGCCTATTTATAAATTTAATATTAATGTGTTTCTTTATAAAAAACATACTGCTCAAAAACTGGCAGCGCGTGTTTTTTTTTAATTTTCTAGACTTATCGAGCTATGGGTTAGCTACAATTTGGATCGTGTCTGTTTGCTGACTTCTTTTTGACACCTTCTAAATTTTTGAAAATCGAAAGATTGTAAACCCTTACTAATTAGTTATCATGATGAAATGTAATTAAAAAAATAAAAATTCTTTGGAAAACTAAAATATATCACATTGGATGTACCTATGCTCATAATAATATAATGTTCAATAAACGAAAAATTAATTTAGGTAGATGTGTAATTTAATGCCTATTTTTTGTCTTAATACTATTATAGTTAGATCAATTATTTGCATAGCACTTTATAATAAAGTATATAAAGTAAACGAAACTTACTCTAAACACTAAGCTGTTGACAAATTGCAAGCACCTAGCATCTACAACATTGACATGACATTTGAAATTGACAGAAGTATACATACTGCGCATGCGCACTAAAGTAATACAGAGATTCTCAACAAGTTTTTACACTTGCGCAGAACTTGACGAAATTTGGCCCATGAAACGGCGTTGTACGTATCATGCGAGGTCACAAGCATTATATAATATTATGACTAGAATACAGGTTATCAAATATCTATAAAAACTTTATGGTAATTATGTATGGGAGATTCCAAGAGAAGTGCTTTTCCTATTGTTACCCAATGCTATCTTACATATATTCTATTCCAAAATACGTACTTCTAGAAACCATTTGAAGATATTCTTCTTCCGTTGGACAAATAAAATTCTCCCGCCAGTATAATTCCATTCCTTGACCTGCTACTATGGCCAGCATTGATTCTAAAGCCACTTTAACTGCCTAAAAGTAATATTGACTGTTTGAATTGAATTTCATATCATAAAAAAAATAATCTACAGTTAATTTACCTCGGGATGGTTTAAGGCGAAAATCTTATTTAAATTAATGCACCCAATAAAATTAGCAGTATTAATTGTATTTGCAACGCCAAAGATTGTATGAGCCGTTGGAATACCTCGTCTTAAAGATGAATTATCCTGTATATCATCAATTCTGCAAAGGAAATGTGGTTTTTAAATTAATTTTCTAACTGCAACAGAATAACAATTTACAAAAGGGTAAAGTTGTGAAGATTAAAAGTTATATCTATAATTATTTCCAATTTTTCTTGAGGAATATCTGACCAGTGATTAAGCGCTTGGATAAGAGTTTGTCTGATATTTTTACCGGGATTAGAAATAAGATGGTTGAAAGGCCTGACAAGTTCCTGTAAATATAAATTAATCAAAACAAGTCCTATAAATAGACCCGGCGTGGCAGTTTTATTAAAGCAAAACCTTATCCAAACGGTTGATGATCTCTTGCTCGTCCTGTGATTCATAGCGGGATTTCATATCATCCTTGAGGATATTCGATTTAGGATTGTGTATGGTGAAATATTCAATTTTTTCATGTATGTTTTCCATGATGTATGCTCTTCGTTAACATCGGATTAACTAAAATAATAATATAGTAATAATAACTCGTTCAATCGTAAAAAGAAATTACTTCTAGCAGGTGAGGTTTCGGAAAAATTAACTTAAAAAACGAATAAAAAATATTACGCATAATAACGAATAGGTACACTATTGCATTACAATTAGAATGTTTTTCTCTTCAATTTCTGTTTGTATGGGGTTGTGGATTGTTTTGATATTAGTGTCCAGCTGTAATCAGCAAGCATTTTGCTGTTCCACTTCCCTTGCTAACGTTTTTCGATTGTGGCAATGCAATGTCTTGATAAAACCGTTCTCCGTGCTCATCACTATACTCTGCTGTCTTGGTGGCCATTGTTTAACAATATAATGAGAATTTTTTCATTCTTATGCATGCATTTTTCTGCATTGTGTTCATAGCCTAATGCAAACATTAAATTGTCAATATTATTGCAGAAGGAAAGACCCTCTTCAGTTGAGAAATACTGTGACAATTTTTTGTTACGATTGCGATATACTGAAATACGCGTACTTAAAGCTAACAACTTCTTTCTTTGTAATATTGATCTTAGTATCTCTGCTTGAGTATTTGATAAATTCAAATCTCGAACCGTGTCATTTAGTTCTAATTGAGTTATTAAAAGAGGTTTGTTTTCTTGAGATGGTAAAAATTCCCTATCATTGTTTAACAGTTCTTTAGTTGTTCTTTCTGTTTCTGTATCACATTGTTCTTCTTTCAAAACGTTTGGACATGTTAGTACTTGAAAGACTGTTAAATGAGGTACTGGACGAGTAGCAGAAGGCAAACTGGGATAAGAAATGTTTTTCTTATTTTTGCCAGAGAACCCGAAAATTTTAGTGCAGCAAAAGTAGCAGTTCGTCGTATGGTTCAGTTGCTCATGCCAAATCATAGAAACCGCAAACGGGATAGCAGCGCTCTTACCATTTAACGAGCTTTTTAGAGTAACAGCACATCGCGCACAGCAAGTTTTAGGAGTCTAAGATTTGTTTTGATTTTTAATTTTAACACCAAAGTAGTAGTAGTAGTACGCTTTTACTATTGTAGATGTAATATTTCACTTAAGCTGCTGAAAAGTTAATTTTCCGCAAACATAACAAAAACTGTTCAGATCATTTATACACTTACGAGACATTGTCAATATTAAAAACACAACTGAATATCACAAACTGACTCAATTCAATTTTAATACTTGTAATAATCTTTCTGTGCCTTCTTATATACCCGCATAATCGCATATCTACAAATTTGCAAAATATGGTTGGTTTAAAAACAAAGATGGGCGTGGGTTGCGGTTGTGAAGTAGAAAACGTTCCAAAACTTGTTCAGACCTGTTCAAACAAGTCGGGCAACACAAGATTTCATTTAGTATTTAACTGTTCCTTATCGCACTACTAACAACAAGAAAAATCACACCTTCGTACTAAGACCTTTAATTCAATAATAAAACTCTCAGTATACAAACATTGGTACATCGAGAACAGACCACACCACTTAAAACCCAGAATCTAACTAACTTCTCAAACTCAAAACTTTAATATGCGCAAGCGCTATTATTGTCAACTTAGCAACATTACATTTCTTCCCCCCAAAAATAATAACATTTACATTTCCAATTTCTCTGGAGGTTTTGTTTTATAACCCGTTTAGGTCTATTGGTTACTAACAAGGAAGTTTCTGGAGAACCCAAGGGAGAATCTCCACTTGAAATACTTTCAAAACTTTCATCAATTTCAATTTGCGACTAATCAGAAGCCTCCTGTTAACTGGCCTTTACAAAATTTTACCTTCCTTCTTCCTCGTGCATTTGCAACTTGTTTTTGTTGATTTTTGAGAACAGTTTTTCTGAGGTCAGTATCAGAAAAAGAAGTTGATAATTTATTTTCGGTAGGTAATAATAAATCGAGTCTTGTTCGCAGTTTTCTTCCTAAACATAATTTTGCTGGCGTCTCACCTGTAGTACAGTGAACTGAATTTCGATAATCTATTGAAAATCGTTGTTTTTGAATTTCTATATTTCTTTTATACGGTCCGATTTTCAAAATATAACTTTTTATAGTACGTACCGCATTCTCAGCCGCTCCGTTTGTGGAAGGACTATAAGGACTCGTAGTCTTGTGCTTTATTCAATTATTTTTCATAAATTCCTTGAATTTATGAGAAACCAGCTGAGGTCCATTATCTGAAACTAGCATTTTTGGAAGACCAAATCGTGAAAACTTTTCTCTTAATTTTGTTATTGTTTCTTCGGTAGTAATGTTTTTCATCAAAAATACTTCAATCCATTTTGAATATGCATCGATAATTATTAAGTAAGTTTTACCACCTATTGGTCCCAGGAAGTCTATGTGTACCCGCTTTTTCGGTTTTGCTACATAGTGTTTTTATGTCGATCGGTATGTCTCCACACTATGTAATTAGGTAAGTATACTTCTGATCTTCCACGTCTTCTAAATCTTTAAGTGGAAGCCTTGAAATCATGTCTGCGATATTTTTGTGTGACTTACAAATATCCACTTTATAATCGTACCCAGATAAAAACACAGCATAACGCTGTAATCGATTTGCAGCCATTACTGGTATGCCCTTTTCATCGCCGAAAATGGCTTTAAGAGACAAGTTGTCTGTAACCAAAATAAAACTGCGACCGTATACGTATTGATTAAACTTTTTTACACCAAATGTCGATGCTTCCTTGTCAATTTGAGAATATTTCTTTTCCGATTCCGATAAGGTGCGCGATGCAAAGCTAATAGGTTTTTCTGTCCCATTTTGAAAAACTTGCATTAGAACTGCTGCTAAGCCATAACTAGACGCGTCGCAATAAAGTTTAAGTTGTAACTTTGGGTTATAATGTACCAAAACTTCCTCGGATGCGACAACTTCTTTCATTTTGCGAAAAGATCTTTCACATTCTGTAGACCACAAAAATTTTGTGTCTTTTTTCAGCAGTTCATGTAAAGGATGTAACAAGGTAGCTTTATCAGGTATAAAACGGTCATAAAAATTTATAAATCCCAGTACTGACTTTAATTCAGATACATTCGTCGGTGGAGGAGCCTCTAAAATCGCTTTAACCTTGTCTGGGGATTTATGTAAACCTGCCTTGTCGATAATATATCCCAAATAAGCCACTGACTATTGAAAAAAATTACATTTTTCTGTTTAAGTCGAAAACCGAATTCTTGTAATCTGCTAAGTACTTTTTCTAATCTGTGAACGTGTTTTGTCTGCGTTGAGCCAGTAACAAGCACGTCATCTAAAAAACAGATGGTCCCCGGCAGCCCCTGCAAAACTCGCTCCATAATTTGTTGAAATAATGACGGTAGATTTGCAAGTCCATACGGTGCTCGATTATATGTATACATACAGTCCGCGATGTGTGCTAATAGTGGTTAATTTCTTTGAGTTATCAGTCAGCATTATTTGTTGATAAGCCATGGAAAAATCAATTTTCGAAACAGTTTCAACCCCCTGTAATTGTGTAAATAAATCTTCAATACGCGGTAAAGGGTATTTTTCTTGTTTGAGCACGGGGTTAACAGTGATTCTGTAGTCCGCACAAATTCGAATTGATCCATCCGGTTTTAAAACGGGAACAATAGGGGTGCTCCACTCACTATATGTATTATCAATAACTTACAGCTCCCGACAACGCTTCGGAAAAGCAACATCATAGCCATACTGAAATCAGGAAAACCAGGGGATTTACCAGATAGCTATCGCCCAATTGCGCTGCTGTGTACAACATATAAAATAATTTAAGAGCGCATCTTCCACGAAATTAATAAATCCATCCCGCCGGAACAAGCTGGATTTAGACCTAACAGAAGTTGCTGCGACCAGGTTCTTGCTCTCACTACTCATATAGAGGCAGGTTACCAAAAACGACTAAAAACGGCAAAGACCTTTATAGACCTCACATCAGCATATGACACTGTATGGAAACATGGCCTCTTAATAAAACTGTACAACATAATACCATGTAAACGTCTCATGCGGTTCATCAACATGCTTCTCAGTGACCGACTGATCAAAGTAACATTAGCAGGAGTCACTAGTAAAACCAAGAAACTGCACAATGGCCTACCTCAAGGTTCCGTCCTCGCCCCACTCCTGTTTAATATCTACACTATGGATTACCCCACTACCATTTCTAAGAAATATACATATACGCAGATGATATTGCTCTATTATGTCAGAACAAAGATATAGAAAGTGCTCAGGAAACCATAAGCAGAGATTTGGAGGTCATGGACTAACAAATGGGGTCTCCGCCCAAACCCGTCAAAGACAGAGATCATAGCCTTCCATCTCAACAACAAACAATCAAATCAGAGACTACACGTTACGTTCAGAAATACAACCCTAACTCATAGCAACACACCAAAGTATCTAGGGGTAACACTTGATAGAGCGCTGACATACAAACCCCCTCATACGAAAGCTAGTGGGAACGTCCTGGGGCTCAGATGCCGAAACAGTTAGAACTGCTACACTAGCCCTAGTTTACTCCACAGCGGAATACTGCGCACCGGTGTGGATGAAAAGCTCACATGCAAGGAAAGTTGACGTCCAATTAAACCAAGCCATGCGCATCGTCTCTGGGAGTGTGAAAAATACTCCCCTTCCGTGGCTGCTCGTACTAACTAACATCGCACCCCCAGAACATAGAAGATCAGCTGCGGCACACAGGCTATCCCTGAAATTGGACATAGACCAACAACTACCCATACACGGTGACTTGCTTATAAACAGAAATCGCCTGAAATCAAGAAAGCCCTTCTGGATGACCCGGAATGAGCTACAACAACGAAATTTTACAATAGATGAAGAGTGGCGAAACAGCTGGGAAACATTTACTGCCCCCCAGAAGCATCTGATCCTCGATCCTACCCAGAAACTCCCCGGTTTCAACTTAAATAGAAAATCCTGGTGCACCCTGAACCGCATCCGCACCGAACATGGAAGACCTTAATGCATAAATGGGGCATCAGAGATTCAACCGAATGTAGCTGCGGACATCCGATTCAAACAATCCACCACATTGTAAGCGAGTGTCCTGAAACCGCTTACGACGGACCTATCGAGGATATCCACCAACTTAGCCCTCCTAGATTGGAATGGCTACTAGGAAGGGCACCAGCGCTGTGATGTGTGCACATGAGGATATATTTGCTTGTTGTACACTTATTTTGAACTGTTTTGTGACGCATATGTTTTGTATCTGTCGGTGCTCTGTGTTGTCTTGTTGCATATGTTGTGGGTTTTGTCTTTTTGTGATTATGTGTTGATGTCGTGCGCTGTATGTTGTCTACATTGTGGGGGTCTGGCCTCCATACGAAATATATATATTGGCGTTAAAATTTTTAGTTGCATTAATTTCCCTGAATCATTATCAACCTTTTCTTTTAAGGCAAATGGCAGTTGTCTAGGTTTGAAAAATTTGGGGATCGCATTCTCGACAGTATGTAATTCTATACTGCCACCATTAAACGTACCTAATCCATTCTTGAAAAGATCTCCAAATTTTTCAATTACATTAAACGTTACCTTCATGTTATCTAAACCTTTAATCATGAAATTTTCTTTCATAACAATGCCAAACTTATTCATAAAATCTCCACCCAAAATAGGCGGGCCACCACCATCAACAATAAAAACATTTAAATTATTACATTTGTTGTAATATTTAACAGAAAAATCAATTACCCCTAAAGGCTGAATTTTATTTCCAGTATAATTAACTAATACTGTGTTAGTTTCTTCTAATAACAAATTATAGAATTCATTTTCCCATAAATCTTTAGAAATTGCAGTTATAGCACTGCCTGTATCTAATTCCATTTCAATAAATTTGATATTTAAACAAACATTAAGCATAATTGGACAATTGTCCCCAGATCTTAAATTAAAAATTGACATTTCGTTTACAAAGTTTACATTATTTTGCTTACTTCTTTTATTATTTTTGCAAACTACAGCTAAATCTGCTGCTTTTGACGATGCAGGAATCGTTGTCCTTGATAAGCCCTGGGTGATGTTGGTTAAACAGCCGCTGTGCCGTTGCACCTGCGCTGATTGATGCCGCTGCTGGCCCGTTTTCCCAAAACTCGTACCCCGACTGCCAAATTTGTTAACTTCTTGTGGTTCCACTTTTATGCTGGCACGTATATGATCACTATTATTTACGTCCGCATTACCATTTAAATAACTCTTTGCTGCTTCGGTGTGACATGCTATTTTCACAGCATTTGCAAATGTTACTGTGTTTTCCTCCAATATAAGCTTTTCGAGCTGCGCTTCATACCGAAAACGAATTTATCGCGCAATGCAATTTCCAAACAATCACCAAAATTGCAATCGGCCGCAAGGTGTCTCACTCTCGCCGCCCACATGTGCATCGTTTCGTCTTTCTCTTGTTGCGCACTATAAAACCGCATTCGTTCACCCCATGTTGATTTACTTCCACCGAAGTACTTATCAAAGATGTCCGTCAAAAATTTGAAATTTTTAGATTCCGGTATGTCGGGCATTGTCAAATCAGAAATTAGTTTGAACGCATTCTCGCTCATACTTGTCAATAACATGCCCCTTTTCTTGTCTTCGTCTTTAATATTGTTCACCAGCAAAAATTGCTCCAATTGTGTACCGGCCATGAATTTATTTGAGGATCAAATTCGCGTGTTGCTCCAATTATTGCTGCCATTTTGTATTTTCTCGTCATTCACTTTTTCCTCGTCGCCAACTGTAATGTTCCTTATCGCACTACTAACAACAAGAAAAATCACACCTTCGTACTAACACCTTTAATTCAATAATAAAACTCTCAGTATACAAACGTTGGTACATCGAGAACAAACCACACCCAGAATCTAACCAACTTCTAAAATCAAAACTTTAATATGCGCAAGCGCTATTATTGTCAACTTAGCAACATTACAGGTAAAACAGAAAATGTCAAATCCTGTAAATAATTAATATATTTTAGGAGAAAACTATTATTGAAAATTTCTCAAAATTCTAACGCGGTAGAAAACATGTTTTCAGAATCAGTACCGGACCGGTGTAGGGGTAGTCAGTCCTATTCACTCCGGGTTTGGCTGATTGTTATTTTCCGGGGAGTAGTGGAGCTATTGAGCTTTTAACCACTATGCCTCCTCAGCTTACGCCAAACCCTTGGCATTACATTCACCCATCCGTTTGCTCATCCATTTATACTTTGAGAAAGATTCCAACCTCTCTAATGACTGCCGCGTTGTTAATGCGACATCCGGAACCACCTATTTGTGTGCTATTCCGAGAGCACGAGGTGCCGCGTTGACTCGCTTTTTGGACACCCATCCAAGTACTGACCAGGCAGAGCTATGCTTAACTTTGCTGATCGCACTCGAATGGTTGATCCAACCTCGCCAACTCGGGATTTCGTATGTATAGGTTTGCAACTATTGCGGCGACTACCAAATTATGAGAAAAAGTGCAGAAAACAAATTACATTTTGTTGCTCCGTGAGGAATTTGATACAAAAAATTGAAACATTGTCCAATGTTTCTAGGAAATATTAAACAAGCAAGTCTTGATTTACGCTATATTGGTATGAAGAAATATATGTCTCTATTATTATTAGTACTCCTTGGTTAGTGCTTTGTTGTGAACTAGTAAAAAAATTCAATATTCAAAACGGAAGCTAAACCTGTTTGTGGTATTATTTTTTTAAAGCGAATTTTTATAAATCAGTTGACGACTGATTGTCTGTGAGAGACGGTAGCGCAACGAGAAGTTGTAGAGCCTGGGTTCAAAATTCAGGTAGGGCCCCCATAACTCCCCCTCCCCTTACCTTTTTCAAACTTTTTGTACACACTTGATAATATTTTTATAAAACGCAAACACAATAACTAGGTACATAATAAAGGTCCATATAACGGAGAAACTATACAGTTCAGTTGTTTTTGACAGGTGATATCAGAGACGTCTTTTTAAATAGCAACATAAGACGTGTTAGGTACCGTTGAATAGAGCTTGTTTTCTCTTTTTATCTGTCTAAAAATTGTACAGAGTTGTATTAGAAAATTATTGAAAAAAAATAGTCAAAGTTATTGCATTTTAACAATTGACATTAAATTAAATGTTTAAAATGTTCACCATTTACTATTTGACAGTGTCCTAAGCGTTGTAAAAAATTAATTAATAAAGTATTTCTTAAGTACTCTGCTTCTATTTGCACCACCTCTTGCTGGATTCCGTTTTTTAGATGTTTTGCATTGTTTGGCCTTCGAGGGTAGACTTTGTTCTTCGGGTATTCTCATAGAAAGAAGTCGAAAGGTGTCAAATAGTAAGATTGAGCTGGCCAGTGGATTGCTCCCCCCTTTCCGATCCACCTATTCGGAAGCACTTCGTTTAAATATTGCCTGACAGGTAAAGCGTAATGGGGAGGTACGCCATCTTGCTGAAACCTTATGTCTTCATGCGGTATGCCCCGTTCATCCGTTTTTAGACTTTTTTCTGTGGGGATGCCTAAAGAATAAAGTCTACACTCGAAGGCCAAACAATGTAGAAGATCTAAAAAACGGAATCCAGCAAAAGGTGGCGCAAATAGAAGCAGAGTACTTAAGAACTATTTTAAATAAATTTTTACAACGTTTAGTACACTGTCAAATTGTCAATAGTGAACATTTTAAACATTTACTTTAATGCCAATTGTTAAAATGCAACAACTTTAAATTATTGTTTTTTCAGTAATTTTCTAATACAACCCTGTAAAAGTTTTAGATAAATAAAAAGAAAAAAAAACTCTATTCAACGATACCCAACACGTCCTATGTTGCCATTAAAAAAAACGTCTCTGATATCACCTTTCAAAAAAGAATGAACAAAAAAAATTGAAGAACGTCATACAATGTCCCGTAACTTAGATCGCTATACCTCTTAAAGGAGTTTATCTTAAAACTTATATTTAAAGCATTACAGCCATTATTCCATACTTTTTCTCCACCCTGTATAATATCACTTTATAATATAAAGACGCAGAAATAGAAAATCAAGATGAAGTTATGAAAATTTATTGTTTCTATAGCAACACCAACTGTTTACTTTTAATATTGCCTCTGAAAATGACATGTGAACATGTCAAAATACGTATAAGGCTAAAATAAAAAACCTGTTAAAGTTAAGAATGGTATTATTTACAACAAGTAAAATATTTAGAAACAGACAAAGACATAACTACACAGGGTTGTGGAAAACCCGTGTTTTTTTAAAGCCAACCCAACAACTTGTTTTAGGTTTTTGTGCGTTTTATCGGGTTTATCCGATGTTATAATTCGATGTATTTCATTATTTTTAAAATTTTTGTTTTTTAGGGGTTGCGGATATACTACACCGCGGTTTAGAGGTGTTCAAAAATGGAAAATTGTTATTTTAAAATTTTACTAGTGTTACCCCAGCACACAATGCACTGACAGACAGCGTTGACAGAACCGGCGAAATGACAAGTCACGTGATGCATTAGTTCCAATAATGACACGCGACGTTATTGTAGATGGCGCCCCAAGCGACGCGCGTCTAGCCGACCTTCATATATATTATAAATTAAAATAATTATTATTAAAAAATCGACGTAGAATAAAAATAAAAAATGTTTCATGTTCCATCTGTAGATAGAGACCATTCATTTAAAAAAAATGGTCTAAATTGGTGAAGCGGTAGCCGCTGGAGGAACCGGAGAAAAAAACCCTTTGTGCTTTTGTATATGTATGGATAGTAACCGGGGGTTTACTAAAGCACAACCGTCTTTGCGTAGAAGATGATGTAAAAAGGTTGTTTTTTTTATTTTTTTCAATTTTGTAGAGGTTGCCTAGCGGGTATACCCACAGAGTGGTTTAGAAGTGTCGTTAAAGACAGAGATGAGTCTCCTTGTATTTAATTTTTTCATTTTTTAGTGATGGGTTTTTTACTAGAGCAGATTTTGATTAGAAGTGGTTTTCAAAATTCGATGGTTCTTGTCATATTTAATTTTTTTATATTTTAGAGTTGGGGCGTAAAACAGTATGGTTCAGAAATGTAGATGGTTGTAAATGGTTCACACACATTAAAGGGTTGTTTGAAAAAGTTGTTGTTAAAAAGAGAATCATTTTGTTCATAAGTAAAAATTTTAATTTTTAAAGGTTGTAGGCATCAGGGGTGGTTTTGAGCAGTTGATTTTAAAAATATAAATAAAATTAGAAACTTTTTTAAACTCGCCTAATGTTAATAGACGAAATTGAAAATCTAAGTAAATATTAATGCAAAACAAATGTCATTTAAATGCATTCTTACCTTATAAACTCGACTTGGAGCTCACACGATACTGGTGCAGTTTTGAACGTCAGCTGTATTTAAGGAAAACCTGATATAAAAGAAAAATGACATTGGCCAGGCAAGTTTATCTTGTTAATAGTGATAAACCAATCAGCCTTGGAATATTTTAAACATTTTTTATTTCTAAAAACTGCTGCATATAGAAGTAACAATATTTTGGGATGGTTCAAAGCTGATTACAGCATTACTCAGTAATAATAACAATTATTGTATATGCTACGCCTGGATTGTGAAATTCTCCAGTTCATAAAATGGGCAGAATTCTGTCCATTTGGTTGTCTATTTCACGAACCGGGCAAACGTCGCTCTGATCACGAACACTAGCGTCTAGACCCTTGGACCTCAACCGATCCTGAATTGCGCAATTTGGCTCGCATATGTGCGAGTGTGATATTTACATCAACATTTGCATTGTTAAAGCCGATGTTTTTCATTGCTAATAAATTGCATTCAATAGAAAACAACAAATCCTTTTTTTTAATTTATTACCAGACTTGCGTGTTAGTATGCCGTCAATCAGTGAGTGAATGCGAATTTTTCTTCGTATTTTTTTATTTTTTCTTTAAAAATATAACTGCCCCTAACAAATAACCTCGCGTAAACAACAAAACGCAACAACAGTGTTTAAAAAAAACTATAAAATAAATAAAAATTTTGGTCCCAACCGAGATTCGACCCCACAACTACTTATGCAGTGAAAAAGCAGTATACCCGAACACGCCCGCATATCCATCTGTGCCACTACGAACTTGTGGTTTACACACATTCCAGCTGCATGCCGAGGAGGTGCGCAAGTCACGCGAGGTAGGATCGGCTGTAAGTCCAAGCGACTAGGCGTTATTATCACGAACTAGCCGGTTTGTATTATGAACTGGCCAGTTGCTACAATACAACAATTGCTTACAATTAGGTACTTCTATGGTAACTAATAACTTGTTTGGCTTGGTAGTTAGTAAGGAATTTTTTCAAATTTTTTACTAAAGAAAACTACTTATTTCGACAACTAACTTAAAGACCCCGAAAACGAGGCAACATTGTTCTAAAACAATGTCATATAATAGCAAATTACATTGGTCATGTACAATTAAAAAAGCAGTGGAGGTTTACTCCTGTCGGGGTTCGATCTGGAGAGTAGCTGCGCCGTACACGCACTTTTCAACTGAGCTACCTCGATGTTTATAGCAAACGTTGCAACATAAAACATATGCTGTTTTAATATTACAAAAATGCAGGGTACTCTAACTGTCGGGCCATATACACCGTCAATTAAATATGGTTTTGAAATGCGTTTTAAAAATTACCAAAATTTTAAAAAAATTAGCTTCACATTTATTATGGCTTCAAAACTTTAAAACTATTATAATAATCAAAATTTGTGCCATTCTCACAACTTGTTTTTTTAGTAAAATAATGTTACATTCACAAAATTAAAATATTGTGGCAGTCGCCATTTTTAACTGGTTTAGAGAAAAGGCATTGTATTTACCTTAAAATTTCCTATCGAGTCACATATTCAGATTTCCAAAATTCAGATTTTGAAAGAAATTAGACCAAGAAAAAGGTCCAACTACCCTTTTATGTGTTTTTTAAACCTTATTTCTCGATGAATTTGTGATATTTACCCCCTCCCCCCTTACTCACTACAGTAATTCGGGGGAATGGACGTACGAACGCACCAACCCATCTACGGACAGACTTTTTTCAAAAACTATTTTCGTCAAAATCTCGAAATCAAAGATTTTCATAAAAAACCTTTCTATTACCGAGGGTATTAGGAAAGAAAACCGACAAGTGAACAGAATCCACTAAGAAGATGTGAGAAAAAAGAAGACAACAAATAAAATTAATACTTATAACTATCCCAGAGAAAATATCAAATCGACAAAAATTATTATTAAATCATTTAATAGCCCTTAATAAGTATCATGTGATGTCAAAATATTTTTGAAAATATAAAAACTGGATATTATGGAAGTTTTTAAAAATGATTTCTCAAAAACTGTCAACATCTTTTTTAAACTTTGTGAGCCGATGGAGCTTGCCGTGAACTACAAATTTATTGTTTACTAATCTCCCATTTTTTTTGACGCCCTCTGAGAATTATTGAAGAATTTGAAATGTATTATCGATTTATTCAAATACTCAAACAGTTCAATACAATACACTATGGAAAGTAGTTTATTGCGATAAAAAATAATTTTAAACTATTTTAGAAAATAAGTGAAAATTTGATACTTTTTAATATCAACATCGCGTTTTCCAATTTAGGTGATTTTAACTACGCTTGTCAATTAACTCCAGTTAAAAGATATATTTTTCATGTTTTGCATGGCGACGCTCTTTTGTTGCGTGGTCGGTGTTACGGATGGGATTGTACGTTGGCTTGTACGTACAATCTCGTTGATATGCTCGAGCGCCAGATTTTATAATGGTGTTTACTTTTCGAACGGACTTTACTGGGCCCTATTAGAATTGCACTATTCCCCAGTCGATAGTCACGGTTCCCTGTATCTATAGTTGAAGACCAGAGTAACTGCAGTGCAGATAGCGGTCTCCGGGTGCCTAAATAGTTTTACTTACCAAAACCACTTGTGCTCAGATAATTTTCATAAACAAACAACTCATTAAATCATATATTGTTATATAAAGTAAAAGGTTAAATACAGTACAGGCACTATTAACAAACATAATTATCGCACGAAAAGCACAAGGTAAAACAAGCCAAACAAAATACGAAAGCGGTACGGTAGCAATACGGAGGCAATACGGTAGCATATACAATACGGTAGCAAGTAAGATACAGTAGTCTACGGTAGCAAAGTGTAGCAAATACCTAACCAAGCAGCAATGAACCGTTCTGGTGCAAACATCACTGAATTAAAAAATCACGGGGTAAGACAGATATAGCGGACAAACGGGATTGCGACAAATATTAAAAGAGAAAAGTACTGCTTCGAATCTAGCGTCCGCGACAGACAGAAACCAAGAAAGAAGAAAATTTACCTCGTCCGTGATAGATCAGAAATTCAGAAAGAAGGAGACAGAAGGTCTGCCTCGTGTCAAACGGCCGCGACATATTATGCGAATATTATTAATCGCACATATCGCTTGATACCGATTTTTGTAAAGATGAAAAAAAAGCGGAATCAATCTCGATCATAATATGATCTAAGGAATGAAGCCTTATGTACTATCGATAATATTGAACGCTGTTATTTTTAAACTCTGGCGACCACAAATTCTTCCTTCTGATGCAGATTTTTACATCACAATCTACTGAATTAAAGACACCTAACCCATTTAAATCAGCGCGCCCTGTATTCTTCAGCAAGAAGTACGTCGATTTACGATATCACCACGATATTTAAAACTACCGCATATTAGAAATCACAGTTTTAAATTTTACAGCGCTATTTTCCGTGTTTTTATTATGACAGACATAGTACGAATGCATACCACATATTTTAAATCTAACATTTTCAATTTCACTGCGCTATTTTTACCGTTTTTAATATTCGCCGATATTCTCGTGTTTTAATATGACAGTCATATTAAAAATGTTTACCACATATTTTATATCTAACTATTTCTAATTCACTGTAATATTTTTAACGTTTTTTTTAAACGGTGAAATTGGAAATGTACCTGATATTAGAAATGTAATATTTAGTGTTTTTGATATCACAGTCATAATAAAAATACACGTTTGAAATAAAACATTCCTTTTCACTGCGATACTTTTAACCTATAATATCACTGTCAAATTATAAATTTATATTAGAAATCCAACACTGGCCATTTTAATGCGATATTTTGAACATTTTTACTGATACAGTCATAATATACAAGTGTAAAACATTTTCTGTTAATTAATTATATTCTCTAATGTTAACGTCAGAAAATTGAAAGGCTAAACTATTAATTGCTACTACTTATACAATTTAAGATTTTCATGTCACCTTTTAGGTTATATTTGGAATTTTTGCTGATGCTTATATCAAAAACTAGTGTCTGTTATCTGAAATCGATTTCATATATCAGAAATGAATTTCTGATGTCTGATATTTATTTCAGATATCTGAAATTAGTTTCACACAATTTGAAAGAAAATCACAAAAAGTAAACAATTTTAATACTATTTTCACCTGTCTCATTAAAAAGTAAAAGGCGGGCTACAATTTGGTTTTTGTACACAACATTTAAATTTCACTGTGACGCATTTTGAATTTTTTGCCACTCGTGTCGTAATCTCACCCGTGTATTAATAGCCATTATATAAGAGATGCTTACACTATTTTTTTTAAATAGTTAATTTTAAAAAAATATTCATTAAAAAATG
This sequence comes from Ctenicera cuprea, assembly GCA_958336395.1. NCBI lineage: Eukaryota > Metazoa > Arthropoda > Insecta > Coleoptera > Elateridae > Ctenicera > Ctenicera cuprea. The sequence goes on from OY284493.1 coordinate 20,629,935, forward strand.
TATTTGAACATTATACTTAAAAAAACTCGAACTGTTTTTAGATCTTAACTGAGAAATGTCAACAACTCTTGCAACCATAGTTACCAAAAACAATCCTTTGCTGCTATTGGTCAGATTGGGTCATTTCATAATGAAAATATGTATCGAAATGGGTATCATTATAATATAGGCAACGCACACTTAATAAGTAAATTAAAACATGGGAGTAGAAAAAAAAATCTTACACTTTTTCTTAGAATACTTTATTAAACTTGCAAGAACTATACTTCCTGAAATATTGTTCTGTCTGGGTCAGGTATAGGTAGAGTGCTATTGATTGTCTTATATCTACATCGGTAGCGGCCGGTTGTCTTTGTGTAAAACCAATTTTAATACCGAAGAAGCATATTTTGTTTAAGTTCATATTGAGTGTGAATAATAAAATACTTTATTACTTCAACAATATTTAATTATTTTAACCTTATTATTATATTTTGTTTTCTTTTATTTAAAACATGGTTTGATAGACTTCAGTTTAAATTCAATGGAGATATTAGTGAATAAAAAAGACTCCGGTAGGTTAACGAAGCGTTTGCATTGTAATGAAACAATCCCATATTCGAGTCCGTTCTTGTCATGTGCGTTTGTCTCATTCAATAGAGCTGATTCAGAACATTCAGCAGTTTACCGCGAGTGAATTGAGAAATAATATAGTTAAAAACTACCAAAAAGTGTGTTAGTTTTACCTAAGACAATTTTTCAGTTTCCAGTTGCTACGCCACAAGTTTTCGTTATTTTTTAGTTTACTCTTGGTATAAATGCATAAAAAACAATTCAAAACTAGATTGCCCAAAATTTAATTTTCAATAGTAATACCACATAAGCTTTGAATTTATCGATAATTTTTTGCAGATCGACGAAAAGAGTGTAAATTTGGCAAGCAATAAAAACCCGACAGAGCGTAGCTCTGGAGGATTTTTACTTGCAAATTTGCACGATTTGAGTCGATCTGCAAGAAATGAGTTAATTAACCGAGAAAAATTCAAAAACTTAGTAATGGTAAATATATTATATGAATACAAAATTAACCATTGACGAGGTAACCATGAAGTAACTAGGTCGTAACTAGGCGTTGTCAAGGTAAACAACTGTAAATAACATTATTAAAATTATCGATCTAATTTCCATTTAGGGAGGTTAATTCTGCATTTTGATTAACTGTAATGTGCAAGAACAAAATTATCGCTATATTTACACCAAGAGGATAGTCTAAAATTATGGAAATTTCTTTTTAACAACTTTGAAAGACTGCTGTAGTAATCAAATATTTCAACTATATTGACTGATTAAGTTTAATAACCACTGTTCAGATCGAATTTATAGCAACTGAATATGTTTTCAAAAATTTAGTAGAATTTTACAAAATTTTAAACTTTTCAAAAACGAGAAAACTGATTTTTTGTCCAATATATTGTGATTTTAGTAAAAAAGAATAGGGCAACCACTAGAAATTAAATAGCAGGATATAAACATTAAATAGTTTTGTTATTAACATAAAAAAATATTTTACGATTTGATGATTTTGGTTTGCCGATAAAATAAAATAAAATTTTCTCAATTTAGCTATAGTTTGGTATTTTCTCTCTTTGCGTTTCTTTTCAGAGAGAATTATGATGAAAGAACTTCTTGTGGTATCTTAGGTTAAAAAAAACAAGGGTGACCAATTAACTTCGTACAACATTTTCAATTACATATAGCGTATTTGAAAAAAAATCGATCGTAATTAATTGTGTGCGAGATAGTCATAAGGAAAATATAACACGTGAACGTAATTTTTCCGTGATAAACTTGGGTTGATAAAAAAAACTCATGCTAGTTAAGTTAAGATAATTTCACTCAAGCTTTTCGTTCTGGAATGATCTTCTTAAACAGCATTTGCCAGCATCTGTATTACTCGTTATATCTATTACGAGAAACAACTAACTAGCAGCAGTATAAAACGACATTTTATATAGGTTTGTAACATGAGGACCAACACTGCGGCCTATTTATAAAAAATTAAATATTAAAATCAATTATATACATTCTAACATAATTTAAGAAGACGTTCTTATTGGTATCAAATATTATTATAATGCTTTCTAAAAGAAGGCGCTACAATCTTTTCAAAAAACTCTTCAATAAATGGATTTTCTCCAAGGTTGTCAATCTCCTCAAAAATGGCGTGTCTAAGTTGAATTATTTTCTTTCTTGTATACTCAAAGCTGCCACAACTTTCAATAAGAGAAAGACACTGTTTTTTCAGTTCTATATCGGTCGTTCGTTGACATAGTATATCTGTAATTTGTTAAGAAAAATTTCTAACTATGTAAATTTTTAATAATTTGTGTTGCATAACAATGACCTACTACAAATTATGCAAACGTGTACATAATTTTATATAAGGTGCTCATTTTATCGTGTCCGTTTATGTCTCTTTAACGTAGGCAACACACGTTGCAAGTCATAGGCTACCTTACTATTAAAATACAATTTTACAAATGAGAAATACAGTTTCTTGTAGATTAAAAGAAGCACCATCGTCTGGCATTTTATTATTAAAAAGATGTACAGTGAACTATACCCACAACAAACTGTTGTTCTTATTTATAAAAGTACATTTTAATAATGAAGCAACCCATGATACGCCACGTGTGTTGCATACTTAAAAGAGTCTAGAGGTTACACAATAAAATGGGCATCTTGTATAGAACGACTGCTAGACTAAAACTAAACTACGCACGTTATAGTATGCTGGTCTAATTTCTGATTTTTATTAAGTGTTATTTTTTGAGGCATTTATTCATTTTGTAGGTTTAAATAATGAGAAACCCTAAAATTTTGCGATTGACTCACAATGAGCAAACAAAAAACTAGATTTTAAAACTAATCACAAATAAGAGGTTTTCAAACTGTTTTTTTTTAAACTATAAGCTAGATGTTAAGAGGGTCTCAAATGTGGCTTTATTTTATATGTGACAACAGCTGATATTTACCAAAATGTCTAAATTCGAAAATTATTGTCAACATATAGGATGTTCCAAATTGCGTGGTAACTATGGGGATCTCGCTTATTTGAAGAAATACGACGATGGCTAAATTAGAAAAAAGTTGTGAAATTTTATGTTTACTAATAATCTGAAAAGAAATTAGAGCGATCTTGCTTAGTTTCTGAATACACTAAGAAAAACTGAAATTCTAGATTTTTTGTTTTCGGCTTATCTCATTTGTCATTTATATTACATATTTCTAGTTAAGGCATTATTAAGACACTTTTTCATGCTGAATCTAAATTTTTGTCAGATTTGATATACCTGTTACCATTGCTCATTTTCGACTGTCAACTTTTTTTCTTATTATGGTCGGCATTTTAAATTTTTTCATGTTTGAGTTTTTAATTATGATTTCAACAATGTCACACTTTGCATTTTGTTTAGGTTTTAAGCATTTTATAACAGAAAATAGAAAATTCATAAGTTTGCCATGGAAAAGCCACGTCATTTAATTTATTTTGATAAAATTCTAGTAGGCCATGAACTGATGGAAGTAAAACAAAACACTACTTTAACTACTTTGGCCTATAAATACATTAAATACGCCAACATTTCAAGAAACTTTGTTTTGAGCGTAGGCAACAGCTTATGTTATTTTTTACAAAAACAAATGGTTGACACAGTTACTAACACACAGATTAGAGAGTTTATTTTAGACGAGCTTCTGAGCATTTTTACAAAGGTGTCAAATGTTTTGAACATATATTTAATAATTGTTTGAATTAGTGCAGTTCTAGTGTTATCTGTTGTATTTATTTAACCTGTTATTCAAATTTGTTATGTCAGTTGCAAACATAAACACTGCAAGTGGAATTTTCAGTAAATAATGTATGTTAGAAAATTTGCCAGTCATTTGTTTTTATAGAAAATAAGATAACCTGCTGCCTACGCTCAAAACAAAGTTTGCTGAAATTTTCGCATACTTAATGTATCTAGCGGTCAAAGTAAATAAAAGTAGTGTTTTGTTTGGCATCCATCAGTTCATGGCCAACTAGAATTTTTTCAAATAAATTAAATGACGTGGTCTTTCCATGGCACTCTTATGAAATTTTTATTTTCTGTAATAAAATGCTCAAAACGTAAAGAAAATGCAAAATGTGACACATCGTTGAAATCAGAATTAAAAACTCTATTTAAATATAAAAAAAATTTAAATGCCGACCATAAGACAAAATAAAGTTGACAGTCGAAAATGAGCAATGATAACAGTTACACCAAATCTAAGCAAAAATTTAGATTCGGCATGATAAGTGTCTTAATAATGCGTTAACTAGAAATGTGTAACATAAATGATAAGTGAGTCATAGCCGAAAACAAAAAATCCAAAATTTCACTTTTCCAGTTCTTCCAGAAACTAAGCAAGATAAGTCTAATATCTTTTTAGATTATTAGTGGGCATAAAATTCCATAACTTTTCTCTAATTTAACCATCGTCGTATCTATTCAAACAAGCGAGATCCCCGTAGTTAACCCATCCTATACTAATTAATGTAAATCGTAACAACAATAATGTTTCTTACGTTTGAAATAATAAAAACAAAATTTGATGTATTTACATACAGCGTGTAGATTCGTGTTGGGGAACATAGGCAATGCCATGTGACAGAAAGAAAAATCATATACGCTTTTCTATAGACCAAGTCTGATGGGCGATAGAACATACATATGATTCTACATTCTGTAGAATAACTCAAAAGATGGCAGCACGTGAAGGCTGCCCATCATAAAGCTTCAATTTTGACTGTCACCGGGTTTGGCTCTGCTGCGCTCTAGTAGATAATATTTAAAGAGAAACCTCGCATTGCAATTAAATTCAATGCAGATTTATATCTTTGACAGCAATTGCAAATATATTGGTATTTAACTAAAGAGGTCCAAGTGGTACCGGTATTATTTTTGGGTTACATACACTAGAACCTTTGCACTCATACTCTTACGTGACCACAATAATCATTCCGTCAATTCAACACCTACATGCCATACCATGTACTATGAGATACATTGTTAGTTTGATTTAGTAAAAGGATACCTTTAATTAATTTGCCTTCTTTTGGGCAGCTGTTAATGGCATGAACCATGGGAAAACCATACTTTCCTTCTGTTAGATCTTCACAAAAGCCTTTGCCGTTGAAATACTGAAATAGGCGATATTTTATAAATCTGACACATAACGTACTCGGTAACTTACGATATCACTATTTAAATTTTGATAATCGTCATTAATTTGAAAGTAAAGTCCAATACACGTCAGCAGTTTTTCTACATTTTTATTATTTGAAGTAAACAATTTCATGAGATTGTTTGCCAAGAGAAATAATCCACCAGTTTCTGCAAAAAAAGAAAAGAGAATATATTATTGAAAGTAAACTATAAAGTTATATTACCAAGACTGTTTGGGAATTAATAAAAACACATTGAGGTCAGAAAATATCTTAAAGCAGTAAAATGCACGACATTGCTGCCTTGTAACATTTTTCTATGCTACTTTATACGTTTTCGGTTCCAAAACACACATACTTCTAGTAATCATTTGAAGATATTCTTCTTCCGTTGGACAAATGAAGTTATCCCGCCAGTATATTTCCATTCCTTGACCTGCTACTATTGCCAGCATTGAATCTGAAGCCACTTTAACTGCCTGAAAGAAGAAAAGGCACAAATGTATGGATGGTTGTTAAAAAAATTATTTAAAATTAGCAAAACCCATGTACTATGCTCCACGCTTTTTTTTATACCGATACTCATAAAATACGTTCAATTGCTAAATACAGAGTGGGCCAAAAGTCAGTTTACCGATTTGGTTTAAATAACAAACAAGCAAGTATATGGAAAATAATTTATTGTCGCAGAAGTAAGAGGAAAAAAGTACTAATACTAGCGATAACTTTCAAAATGGCGGCCCTCGTGGTCAATACAAGTTTGACATCTGTCTGCTATGGAGCTGCTGATGCGTATGCATACATACTTGCTTGTTTGTTATTTAAACCAAATTGGTAAACTGACTTTTGGCCCACCCTGTAGTAAGCTACAGAAAAGTGTTGTTTAAGATTGACTAAAATATGTATGGAGTGTTGATACTCATTATAATACATAGTTGTAACTGTTGTTTAAAGGTGTATGAAACCCTAAAGTTTCAACAATAATGAAAACAATAAATCTGTAACAGCAAGCTGTTAAAATAAGGTACCGGGAAACCCACCGCAACATTGAATTTGCCCCGGTGAGATCAGCGTATGTGGCTGCCCGCCATTTTACATGCTTATTTCCGTAATGATAGATCTAATGAGAAGCAGCCATTACAGCTTACCTCTTCAGTTTTACGTGACGGCACCTACCGTAAGCCTTATCCACCACGTCCCTCTTCGAGCCAGATTGAGTTACGCCCAGTCAGCGCGCCTGCTCAAGTTAACAACGAGAGCAAGCTGCTAGTCTTGACATCAGGCTGCGAGCCCTAAGTCCCCACTGGTCAGAAGAGACTATTTAATTTTTTACCGATTCTGCAGATCGGTGTTCGAGCTAAAAACGCAGCTTACCCGTCCAACCGCACTAAGACAGCCCTAGCCTGCATAGCCTTACCAGTACCGAACTGAAAACGCAGCTTACCCGTCGAACTGCACGAAGACAGCCCTAGCCTGCATAGGCTTACCAGTACCACCACGAGTCTTACACCGTGACCAAGACGAGAGCTGCTGTTCCCCCGCGGGGTTGGACTTGCTCCCCGTGGTACCAGTTAAAGTCAATGGTTAAACTTTTCGGACCAAGCACTTACTGAAGTAGTGGTACGCCTACCAGTTTAGGTTACTCTTAATCCTTAGCACTGATCGAATACGCACCGCCCAAATTAATCAACAGCCAATCTGCTGGTGACCGGTACCTTAACAGCGTTGAGTGTGCAAATGCACGAACTCCGGACGAACAGATAAAGTGCATCTTACCTCTACCGCCCGAGTCCCCAGTGCAAGCAGCCGTGCCACACCTTCCTGAAACTCACCTTTACCTGCCTAAATAAGTAAGCTTCCGACCACCCAGTGTATCGCCTAGGCAAATTTATAACTCTGGGGGTCGCCCCGACGTAGTGACTGTGACGCACATAAATTTATAGCCACGGCCAGAAAGCGGAGTTTCCATTACCGAGGACGCGATGCTGTTAAGGTGTTAGGTACTCATACTGAGGCCTGGCAACACCTGTCCTTGTGATATCACTCACTCGCAGAAGGTATCTTCGTTTACGCCTCCCACCTAAATGATGGTCTTTGGCCCCACACCGTAATGACAGCCACCAGCAGAATACGTTACAATGATGCAAACAAATAGTGTTAGCCCAATTTCCTTATTTGCATCTAAAACTGTACTGGGCCGATGCAGAGCAGAGCATACCACTATGCGCCTTATATAAGGGACTTGTGCGAGTCTGGGTTCGTGTAAGGAAGGGTGGGCGAAAAAGTGAGACAAGAGGAAGCGATCAGGATTTATTATATATATTATTTACCTTGGGATGGTCTAAGGCCAAAACCTTGTCTGTATTCATTCCCCCAACGAAATTAGCTGCATTTATTGTATTCACCATGCCAAAGATAGTATGTGCAGCAGGTATCCCTCTTCTTAGAGCAGAATTATCCTGTATATCGTCAATTCTAGAAACATAATCAGGTTTTTAAAACGATATTACATCTGCAACAGGAAAAAACTTACAAAAGACTAAAGTTGTGCAGATTGAAAACAATGTCTGAAATTAATTTCAATTTATCTTGGGGAATGTCCAACCAGTGATTAAGCGCTCCGATAAGAGTTTGTCTAATATTTTTACCCGGAATGGAAATTAGATAGTTAAACGGTTTAAGAATTTCCTACAAATAAAAGTAAATCAAAACATGTTCGGACAAAAAGTCTTGTTGTGGTAGTTGCAATAAAATCAAACCTTATCAAACGGGTCGATGGGCTCTTCTTTAATTTGAGGTTCATACTTAGATTTGACGTTCTTCTTGCCATTTTTAGCTTTAAAATCATTTATTGCAAAGTATTCAATTGTTTTCTGCCAGGTTTCCATCATATCTACTTCTTCTTAATCTCCGATGAACTAAAAAAAATTATAATAAGGTTAGTGTTAAATGTACATTTACAGCCGACTAACTATCTTGGTAAAAACATATCATTTCTTTAAGTTTTATTTCTTTATATACTGTTTTTAAGTTAATTCACATTAAAACACACTTAGAAAATTCCTATTAATACTCAAGTGATAAATATAAACTTTCTAATTATAATGTTGTTTAAATAAACATATAGAAACAAACAACCTTGAACAAAATTCTTAAATAATATCTGAATATGAGTTTATCTCACTTACCAAACGAACTAGACTTTTCAAATCGAAAATTTCGAATAAGCTTTAATGTTGTACCAACAGAGAAATAGTTGTCGAGCAACCGCCATGAAAATTTTATCGCACAAGCCATTTTAGTCCGCTCTTTTCATTTATATAATTTTTTGTTTTCAGGTAGTGCGCTAGATGTGTCTCTTTACTTTACCATACCTCTAGTATGGCAATGTATTGTGATCGCGAAAATTTTTTATTGTGAAATTTTAATGGAAATAGATGTTTTGGACCTCTAAGAACCCAAAATAGTATATTATGCAACAAGTTTTAGAAACGGCATTTTAGTCACGAGTTTTATTAGGCACGAGCGGAGCGGGTGTTTATTAAAACGAGTATCTAGAAAAGTTTCTAAAACGAATTGCATACTATACTTTTTCTACGACCATCACAAAAATACTAAAATTTGGAAATTATTTTATTATCTTAAGCAATATTAATTATATTGACAGATTGATGACAAGTGACGACTAACTTGATTTTCAGTTGATTTTCAATTGATTTTTGCGATTAAAAACCTAGAGCTAACTTCAGCCCGTGACTAAAGCGCACATTAAAAACCTACAGCTAACTTCAGCCCGTGACTAAAGCGCACAAAGTCACGGCTTGTCGAGGTGTGTTTAAAAGGTCACTTAGCGTCACGGAAACATATGCGATAAATGGCATTTTAAACACGGGAGTAGAAAAAAGTGTTTTTTAAAAAATGTCGGTATGTATGTACGTGTGTGTGTGTGCGCGCGTCATGCGAAATCTCAGGAACTACCAACCGATTTTAATGAAATATGGTATGCCTTGGTAAAACTAAAATTAGTCGAGCTAAACAGTTTCTTTTTACGATCCGCAACCGGAAACGAAAGTTAGACATGTTTCTTTCGTAACATCACAGATAAGGTATAAGGTTAACACTACAGATATACGGTAAATATGTGAGCTATCGGCAGCTAGTTTTATATGATTAATAATCTGCAAAAAGATGGCGCTACAATGACAATTTATAATTAAGTCACAGATGACTGTAATTGAGCAGATTACTTAGCACATATTCAAACCAAAAGTTAGACAGCCATCTGTCATGTTTAACGATTTCATTTGAGATGTTTAATTGTCAAATCGCAATTTTTCGTAAATAATTAATATTGAAGCCATTTCTACTTAAATTATATTCATGATGTGACAGACTCTAAGTAAATAAGACTACAAAGACGTATGATACAGTTCTGGAATCTAGTGTATTAATAATAAAATCAGTAGAATTGTAACCTCAAAATATATTTAAATTACAATTTATTTTATGTTACACCTCTGGAACCATTACATATTACAGTTTTAAAATATAATCAATATAAATTATAAGGTAAATATCTAGGTATATCATCACTTTGAAGTCACCCTTATGTGGCGAAGCTTTAAAAACCTTTACCTATGGTCTTCAGGCCCGGCACTTAAACTGCTGTCTGTAATAACTAATAAGGTAACCCTAACCTTGCAGAATGCAGTGTTAAAGATAAAAACATTAGAATGAGCTAGCTTTTGGTGAAATGTGAACGTAGGTATACACATTACGTCTGCGAGAACCTTAGAAGAAACAAACAAAAGTTCAACAATAATTTACTTTTTCTGAATTATCAAATTTCAGTAAACAGTAAACACAAGGAAAATATAAAATACGCTCTTTAACCAGATCCCAAATAAGGTTAGGTTTTTAACGTTATCTGTGACAGATGCACTCAAATCCCCGATAAAACAGTTTCCAACACATTTCCACAGTAATAAACGAATGGCGATAGCAGCGCCATAAAATTGGTCTGGTGCGTTGCCGCCAAACTAACGCTAATTTCGCCTCCAAATATGAGCGGACATATTGTATAAGGGGTCGTATATCTGTAGTGTTAACCTTATCTGTGGCAACATGTTCCGGAAAACGAAGATCTGATAGAATGCTTTTATTTCAACTTTATAGCTTCAAAATGGCGACAGCTTCAATTTTTTGAAAATTTTAAGTTTAGCGCCTTTTTTACTCAAAAACAGGTTGACAGATCGGGTTCAGAAATTGTATCGTAATTATCGAAATTAAGTATTGTAAATACCCTAAGGTTACACAATGTTACTAGTTAAGACGCAATTTTTGAAATTGCAAAAATTCTGAAGTAAAACAATTTCAATAGATGGACAAAAAAACGAATACAGCGGAGACCCTGAACTGGAAAAAGACTAAGATGACGCCTACAACAGAGGTGGATAGTTGACGTAATAAGGGTAGCTGGAACAAGATGGCTACAGACTGCTGAAAACAGGAAAGAATGGCAAAACGGAGGAGAGGCCTATGTCCAATAATGGACGAACAGAGGCTGAATAAAGCAGAAGAAAACAATTTCAAAATTTTCACATTTTCAAAAAAATATTGGTCAAAAAGTAGCCATACGATTTGTTTTTAAATTTATAGACCAATACAGCTAGGGATCGGCTATTATTTGGAATTAAAGGTGCACTTGGGTGTTGCTTTAGAGAGATGCTTCACAAAAGAAAATAACTTTCATTTTGCTAAATTTTTATTTTTCAGTGAGTGATTTCGGATGCACTTGGTGGTTTTGGAGTGTTGCTTTACAAACGATGATTTTTTAAATTTTCAAAAATTTCCATTTTTCAGGAATTTAGGGTGCACTTGAAGGTGCTTCAAACGGTTGCTTTACAAAATGGAATGATTTTCCTCATTTTCAGAAATTATTATAATATGTTGGCGATTCCGGGTGCACTTTGGGTGGTTTAGAAGTGGCTTTACAAAATGGGATGATTTTTCTCATTTCATTAATCTTGATATTGTAAGGATTTCGGGTGCACTTTAAAATGTTGCTTTGCAAAAAGGGTTGATTTTTCTCATTCTTATATTGTATGGATGTTGGGTGCACTTGGGGATAATTTAGAGCTTTACAGAAAGGGCTGATTTTACGCATTAAAAAATTTTGTTTTAAACGGTTTTCCAATGCACTTGGGGGTGATTAAGAGAGATGATTTTACGCATTTAAGAAATTTTTATTTTGTACGGCGTTCCGTTGCGATTGTTAAAAGTGTTGCTTTATAAAAACTATGTTTTATCTCAGTTCTATTAATTTTTATAGCGTAGGGATTTTGGGCGCACTTGAGAGTGGTTTAAGTGTTGTGTTCTAAAAAGAGCTGGTTTCCCCCATTTTTAGACATTTTTATTTATCAGGGATTTCGAGTGCATTTGGAAGAGGGGAGTGACTAAAGTGTTGCTTTACAAAAGAAGATACCTTTCGTCATTGTTAGGGACTTTAATTTTTTAGAGAGCTTAGGTGCACATGGTTGTTTTACAAAAACGGCTAATTTTGCGCATTTTTGGATTTTTTACGGTTGCACTTGGGGGTTGTTTACAGTGTTACTTCACAAAAACGGATAATTTTCATTTTAAAATATTTTAATTTTTTATGGGTCTCAGGTGCACTGGGTCAGGTAGTTGCTTCACAAAATACGATTTTTTACATTTTCAAAAGGTTTCATTTTTCAGGAATAGCGGGTGCACTTGGGGGTGCTCAGAAGGTTCCTTGTACAAAAAGAGATGATTTTCCTCATTTTTATAGATTTTTACATTTTAGGGATTTCGGGTGCACTTGGCGGTGGTTTAGTGTGTTGCCTTGCGAAAAGAGATGAATTTCTTTATTTCATTAATCTTTATATTGTGGTGATTTTGGTTGCACTTGTGGTGATTTTTACAGCTTTCCGATGAACTTAGGAACGGTTGCTTTAAAAAAAGAGATGTTTGCTCTCATTTCTATAAATATTTATAGTGTGGAGATGTTGGGTGCACTAAGAGGTGATTTAGAGTGTTGGTTTACAAAGAAAATGTTTTACGCATTTTCAGAAATTTAAATTTTTTATGATATTCCGGCGCGCTTGGGGGTGGTTAAGAGTATTGATTTACGAAAAGGACTGATTTTTCTCAGTTTTAGAAACTTTTATATTTTAGGGACGTTGGGTGCACTTGGAGATGATTTAAAGTGTTCAAAGATTTTGAGTTCAGTTGGGGGGGGGGGGGGCGTTAAAGTGTTGCTTTACTCAAGGAGATACCTTTCGTCATTGTTAGGTACTTTCATTTTTTGGGGACCGATATCGAATACCTTGGGTCAGTTTTGAGGTGATTTTAAGGATAAAGTAATAGTGCCCCCCCCCCTCCCTGTCAATGCTTTTTAAGGCGTAATTTCGTTTTATAGCATCTAATAATTTCTAATAGCAGGAAAGCTGCAATCTCAAATCCGTTTGATTCAGCAGGACTTGTATTGTTAGGTGAGTGACCAAAAGGAAATCTTACATTTTTTTCTTAATGAAAGGTTGTTTCTTGTCTTGCAGCATATTCATACCGAGTTTCAAGCCAGAAGGGCGTTGACTGTTCTGCGCAAAATTTTTAAGGCTAGTTTTTTTTTCTGAAATGGTTCATAATAAAATAATGAAATAGATTGATGATCTATCAATAAAATAATTAAAAAAATTATTAATTTGCTTATTTATTATTAATAAAATAATAAATTACTAAATAAGTATATTGTTTTCAATGAATCATGTTGCAGTATCACTCTATTGAAAAAATAAAGAAGAAAACAGTCAGTTTAGCACGCCTATGGTTAATAGTTATTTATGTACTAGTGGGATAAAGGCGTGATTATAACACGAGTTTGAAAGTTGAACGACGAGGTCGTAGACCGAGTCGACTAATCAAACGAGTTCCATAATAATGCATTATCCTACGTGTGACATACAAAATTTTATCTACGACTGCTCAAAATTCGTTAAAAATCAAATTTTTTGCTTGATATAATATTTGACATTTTGCATTAATTTATTAGCAAATGCCAAGTCACTTTAGAAATACTTTTGTTTTAAAATCAAAGGAACGAGATAGTCTTAATTTGTTCAATACTATGGCAACCAGCCAGTTTCCTTTTAAACAAAACTTCAATTTTGTTTGTGTAAATAAGATGAGTTAGGTAATGCATCCATTATCTCACTAGTACGATAACGAACTTTATTACCCAACGAAAATGAATGACCTAATAAGTCCTTATCCAAGCAGTCGTAGATAAAATAATTATAGGTCAATGTAACATAAACCAAATAAAATTTTAAAGTTTTAGGGTCGTGCGGTACAAAGCTACACTGACTATTATCACGGGATTGTACTATGTTCGTCTACTATGCACTACGTGCTTTGTTCAATACAATGACAACTAACCAGTTTCCTTATAAGCAAAGTTCCAGTTTAGTTTGAGTAAATAAAATGAGTTGGGTAATAAATGCATTATCTCACTAGTGCGATAATGAACTTCATTACCTAACGCAAACGAATGACCTAATAAGTCCTTATCCAAGCAGTCGTAGATAAAATAATTATAGGTCAATGTAACATAAACCAAATAAAATTTTAAAGTTTTAGGGTCGTGCGGTACAAAGCTACACTGACTATTATCACGGGATTGTACTATGTTCATCTACTATGCACTACGTGCTTTGTTCAATACAATGACAACTAACCAGTTTCCTTATAAACAAAGTTCCAGTTTAGTTTGAGTAAATAAAATGAGTTGGGTAATAAATCCATTATCTCACTAGTGCGATAATGAACTTCATTACCTAACGCAAACGAATGACCTAATAAGTCCTTATCCAAGCAGTCGTAGATAAAATAATTATAGGTCAATATAACAAAACCAAATAAAATTTTAAAGTTTTAGGGTCGTGCGGTACAAAGCTACACTGACTATTATCACGGGACTGTACTATGTTCATCTACTATGCACTACGTGCTTTGTTCAATACAATGACAACTAACCAGTTTCCTTATAAACAAAGTTCCAGTTTAGTTTGAGTAAATAAAATGAGTTGGGTAATAAATCCATTATCTCACTAGTGCGATAATGAACTTCAGTCGCAGCCGCAGATAAAATAAGTATAGGTCAATAATGTAGGATTACAGCACTTAATAATGCTAAGCCGTATTCCAAGTTTCATAAATATTAATATAACACCCTGTACAAAGGGCATTAACGAGTCACTATGAAATATCGGAAATTAAATTTAATCATTACTAAGTAGGAAGTTTTCATTAATTTATTTTAATCAAAATAACTTTTCCCGTGATATTCCTTGTATTAAAATATATCTATACTACTAAAAATGATAGTTTCTACATTTTCTTTAATTTCGTGCACTCGCTTAGATATATTATTGCACACAGTAAAAATATTGTACTTGTAAGTATTCTTACCCTCTTAGCGCGGCTTGGAATTCACACACTATTGGTGTAGATTTGAATGTCGGTTGTATTTGAATAAAATAACAAGCTTGAAAAAATTGTGTAGAAGGGGCAAAACTGTCTATATTTCTACAAGTAGAAGTGAGACAGCAGGCAGGAGTGCACAGTGACGATCAATTAGCCTTGGGATATTTTGAACAATTTATAGATTTTATTGTTTTATTACAAAATTATTCTCGATCCTTTGGCGCGTCTTCTATAATATTATGTAGACCACTAATTCGAAAAAAGTTCTAGAAAGTATTTTGACCGGATTTCCCGGCCGTGACTAAATCATATTATGTGGTTTTAGCAATTTTTTTAAGGTTACTAAATATGCAATAACCAATTAATAATATTACAATTATAGCACGACCCGCTGCATCACCTACTGGCTTCTGCAACAAAAGAACCTTCAATCACACGGTTTATTTTAGACAATATTGTTTTGAATTTTATTTACATAATGTTGATGTGACAAACACTTTCACATCGTACTGTTATAGAACTAATTTATTTGTACATTAGTTATTGTTAATGTTTCTGTTTAACATTTTTTTATTATCAAATGGATTGTTTTAAATTTGGCAAGTTGAACATGATAATAAATACAGGAATATAAACACAAACAGTCGAGATGTTTTGACGTAAATGTCAATGCTGCTACAATACCAAGACGTACAAACACCCGTATTGTTTTTTTAATACATGGAAAGTAACTAAGCCCATAAAATTAAATTGAGTAAAAAGCTGAATATAACGGCCTTGGATCCTTCAATAAACAAGTTTTTTTATAAGCAACAATTGCAATTAAAAATTAATAATGAAGCGAAAGTGTAAACATATAACGAAGCGGAATTGTACAAGGTTGATGAACGAACTACCCAGTGTATTGTATTGTGTTGTATTATATATTTATAAACGCATCAACACCTTGTTTGTACCGCTTTTGATGAAACTTATTAGGATATGTATTCCTTGAAGTTATCACAAATTCCTTTCCCGTAAACTACAGTAAATAGTGTTTCACGAGAGTCTTGCATTTTTACTTCCCCATACTTTCAGTATAGGGAAGTATTGATTTCATGCAAAATTTCAAAGTTGAGATTTTAACGGAAATAGTCGGGGGGGGGGGGGGTCCATGGACCCCAAAAAAGTGATTTTAAAAAAATGTCTGTCTTTGGGTGGGTGGGTGGGTTACGTTCCATATCTCCGGAACGGCTGGACCGATTTTGATGTGCTTTGGAATGAGGAGATATATCAAAAATTCACCGACAAAATAAGCTTTTAAAAAAAACCGAAACCGGAAGCGGAAGTTAGACATGTTTTTTTTCGTAGCATTTTTTTCAGAAACTGAATTTTGGAAATTTTAATAGTGAACATTGAAGAAGGCCTTAGGACAAATCAAACGATTTTTTTACCGAACTCTCTAGCTTTAAAATGGCGGCCGCTACGAATTTTTGAACATTTCGACTTTAACGCCCATTTACTCAAAAACCAGTTATCTGATTGTAATCAACTACATCTTGTTTGGTAGCCCTTCAAGGGTACTATACCATGAAATATAATTAATTTTGAAAATATAAAAACGATCGCAATGACATTTCTCCAAAATTTTGGAATTATTCAAAAAAATATTTCTCAAAAACTGCCCACACGTTTTTGTTTAAATTTTTTAAGCTGATAGATCTGGGAATCTTCTACAATTTGCTTTTTTGCGCAGTGCTATAGTTTCACTGTGACGCCCTCTATGAATTTTTGTAAATTGGAAATTGGTACCCTTTTATTTATTTAACGGGGGCAATAAAATATTTCTGTTAAAGCAATATAGCTCATCATTGATAGCAAAATCTGAATATCGTATTATTTTTTTGATAATTTAATATTTAGGGGGGCTACTGTTCCCCCTCCCCCACAAAGTTTTCGCTACAAAATTAAAAAAGTGATTTCTTGTTTTGCTTGCTCTAGGAGAATCTTTTTACAAAAAATCAAAAATCGAGTTTTTCCCATTAATAATCTTTCTGTCCTTAGAAGAATTTCACATACTTTCTACAGCAGTTGTATTCTTGTACTAGTTGTTTAATGTTCAGTGTAGGACAACTTTTTTATTTTAATAGATAGACTCGCTAAACCCAAGAGCAAAGTTGTAGGGCAAATTCTTCTCGATTGTATTTAAGAAAAAAACTTGAGTTTCCAATTTTAATATGGCGGCCACGGTAAAAAATAACTTTTTTTAAATGGAAACGTGGCATTTTGGCTTTAAAATCAGAAAGGTTTTTAAATTCTAAATACAAATTAATAAGAGTAATTTCTTGCTAAAAATAATACTTCTCGAGTTATTAATAAATTTTCAAATATAGATTTCCGCGCTTCCGTTGATTCAGTCCGAATATTTTACCCAACCTTATGCTTGCAGCGCAGCGGTCGGTCTTTCTTCAGCCGCTTCAAGATGTTACAACTTATAAGAACTATTTACTTTAACTAGTCGTATCTAGACAGGTGTATAACGAAAGTGTTGGAAAATATAAAACAATGTATTTAAGTGTTTCGCTCATTTCTTACTTTCCTATACTTTCAGTATAGGGAAGTATTAATTTCATGCAAAACTTCAAAGTTGAGATTTTAACGGAAATAGTCGGGAAGGGGGGGAGGTCCATGGACCCCAAAAAAGTAATTTAAAAAAAATATCTGTCTGTGGGTGGGTGGGTGGGTCCGTTACGCTCCATATCTCCGGAACGGCTAGACCGATTTTGATGTGCTTTGGAATGAGGGGGTATATCAAAAATTCACCGACAAAATAAGCTTTTAAAAGAAAAGCCGAAACCGGAAGCGGAAGTTAGACATGTTTTTTTGGTATCATTCTTTTCAGAAACTGAATTTTGGAAATTTTAATAGTGGAGAGTAAAGAAGGCTTTAGGACAAATCAAACAGTTTTTTACCGAATTCTCTAGCTTTAAAATGGCGGCCGCTACGAATTTTTGAACATTTCGACTTTAACGCCCATTTACTCAAAAACTAGTTATCTGATTGGAATCAACAACATCTTGTTTGGTAGCCCTTCAAGGGAACTATACCATGAAATATAATTAATTATGAAAATATAAAAACGATCACAATGACATCTCTCCAAAATTTTGGAATTTTTCAAAAAATATTTCTCAAAAACTGCCCACACGTTTTTGTTTAAACTTTTTAAGCTGATAGAGATAGGCATCTGCTACAATTTTGTTTTTTGCTAAATGCTATAATTTCACTGTGACGCCCTCTGTGAATTTTTGAAAATTGAAAATTGGTACCTTTTTATTTATTTAACGGGGTGCAATAAAATATTCTTGTTAAAGCAATATAGCTCATCATTGATAGCAAAATTCGAATATCATAATATGTTTTTGATACTTTAATATTTAGGGGGGCTACTGTTCCCCCTCCCCTCCAAAATTTTCGCTATAAAATTTAAAAATTGATTTCTTCTTTTGTTTGCTCTAGGGGAATCTTTTTACAAAAAATAAAAAAATCGAATTTTTTGCCCCTTAATAATCTTTTTGTCCTTCGAAGAATTCCACATACTTTCTACAGCAGTTGTATTCTTGTACTAGTCGTTTAATGTTCAGTGTAGTCTAACTTTTTTATTTTAATAGATAGACTCGCAAACTCAAGAGCAAAGTTGTAGGGCAAATTCTTTTCGATCGTATTTAAGAAAAAAACTTGAGTTTACAATTTTAATATGGCGGCCACGGTAAAAAATAACTTTTTTTTAAATGGAAACGTGGCATTTTGGCTTTAAAATCAGAAAGGTTTTGAAATTCTAAATACAAATTAATAAGAGTAATTTCCTGCTAAAAATAATACGTCTCGAGTTATTAATATATTTTCAAATATCAATTTCCGCGCTTCCGTTGATTCAGTCCGAATATTTTACCCAACCTTATGCTTGCAGCGCAGCGGTCGGTCTTTCTTCAACCGCTTCAAGATGTTACAACTTATAAGAACTATTTACTTTAACTAGTCGTGTCTAGACAGGTGTATATCGAAAGTGTTGGAAAATATAAAACAATGTATTTAAATGTATAGGAAAGTTCAGGCGAAGTGTTTCGCTCATTTTTCTTGTTCTTGTCTTGCTCTAGCACGAAATGCAAGACAAGAGTTATAGTCAGAGTTACAAGACAAGACAAGAAATTTGTTTGCAAGAGAAGTGCAAGAATGACAAGATTTCTTGCATTTCTTGCATTTTTGCACTTCTGTTATAATTCATGTATTCAAAAAGCGAGCGAGATGTTTAAACTATTGATTAACAGACTTTTTCGATGTGGATATGGACAAAATAATATGGTTTACTTACCTATTTAAAGGGAAAAAACGCCTTTTAGCTTGATATAATAGGTACTTTATGCATATACAGGTTGATTATAAATTCAGGGCCAGTTGATTTGCTCATTTATTATCCGCGGTAGGAACACACTATTTAAATAAAAGTTATACAGTTAATAGCGACTAGTATTTTGGGAATACACAACAAAATGGCCGATTTCTGGTTTAAGCGTGAGCGACTGTACCATTATTTAGTAATAAAAGCGATAAAGAAACGTACAACATCTATCACATTAAAGTTTTTGGATAAACTAAGGCACTTTTCTTTTAATTTGCTAATCAAGGCGCTTTTAGCTGTCAACCTAGGTCACCTGACGTAACTTCTATGGATTTTTTGTTTGGAGATTTTTAAAATATAATAAACAACGCATGTCTAACTAACGTGAATTGCACGTTTGTTTATTGCTTTTATCATTTTCTTACTAACAGTCTTCTAAAATCATTTGATTTATAATCATTAACCTTGGATACGTACGTTGCTCAAAATTAAAATATCTCGCTTATTATTAGGTTTAAGTCTACAGTTGTAATACAGTTTTTCAAACAGAATTTATCGTTCAATCTAATTAGCCTAAAAAATATAACGTGTTCTATTTAAAAAGTAAAGATATGGTCACTTCCGCATAAACCGAAAGTCGGCCATTTTGTCCTGTATTCTCAAAATACTCGTCGCCGTAAACTGGATAACATTTGTTTATACATTTGTTTCTATTGCCAATAATAAATAAGCAAGTCAACTAGCCCTGAATGTATAATCAACCTGTGTTAGTGAGTGTTACAGTATAGGTACCTAATTATTATAGTTTAGGTTTTTGGGAAAATGACTGATTTCATGCATTGAAAATGATTTCACGCTATTCATCACGCGCTGCAAAGTACACACTGATTCCCGTGACAGTACAACTGTCCGGGTGCCAAACAGGTAAATCCCTGAGTTGCAAGAGTCGTGCAAGAGTCTTGCAAGAAACGGGGAAGCCCTGACACGTTAACAGAAAACATGCAAGACAATAAAATGCAAGAGTTTTGCTAGCAAGACAAGATTTTGGCGTTGCAAGACTGGAGCAAGACAAGAGTTATTTAAGTTTCTTGTCTTGTTTTGCACGACAAGACAAGAAGTAGTCATGCAAGACAAGAAATCTTGTCTTGTGAAACACTAACAGTAAACACGATGCTCACTGTAAAATATTTTAAAGGTAATTGTTTAATTTTTGCGGAAAGAATGATAATATAGAACACCGGAAACTAGAAAAAAAAAAGAGCGAATCACTTCGCCTGGACGTTCCTGTCCCAAAACAACTTTTATATTTTTAATTTCCAAAAATTTTTGTGGCGCCTTAACTAGAATTGAATTTTTTGATTTTTGCAAAAAGATTCCTTGATATTAAAAAAAAACGAAACCGTTAAAGCAAATTGATCAGCCAAAAATTGAAAGTAAAGGGGAAAACCCCTCCAAATATTTCTGCATAAAAAAATTAACTTGTGACTCGTATTATATCTATACCTATATTAACCTACACACTTTGAAAAAATTGTTGTCAGTTTTTGAGCAAAATATTTTGAAAATTTCCAAAACTTTGCAAATGTTTCCACTTCACAGTTTTCATGCATTCAAAACTTCTTATATACATCGTAACATTATGTGCCTGTAGGGCTACTACAATTCTTTTTTGAGTTATAAGCGAGGGATAAACCGCAAGGGAAGTTTGGTGTACACGTTAGAGAAAGTCTGGGGGAAGTCTATAGGAAGTCGGGGAAGTCCAAGGGAACAGTGGCGTTTCGGGGGTTTCAAAACTTGGGTAGGCAATGGCAAATGCACCAATAATTTAAAATTACGATTCAAAACTAAAATATTCTTTATATTAAAAATTCTTATCAAATACCAAAAAAAAACAACGAGATTTTCCATCTTCGCTGCAAACGTGCAAACTACGTATACCTTAAAATAAATAACTTCTTTGGTGTCATATAACCTCTCGTGCACCCTGCACCTGATTGCGGCTGATTAATATACAAGTAAAAATTAGAACAGTGTTGCCAAGTCACAAATTTAAATTTCACGTATCAGATAAGAAAAATTCTGTTTCACCAATTTTTTCAATAAAGCTTCCACCCTTTTGCATTAAAACATTAAACGATACAAAAAATAAATAGCTCTACTAAAAGCACAAGGTTTATTAGAGTTATGTCATTATGTGTAGGTATTATAATTTACTTCTTTTGATTAAGTAACGTACAAATAATAGGTACGTTGGTAAACGATTATTGTATAATGGTAAGGACTAATACCTCAAGAAGATCCCAAAGGCTACAGATTCGGCTCCTCACGGGTGTTATAATACCTCTGGAAGATTATTATTTGGGGGAATTACCGAATTTTAACAGTATCATAATAATCCTGGATTTCCCAGTGTGCTCTCTTGTTTGCGTAAACTGCAGACGTACGCCGCTACTCAATACAAACAGTAAATTATGGTTTGTATTAAGTAACTAACAATAAAAATTTCGAAAAGTAAAATTGACTTCCTACTTTATTTGTTTTGAGGCTCTTGCAAGGCTCAGGTAAGTCTTGTGCGCCTATGTGGTAATCCACCACTAATAGTTGTAGACCCTCAGCCAGCTTTTATTGCTTTTATTTGTAAATGACACACTGCGATTTCCATCCCAGTAGTCCAAACAGTTGGCAGGTTAACAAATTTTGCGTTTTTGCAAACGGTCTTGCCATCACCAGACCATTTTTTTAAATCATCAGATGTGGTGATTTTTCGTCAGACCTGGCACCGCTGAGCTACAAAAACAGGCGCGCCTAGCCGCTTATTCCGTATTTGTTGGATCCTAACGTCCCTACTGTTTCTTTGCATCTAATAATTATATTACTTTACCAACGTGCATGCAGAGGTCTTAAGAATAACTGATTGGTTGTTTGTTTCGTGGCTGGAAATCACTTGAAGCGAAATGGTTCGCCTCCCCGTATGCAAAACAGTGCTTAAAGGCAATAGTCTATTTATTTAGCGCTTAATTTTTTAACTTACGCGGTGGTGTTCAATTGTAAATATAACTACATGTAAACGTTTCGTTATTACTTCTTCAAATTGGAATTTTTTTATTTAGAAAACTATGGGTAGGCACTGCCTACCCTGCCTAATAGGGCAAATCGCCACTGCAAGGGAAGTCGAGAAAGTCTGAGGGAAGTCCGGGGAAGTCATAGGGAGGTTCAGGGAAGTCCAAGGGAAGTCGGGGGGAGTCCAAGGGAAGTAGGGGGAAGTCCAACAGGGTAGGCACTGCCTCCCTGCCTAATCGGGCGGATCGCCACTGCAAGGGAAGTCGAGAAAGTCTGAGGGAAGTCCGGGGAAGTCATAGGGAGGTTCAGGGAAGTCCAAGGGAAGTCGGGGGGAGTCCAAGGGAAGTAGGGGGAAGTCCAACAGGGTAGGCACTGCCTCCCTGCCTAATCGGTCAGATCGCCACTGCAAGGGAAGTCGAGAAAGTCTGAGGGAAGTCCGGGGAAGTCAGAGGGAAGTTAGGGGAAGTCGAAGGGAAGTCGGGGAAGTCCAAGGGAAGTGGGGGGAAGTCCAACTGAAGTATGAGAGGTATGCGAATACTTCTCGAGTTTGTGCAATCCCATAAAATCGTATGACGTTCCCACGCGCCCGTGAAGCAAGTTTCAATTTATTGAATTTATGTTGCTGATGTACGTGCCTCCCGAAATATTAAGCAAATTTGCTATCAGAAATAATTTACTGCTGATAAATGTAAGTCGTGTTAAACTAATATTTTTTGTAGTTAACTAAAAAACAATGAAACTTTTGGCCAATGGAACTGACTTACTCCCATGCTTTTAATAATAACTTAATAACTTCTTTTAGAATACGTGAGCTTTTGAAATCAAGCACCAGGTCGTGCTACGTGACTGTTAACCTAAACATTCACTCTAAATACTGCTAACAAAATAATAAATAAGCTAGGTCGATATCGAAGATTATAGCTTGTCGTCACCAAAAATTGAGACAGTTCCGGATTTAATATATAGGTGGAATTCGCAGGCTATGCCTCCTGCTTTTATAAATAGTAAATAAGAAAATGAAGCAGCGTCCTAGTCCTAGTTTTATAAATTAATTTGCTATTAAACTGTTGTTATCGTATTCCTAAATGCGTTTGTTATAGTAATTTAAGCTCCCAATATTTAGGTCTATGAAGTGCAGTGTGAAATCATGGCCTATTTATTGACAGCTGCTTTTAGCTGTATATATCTTAAGGAGTGTCTTATTTTTTATTATATTGAATGCCATTTTGTAGCACAATTTTATGAGCGTGTCGGATGTGCCGGTGTTCTCGAAACTGTTTGGATTGGGAGTGAATGGTCAGCGTCTCACGACACAAAGTGGCTTATTTACATTGAACAATGAACCGGTTTACTGTGTAAAGAAATATGGGTGCTATATAATGGACGCGTTTTCAAAATTAGTAAAATTTTGAAATATTTTCATCTTTTTAGAAAATCAGTATTTTCAAAAATTTATGGAGCTTATAAAATTTTAAAATAATAAAACTGCAACATTTCATATATTTCAAAAATATCGAAAATTTAGAAACCATTGAAAGTTTAAAAAACATTTTAGAAGAACAATTTTGAATAATTTTGAAACTAAAAAATTTGTATGTTTTAAATATTTTCAAAATTAAGTTTAAAGACAATTTTGGAAATATTGAAATTTTCACATTTTTTTTAAACTTTTTAAAATTTCAAAAAACAAAACGTTCCAAATTTTTAAAAAATGTATGGGTGACCCATATAGTTGGGGTGAACATCAGTTTTGCCGTGCTTCGTAGGGCACGTAAAGCCGTCGTTTTCGGTAGTCCATGCTAGGGCAATCGTTAACTATGTGGTGATACAAAAGGAACTGTGAAAGCATTAAGCAACAGGAAACTACACAGTTTACGTCGAATTTTCGTAGTAAAAGAGGTGTAGAAAGTTTACGACGCCAAGCCGTTTAAAAATGTGGCTTTGACCTTCTTGCTGATGTCCCTGAAGAATATGGCACCTAAAGAAGAAGACGACTTTCGCAATGCTTCCAACAAAGGTCAGCCTTTACAACTCACCTCTAAAATAATTGGACATTAAATAAAATTTCAATTGTGGAGTCACATCTACTTCCTACATTTAATAACGTTCCTCATAATAAAACGTTAATTTCTGAGACACCTTGAATTAACCATTTGTTCTTCAGAACTATACCCAAGTTCTGTCATGGTTCAGTCCTTAATAAGCAACTAGCGTAATCTGTAGGCTACGCCGTACGCTTTTTTGTAACTTAATAAAATAATAAAACTGTGTTGAGATGTAAGACGTGCAGCAGTATTGTATGTACTCAAATAAGCAATGAGTCAGCGATTAAAAAACAAATACTGAACTTAATATGGGCAACCACCCAACTAATCACGTTAGTATTATTTTATTCTTTTATGTAAAACTTTGACTCAGCGAGAGTGACATCAAATAATCATTAAAATGAATATGTGGAAATGATAATTCTATTATTTCATTATACAGGGTGTTTAGTAAACCTACGGCAAAAATTCAAGGGGTGATTCCCTGGGTTACTTTAAGAATATTTTGTCCTTTGATGATTTTCGGAAAGCCGCTTTGTTTCGAAGATACAGGCCGATATGTAAAACCGTGGATTTCAGACATTGTTGATTACGTCTCGTGATTTTTACCAGGAAGACTTACCGGCGAGGTGTATCGAAACTTTTCGGACAATCGCTACCTGAGTTTCTAGAGGATACACCATTACGAGAAATGCAATGTGATTTATGCACGATACCAGCAGATTTTAGTGTGGTTGCTCGTGAGTTTCTAACAGCAACATATCGATATCGCTGGATTGGTCGAGGTGGACCTCACGTATGGCCTGCTCGATCCCCCAACTTAAACCCCTTGAATTTTTTCCTATGGGTCTATCTGAAGTCATTAGCTTACACTACTCCAGTGGAAAATGGGGAAGATTTGAGAAATCGGATAATTGATAGGTGTAATTCAATAAGAAACGACCCTGGTGTTTTTGAAAAAGTTCGGCAGTCAATGAGGAGAAGATTGGATTCATGCAACCTAGCTGGTGGTAGTCATTTTCAACAGTTCTTGTAGATTAAGAAGCTTTACATGTATTATTTAGGTAATAAAATATTGTTATTGTCGAAAAACCTTTATCGCCCTGTATCTTCGAAACAAAGCGGCCTTCCGAAAATCATCAAAGGACAAAATATTGTGAAAATAACCCAGGGAATCACCCCTTGATTCTTTTCGGTATGTTTACTAAACACCCTGTATATGTTTCAATTTTAATTTTCGCATTTGCAACTCTTATAACTCTATAAAATGTTACGTTTAACTGTAGATAAAAATCAGCATTTCCAATTTTCGTGAAAATTTAGAGCCAAACAATACTCGTTTTAAAAGAAATTAAAACAATGTAAGTTTAACACCACTGTAAGAAGCATTAACTTACATGTGTTGCATTTACAACAGCTATGATGAAAGTTCTTCCTCAACAACTCCGCATTGCCGCAAGCTGCAGCAGACCGTTCTCGAATATCACAACACTGGCTTCCGCGCTCCACATAGAATAACATCACTTCTGCATCGCTTATAAAAAATATGCTAACACCAAATATCTGCCCTTTTAAAATCTAAACTTCGATGAACTTTGTAATTCTTGTATTAGTTAACTATTATTATTATTACTAATAAATAATAGCGGTATATAAAGCACCACTTAATAAAAGATAACGTAAGTTTGTAAAATGAAAAGTCACCCTTATATCTAATTATAAACTCTCCGCGCGACGCTCGGTGTTTCCGTTGCTGTGATGGCCTTGGTAATGCGGAGGGCTAGCAGCTAAGTCAGCTGATTGCGTTCTAATAATACAAACATACAGTGTAAACTCAATTTTCTTATTTGCATCGAAAACTATACTGGTACAGTACATATCAGTACATACGAATATGCGCCTTATATAACAGACACGTAAAGATCTGACTTCTATTAGTGAATACACGTCGTCACAGAAGTTGAGACAAATGAAAGGGATTGGAATTTAATATAGAAGATAGATAGAACTGCACTAAACTCAAATATTCTACCTTAAGCCATATGAAAAAGGCATACATTATATTTTCACCAATATTAAAGGCCATCCATCTTAGGAGAAAAACGTTTTTCGAAAAAGGCAAATCGGGCAAATTCATTTAATTTAGTTCCAGGAGTTTATAGTAAGTTGTACAGACCTTTCTAGTACATACTGTCAACCGAATTAATAATGTTAACTGGACATCGCTTCGTAAAACTGTTTTTATTTAAGTAAATTTGCAAAAGAAGATAAGAACAAAACAGGGTGGCCACTTAAAACTGCTTTTCAAATTCCCTGATTTTTCCCTGACTTCCCTGACTAATGAACTTCAGTTTTCCCCGACTCATTTTTATGGTACAAAAGCCAATTCAACTGTTTCTTTTTAAATAAAAATTGTAATCCAACATAAAAATTAGCAAACTTAACCTAAATTACTTTATAGCAAATGGAAATTTTTACCAAATGAAATAAATATAAATTTTATTAACATATACCTAGGTAACAAAATTTTCGTTTTGCAGGCAATAATGAAAATATTAAAATAATCGCATTTTACAGAATTTTCCCTGACTATTTCGTGAAATTCCCTGACTTTACGTTGAAATTGGTACAATTCCCTGATTTCCCTAACCAAAATAATAAAAATTCTAAATTCCCTGACTTTTCTCGGTTTTCCCTGTTTTCCAGAAAAGTTGCCACCCTGCAAAAGTATATATTGCTATGATATTCGGAGTTGTATGTATTGACCGGAGTGTTGTAATTCCTGGAAGGCAATTTTTGGGATGCTTGTTACAGTTCAATTTACGTTTGGAGGTTTATGAAGACGGTAAGATTTTGGTATTCGAACTTTCAAACTCAGGGTTGCGTATTATTGCAGTAATTTCTTGTTTTTTAAATTCAAATAATGTGGTTACCATTATATCGTTTGTATTTTCATGTTTGTGAAGTTTTGTTTAATCTGAAAGAAAGAAGAACACAATCAAATTGATACGATTATTGTTTATGTTAATTTCAATTATAATTTAGTTCAGAATTGTTTAAAAGGTTTAATTTATAAGAAGTTTTTAGACTTACTTGTTTGTGCATTGTGAAATGTCATTTGTGGGGGTTATGGATTTGAATGTCAATTTGACAAATGTGTTATTTGTTTTTTAAAAAAATGGGAATCAAGAGAGAAGACAAAAGAATGGAAAATTTGTTTAATGAGTTACGACTCGTCTTTGTAAACAAAGACAGAGGATTTTTATATTCTCTGAATGAATAGAGAAGAAAAACAAGTTAAAGTAATATGAAAGTGGTTTTGAATTTAAAAGAACCTATTATAAAACGAATACAAGTGTTTGTCAACGAATTGTGGAAAATCCGAAAAGAATAAATAAATATAAAGCGATCCAGAACGAGTTTCCAGTTGTGATAATAGAAAACCCAAGTATAAATTAACATAAAAGCAGTCCAGAGGAGGATTCAAACTAAAGGCGGGTGTTGTGGTTATTTGAGGAACCTGCAAACTAGAGAAGAGGGAATTGGACATTCATCGTTTGTCGAGTGAAGGATATCTCAATAAGGAGACACAAAGATAAGTGTTCGGTTTTAAGAACAATAGTATTTAGTAGAAATTGTTTGATTTTTTCGAAAATTTGATCAAAAAATTGATTTATTGAATAAAACCTTTTGTAACGTTGATATTATTTTGTGTATTTTTCTTTTTGATTCATATTCAGCAATAACTGTACTTCCAAGCTTAATAACGAACCTGAGAAAGTTAATAAAGAGTCTCATAGAAAATATAATTTGGAATTGCGTGAATTAAAGGCATTTAGGGAATTGTTTTCTAGTAAATACAAGACCACTCATATCATAGCAATATATAAAGATTATATAAATAAATAATTAATTGGTTATATTACGTTTCTATTTTAACTGAAAGTAGTATCAACTTTTGCTCGCCAAGCACACTTAAGTTTTTGTTGATGCCATTCAATATACCGGGTGATCGTAAAAAAATGATTCAGAGCAGGCCATGACCGAAGTGTTAAAGTTGGCAATACTTAATATAAGCCAATTGTCAAATGTTGACAGCTGTAAAAATTTTTGGTTAGATACATTTAACTTAATGTATCTAACAAAAAATTTTTACAGCTGTCAACATTTGACAATTGGCTTATATTAAGTATTGCCAATAGTTTTCGTGTTCTATATCGTACTTTTTATACAGATTGTCGCTATTTTACTGGAAACAGGAAAAATGGGCAAATCACTTCTCCCTGACTTTTCTATACTATCAACCAAAATAAATACTATCTAATCACAACAATTACAGCACATCTAACTAAGAACTGCTTAGAGTTGTAGAGTATTTAAATAGAGAAGAATAAAAAAGAACATCTAACAACGACCATAAACAACAAAAAGTTTTAGGGTCGTTTTAGGCGTTTTCGGTTTTCAAAAATTCATAGAAGGCGTCACAGAGAAATTAGTGGACTGGTACATGAACCAAATTGTAACAAAATCGTGTGCAGCCAATGTTTTGTTTATTATTTGTGTGAATATCTAATTATCAGTTTTTCATAAGAGCTAAATATTGTCTTTGGTACTGCTTTTTGTAAAAAATAGTTGTTAAAAACACAAAACATTTTATTTAACTACATCATCATTTAGTCGTCTTTACATAATTAAGTATGTGACAAATAAAAATCTATATTTTTTTAAATATTTATTATTATTTTATTAACAAATTGTATTAGACCTTAGACTAAACCTACTCATAGTTAAAAAGAAACCAAAAATGCTGCTACAAAGAAGCTGAAATAATCATACCAAAGAACCCTTCAAAGAGTGGATTTTCCTCAAGCTTTTGAAGCTCTTCGGCAATAGTTGCTTGAAGTTCTCTTATTTTATTTCTAGTGTATTCAAAACTGCCGCATTTTTCTATAATCGAAACGCAGTACTTCTTAAGTTCCACATCATAAGTTCGTTGGCGTAGAATATCTACAGAGTGTTAAAGAAAAAAATATTTTAAATGCATTTCAGCAACATTCCAAACTTATCAAATAAGACTATTTATGCTGCATCGGTGCTTTTTAATGATGCAGGTGATAAGTGAGTAAGCTTATATAATGAAAGGATACCCATAATTATTTTGCCTTCTTTTGGATGAGTGTTAATGGCGTGAACCATGGGAAAACCAAATTTTCCTTCGCTTAGATCTTCACAGTAACCCTTGCTGTCGAAAAACTAAAACAATTGAAAATTTAGTAAATCTGAAAGGCAATGCTTTTTAACACTTACAACTTCACTCTTTAAATTTTGATAATCATCATTAATCTGGAAATACAACCCTAGGTTTATCAAAAATTTGTCCATGTCATCGCCTGTTGTGCTGAACAATTCCATAAGATTCTTTGCCAAGAGGAATATACCGCCAGTTTCTATAAAAGAAAAAAATATACTGCTAGCTGGGTTGTTAGGAAAATGCCATAAAAAACATACTTCTTGTAACCATCTGAAGATAATCCTCTTCAGTTGGACATACAACATTGTCACGCCAGTATATCTCCATTCCTTGACCTGCCAATATTTTCATTGAGGATATTGTGTATACTGTAATCACCTGAAAGTAGCATATAAAAGTAATAGAAGATATAAAGTATACAGGATGTATCAAATTGCGTGTTAACTATGGGGATCTCGCTTGTTTGAATAGATACGACGATAGTTAAATTATCGAAAAATTGTGGAATTTTATGGACTTTAATGTTCTGAAAAGATATTAGATCTATCCTGCTTAGTTTCTAAAAAAACGGAAAGAAGTGAAATTTTGGATAAATAATTTGTTTTTGGCTATAACTCATTTATGATTTATGTTACATATTTCTAGTTAACGCATTATTAGAACACTTTTTTATGCTAAATCTAAATTTTTGACCAGATTTGGTAAAACTGTTACCATTGCTCATTCTCGACTGTCAACTTTTTAATTTCCTACGGTCGGCATTTTATTTTTTTAAATTTGTATAGAGTTTTTAATTCTGATTTCAACGATGTGTCACACTTTGCATTTTGCTTAAGTTTTGAGCATTTTATCACAGAAAATAAAAATTTCATAAGAGCGCCATGGAAAGACCACGTCATTTAATTTATTTTGAAAAAATTCTAGTAGGCCATCAACTGATGGAAGTAAAACAAAACACTACTTTTGTTTACTTTTATCTGTAGTAAATAACAGGTTAAATAAATACAACAAATAACACTAGAACTGCACTAATACAAACAATTACTAAATAAATATTTAAAACATGTGACACCTTTGTAAAACATGCTCAGAAGCTCGTCTAAAATAAACACACTAATCTGTGTGTTAATAACTTTGTCATTCATTTGTTTTTGTAAAAAATAACTAGACCTGCTGCCTACGCTCAAAACAAAGTTTTCTGAAATTTTCGGGTACTTATTGTATCTAAAGGCCAAACTAATAAAAGTAGTGTTTTGTTTTACTTCCATCAGTTCATGGCTTACTACTATTTTATCAAAATAAATTAAATGACGTGGTCTTTTCATGGCACTCTTACAAAATTATTATTTTCTGTAATAAAATGCTCAAAACTTAAACAAAATGTAAAGTGTGACTCATCGTTGAAATCATAATTAAAAACTCTATTCAAATAATATGAAAAAAATTTAAAAAGCCGACCATAAGAAAAAAAAAGTTGACAGTCGAAAACGAGCAATAATAACAGTTACTTATTGTATCTAAAGGCCAAAGTAAATAAAAGTAGTGTTTTGTTTTACTTCCATCAGTTCATGGCTTACTACAATTTTATCAAAATAAATTAAATGACGTGGTCTTTTCATGGCACTCTTACAAAATTATTATTTTCTGTAATAAAATGCTCAAAACTTAAACAAAATATAAAGTGTGACTCATCGTTGAAATCATAATTAAAAACTCTATTCAAATAATATGAAAAAAATTTAAAAAGCCGACCATAAGAAAAAAAAAGTTGACAGTCGAAAATGAGCAATAATAACAGTTACTTATTGTATCTAAAGGCCAAAGTAAATAAAAGTAGTGTTTTGTTTTACTTCCATCAGTTCATGGCTTACTACAATTTTATCAAAATAAATTAAATGACGTGGTCTTTCCATGGCACACTTATGAAATGTTTAATTTCAGTAATAAAATGCTCAAAACTTAAACAAAATGGAAAGTGTGACACATCGTTGAAATCATAATTAAAAACTCTTTTCAAATAATATGAAAAAAATTAAAAAGCCGACCATAAGAAAAAAACAGTTAACAGTCGAAAATGAGCAATAATAACAGTTATACCAAATCTGATAAAAATTTAGATTCAGCATGATAAAGTGTCTTAATAATGCGTTTACTAGATATATGTAATATAAATGACAAATGAGTTAAAGTCGAAAACAAAAAAATCTAGAATTTCCGTTTTTTTTTAGTTTATTCAGAAACTAAGCAAGATAGCTCTAATTTCGTTTCAGATTATTACTGAACATAAAATTCCACAACTTTTCTCTAATTTAGCCATCGTCGTATCTCTTCAAATAAGCGAGATCCCTATAGTTAACACGCAATTTGATACAGCCTGAATAGTATATAAAAATATATACAGTGTGTTCAACGAAAGAGAGAACACTCAATAACTTTTTTATCTTACGATTTAGAAAAAAAAAATATTTTTTGTTCAGGATCATATTCACTTCCAGAAAAGTTTTTCCACTTCCGGTTTAACCGAGAGTGCATTAACATTTTGTTATTCCAATGGCACTACGCATTTTTTGACAATTTTCAACTCCCTACTTTTTTCTCTTTCCGCACGTAAAAAAATTTTTGTGGGGTTGTATAAAAAGTTTTACCGAAAATCGCGTCGAAGAATTGTTAAGTTCTCAAGGCAGCCGTTTAAAAAACCAAAGTAGCAATTGCCATGGAAGTCAAAAAAAAGCTGTTTTCTGCATTTGTTTTACATCTGTCACCCCGTTTAGGGTACTAACGTCTGGTACGCTTTAATAGGAGGTCAGTTATTGGGACCTTATTTTTACGATGGTTAGACAATATCATGATTTCTTAAATAACGACTTATTTACAATGATGGAAGATTTTCCGCTGGCCTTGCGACAAAATTTGTACTTTTACGGAGCGCCAGTTCATAACGCTTTTATTGTTTCAAAATACCTCAATAAAACATTTAATAAGAGTTTGATTGCAACCCATGGCCCTGTGGAATGGCCTCCGGGATCACCTGACCTCACACCTTGGAATTTTTTTGTGGGGCCATCTTAAGACAGTAATGTATGCAGATCCGCCTCAAAGTCTAGGAGATTTAAAAAATAAAATAACCCGATGAGATAAGCAGGGCAACAAACTAAGAACTCTGCAAGAGATTAAAGGCGTGCGTTGCACAAAACGGTGGATTTCGCGCCGCGATGTAATGAGCGCTTGCCAATCTTTAGATGCGATTTTCGGCTAACTTTTTATACAACTCCATAAAAATGTTATAAGTTCGTAAGGAGAAAAAATGAGAAACTGTAAAATGTTAAAAAATACATAGTGCCATGTGAAAAACAAAAGTTATATGCACTTCCGGTTAAACCAGAAGCGAGAAAATTTTTCTGAAATTGCAACAGAATAGAGAATATGACGACGAACAAAAAATTACTTAACTTGCTTTTTCTAAATCCTAAGATAAAAAAGTAATTGATTGTTCTCTCTTTCGTTAAACACACTGTATAATATAATGTATATAAAAATAGCGTATAAGCAATAAATTATTAAACGAAAAGTTGTTAAGCTTTACATGGTAACAAACACCTATTTAAAAATGTAGGAGTATATTAGGTACTGTAAAATAGAAGTTCTTTAATTTTCAAAACTATTTTTAGCAAATATTTCAAATAATAGGTAGTTAATAAACCTTGTCAACAGTTACTGAATACTAATAATAATGTTAAATTTCTTAAAAAAACAGCCATTTGCAATCCGAACATAATTCCCGGTGTTGGTAAATTTTTAATGAGGTTTTTTTGAAAATTGCTGCCAAAAGTAATAAAACTAAAATTTTTTTAATTTTTTTTTTAAATAGGGTTGGCATTAAAGAACACCAAATAGAGAGAAAATTAAACTATTCATAAAAACGACGGGAAGAAGAAAAAAAAACGTTCTGTTACCGCTAAATATAGGGCGACTTATTTAAGTGTAAAGGGACAGCTCGCCGCGACCGGCTCACCGCGGCTGGTTCGCCGCGGCCAACTCGCCGCAGCCGAGTCGCCACAGAGCCAGCTCGCCGCGGTCCGACTCGCCGCAGACCGACTCTCCGCGAAAGTTAATAAAATTTGTAGTTTAAAATACGTTAATGGCTACTGACTACTTCTTAATATGAGCTATACCTCTTAACTTCCCTCACTATAAGTAAGATTCTGTAAAAAAATTTATTTAAAACAGTTTCTAGTTTACTCTATTTATTAATAAAAGTTGAATGTTAAAGCAATCGAGTTAATATAACAAAATCGAATTAATGTATAACAGGAAAGTAGAACTGCGCCGAACCGCCATTTGTGTCTTAATATTTTGCTTTGAAGTGTACAGGAGTGATATATAGGAGCTTGTTTCAAACAACTAAAAAACCAAGCAATCTGACCACAAATTCAGTAATTGTCTTCAGTGAAACAATGTGAAAACTACTTTGCACTTGGGTTACCTTTTGATTTGTTTTGAATTTTGAAACTGTTTTTTCGTTTGTTTTATTTCTTAATATATTTTGGAAACTACTTTTACGTATAAATATTAGAGAAAATACTGCAATACATGTTAAAATAAATTTATATTATTTATCGCCAGAGGCGAATATCAAAAATTTCGGTGCAATCCAACCATTATGTAATAGTATATTAAAGTATAAGTGGATAAAAAGGTCTTTAAAACACGCGCGATTTTTCGCGCACGACGGCGCAGCCGGAGTGCTCGAAATAGAGCAAGTGTTTTAAAGACCAGTTATCCACGAATACTTTACGCTATTTTTTTTTATTGGTGCACTTTGAAATCATAAATACTGGTATTGTTACTACAAAAGATGGAAATAAGAACTAATAATGTAAAATGGTTGAATTCGTGATGTGACATCAGTATACCTTTCGTTGTCATGGAAATGAGAAAAACAGAAATTAATTTGCAATTTGTCATCAAAGATTAATTGTTGTCACCGCACTGCTTAAAAATGAATTCTAATATCGATTTTTTAAACAGGAAAGCAGAATCGCGGTTAATACCGCAAAAATCTAATGATGCGTATAAAAAAGAATATGACAAGTTCATCAAATGGATGGAAGAGCAAAAGGTAACAGTTATAAATGAACGAGTTGTGCTTGCTTACCTTCAGAAATTTGTTAGTAATATCACAGATTAGAAATATATATACGTATATAGATATGCAACTGTTATACAAAATTTTAAAACAAATGTATACACTAGCGACAATGTACAACGGTGTAAGCACTAATGAAAAGAGGGGGAAATTTAAAATTATGGCGAATATTTTTAAAAGCTACAAGAAAAGTCAAAAGGAAATGCGAAAACATTTATTTAAAAAAATACAGAACCTAACTTTTATTGTCTAGTGGTTCAAATTATAAAACGTAGTAATTTTT
Source organism: Ctenicera cuprea (assembly GCA_958336395.1). NCBI lineage: Eukaryota > Metazoa > Arthropoda > Insecta > Coleoptera > Elateridae > Ctenicera > Ctenicera cuprea. The sequence continues at coordinate 20,664,832 of OY284493.1, forward strand.
TTTAATTTTCTCGGAAAAACCCGTTGTTTTTAATGGTGTGTTTCATCTAATGAACGACTACACTGGTTACCAAGACCGTTGTGCACTTGACTGAAGCTGAGCATGTTGTTTATCTCAAAAAAATCTATTTTTATATGAACAACAGTAAACTAATAGATTACGCATGGAATGCAGATTTAAAATGTTAAGTTCATAATTTGTAAAAAAAATACTAACCTGCGCATTTAAAATAGGAAATCTGTGTTTTATTGCGTTTGTATTTAAACACTGCGGTACACAACAAGTATACATATTATATAGGTAGGTAGTCGGAAAATCTAAAACTATGACGCACATAAAAGTAAATTTGACAGATAGAAGCGAATTCAAATTTTCTGCAAATTTTTAACGGCGTAGGAATCCGAACACATACGATTGATACCGAAGCAGCGCCCGCGGTAAACGGTGTTAACATTTCTTGATTTTTGCCTGTGGAGTTGCACACGCATGGTAATATTTTATTTGACGTTACAAGGTACTCCTGTCAGATCAATAATCAAAAAATTGTCATTTAGACTTCACGTTTCTCGAGTTGTTGATGTTGCCATGGTAACTTTAAAAAACGCGCGTTTTTGAAAGTTCGATTTAAACACGCTGAGGCGTGCTTTAAATAGGTAAAATGGGACACCAATAAAAAAAAAACTCATCAAATATAACGAGTTTGTAAAATTACAATATCTCGCGGCGAGCTGGTTCGCGGCAAGTCAAAACGCGGCGAGCCGGGCTTTGCGGCGAGTCAGCCGCGGCAAATCATCCGCGTCGAGTCCGCTGGGGCGAGTCGGCCGCGACAAGTTGTACCAAACCGCATTTAAGAGTCACTTCACTATTATTTCCTAAACTATTTGGTATAAAAGATTTGTTTATAATTAACGTCTGCATAACGTGAAATCATTACTAATTATACTGGGTGTATAATCATGCGTGTACAGCATAGTACTTTGTTATTTTAAATAGAACATTTTGTATATTATTTTTGTATTATAAATTCAATTCTTGATCTGATAGCATAAAGGTACTGTTTTTTGTATTTTTTTGATAATTTTTTTATAAATTTCCAATGAAAATACATAGGTGTGCTATGAAAACAATGCAACAACTTTAATTTTCTTACGTTTAAAAAGTGTAAGCCCGCATACTACCTTCAAAACTATTGAGATAATTAATTTTTTTAATAGATGTGGTTTGTTGCCTAACGAGCCCAAAATTTTCGATATTGTCACGTAACTGACCAGTGACGTCATCGATAATTTTTTTAATTGTCAACATACATAAATATTTTTTTGAGCCAGCAGGTGGTCTAGTGGTTAAAGTCCCAAGCTTTGAAACTAGACTCTCAACGGCAGTAGGTTCGAGTCCTCTGCCCGTCGGAAATTTTTCTGAATAAGTTAAATCCGGCGTGTTCATAGACGTGTGTGGTGTTATGTTGCGTTGCATGTCTTTTCGGGGTGGGGCGTGTTAGACCGGTGCATAGCGCAAGTCCGCTGAGCCCGGGTAAGGGGGTGGGATGGGAATCATGGAGTCGTGCTTTTAAAAAAAAAGATATATTTTTTTAAGGCGTTAAATAGATTTTCATCGTTTCAATGACATAAAACTTCGATACAGTTACGTTACAAATGTTGTGAAAGTTTTGTGTCATTAAAACGAGAAAAAAATCTCTATCTAACTGCCTAAGAAAATATTTATATTCCCATTTAAGAAATGGCGTCACTGCTCGGTTACGTGACAGTACAGAGAATTTTAGAATGTGACATAAAGTAGTTCATTAGACAACAAACCACTTGTATTAATAAAAATTGATAATCTCAATAGTTTTAAAAATAGTATGGAAGTGACACTTCCTAAATGTAAGAAAATAAGAGTTGCGTTTTTTTTATAGCACGCTTCGTTTTATTTAAAAGTTATAAAAAAATTTAAAAAAAAACAAAAAACTAGAGAAATTGGTACATTTGGTATACAAAACCTTATATCATATTGAAAGAAAATTTAATTCCACATTTGATGGTGTTAAAAATACTGGGTGTTGAATTTTAAAAATAAAAGTTAATCATATTTGAAGTTTTACAAAGTGGACATTAAAATACGAACACCCTGTGTAACACTCTGTTGTTATGAACATACCACTGAATGCTTAATAATGTGTTAAGAATCTGGGCAAAATATCGTAAACATATTTGGTATTTAAAATATTAATTAATTAATATTAGTTCTCAAATGTCAAAATTTAAAAAAAAACCAAATATGTCGAAAACCGTTAATTCTAAGATGGTAATAATTCTACACTTTTAAATTAAGCATACATCTACAATCTAAAAGTGCAATAATATGAATAGTTTACCATTTACAATACTCAGTATAATTGGTAAAACATTTCAGGTTATGCAAGAATTAATTATGAACAATTTTTATTAAGTAAAAAAATTGATATTTTAAATAGTTTAAGAAATAATAGTGGGGTGACATTTAAATGACTCGCCCTGTATAATTGCATCGGATCAAATATTAAATTATAGCCAGGCCCTACTTCCATCAGCTCACTTTAGGATCTGAGTACGTAAGTAATGGTAATTGGTAATTTGATTATCTTGAAAAGTATGCTAACAACAAAGAGTTAATTTTCTTAGATTAAAATTTTAACAACCGACATCTATGTTTGGCTTATTTAAGTAAATTTAAAGTCTTATTGGTATTACCTCTGGGTGGTGCAAATCCAAACCTTCTCCAACATTTATGAAGTTAACAAAATCCGCTGCAATTGCCGTATTTGTAACGCCAAAGATAGTATGAGCAGCTGGAATTCCTCTTCTTAAAACTGATCTATCTTGTATATCGTCAATTCTGCAATAATGGAACGTATTTAAAATAATTATAAAACTGCAAGCTAAAAGAAAAAATAAACAAAACACTTTTTCTGATCTTTCCATGCAGTTTTATAATTTATTTTTTGTTATTTATTTCATAATCTAACTTGCTGACTCCAACCAATATTTTGAAATAAGAATACTAGCAATTCAGCCAGCGTAACGCTAGGACAAAAAGTGAGTCATCACTTCTATACCGCTTATACAGAGTGGCTAGGAAAACCCCGGGCACTTTTCTTGCGGAGGTCAAGAGATGGCGCTTTAGTAAAGAAAAATTAAATTAAAATACTGGCAACAACGCAGAATCCAAGACGTTTTAATTATTAAGTACGCCCCATATTAAATCAAAACAACTAAAACGTCTTGGATTCTGCGTTGTTGCCAGTATTCTAATTTAATTTTTTTTTATAAAAGCGCCATCTCTTGACCGCCGCAAGAAAAGTGGCCGGGGACCGATGGAGCTATGGACCCCCAAATGAGGGGGCGTATTGAAATTTATTTTCTGATAATATATTTAAAAACGTTGCTCGGATTTTACTGAAATTTTTCAAAGAGGCTTAAAAATCAATTCGAATATTGTCGTTAAAGTATTTTTAAGGTGGTGTCTAAAGGGCGCTGGTGATAGCACTCGTATTCTCGTTTTTTGTTTGTAATTGTTTTGTTAATAGTTTCTTATAATTTCTGATAATACATTTAAATGTAGTATTCTATTTTCCACAAAAACGCTCTCTCCGTCTGTTTAACGTAGGATGCACCGTTTTTCTAACATCTGCAGGTACTTCATATGTCTCCCCCCCCCAAACCACCACTTTACAAAATACCTTAATAACAATTGACTTTAATTATATATAAATCGTTTTTTTAACTCCTCAGGATTTAGAAGAAAAACAAAACTAAAAGAGAGAGGGAGAAAATGAGCAAAAATCGTAGCAGCCTCCATTTTAAAACTAGAGTGCTCAGAAAAAAAGTTTTCGATCTATCTCCACTATCATATTCTGTTTTTACATTTCTAAAATTTGTGAAAAAAAACGTGACAGAAACATGTCTAACTTCCTTTTTCGAACTTTCGACAACTTTTCGTTGTGCCTCCGTATAACAAATTTCATTAAAATCGGCTCAGTGGTTTCAGATTTTGAGTTACACGAACGCATACAAACCTACAATTTTTAAAAACTATTTTTTGGGTTCCCGGACATCTAAAGCGTGTATCTTTTTTCCATCAAAATCTCAAAATCCAAAATTTCCGCGATCACAATACATTCCCATGTTAGAAGTATGAGAAAGTAAAAAAAGGTATGGATTCATTGAAATGCGAGCAAGTACTGATACACTGCAAACGCAACAGTATTTAGGTCCAGTTAAAGCTAAGAGATCCGGATCTAATACATAGATTTTTGTTCTTGACAATTTTCTTTTTATACTTGGTTCTCATTTATTAATGATCTTTAACTTTTATCCATAAAATATTAAAAAATTTTCAACCCACGTATGGTGAATGGTCATATCATCATTTTTGCCGCCGTATGGTGATTTTCAAGTAAACAAACATGTGATCATTCATTATGAAGCGCCGATATATAATTACGCGGCATACTATAACATAAAAGACAACTGGAGACTTTTACATGTATTCACGTTAATTCTGTTTTCCGACCCTCAGAATTAGAGTAAGCCATAAATAACCAAATATAGCAAAATAGGGTCTGGAAGATAAACAATCAATAAACTGAGCCGACATGTGCAAGGAACCGCCGACGTGGTACAGTGAAAAATCTGTCCTAGATGTAAGATGTAGTCGTTTTGTTATGAGTGAGGCAGTTACGGAATTACTATATACATTATGAGTGCCCGTTTACTACTGATGGTGATAGCTTTGCTGCAGAAATACGTATTTGGTATTTAGTTACTTATGTGGAAGGAGGCTGTATTTTTCAAGTGTTCTTATTCCACAGTTCGAGTGTTTTTACTTCACATAGATTACTGTCGCTGATACACTCACTCAAAACAGTTTCATAGTACCGCATAAATATAACCTTATAGTATAAAACATTTTAAATCCAAACAATACAGAGCAACAAAAAAAACTTAATTGTAGTCGCCTATGAAACAAGAACGGAATGTCAATGATTAGTTTGTAAATCGTGGAGCTTTTATCATAACTAGTGAGACCCCAGCGCATAATGCACTGACAGACTCGCGTTGGCCGACCCGTCTAAATGCGTCACGTGATGCAGTAGTTCCAATAATGAGACGCGGCGGTTTTGTAGATGGCGCCCCAAGTGACGCGCGTTAGCCGACCTTCATATATATTATAAATTAAAATAATTATTATTGAAAAATCGACGTAGAATAAAAATATAAAAACGTTTCATGTTCCATCTGAGGATAGAGACCTTTCATTGAAAAGAAATGGTCCAAACTGGTGAAGCGGTAGCCGCTGGAGGAACCGGAGAAAAATACCCTTTGAGCTTTTATATATGTATGGATTGCGTAATTTATTATGTTACCATAATTGCTCACACTTAACATTTTTAACAATTAACAAGTAAGCATCGTACAATATTTTTTATATTTGTTACTTTTATTTTCAAAAGGTGCATAATAAATTTAAGACCCAATTCGACCCGACCCCGGTTTTAAGACCCGGCCCGATCGAGACCTGAATTGTACGTGTAAATGATAAAGCCCGGCCCGACCCAAAATATTTACAGGATCGGCCCGGTCCGATCCGGTCCAACCCGGAATTTATTTCTACAAGCCCGGCCCGGTCCGGCATCGGAAATCGCATGTAAATAGCACTTTGTTTTTTAATTCCCAATTACGATTCAAATATGGAATGGTAAATGTAGTATAAGCAATATTGTCAAAATCATCACTCCACGTGTCCGTCATTGCTGAGCAAATTTCTTTTACTATAACCTCCCTTATTTCAAATGGAATTTCAAGCCGTTTCTTCTCTGCTACCAACTTCAAATGTGTCGATATTGTTGTGGCCTGTGTTAACACGTTCTCAAAATTTACGTTGCCATACAACGCGCCAATTTTGATCAAACACTTACACAATTTTTAAAACCTTCCTGTGTCACTGTTTCAAAAGGTCTTATGTCTTTACAACACATAAAAACGTATTTTTCTGTAACTTCCGTTGTAACAGAAGAACTGATGTTTTTTCTATAAAAGCACGCATTGCTAAAACCTGCGATGTTGAAGCTTTTTCATTGTATTTGTGTCTCTTAAGCTACGAGGTGCCTGTTTTGCTCGACGTATACTTAAATAGTAGTTTACAATTTTTTCAGTGTACAAACTCTCGCATTTGACAATTTCCGTCTACTACAAGGCAAAAAAATTTTCACTTTTTCTGTAGCTTACTAAAAGTCGTGCAGGTTATTGACGTCACTCGTAAACTCTGCTCTGTATTGTATTTCATGCTTTGTATTACAATTGGGTTAGGCCCGGCCCGTATCCGCTTTGTAATAGGCCCGGCCTGATCCGGCTTGTAGTTGGCCCGGCACAGTCCGGCCCGCTCAAGTCATAGCGCCCGGTCAAGCACGGCCAGCGTGCCGGGCCGGGTCTGGGCCCGTACAGGCGTGTATAAAACTAAAATTTTCTGATAAAAAAAGGAAGTCTTGTTATATTGTACAGAGCGATCAAATAAACTTAATCGCAATCGCCTTTGAAACAAGCACGTCATGTAGATGATTAGTTTGCAAGTCGTGGAACTATTATCATAGTTGCGCGGTTTATAATTTTACCGCAATTGTCCATATTTATCATTTTTTAACAATTAGTAGGTGAGCATTGTAAATTATTTTTAATAATTTATATTTTTATTGTACAAACGTGCATGATAAATATCAGTTGTAAACCGTGATCCATTAACAACACATAATGAAAAAAATATTCGACGGTTTGGTTTAACGGTACAGGCGAGGGCTTGTAGGTAATCTGGTGACCCCAGTTCAAATCCCGCGACTGACCTATTTTTTTAATATTTATTTTTAAAATTTCTTACTACTAGCTTATGTTGGCCCATGTCTATTATTTATTTTAATTTTATCTTGCATTTATTTAAAAAAATATATTATTTAATTTAAATTTTAAAATGTTTTAAACAAAGCAGCATAATTTGTTAAAACCACTTCTACAAACGAACAAAAATAAATACCGTTTAGAAAAGTAAGTAATTAAACTATGTAAAAATTGAAAACGTTGTTGCGCCATTTTTTTTATACGCGCAGCTATCATTCCACAGGTGTTTGTGTTACATTTTTAAAATTAATTACAAATCAGTATTAAATAAAATATGAGAAAATTGCCCACAATTTACAAACTAATCATCGACATGACGTATTTGTTTCAAAGGCAACTGCGATTACGTTTTTATTTGATCGCCGTGTATATAAAATAATCATTGTTTTTAAAAAGATTGCTTTGGAATAAAGAAAATCAGAGATCAGCAAATAATTCGTCAATTATGGATTCGAAAACTTTCTGTTATAAGTAGATTTTGCACTACTAGAATTACTATAACACGAAGTTTTAAGCCAATCTACATATTAATTTTTGAACAAACGGTCGTGGAAGAGAATATTTTCAAAAAGAGTGCATCGATCGTTATTTAGGTTAGAAATCCCGAAAAGATTAATCCAGTTGATTCGATAGCTTTTATCCGATTTTCTTTTCTATTTAAAAAAAAACGTTTTAAAACAAATTATATCAAAAATCATATTAAACGTGCGTTTCCGATTTTGGAGTTTTCCAGAAATTTATTTTCTGTTGAAAACTTTGATATACCTTCGGAAAATTGTCGTTAAAAATCCCTACTTGCCGAAAGCGTTCGTTTTCCAAAATTTGTTGCATAATTACGAAAAGTGCCAAGAGCAACTCAAATTAATGATACAAGAAGGCAATTAAAAATAATTTAATGTAATCTTGTTTGTAATTTTGTAACCTCGTCCAGGTGAGTTTACAACATATGGTTATGTAATCTAATTAGTAATTACTATTGCTACACCACAACTTCTATCCAAAACAGTTTGGTTTGTGAATGATTTTGTTTCGTTTTGAATTGCATTTATTACCGATACTCCGCCTTTCCATGCCATGCCGAGGTCTTATCTACAGGTGGGTGTAATTACTATCAATTAAGTATGACACAAGTGGGTTTTTTTGAAAATTAAAATCTTTTTATAGAACAATAATGTTTGTTATTTCTAGTATCAAAACAACAATGTACATGACCTTTTGAAATGACCACTAACGAGAAAATAACGAAGTTGCTGACCACATATTACGTCTATTAAACTAACTAAATTTCCGTAAGTGAGTTGGTGTTGCTTCAAGTTTTCAAGGCTGGTGTTAATGTTATGAATTTGTACAATTGTAAGAAATTTTAAACATAGAAGGTTCATGGAAATTTTAGTTTCACTTTCCCATATAGGCAACTCTTGACACTCGACATGATATACGACTACCAAAATTCTTAAGAAGGACAAGTTGTGGTTGATCATTGCTTCAGAAAATAAGTCAACAATTGAGGAGAACCACAAAAAAACTAAGTTGTAGTTTAATTTATTTTTTAAAATTTGATTTCAACTGCTACTTCTACTTTCAGTGTAGGGCAGTATTGATTTCATAAATTCTCTTGAACAAGTTTTGACGAAAACACATGTTTTGGGACCCAAATTATGGTTTCTTAAAAATGTGGTATGTAGGTGGGCGTGTGCGCCTCATAACTCCCAAGCAGATGTTCCGATTTCCGAATGTGAGGAAAAATAATTTTAAAAAAAATCAGGAGCTGAAAGCAGACATTCGACATGTTTTTTTGGTAGCATTTGTTATAGAAAACACATTTCTTAAATCTAAAATGGAATTTGACGAAAAACCTGAGGGCAAAGCATGTTCAACGTACATTTTAGCTTTAAAATGTGACCGTTACTATATTTTAAACACTTTGACTTTAACGCCTTTTACTCAAAAACAAGTGGACAGATCTAAATTAAAGTTGGTATTATAGTAGGTCTAAGCAAGCACTATATTTACTATCTACGAGCATTTTTAAACGCTTGAAAATTGTGGAGTAAAAAGTAATCCAAGATTTTGGACAATTTCAAAAAAATATTGCTCTAAAACTGACGAAACATTTCTTTTTAATTGTAGATTGATACAGCTAGAGATGAGCTGCAAAACCATTAAAAAATTGTATCTGTTTCTGAATACAATAAGACATGCACGCAGGCATAGACGAATAGGGTAGTGCTGTGCGCTCTTGTGCCGCTAGCCGAGCTAATACAGCGAGCAACTGTTAGTGGCAGCTCTGGAGTACACGTCAGTGTTCTTGCGCAAAACGTTGATGCAAAACAATTTATAAAGTATTGGAAAGTATTGGCAAAGTGCTCCGCTCATTTCTGCTTTACGGTTTTAGGGCCTTTAAAAATATTGTAGCCCCTAGTGCAATATGAAATTTATTATACATATTCAGATAACCCGGTCCGGTTCGGGTAGGGTATGGGTCGGTCTACAAAACAAAATCCGTTTTATAAAGAAGGCACACCGGGTCAACAAAACAAGACCCATTAACTCAAACAACAGCAAACTCAAGCCAAAGCAAAAACAGTCAACAAGTATTTTGGTGTGAGTTTATGACCAACGCTGATTTTTGAGGACTCGGGTCTGAAAACGCGCCCATAGTCGAGACTAAGTCCATTGTGATGCCGGGCCCGGGTCGGGTCGGATACAAAAATCTAGATCCATTGATACGTCTAGAGCAAAAAAGCTTTAAGTTCAAAAAATTAAAGAGTTTAAAAAAACCGTTGGTTTTGTCTTAACTCCCCTTTCCCGATTTCAGATATAGAAGATTCAGTTTCTGAAAAAAACTATACCAATAAAACATATTTAACTACCGCTTCAGTTTCCATTAAAGTTTTTCTTTTCGATGAAATCTTGATACACCCTACGTTTCATGTTTTACTAAAATCGGGCCCAATAAATTATACTGAATATATAAAAAAAGTGTACTTACAAAAGGCTAAGATTGTGAAGATTGTAGACAATCTGAGATATTTTCTCCATTTTACATTCGGGAATTTTCATCCAATAATTAAGAACTTCGATGAGTCTGTGTCTAATATTTTTACCAGGAATTGAGGTGAGGTACACAAACGGTCTCAGAATTAGCTGTAAATAAAATAAATCAACACTAGTAGAAACCCTTCATAAAATAGAAACCTTATTTACATGATCGATGTATGCTTGTTCACCGACAGATTCGTGTTTTTTAGACTTTAAATTATTCTCGACGATTTTTGGTTTAATATCATTTAGGCTGAAACTACAGATTTTTTCCAACATACTTTCCATGATCAGGCACAGTTACTGTAATCAATACTAAGTAGTTTTGTATGGTTAGCTAAAAGAAAATACATTTCGTATTAAAAATACATTTTAAAGAATAAAATAAGAAACCTATTTACGCGTTCCATTAAAAAAATTAATGGGAAGAAAACAAATGTATCGTATCTAGGTTATAATTAATCTAATTTAACTAGCACAGCATAAGTTACTACTTATTTTCTACTACAATTACTAGTTGTTTCTTGTTTTTAAATGAATTTTCAAAACTTTAGAAAAACGAATACAAAAAATATTTTTTTATCAGTTCGAGCTTTACTTCGTTGAAGTTCATTTTAATTTATTGTAAATAAAACAATTCTTAACTTCAACAGGTTTTTTATTTTAGCTTTATACGTATTTCAACGTGTTTACACGTCATTATCAAAAGCAAGATTAAAAGTAAACAGTTGATGTTGCTATAGGAATAATAAATCTTCATAACTTGATCTTGGTTTTCTATATCTGCGTACAGCTGACTTGATTTCTCAATCCAAAACGTCTAATGACGGTGAATTTAAGAGATCAATTTGTTTATTCATTAAAGGTACAGATTTTGAATGTTTATGAATTTAAAATCCTTGTAGTATATCCAACTTACGTTTGGCATCACAAAAGTGTAAAAATTTTATTGTGTTGTTAGATGTCATTGAATGATTGTGTTCTAATAAGTGTTTAGCGTAATTGGATTTAGGGGGTGTTTATACTTGTAACAACGTACGTGTACCTTGTACCTAATATCAAAATTTCTAATGGTTTGTTCTATATAAACCGAATTACAGTGAGAGCAATTCAATTTGTAGATGCCTGATTTTAGTAAATTGCCCGTTTTTTCTTTAGCATTGAACAAAATGTTTAAAATGGTTTTTGTTGTTTTGAAAGGTATTTTACATGTATTTGTTTTGTTTATAATTTTGGCATTTTTTTCTGATTGTTGATACCTAGAGCTTTAACGGTTTCTTTAGGTGAAATTAGTTTTAATGGAGAAATTTCGATTATTAAACAAATTGCATACAATAATGGTTATAATACTCAACTTATTGATACACTAATTAAAGAAAAAAATTATAAATTAGATATTCAGAAAATTTATCTAACTACATCATCAGATAAAATGAAATACGCCTCAATTCCATATTTTGGCAATAAATTAGAAAAATCTGCCAAAACAAATAAATGTAAAATAACTTTTGAAACAACGAAAAACATTTTAAACACTTTGTTTAATACTAAAGAAAAAACGGACAATTTACTAAAATCAAGCGTCTACAAATTAAATTGCTCGCACTGTAATTCGGTTTATATAGGACCAACAATTAGAAATTTTGATATTAGGTACAAGGAACACGTACGTTGTTACAAATACAAACACCCACGTAAATCCAATTACGCTAAACACTTATTAGAACACAATCATTCAATGACTTCTAACAACACTATAAAATTTTTACACTTCTGTGATGACAAACGTAAGTTAGATATACTAAAAGCATTCGAAATTCATAAGCATTTAAAATCTGTACCGTTAATGAATGAACAAATTGATCTCTTAAATTCACCTTTATTAGACGTTCTGGAATGAGAAATCAAGTCATCTGGACGCAGACATAGAAAACCAAGATCAAGTTATGAAAATTTATTGTTCCTACAGCAACACCAACTGTTTACTTTTAATCTTGCTTTTGACAATGACGTGTAAACACGTTGAAATACGTATAAAGCTAAAATAAAAAACCTGTTGAAGTTAAGAATTGTTTTATTTACAATGAAACAAAAATATTATATGCTTTAATAATCAATGAATTTATTTAAAATACGAGTACTAAAATTATTCTAGAAACATATGTAACTAATCACCAATAGTTTTAATTTTTAAAACTTGAAAAGTTTTAAAATATCAAATTTTCTTCACGAAACATTTTTATCAATTTTCATTATTTATATTTCGTTACCTAATAATATTGTTATGATTACTGAGACAATTTGTGCATTTAAAATACGGGTATCTTAATAATTTATGCAAAGATAAGTTGTTCAGCTCCTTCACTCAACGAATAAGTTTTAAAAGTTAAAATGTTACAACATGAACTAAATATTCTTACCTTGTTAACGCGTCTTGGAATTCACACACTTCTGATATAAATTTGACTGTCCGTTGTATTTTAATAAAACCATGAATCGTAAAAAATATTTATATAGAAGGGGGTGAATCATTCTCGATTTCGCAAATACCTGCGAGTAGAAGTGAGACAAACGCTCTTAAGTGGTGTAAAAATCAGCCTTGATTTGCTACAATGATAAATATTGTCGTTCGCCACACGGAAAAACGCAACCGGCAATTACTGAATTTTACAGGATGGCGAAACATGAGAAATACCTTTCTAAATAGCGACAAATTCACCTCAAATACATATTAACCTTGAAGTTTAGAGAATTTGGTGTCAATTATGCAATTTTTGTTATTATGAGAATATAAGTTTAATTTAAGTTTGACGACGTTTTACTACGTGGATGTATATGTTTATACCGACAAATTTTTTTCTTAAATGCAGATGAGTAAACAAGTTCAGGGGCGAAGTTTTTTTCTAGAATTTAGTTTGCATGGAAATTTACAAACGACTTGCTCTTGCATAAATTCGTATACTTGTTAGGTTAGCGATATTTTTAATAACTAGATTAACTAGTAAACAATTTGTAGCATCCACCCTTGGTAAACAAAGCATCGCAGATAGTGAGGGAATCCCATAACGTTATACGCCAATAATAGCGCCGCCATTAACAGCGCCGGTAAAAATGTCGCCGGCGAAAATACTGCCGTAAAATATAGCGCCGGCAAAAACAGCGCCGTCAAAAATGTTGCTGTCAAAAATAATGCTAGTCTAAAATGCAGCCGGCAAAAATAGCGCAGGTATAATAGAGCCGGCAAAAATTACGCCGGGAAAAATAGCGCCGGCAAAAATAAAACAGCACCTACCGATCTGTCACTCATCAACAGGTTAAATGTATTAATCGGGGGGGGAAGGGGCTCTCACGTCAATGCAGAATAGTACTTGATACTGCATGACACATTCTTTCTTAAGAAATCAAAACTGACCTTGTGCTTGCTTTATTTACATCAAAGAAATTTAACATTATAATAGCAGCACCCGTGGGCTACGCCCAACGTTTTTTTTACAAATAATACCGCCGCCATAAATAACGCCGGATAAAAATGTCGCCGACGAAAATAGCGCCGTAAAATATAGCGCCGTCAAAAATGTCGCTGTCAAAAACAGCGCCGGTCTTAAACGAGCTGGAAAGAATAGCGCCGGCATAAATAGCGCCGCCAAAAATGCCGTCGGCAAAAACAGCGCCGTCTAAAATAGCGCCAGTCTAAAATGCAGCCGGCAAAAATAGCACCGGCATAAATAGCGCCGGCATAAATAGCGCCGGCAAAATAGCGCGGGCAAAATTAAAACAGCACCTACCGATCTGTCACTCATCAACACGTTAAATGTATTACTCGGAGGGAGGGGCTCTCACGTCAATGCAGAATCTTACTTGATACTTTATGACACATTCTTTCTTAAGAAATTAAAACTGACCCTGTACGTTAGAGATTGCTTTAATTTTAACTTTAAACATTTGTTTGCAAAAATTAGACAGGGGAAGGAGGAAAGTTGAACCCCATAAGTATTGCTGCACCTAAAAAGTAAGTTCTGAATCTTATTCTAGTATGACTCATGAGCAGTTTACTTTAAACTGACGTTTTTATCGTTCTCCGTTTGCTAAAAAGAATAGCATGAATTTACGTTTTTCAAAAATTTATAGTAGGCGTCACAGATCAATTAGTGGATTGAGAAACAACAGAAATAGTGGCCTATTCCTGCCTCTATAACCTTACAAAGTTTAAAAAAGCTGGATGGCTAGTTTTTCAGGAATAGTTTTTAGCAATGTCCAAACCTTTGAAAATATTTTCACTTCGCAGTTTTCATTTGTAATAAACTTCTCTTATGTATTAACATTCTGTTTCTCTAGGGCTATTCTAATACCAAAATTAATCGCAATCCCCCAACTCGTTTTTGCGTAACTAGGCGTTAAAGCCGAAAATTTACAAACACCGTAGCGGCAGCCATTTTGAAACTAGAGTGCTCAGAAAACATTTTAGATTTGTCTTAACGCCCCCTATCATATACTGAAATTCTGGTTGTGAAAAAATGCTATTATAAAACATATGCAACTTTTCTTTCCTGTTCCGGTTTGTGTAATAAAACTTAGTAGCTCGAGAACTTTTCGTTGTACCTAAATACACCAAATCATAAGCGTATGGCCGTTGCGACCAGCAGAGATGGGTGACCGTTGTAAGCCTCTGGGCGTTGTGACCAGCAGAAGCTAGTGGCCGTTGTGATCAGTGTTGGTAGTGGTTATGACCAAATATAAAAATTCGCCGTTGTGACCAGCGTTTTCGGGCTTTAAAATCTGTACGCAGAGGTGGCCGTTCTGGCCAGAGTGGCCGTTAAGTCCGGTGGCCGTTGTGGCTAGGTCCCTTTATACAAAAAATATTTAATTTGCTCCAGCATCTTTATTCGTGCTCAAATTTCTCAAATTCCGTTTTTTTAAAAAGTGATACCAAAAAACCTATTGAACTTCTATTTCTGGTTCGGAATTAGTTTTTTACTACTACATAAAATTCAGTGGAGTAACGAAAACCGTAAAGGCCCTCCCCTCCCCGCAAACTTTTATAATAGGCCCCCACTCCTACCTCCAGTTTTGCTATAGGCAAATTACAAAAAGGACATATCTACGTTTAACAGTCACATACTAGAATTTTTATTAAATATATTAAACATTACTGGGCCAGCGGGTGGTCTAGTGGTTAAAGTCCCAGGCTTTGAAACTAGACTCTCAACGGCAGTAGGTTCGAGTCCTCTGCCCGTCGGAAATTTTTCTGAATAAGTTAAATCCGGCGTGTCCATGGATGTTGTGTGTGGTGTGTATGTTGGACTGCATGTCTTTCAGGGGTGAGGCATGTTAGACCGGTGTATAGCGCTTAGTGTGCTGAGCCCGGGTAAGGGGCTGGGATGGGAATCACGGAGTCGTGTTTACGCATGGCCTCATGATTCTTTAAAAAAATCATTACTAAAACTATAACACTCTAGCAGCTAAACTTGTTTAATTTTGTTATTGATAATCTTGTGCGGTAAAAACACAATTTTGTGTATTAACAATCTAAGTTTAAAGAAAACGACTAGCACAATACGTATTTTTTCAAATTATTTCGCCATCAATTATATTTTTTTTTTGTTTTTTGTTCCTTGCCATATTTCTTTTTTGGGCACCTTTAAGTGGTTAAGCTAGATTTATATTTAATGTATACTTTATAATTAAACCACAATTACATTTTAAATGTTTAATTAGTTGAGTCCGTGGACTACGCCCCACGCACTTCTCCTAATCAAATTGTTAACAAATGCATTAAAAGTAAGCCATGTCGAACACTGCATTTTCTCACAACAGCTGAGGCGAGACTGAACGCAGGTAGAAGGGAAATAAAGAGGAAAAGGTCGGTCGCGTACGCAGTCTGCCAAGCAGAAAGTTAAATCAAACCAAAGATTGGCTTTTAATATATAGACTAGCCAGTAGGCTAAGTTATTAATAAATGTGAGACACGGCTCCGTGCTGCGTACATGCCCCTCGACAGCGGGTCCGCGACTGAAACTAGTACTAGAGCGTATAATATGAACCCGAAATTCGCGTGTTCTCCACCACGGAAAGCTAAGAAAACGACTTTTCTGCTTTTAATATGTAAATACATGCGTTCACGATTGAAACCGAAACTGAATTAATTATTTTGCTGACATAGGGATTTATGCTTTTATTTAGGCTACAGATGATGAAGCCATTTTTTTCATTTTTATCTTTTTAGTTTCTGACGCCCCCTAATCGCCCTGGGCCCTAAAAGGCTTGTCCCCTTCGGGGTGCTGGGGTGTAAAAATGCGTTTTCCAAATTTATAATTTATTAAAGTATTACTGCTATTCCTGAGATTTCAAGCTTTGCACACTACCTAACGCAGAGACATACACAGACAGTGTTTAAAAACTACTTTTTGTGTTCTTAAAAACCCATAACATTTATTTCCGTCAAAATTTCAACATCGAATGTTTCATGAGCACAATACATTCCTATACTGGAAGTTATAGGAAGGTGAAATACGATTTCCAACAATCATAATTTTTAAGATTTTTTTTTGTAAGCAACGTATGTCACCGCTAATAAACCAGCTATGTTTTTGTTTTGTAAAATGTAGATCAGAAACTAGAACACAACATGCAAACGGTCAAAAACCTTCAATTTTGTAATAGATGCAAACATTTTCACAAACAACTGTTGAAATTAATTAACTGGTTTGAATTACAGATAACTTTATTGATCACTGATCAGCCATAAATTATGTTAATGGTCTCAGATGTTATGAAAGAATTTATTATGTGTTTTATGTACGTTCTTTAGTGAACTTTTTGCATACAAAAAAGTTACCCATTGCAAGATACAAAGCAAGGACGACAAAAAAACAAATCGACACATAATAGGTATGACGTGTAAAGTCATTGTTTAACTTGTTTCTATTTTTGTCTTGTTTTGTTTATTTCTTTTACATAGTTTTTTTTTTAATTTTAATTTTAATTTAATTCCAGAAAATACCTAATGTCATTTTTCTATAAATAGTAAACACAACACATTCTTCCAGATAAACATTATAATAATATAGTAATATAATAATGTTAATACCCAACTATAAGTTTATAAACACATACGTAATTCGAAATAAACTGTAATTAATGAATCAAATGCCAGTTTCACCATTAAACATTAGAGAAACCTCACGTAAACAAAAACATCAGATACATGGTAACCCGAAAAGGTCTGGCGTAAATGTAAAGATGCTTTCTTCAGAGCAAATTATGTCAAAATAATCCATCTTATCTACATTAATATAATTTAAAATTAGTTTTAACTGCTTGCCCTTCCGCAAGCTGTATTTCCGTAACAAAGCCTTTTTCTATACAGTATGTCCTCAATTCCAGTCTCAGGATTAGGATCTCGGAAGCGGTAGAGGTTATCTAACATTTTATGTAGAACTAAGAAATCTTTTTCGATTTAGAGTAACTCTGTTAGTTTTCCAGATATATTGAAACCCCCGAAGTTTTGAGTTTTCTTTTTTATCCAATAATTTTTTCTTTGAACTTTTTTAACTTGCACGCTATTGGGACACGTTTTTTTAAAATATACTCGTTTTTAGAACATTTTTGAGCACCCGAAAAAAAATAAAGTGGTTGAGGAAATGAGAAAATTTAAAATTACGGTTTTTTCAAAATATCTCAAACACTAAAAGAGTTACCCCAAATCTTAAAAAACGTCTTAATAGTACATAAAATAATGCACAACTTTACCTATTTAACCAATTTTGTTTCTCTTACCGTTTTAGAGAGGCCAAAACTAGAAATTGGTAAACACTGTACAGGTAAGTTGGCTTACACGACGTATAATTCGGTCTGAAGAATTCGTGAATATAATGATGCCAGATCGTTTAGAAACATGCTGTGCATAAACAAAACATCAAAATTACAAAGCTAAGGATGTCATTGTGTTTGTTACATAAAGCGCAGGCTGAATAACTGGAAAGTGGACTAATAGTTCTAGAAAATTCGACATGCAAAAAACATTAACCAAAGAAAAAAATTTAAATTGCGTTAACATTTTGCAAAAATCAATAATCAGTGGCGTAACTATCATGGGGCAGAGGGGACAACGGCCCCGGGCCCGACGCCTTAGGGGGCCCTGCCACGAGCCACAAGTTTTTATTTTTTCTTATTTCTCTATTATGAAGTTTTATTAATAAACATTTTGGATTTTCGACAGTCTTTATTTTTATATTCAACAATAAACATTTTAAATTCCATGTAAGTATGTACTTATACAATGAAAAAGACTGAAGTGAGATTATATTTAGTAATAACACAACACCCACACTTTTTGGTACCGATCCAGACACATTAACTTCAGAAAATTTAAAATTTGCTTATCCTAATTAGACATGGCTTTAATATATTTATTTTTTTTACTAGACTGCACATAATTTCTTTCCTATTGAAGAAATTGTTCTTATTATCAATTACTTTGTTATTGAAGTTTTCCAGGATGGGGCCAGGGCCTTTTAGGTATCTCGCCCCCGGACCCAAAATCTGAAGTTACGCCACTGTCAATAATGTTATTAAATGTTCTAAGTACGAATGTTATCTAGTAAGCATTCCTTTTGTTTTACAATTTCTTCTTCCTCCCTTTGTTCTTAACATAGAACTCAGCCTCGTTGTATCCAAATCAGCTACCTTTTTGGGGGTAATCTTTGTGGCTTATTGGTGTTGAGTTCTTCAAAACCCAAAATTTGTGTTTTTGATAGGTGCCTTGCCACAAGTGATAAAAACACATTTTTATTATAATTTCCTGCCCTAGAATTGCTTTTACCTAGAAATGAGTAAAATGCGAAAGAGCTAGACTGAGGTTACCAGTCATATACACTATACTGTTAAAGACTAGCGTCTAGCCCCTTGGATCTACAGCCGATCCTGAATTGCGCATATCATCCAATATTGGCTCGCATATGTGCGAGTGTGATATTTACATCGAAATTTGCATTGTTAAAGCCGATTTTTTTATTGCTAATAAATTGCATTCAATAGAAAACAACAAATCCGTTTTCTTTTTAATTTATTACCAGACTTGCGTGTTAGTATGCCGGTAATCAGCGAGTGAATGCAAATTTGTCTTCGTATTTTTTCTTTAAAAATATAACTGCTCTTAACAAATAACCTCGCGTAAACAGCAAAACGCAACAACAGTGTTTAAATAAAACTATAAAATAAAAAAAATTATTGGTCCCAACCGAGATTCGACCCCACAACTACTTATGCAGTAAGAAAGCAGCACACCCCAACACACTCGCATATCGATCTGTGCCACTACGAACTTGTGGTTTACACACATTCCAGCTGCATGCAAGTCATGTGGGGTAGAATCGGCTGTAAGCCCAAGGGGCTTGACGCTAGTCTGTTAAAGACGCCAAGACGCGAAGCGTCGTCTGCAAAAATTATAACACTCTCTTTAAATTTCTGAGCACTATCGTGTAAAAGAAACCTTTTTTAATCTAGCAGATTGTTGATACGCCAGTCCCCTGACAGTATATTCCACAACGAGCATGGAATGGAACTCATTACTCAGTAGAAAACGTTGCAGCATGTGCCGAAGGCAAATGCTGCAATTCATAAGAATCAGAAATGGACATTCCATGGAAGTTGTATGCTATACATTTTCTACGACTTTGACTTTGTTGCTCTTTTATATTATGTTTTAAAAATAACCTTAAAACGCGTTGAACTTTCTTCCGCTGGTCACAACGGTTACTCTGGCCACAACGGCTCCCCGCCTCTGCTGGTGACAACAGCCACCTTGGTCACAACGGCCACTTTGGTCACAACGTTCACCCACGTTTTGTATAATGTATTATTCAATATACCTACAATTGAAAAATAATTGTTCGAAGAAATCTAAAATTGTTATTAATCGGCCGGAGAATTCGTACCTTTTGCAACATATTTTGTAAGTGGTACAATTACTTCAAATCACTAATAAAACTTCCTCGGACGATTATTTTTGCATGGAATTTTATAAAATACATTTTTTCTACTAACGTTACAATAACGGTAGAGTGCAGTCTAACATTTGCCATAGTAAATTGGAATTGCCAACAACAATTCCACGTTGCTTTGAAGATGATATATAAAATTTAAATTAAGCTAATAGTTAAATACATTTTGTATAGAATAATATTTAACAGACAGTCCTGTGTGGTTTAGGTAGTTGATTAAGGTGGTATTGATTAGAGATTATTAAGGTGACATTAGGTAGGTCTGTTGGTGTGCCGACTAGGGGTATAATAGTGTTTAACCCCTGTATTCATGTTCTACAAGAGCCTGAGGCCGACTAGGGTACCTGTAGTACCCTGTAGACATGTTTACGTGAGCACTAAGGTAACTGTTGGAAGAGTGATCTCACGAGAGCCTTCGGGCCGTCTAGGGTACCTGTAGTACTCTGTGGGCTCTCCTCTTCAGGTGTAGGCGCAGGCGTTGGAAGAGTGATTCCACGAGAGCCTTCGGGTCGACTAGGGTACCTGTAGTACTCTGTGGGCTCTCCTCTTCAGGTTCAGGCGCAGGCGTTGGAAGAGTGATCCCACGAGAGCTTTCGGGCCGACTAGGGTACCTGTAGTACTCTGTGGGCTCTCCTCTTCAGGTGTAGGCGTAGGCGTTGGAAGAGTGATCCCACGAGAGCTTTCGGGCCGACTAGGGTACCTGTAGTACTCTGTGGGCTCTCTTCTTCAGGTGTAGGCGCAGGCGTTGGAAGAGTGATCCCACGAGAGCTTTCGGGCCGACTAGGGTACCTGTAGTACTCTGTGGGCTCTCCTCTTCAGGTGTAGGCGTAGGCGTTGGAAGAGTGATCCCACGAGAGCTTTCGGGCCGACTAGGGTACCTGTAGTACTCTGTGGGCTCTCCTCTTCAGGTGTAGGCGCAGGCGTTGGAAGAGTGATCCCACGAGAGCTTTCGGGCTGACTAGGGTACCTGTAGTACTCTGTGGGCTCTCCTCTTCAGGTGTAGGCGCAGGCGTTGGAAGAGTGATTCCACGAGAGCCTTCGGGTCGACTAGGGTACCTGTAGTACTCTGTGGGCTCTCCTCTTTAGGTTTAGGGGCAGGCGTTGGAAGAGTGATCCCACGAGAGCTTTCGGGCCGACTAGGGTACCTGTAGTACTCTGTGGGCTCTCCTCTTCAGGTGTAGGCGTAGGCGTTGGAAGAGTGATCCCACGAGAGCTTTCGGGCCGACTAGGGTACCTGTAGTACTCTGTGGGCTCTCTTCTTCAGGTGTAGGCGCAGGCGTTGGAAGAGTGATCCCACGAGAGCTTTCGGGCCGACTAGGGTACCTCTAGTACTCTGTGGGCTCTCCTCTTCAGGTGTAGGCGTAGGCGTTGGAAGAGTGATCCCACGAGAGCTTTCGGGCCGACTAGGGTACCTGTAGTACTCTGTGGGCTCTCCTCTTCAGGTGTAGGCGCAGGCGTTGGAAGAGTGATCCCACGAGAGCTTTCGGGCTGACTAGGGTACCTGTAGTACTTTGTGGGCTCTCCTCTTCAGGTGTAGGCGCAGGCGTTGGAAGAGTGATCCCACGAGAGCTTTCGGGCCGACTAGGGTACCTGTAGTACTCTGTGGGCTCTCCTCTTCAGGTGTAGGCGCAGGCGTTGGAAGAGTGATCCCACGAGAGCTTTCGGGCCGACTAGGGTACCTGTAGTACTCTGTGGGCTCTCCTCTTCAGGTGTAGGCGTAGGCGTTGGAAGAGTGATCCCACGAGAGCTTTCGGGCCGACTAGGGTACCTGTAGTACTCTGTGGGCTCTCTTCTTCAGGTGTAGGCGCAGGCGTTGGAAGAGTGATCCCACGAGAGCTTTCGGGCTGACTAGGGTACCTGTAGTACTCTGTGGGCTCTCCTCTTCAGGTGTAGGCGTAGGCGTTAATATTGTGTTCACAGCTGAAACCTACAGCCAGCCAGAAAATGACAATGGAGCGGCGTCCAGGTGTTAGCGAGGCCAGGGGAGACGTCCCTGCCGTAAGTTAAAACTATTAAAGCTTTAAGCCGTAATTAATGTTAATACCGAGTACCCTTTCTTTACATGTTCTCTTTAACGTACCCGCCAAGTGTAATGCACGAGTGTGGTCCAGGTAGCGTGAGAATCCAGCTTAAGCCGGCCCCTTGTAATTGATTACAGGTAAAGATATCGATTACGAATGGTAAGATTAAATCCACGTACTACACTTAATGATATATCATCGAAGGTCAATTTACCTGGTTGACAAAGGTCTACTCGTCTAACAAGCAGTCGAAAAGAATGGGCAAAGTTATTAAAAAATTGCCAACAACAACATCATGTCATTACGCCCTTTTATAGAAAGGTGGACTGAATGGACTGAACTGGATGAATGGAGTATGCTTAAATGTAATCAATAACAATTTGTGATTCATCTATCGACATTTTCATGCTAAATTTGTCTGCTGTTGTTCTGAACTAATCAGTAGCCGTTGCAGGTCATCTTATTTTGGGGATAAAGTAATTGAAGAATCGGCATAACACACCATCTTGTTATTGTTATTTTGTCATATCCCATGTTGTATCTACCATTCATCTTCTTGACATTTTCGATTCTTTCCTCCATAATAATATTAAATAATGTAGGACTCAAGCTGTCTCCGTGTCGTTCGGTTGTTGATACAGTTCAGATCTTTTATTTTCGGGGTTATTTTTATTTTGTTGTAAAATATTTAGCACCCCCGCGTCGGCTAGTTTTCTTCCGCAATTTATAGGTTTGTATCAAACAAACAAAACATAAAAAATTTGATATTTTAAATTCAAAGGTCTTCTATGCAATATTTCGTATAAAAGTTACGTCAACGGCGGATTTCTGATATGACTTAGAAACTTTATTTTGCTTTGCACCTACAGATAAAAAACCCAGCCCTCTAAAATAATTTTTGGTATTAAAGGGAATGCGGTCGGACCTGATGTTATAAGTGCTGTCCACACATAATTTCTTTTGTGGCCCATATAATTAATTGTTGCTTATTGTCTAATGTGTTTATTGATACGTTGAAAATTGCTATCATTATTCTCTGATTAAAGTCAGTGAACCTAAAGCTTTAAAATACCTTGGACCTATAAATATACTACCAGTTTTGTCTATGAACGTGGAGAAGGTAATCGCCGAACAGATTTGCACATTAATTTTCACAATATTCTGCCAGAAACTCCATCTGGTTTCAGACAAGGGTATAGCTGTACAACAACTCTACTAAACTTAACTGACGATGTACTGTCCGCCGCCGACAGAGATGAAATATCGACCGCTGTAATGCTGGACTACTCCAAATCATTTGACACCATCTCACAAAATTTTGTTTAGCATTTTTAAATTCATAGGCTTTGAGAGAAGTGCATCACTTGTATGCTGATGAAACCCAGCTTCAGTTAGATTTTAATCCTGAACAGGTTGCTACTGCTAACGATTTAATTACTAAAAATATTGATAGGCTTGTAAAGATTTCAGTGCAACATTGCATCATTAAAGATTAACGCAGAAAAACCTGTAGTTATGTTGTTTGGTTAAAGCAAGGCTAAAATTGGTATTAAAAAATGGACGAAACAGGTCGCTCGTACTTTCCCATACTTTTTAGGTTTTAAATATTCTCGCGTCTAGAAGTGATTGAAATTTACATCTACTAGTCATCTCAAGTACAAGACGCTCGCTCCAGACTCAAGGCGTTGGTTACGTACGGGGCGCGCTCGCTGACTACATAAAAGCGATAGGTAATGCGGGGACAAAAATATTTATAATAACTTTATTTATAGAGTTATCAAAATAATGAAAAAAATGAAATATATATTTTTTTAATGGAGCTAATTGCTAGGCATAGTTAAAATCGCGGTACTTCCAGAAAACGCGTCAATTCCAAAATTTTCAAAAATTTCTAGAGGGTGTCAGAGTGAAATTTGGGAAATTAATAAAAAACAAGTTTGTAGCTCATTGCAAGCTTTATCGGCTCAGAAAGTTAAAAAAAATGTTGTAGGCAGTTTTTAAGGAAATATTTTTGAAAATATCCGAAACTTTGAGCCGCCAGTATATTTACAATTTTCATTTTTTCCAAAATATTTTTGCACTATCAAATAATGTGATTTGTATTGATTGGATGTTTTGTTTTTGAGTAATCGAGCATTAGAGTTAAAATTTTCTAAAATTCGTAGCGGCCTTCATTTTGAAAATACAGCATTTGATTTGTCTTTAGATGCACTACAACTCCATGTATTCAAAATTTCAAAACAGTGTTTAGAAAAAAATTTATACCAAAAGAACAGGTCTAATTTCCGTTTCCGGTTCCGATTACGATTAACGACCTTACAAAGAACTACTTACAACTAAAAAACATCCACACACCAAATCTTATAAAAATTGGGAGATTGGGGGACTTTTTAAGGTTCCTTGGACCTTAAAACGCGTATTTCCGTTAAAAACGAAATTCAAAAATTTTCTTTACTTCAGTAGAAGAATGCGAAAGTAAAAATAGATGATTGTTAAAATTGGTGATACAAGTCTTACCAGTTAAGAACAGCGCAAGAAATCTTTTGGACGACGATATGAGGATATCATTACATCATATTTCGCATGTGTTACGGAAATTGTATTAAAAGCCAAGTTGATATTTAAGCAGAGATTTTGTTTAAATCGAAATTTGACAATGATACTGTGTGATGCTTTAGTACTATTACATTATAATTTTTGTGATGCGGTATACGGGTCATGTTTGGATAGTTATAATGGAAAAAAAATCCAAAGAATGCAAAACTCCTGTCTTCGTTCGTCTCATATAGGTACGGTCTTAGAAAATATGATCGGAATGATCGGATATCTCATAAATTAGCTGATAAAAATTAGCTCAATATGCATAATAGGAGATTGCTACACTCTGCGACTTTGTTCCATAAAATTATAGTTTCAAATCAACCATTTGTTTAATATATTAAAATCCAGGCATAAAGACCATAGACCACAATGTAAATGTTAGAAATAAAAACCTTATCACGCCTCCAATCCATAAACATCAATCATTTAATAGTATATTAAAGTATAAGTGGATAAAAAGGTCTTTAAAACACGCGCGATTTTTCGAAATAGAGCAAGTGTTTTAAAGACCAGTTATCCACGAATACTTTACGCTATTTTTTTTTATTGGTGCACTTTGAAATCATAAATACTGGTATTATTACTACAAAAAATGGAAATAAGAACTAATAATGTAAAATGGTTGAATTCGTGATGTGACATCAGTATACCTTTCGTTGTCATGGAAATGAGAAAAACAGAAATTAATTTGCAAGAAATAAGAAAAGATTTGGTTTCAATTATGGCTAGAATAGACCACTACATGTTTCGTTCTTGTTTGAACTCATCAGGTGGACATAATTCTAACCATAATTGAGACCAAAAGCAAACAGGCATATATACGCCAGAAAGTATAAAACTAACGGGGAATTAAACTAATAACGCCCTCTATTATGTGCGGCGAGAAAAAGTTGCAAAGCAACAAAACCGGCAAAGTTGCGATCGGAACCTGCTAAGCAGGTATCTGCGATCGCACCGGCCTCTAAGCACAAAACACAGAAACGCCCGTGTGGCAAGAAATAAGAAAAGATTTGGTTTCAATTATGGCTAGAATAGACCACTACATGTTTCGTTCTTGTTTGAACTCATCAGGTGGACATAATTCTAACCATAATTGAGACCAAAAGCAAACAGGCATATATACGCCAGAAAGTATAAAACTAACGGGGAATTAAACTAATAACGCCCTCTATTATGTGCGGCGAGAAAAAGTTGCAAAGCAACAAACCGGCAAAGTTGCGATCGGAACCTGCTAAGCAGGTATCTGCGATCGCACCGGCCTCTAAGCACAAAACACAGAAACGCCCGTGTGGCAAGAAATAAGAAAAGATTTGGTTTCAATTATGGCTAGAATAGACCACTACATGTTTCGTTCTTGTTTGCTTTTGGTCTCAATTATGGTTAGAATTATGTCCACCTGATGAGTTCAAACAAGAACGAAACATGTAGTGGTCTATTCTAGCCATAATTGAAACCAAATCTTTTCTTATTTCTTGCCACACGGGCGTTTCTGTGTTTTGTGCTTAGAGGCCGGTGCGATCGCAGATACCTGCTTAGCAGGTTCCGATCGCAACTTTGCCGGTTTGTTGCTTTGCAACTTTTTCTCGCCGCACATAATAGAGGGCGTTATTAGTTTAATTCCCCGTTAGTTTTATACTTTCTGGCGTATATATGCCTGTTTGCTTTTGGTCTCAATTATGGTTAGAATTATGTCCACCTGATGAGTTCAAACAAGAACGAAACATGTAGTGGTCTATTCTAGCCATAATTGAAACCAAATCTTTTCTTATTTCTTGCCACACGGGCGTTTCTGTGTTTTGTGCTTAGAGGCCGGTGCGATCGCAGATACCTGCTTAGCAGGTTCCGATCGCAACTTTGCCGGTTTGTTGCTTTGCAACTTTTTCTCGCCGCACATAATAGAGGGCGTTATTAGTTTAATTCCCCGTTAGTTTTAATTAATTTGCAATTTGTCATCAAAGATTAATTGTTGTCACCGCACTGCTTAAAAATGAATTCTAATATCGATTTTTTAAATAGTAAAGCAGAATCGCGGTTAATACCGCAAAAATCTAATGATGCGTATAAAAAAGAATATGACAAGTTCATCAAATTGATGGAAGAGCAAAAGGTAACAGATATAAATGAACGAGTTGTGCTTGCATACTTTCAGAAAATGTCAGAGCAGTACAAGGCGTCGACTATGTGGGCTATCCATTCGAAATTACAATGTTTGTTGAGGATAAACAAAGGAGTCGATATAAAATCATATGTAAAAGTGCATGCATTCATGAAGGCAATTAGTAAGAATGACGTAGCCAAGAAGGCATATGTATTCAATGAAGATGATTTGCGGAAGTTTTTCGTAGATGCACCGGACATTACGTATTTATTTTTGAAGGTGGTAGCCATTTGCGGTATCTTTGGGTCTTCTACCTAGAAGATGTGAATTATGCGATTTGCGCTTACATGATATCAAAGAAGAAGGAAGCGTATTGGTTATTACTATCCGACCGTCTAAGACAGTGAAGGGTCGACGCTTTACTGTAGCCGACAGTGAAGCAATTAGTTATGTGCGTTTGGTGAAGCAGTATTTATCATTGCGCTCCCAAAATGTAAGTACAGACCGAGTTTTCTTACGATATGATAAGGGGAAATGTACCAATCAAGTGGTTGGTATTAATACATTTGGATCATGTCCCTTGCAAATTGCACGTTATCTTAAATTGGATGATCCTGAGAAATACACGGGACATGCTTTTCGACGTACGTCCGCCACCATTATGGCAAATAGTGGCATGACAATAGATCAAATCCAACGACAAGTAGGATGGAAATCGGCAGCTGTGGCGACTGGTTACGTTGAAGAGAGCATTAGCAATAAGAAGAATGTTTCAAACATTATTGGGAGTGCCATTAATGGAAGTTCAACCACATTGAGTTCTGAGAATGTTAACAGTATTAATTTAAATACCATTTCCTCCGATTTAAAAAATCGAAATATTAATATCTCAAACAATACTAACTGTACTTTCCATTTTCATTTATCCATACATATATAAAAGCTCACAGGGTTTTTTTCTCCGGTTCCTCCAGCGGCTACCGCTTCACCAATTTGGACCATTTTTTTTTAAATGAAAGGTCTCTATCCACAGATGGAACATGAAACATTTTTATATTTTTATTCTACGTCGATTTTTTAATAATAATTATTTTAATTTATAATATATATGAAGGTCGGCTAGACGCGCGTCACTTGGGGCGCCATCTACAATAACGTCGCGTGTCATTATTAGAACTAATGTATCACGTGACTTGACATTTCGCCGGTTCTGTAAACGCTGTCTGTCAGTGCATTGTGCGCTGGGGTAACACTAATAAAATTAAAATTGTTAAATAATGTTTGAATAAAGGTTTTGCATTTGTTAGTAATATTTTATTTGACGTTACAAGGCACTCCTGTCAGATCAATAATCAAAAAATTGTCATTTAGACTTCATGTTTCTCGAGTTGTTGATGTTGCCATGGTAACTTTAAAAAACGCGCGTTTTTGAAAGTTCGATTTAAACACGCTGAGGCGTGCTTTAAATAGGTAAAATGGGGCACCAATAAAAAAAAAGATCCTTTTCGTGTAGTATCTGCAATGTTTACAATTTTTTGCAGGATTCTATAAAAACGCTTACACCAAATGCTTCAGACTCCACCTTTCTCGCGTTATATTTGATAAACAAAAGTAGAAACGGAAAGTTAATTATCTACATTAATTAATTATTTACTTTAGTTACTAAACTATTTACCTCAGTTACTGAATTGCTTAGTTATTAGATATTTGTTGCGCTTCCGGGAGTAAAAGTACTACAGCAAGTGCCACCTAACCTTGCAAATTTTAGTGGCCTTTGATTCGGCTACTTCCGCTTTGTTTCGTCGGTAGTCGTAACTTAAACTAGCTCTAATTGGCCGTTGGACAGTGTGGTACACTCTACTAAAAAGTGAAAGTCAATTTATTTATGGTTTACGAAAAATTGTGGATTTTTTGACAAATTAAAAGGCCGTGCGCCATAAGGTTAGAAACAGTTTGCTTTGAGAAGGGATTAACGATAATTTAGGTTACGTATAAAAAATACAGCAAAGAAACTAGAAATGTAATAAAAAACCTTGCTTTTGCTTGAGAGTGTAAGGGCTTCTCGCCTTTTAAACTTATCGTCATTTTTTTTGCAAGGTTAAATGGCACTTGCTGTAATTTAATTCCTTTTTTCGAAGATTAAAGCATCACTTTTAACGCCGCGCGCCAGAGTGATTAAATATTTTCAAAATTCCCAAGGGATTAAATGTGTATAAATTGCTAAGATGTGTATACAAATTGATAAGTTACCGAGTATGTTTTGTCACCATAAGAAATTAAGACTTTCGTTTTGACGTTTTAAAAAGCTGGATTGTCACGTTGACACTTTAAAATTTCGACTATTTTGATTTCAAATTATTTGGAAGTGCATAAAATAGCGTATATACCACAGGACTGAAGTGATTCATTCCGTGTGATTATTGACCACGCTACGCTATTAGTTATTCACTATTGATTTAATTATAATTTCATTTTAATTTTTTTTTTCACCTGGAATCTTTGCTGTGTTACTAACATCTTACATCTTAATTTATATTTGCAATTATAACTTCTTCTTCTTTTTCTTCTTCACTTCATGGATTAGGCATTTCACGCCTGTTCCGTCTTCACCTTTGTTGCCATCTTTTCCTGGGTCTTCTCACGTCTTTTCTCCTTTTTGGCTTGTATCCCAATACGTGTTTAGTGGTTCTATTGTCATCCATAGTATCTATGTGTTGTATCCATTTCTGTTTACTTTCTTCTATTCGTTCGTTTATAAAATATATATTTAGTTCTCTTCGTATATCTTCGTTGCGTATTTGATCTGGTATTGTACAACCTTTTACTCTTCTTATAAATTTCATTTCTGTGGCTTGAATTTTACTTTTATCTTTTTCAAATAGGATCCAGATTTCGCCTCTATATGTGGGAACAGGTGTCGCCATTACTTTGTAAATTTTAGTTTGGTATCCTTTCTATTTTTATCCCCTAATTGTTCCACACATCATTTGATATTTGTGAGCTTGTTGTTCACATCATTATCACATTCGTAGGTTATATCACAGCCCTAGTATTTAAAATGAGATATCAGTTCTACGCTATCGTTGTTGATTATTATGTTAGTTCTTACTGGCAGTTTTCCTTTGAACACCATCACTTTCGTCTTTTTGGTGCGATCTTTATAGTTCATCTTCATTTTTTTTTAATGATTATTTGGTCGTCTGCAAATAATAACATGTTTATACATGTATTTTGAGGGCTAAGTGGTATACCGGGATTTATTTTTCCTTTCCATTGTCTAACAATATCGTTATTATAAATTTTAAACAAGGTGGGTGATAAGCTGCACTCTTGTCTGCCACCTTGATTTATTATTATTGGTTGCATTTTTTCGTTTCCGGTGTTTATTATTATTTCTGTTTGCCTGTATAAGCTTTGAATTGTTTAGATTAGGTGTTGGGGACACCCCCTTCTTCAAAGTATACTCTATAATTGTTCTCTTCTTACACGGTCAAAGGCTTTTTCGTAGTCTATAAAAGCCAAGTGTGTTTCTAGGTTAAATTTGCGTCGTTTTTCGCTTATTCGTTTTATTATCGTTATGTTGTCGCTGCACGATCATCCTTTCCTGAATCCGTTTTGTTCCTCCGATAATAGATCTTGTGCGATTATTCGAAAACGGTTATTGATAATTCTAGAGTTGTAGAGTAGATTATGTAGGCTGTGTTTAAAATACTAATTCTCCTATAATTTTCGCATTTGTTTTGTTTTCTTTTTTAAACAGTGATACTACGAGGATCGTTCAAAATGTACGTGGCCTAACAAAGAAACCACAAGTTTTTTGGGCAAAAAATCATTTAATTTTTCAATATAGTCTCCTGCTCGCTCAACGCACTTGATCCAATGATGCTCCAAAGCAGCAATGCCGTCTTTGTACGTCGATGAACCCAAGTCCTCAAAATAGATATTTATAGCGGAATTGGATGAAAATCTTTTACCGCCGAGCCATTTAGGTTTGGAAATAGATAAAAATCGCTGGGAACCAAATCTAGCGAATAGAGCGAATGAGGCACTAATTCGAATCCAAACTCATGAATTTTGACCATAGCGATTGCAGACGTGTGTACAGGTGCGTTATCTTGATGGAAAAGCACTTTCTTTTTCGCCAAATGAGGCAGTTTTTCTTTGATTTTGTCGCTCAATTGCTGCAACAAATGGGCATAATACTCGCCATTTATTGTTTTTCCCTTTTCCAAGTAGTCGACGAAGATAATTCCATGAGAATCCCAAAATACAGCTGCCATAACCTTTCCTGCTATCAAAACCGTTTTTGCCTTCTTCGGTGGCGGCGAATCTTTGTTTGGACTGCTCCTTGGTTTTGGGAGTGTAATCGTGGACCCAGATTTCATCGACGGTTATGAAACGGTGCAAAATGTCCTTCGCATTGCGGCAAAAACGTGCCAATAGATTGCGAGAAACAATAAAACGATCTGGTGTAAGCAAACGCGGCACCCAACGCGCGGAGTAGGTTTTCATTTCCAATTCTTTAGTTAAAATTTTGTGCACACTGTTATTTGAGATGCCCACTATGTCTGCTATCTCGGGCACTTTTACTCGACGGTCATCCAATATGATACGGAGGACTTTTTCAATCATATATGGGGTAGTAGCCGTTTTTGGGCGTCCACTGCAAGGTTCGTCTTTTGTGCTCACACGACCACGCTTAAACTCGGCAACCCAGTTTTTAACCTTTGAAAACGAAGAAGCGGACTTCACAAATGTCGAATCCAACTCTGCTTTGATTTAGGTTGGTGTCAAGCCTTTCAAATGAAGTACTTTATCACTGCTCGTAACTCAGTTTTTTCCATTATTTACGAAATCACTCGAGTCGGTCACTTTGGCGCGCTGTCAAACACAAACTAAGTGACAGATCGCTCTATACTGTCGACCGCTATTTTAAAACTAGGAAGTTCGGTAAAAAAGTTTTTCGCTCAGATTCTATGCTCATGAGCAAATTTACAAAATTTAGTTTTGGTAAAAACGCTACCAAACGAACATGTATAACTTTCGCTCTTGTTTAAGATTTTTTTTAAAACTTAACTAAAAAGCAATTCTAAAATTCTTTCCTTAAAATTTCTTTCGAATTAATCCAGTAGACTTTAGAGACGTTACACACACACATATACCCACCCACCCATTCACTCACAGACAACCATTTTTTAAACCAATTTATGGTTTCCTTGCAAATTTTTAAAGTTTTGAAGAAAAAAAAAGGACTTTTTGCTTTTTTGAGAAAAAATTTCTTAGTATTTATGAAAACCAAAAACGGAAAGACAAATTTGTTCCCAAAAAAATGGTGTGAAGAGCAACATCAACGCCCTAAATATTGCTGCACGTAAAAATTAAGTTGCGAGTCTTATTCTACTATCACTTATGAGAAGTTTCGCGTAAACAAATTTTATTTCATACTGTCCCCGTACACTACTTTACGTCATTAATTTGAGTCCGGGAAATGACACATTACAGTACTAGGCCGGGAAGTGTTGCCTCGCAACCTTTCGCTAATCACAAAACAAAAACAATTTTCAAACATGTGGTTGCTATCGTTACTCTAAATAAGGCAACCAGATTATCTTTAATAATTTGCTTGATTAAAATATTATCCTTTATTTAAAAATTTAAAAAAGCGATACAGTATGAAATAAAATGTTGTACGTCACACGGCCGTGAGATAATGTTACAATACTCGTCTCCCGGCCTTATAACGTAAATAACTATTTCATCATCCCCCGTTTATTAAACAAAGACGCACAATAAATTTTCGGTTTTTAAATATTCATAGAAGGCGTCACATAGACGTGAGCGGACTAGTACAGGAACGAAATTATAACTCAGTCCTAGCTCTATTAGCCTATAAAGTTAAAAACAAATCGTGTCGTCAGTTTTTGAGCAATATTTAAAAATGAAAAACTTTTTTTCACTTTGCAGTTTTAGTAGTTCCAAACGTGCTGGTAGTTTGCAACACTGTGTAGCTTTAGGTCATTTCTAATATCAAATTTCATCTCGACCTAACAACTTGTTTTTGAATAAAGTGGCGTTAAAACCAAAACTTTCAAAAATTCATAGAAGGTATCACAGATAAATTAGCGGGCTAATCACGAACAAAATTGTAGCCTTATTCCAGCTCGTGTCGTTTCAGCAATATTTATTTGAAAATGTCTGAAACTGGAAATGTTTTTCACTTCCTAGCTTTTAATTTTTGGAAAGTTTTTTTTACCTCAGTGACATAAAATATGTAAACCCGATCTATCAACTTGTTTTTGAGTAGTTTTAATTTCGGGACCACGACTTTAATCTCAAGGCTCCGACTTTTAAAGTTTGAACCCCCGACTTTAATCTCAGCGTCAGAAGCTCGAAATTAAAAGTCGGAGCCCCGAAATTAAAGTCCGACACTAAAAGTGGGAGGCTCGGGTTGTACTATTATTATTTATTAAATCACCTACTTGCCCTTCGGATTATTACAATATTTTCTGGATTGTTCTTAAGGGATAGAGCATATTAAGTGGCCAAATTAAAGCGTATTCTAGTTTATTTGAACAACAAACTATTTAAACAGATTCTGTGGGACCGGAACGAGCATTTCCGTCAAAATCTCAGAATCGAACTTTTCGCGATAGTCAAAAAAAGTGAATATGCAAAGAATTTAAACGTTAATAAGATAGGGACAAGGAGCAATCTAATTTTAAGTAAATATTTAGGACCTTAATAGTTACTAGTACTTGGGATGGTTTCGTTTTAGAACGAACTGTAAACAACAACTGCACATATGTCTATTATGTTTTATTTCATCAAATGAAGTGTGTCTAATTTCAAACAAACAGTAATTGCTTTACGCCCATTTGTAGTCAGTGCACGATTCATTAAGGTTATTTTCGTTTATCAAGCCCGCAATGATACTGTAGGTAATTACAAAAGCCGCTGCAGAAACTCAGGCAATTCTGATCTTTAAGGCTGTTTGTATAAACGGCGCTTTACTGTTATCATATCCACCCTTACTTTGACCTGATTTCGTTCTCCTTCTGACACAGTCGACTGCTGTTTCGGGACTCGAAAATTTCGAACAGTTCGTGTGAACTCGTTTCCTCTTACCCCAGAAACCCGCATCACCGACGCCCCTTTGAGCCCCCAGCAAACTAACTAATCAAACTCGCAACCTCGTGACTCGAATATCTTTGTTTGAATTTTGTTTGACGCATAGTTCCTTATGTTCATTTCATTTTGCCGGAATCTAAATTTCAAAACTTTGTTGAAATTTCAACTCAAGGAACCGTTTGATTATGCCGCCTCGGGACGTTTAAATAAAATTATTGTTATTAAAGGATAACGAAAGCTCAAAATTACCAACTTTGGCGTAATCTTAATTTGCTATTTAAATGAAGTTTAATTTGAAACAAAATTGCTTATCAATAGATGAAAATTAAGAACTACCTTCAAGTTGTTTTTAACATTACACTCTTAACAAGCAGCTTCGCAAAAAAAAGGATAAAAAAATATTTTAATTTACAACTGTAGTAATAAATTTATTATGGCTGTATCTTTGAATGAACCATCGTATCTAAATTTCGTGCTGTTTGTGAAATTGAAAAGACATGCTATATAGTACATAAAGTGCCCATCGGGAGTTTTCTGCTGAAGAGAAAACATTAGCTCTCCTACGTTATCAGTACTTTGTGTTGCCTACCCTAGCTTTAATTAATGCCTGCATACACCTTCCCATTCCACCCACCAGGTTACGAAAGTAATCTTGTGGACTATTTTTCAACTCCCTTCGAAGCGCTATGCAAAGCTCGTTTAATGAGGCTGGTGCAATTCCCCAAATTCTGACGCCCCTGCACAATATGTCCTATACATGTTCTATGAGGCTTATGTTGGGAAAACATGCTAGCTAATTCATAAGCGCGATTCTAACTTCGTCCAAGTATTCAGTAACACACCTCGCTACATGCGGTTTTGCATTGTCTTAAGTTGTCGTCAATAAATGGAGTAAAAGGAACCACGTGATCTCCTAGAACCTCTACAATATATTGTTGTGCAGTCAACCGATCCTCTTTTGACAAAGATTAACTAGGTACTGCCCCCCCATTGATATTCATGCCCACACTATAACAAAACCTTCCCCACAACCGAGCGGTAGGGTGAAAGAACATTTTGCAAATCGTCACCAGCTCGCCTCCACATTCGTTCTCTTCCATCTGGTGATTGTAGACAGAACGTTGATTCATCAGTATACAGTACTGAGCTCCATTGTTCTATTGCTTATGCCGAATAATTGCAAGAAAATGTGTAAGTGTAAGTAATAATACCAACAAATACGTGTCGTATAAAATGGACGTGTAAATATTTGACTTCTAGTAGTGGGGCCTCGTTGCCACTAAAAATTGAGTTAGGTGGAAAGAATTCTGATCAACATAAACACCTGTGAACTACGCCCTTTCTTGGTTTTAATAGCAATAAATAAGCAAATAAAATAGGTCTGTTTGTCAAAAACTGTAGCGGACCGCTGTACCAACAGTTATGTGCCTTATATAATAGACGTATAAAAATGTGAATCGAAGTAGTGCAGCCTGGCTACTCAGTGGCTTGGGGGAAAACTTAGTCATTTAGCTGGCCTGTGAGCAATCAGTTTAACTTCTGCCAACCTCTGACGAACTGTCCATGCACGTACATCTGTACCATAAATCTCGAAGTTGATATTCTTGTCTGGACGGAGGTGAAATGGCGGTTCCGTAGTGTACCGATAATGACAAAACGATCATTGATCACAGTTGTCTTTCATTTTTTACCAGATCCTGGCCTACGCGTATTCGTTTAAGTTTTTCTGAACCGTTCAAAAACGTTTTGCATTGTAAAATGGCTAACGTCAAACATTCCGAGCCTTTACATAATCTTCGGCAATTAACGACATAATAATCGCAAGAAACGGCAACCAGGATAGCAAACAATCAATTTAACAAAAAACCAAGTTGTTAAAACAACTGGAGCACTTTGTAGCATCAGTCAGATGCAGAGTAGTTGTTGCCTAAATTTTGCCAAGCAATAAAAACAAAAACAAAAGCTCTGACGAATAAAGTAGGCAGATGGAGTAAAGCGTAATGCAAAGGATAAATTATCTATACATGTTTGCCCATGTTATATGTACTCAGACACTAAGAGATGTATTGTTTTACTACTTAATAATAGGTGGCCCGTTTTCATTGCACCACTTCAGTTTTATTCCAGCCACAGTACGCCATGTGTCGGCTCATTTGAAAGCTCCTGTCAAGAGGAATTCAGAGCACTGTTTTTTGCCAAATATTGGCCGATAATGTATAGATAACCATTAAATATTTCACAAAAAACACCTTTTTTGGGACAAATTTAGTATGCGATCGTTAGCTTTGTTTTAATTTTGACGTTTACTCATTAATTAATACCGGTAGAATAAAATGCCTCAACATCGATAGTCTGAGCAGATTCACTACTTTGAGAACCAATAAAGTCGTGGAAATACACCAAGTTATAAGACAAAATAATGTACCTTTTTGAGTTACCTTTTGCATGTGTATTATTATTTCATACAGTTTTCTGATGTAGTTATGTAATCATGGTAACGAATATAAAATAATATAATTTCTAGTTGTTCTTCTTCTTCTTCTTCTTCTTCCTCTTGTTATAGGCCAATGGCCCGTTTAATACCCGCAACTAGTGCGGGTTCTGTGAGCCCTCTTTACGCGTATGCCGGGCAGGACGCTGGCCTTACCCGTCAAAAGGAGAAGAAGTTCCACTAAATGGTTTACGATTGCCAAAGATGTTAATATGACAACCGGGACCGACGGTTTAACGTGCCCATCCGAAACACGGTTGGATGCAGATATACCCCTATATTGGTCCCCCATCCGAGGGGGGACCAGAGCGGACAGTGCTTAACTTTGAATACCGTTAGTTACGACATTCAATTTTCTAGTATCAATTTACTAGTAATTTTCTTTCTCATCCAGTTTACTATAGATAGATAGAGAAGGAATGGTGACGTGTGTATTTCAACGACTATGTACTCGTGCTGGGAATGCTCCAAGAACAGCGCGAGCGCATTACACGATACTGAGGTAACTTCTTACCAAACGCAGAAAAAAACGATTCGAGTGCGTCTTCCCACTTGGTTATAGTTTTCTTAACACTTTGCCAATATGTTGCAGCATCGCCAGTTAGTAACATAAGTAAACCAAGAAGTACGTTGCTGTCCGATACTTGAGTACAATTTTTATAAACTGTTATGGCATCTAAAAAAGCTTCTGCATCAGATCCTTTGGCTTCATCAAACTCGGCGAAAACCGCGAAGTTCTCTGTTGTCGATGCCATTGGCTGTTGAGAGAATCTCCTAACTAACTGCTGTTGGAAATCAACCTGAAACTGTTGCATACTAGTTAACAATAAAATTAATTGCTCGTTCTTCATTGTAATAGAATTCGAAGAAATAACAGTAACTACATTGGGAGGTAGATGTGACATTGTCCAATTAAATGACGTTGACTAAAAATGTTGTTTCAATACGAAAAATGTTGCATATAAGAGGAAAAAAGTTGATAATCGGAAATGAACAATGTACCAAACCTGCTTTTTTTTCAAATAAATAACACCACTCCTCCCTTATCCTGGTTCAGCACACAAAGCGCTATGCACAGGTCTACCATGCCCCGTTCCGAAACATCCAACTTAAGTACCAAGTCCATCCTTGCTGCTCCAAATTTATAAAAAAAACGGCTACTGTCAAATCCGAACTCGGATCGATTGTATAAAACTGCAAGTTCTCAACCCACAGATCAACTGCGACCACCATCAAAGCTGATGAAAGATATAGGTTCGACGTAAAACAAATTTTATTACAAAACGTTATGAAGAAAAAAGTAAAATTAATGACAAATACCTTATAACCGAAAAGTATTAGTGAGAATTATATTTCCTCACTTTACCCCAGTTTAAGTATCTTTTCAAATAAATGAGATCTCAGTTGCATCCCGGATTGCGTCTGTAGCAGTTCTTTATTCGAGAACCTTTACTTGGGCGTTCCAAACAACTCCTACGTTTAAGTAGGAAACACAAAGGATCGTTGTAGGTTTTTTGACTGGCCGTGATCTGTCTAACGAAAACTTCTATGCTATGAGAGTAATCACTGACTGTAAGTGTCGGTTCTGCGGAGAAAAGAAAGAATCTTCCCTCCGTCTTCTCACGCTTTTTCCTCAGACAGTGATGTAAGGAAGAGTATGGTGTTGCAACTCCCACCATTTGTCGATATAAACAATTTATCCTAAGAGTTTGACAATCTTCAACTTTGAAACTTCAAAATTGAGCAATATTTCAAATTTGGCGCCGTTTGACGAGTCTTTAATCACTACTTGACACTTTTTGAACCTTATTCTGTGTACCTACAACACTTGATTACTACGGTTAGGTTAATCAGTTAAGTTCGTTTTTACTTTTATTAATGAACACGCAAGTAGGTGAAACATTTACACCACATTTTTACGTAATGTTTATTGTTTATTGTAGTTATTTTTGTGGTGTTTTTAATTGGAAAAAAAGTATTACGATACTAAAATTCAAATAATACCAAGAACCAACAACATTGAACAAACAAGTCGCCACAATAAGCTGGTTTTATAATGCAGAAGTAATCTGTATTCACAACAGAAGTAGTTAGCTGAATAATATAACTCGTTACTTACTGCTACGAAATGTAAGCGTTCTTCCAGTCACTGCATAAACTTAACTGGGCACAAATCATAATTTTAATACAAACTATTTATTTACTTATACAGGGCCAGCGGCTGGTCTAGTGGTTAAAGTCCCAGGCTTTGAAACTAGACTCCCAACGGCAGTAGGTTCGAGTCCTCTGCCTTTCGGAAATTTTTCTGAATAAGTTAAGTCCGGCATGTCCATGGATGGTGTATGTGGTGTGTATGTTGGATTGCATGTCTTTCAGAGGTGGGGCATGTTAGACCGGAGTATAGCGCAAGTCCACTGAGCCCGGGGAAGGGGGTGGGGTGGTAATCATGGAGTCGTGCTTTTTAAAGATAGATTTACTGATTATATAATTAGCAATTATAGGTAAGCAAAATAGGTTTATTCACCTTGGGAACAGCAAATAATGATAAATCTTTGTTTTCGCCTTTTGATAAGCTGCGCAAACAACAGCATTTTGACATTTTTGCCTAGAATATTACAGTGGTAATAAATAAATAAAAACACTTCTTAATTTTCAAATTTATTTTAAAATAAAATTGACATTTACAGTTGCGCCATCTGTTGATAAAATTTACAAGCAGCCCTGAGATTGCCTAAGTTTGGAGACGAAAACAATTAAATGCCAGTGCAACTACTGATATCATCATTACCAAGGTTGCAAGCCTCTGGTATGTATGAAGACAATCTTTGAATAAGTGGTTGATGCACAATGAGTCAATTATGCGGCTTTCTGCATCAACGTAAGAAAAAGAAGAAAAAAAGATCCAAATGGTCACAAGCGAATTTGAGTCACCCTAAGACACTCTGTACGTTAACATGTATGCTGACCCAGAGGTCAGTGACCCTTGGCGTGTTGCTATCTTTGAAACGAACACTTACTGAAATCTACGCGATCCACAACTTTACCAAGTTAAGAGCAAAACAAGAAATTTCACGATTTAAGTTTCTTTTTTTAATTAATACATATTTTGTTTAAAAAAATTGACGTTATTAAAAATTGACTACATCGTAAACGTTATTAAAAGTAAGTAGACTTTGTTATAAGATGGCGATGCAATAATATAATCTGGCAGAGAGATTCAATATCTGAAGAGAAGTCCGTTGCTGTTACATAGATATACAGGGTTGGGCACAAGTACGGAACAATGCAAATATCTTTAATACGGCAACTGCGATCTTGATAAAAATTTTTACATGAGGGTTCCGATATACGGCGAATACAATGAAAATATCGGCGGTTTAAGAGGACTTCCGGTTTAGCCAAAAATGATATCAACTGTTTTATTTTAAATGATATATCGATAGAACTTTTTTTTGCAAGTTCAGTGATATTAAGTTTCATGCCTTTATTTTCAATA
The DNA here is from genome assembly GCA_958336395.1 of Ctenicera cuprea. NCBI lineage: Eukaryota > Metazoa > Arthropoda > Insecta > Coleoptera > Elateridae > Ctenicera > Ctenicera cuprea. The sequence goes on from OY284493.1 coordinate 20,704,636, forward strand.
ATTTTAGAAATAATGAACAATAATGTTTCGTAATTGTTATCTAGCAGCTCATGAAAACAAAAGAATGTGAGAAGCTTAAACAGTTATGTAATGTTGTCAAATATGCTTGCCTCTTGTTGTGTTGTTTTGATGTTCGCTAGATTGAGGAGTGTGGTTTCAGTAATCAATTAATTAACTTAAATTAATTGAAACTGCTGAATTTAACATCAGAAATGGTTCAATTAACAGAAAGATTGCAAATTGTTAAATAAAGTACACACTTCTTGCTGACTTCTACGACGCTCGCCAAAACCAACCATAATTAAAATTTGATTTCGTTCTCTTTCTGTTAATTGTACCATTTCTGATGTTTAATTCAGCAGTTTTAATTAATTTTGGTTAATTAATTGATTACTGCAGCCACACTGCTCAGTCTATCAAACATCAACACAACACAACACGAACCAAGAATATTTGACAACTATACAAAACTGTTTAGGCTTCTCACATTCTTTTGTTTTCATGAACTACTAGATAACAATTACGAAATATTATTGTTCAATATCTCTAGAATTATTGAAAATAAAGGCATGAAACCTTATAGCACTGAACTCGCAAAAAAAGAGTTCTATTGATATATCAAAAAATATACAGGGTGTTCTATTTAAAATAAAAAAGTTGATTTTATTTAAAATCGCGGTTGCCGTATTAAAGATATTTGCATTGTTACGTACTTTTGCCCAACCCTGTATTTAAAATAATGCCAAAATAAATAAGAATTTGTTGAACCATAGGTATATTAAAGTTACCTATAGTAGAAACATTATTTTTGATATAACGCCACTCCACTGCCGTCGCAGCCGCGGCGCTAAAGTCACCAAAAGCTTCCAAGCCTGCCTATCACCAAGAAGCAAAAACCCCCATTCTATTTTTTAATCGTAAAGAGGGTCCTCAGACTACCAAAGAAGCTGAAGAACTGCTGCGCTATAGAGATTCGAACAGGGAACACTTGAGCTAAGACTGCGATCAAACAGCTCATCACACGAGCCGGAGAACAAAGCAGATCAAAAAGAATGTCGAAATTGAATAATAATTTCAGGGAAGATTCCAAGGAACTTCCTAAAATTAGAAACTGAGAAGTAGCCAAAAACAGAGTCGTGTAGACGGTAGAGGCAAAAGATAAATAAGTCAAATTGCGCCTCAGGCTGTAGGGCTCGAAAGAAAAGAAGTTCAATTTTCTTACACTGCTTATATTTATTTAACATTTTACTCTGCAGTTTATGATTGCGTTGCATGTTGAAAATATTATATAAATCACTGAGAAGCAAAAAGAAGCCAGGGAGAGAGCAGTGACGGAATATTAATATTGTAAATAAAACAATTCTTAACTTCAACAGGTTGTTCATTTATACGTATTTCAACGTGTTTACACGTTATTATCAAAATCAAGATTGAAAGTAATCAGTTGGTGTTGCTATAGGAACAATAAATCTTCATAACTTGATCTTGGTTTTCTATATCTGCGTCCAGATGATTTGATTTTTCATTCCAAAACGTCTAACACGGTGAATTTAAAAGATCAATTTGTTCATTCATTAAAGGTACAAATTTAAAATGTTTATGAATTTCAAAGGGTTGTAGTATATCCAACTTATGTTTGTCATCACAAAAGTGTAAAAATTTTATAGTGTTATTAGATGTCATTGAATGATTGTGTTCTAATAAGTGTTTAGCGTAATTGGATTTATAAGGGTGTTTATACTTGTAACAACGAACGTGTTCCTTGTACCTAATATCAAAATTTCTAATTGTTTGTCCTATATAAACCGAATTACAGTGCGAGCAATTTAATTTGTAGATGCCTGATTTTAGTAGATTGTCTGTTTTTTCTTTAGCATTAAACAAAGTGTTTAAAATATTTTTTGTTGTTTTTAAAGTTATTTTACATTTACTTGTTTTGTTTATAATTTTGACTATTTTTTCTGATTGATTGCCAAAATATGAAATTGACGCGTATTTCATTTTATTTGATGAAGTACTTGGATGAATTTGCTGAATAGCTAATTTATAATTTTTCTCTTTAATTAGTGTATCAATAAGTTGAGTATTATAACCATTATTGTATGCAATTTGTTTAATAATCGAAATTTCTCTATTATAACGAATTTCACCTAAAGGAACGTTAAAGTCCTATGTATCATGAACCTGTATGCTGCTATTGTAAATAAATAAAACCCTGGGTCTAATGCCAGAACTAGTGCCCTTTGTGTTTTAAAAAAGTAGAGATTTTGTATTTGAATATGAATATATGAATAATAAATATGAATATAAAACAAATAATAAACAATACAAAACAAAAAATATATACATATCATAAACAAGTAACATGTAAATACAAGTACACAAAATTAACTATAGTAGATACTTACGTATTAAAATTTAAGATTAATTTTACGTGCTTTTAAAGTAGCAAATTAGGTTATAACAATATTTACATTGTTATCGAGTATCATATCACTATTAATTAACAGACAAGCAAATTGCGTTGTTGTTTTTATTTTAGTGTATTTTTTAGATACGTCTTTGTTCGTGTATGGGTAGAAAATGACCGTTCGGCGTAGCTAACATTGTCATAAAAATTATTTAAATAATATAAAAGGTTAATGCTATAAATTTATTTTTTAATAATGTTAAGAGATATTGGGCCAAAGTGTGTCGCGGATTTGGATTAAGTTCAATCTGTACGAGAAATTCCTTGAAATGCAAATATTCGTCAATGAACTCTATTTCTATATCTCTCTTGTAAACTTGCTTCCCTCTCGTTAACTGTAGATATACAGCTCTCATGATTTTATGGGTTTAATTGAATATAAAAATTTCTTTATTTGTGCTATTACATAACAAAGCACTTCAGATTTTATTTTCAACAAAAAAATTATCGCGCCCGCTTCTAGTAATTTGCGCTCCAAAAATTTTGCGCCTTATAAAACTTTGCGCCCCGAGTCTGTAGACCAAAATAGATCCCCATGTAATCCGGCACTGGAAGAGAAGAAAAAAGTATAGGAAGAGAAAGATACACGGGAATGAGAGAAAAACAAGAGGGAAGATAAGAAAAGCAGAGGAAACAAAGGAGTAAGAAAGACATAGACATAGAAAAAAGAGAGAAAGAAGAACATCAAAACAAAACGTGAGGAAAGAGAGCGGCAGGAAGAAGAAGAAAATAAGAAAAAAACATCTAGTTTTCCATCAAAAGCTCAAGATATTTTGAATTGATTGTGCGGTAGGCACATGATGAAACCTTGTTAATAAATATTAAAAATGAATAGCTTATTAAAAACTAAAACACTTGGTAATTGTTTCACAATTTGTTGGTTTTTATTTACTGGACTCGAGTTTCGGCTATCTTCAGGAGTTTACAAACAAAACTAAAACTAAAAACCTAGAGATGTACAAAACTAGCCATTTCTAGAATTCTGTGGTCGCCGCCCTGATTTTAAATGTTAACACATGTGTTTCTATGCTTTGTTGACTGTAGGTCGAGGAGGGGTGAATTACCTAAATCGGTGTGGTCGTTAACCATATTTATATTACTATTTAAAGCCTTTTTACTTTCTAAATTTTCTAATTTGTTTAAACGGTCGCCTTTGTTTTCTACGTGTAAAATTTTTGGATCTGTGTGTTTGAAAAAATGATTTTTTGTAATACAGTGTTGGGAAATGCTGGTTAATTTATGATTGCATTTAATTGATCTAATGTGTTAATTCTTGTATTAAAACTGCGGCCTGTTTGTCCTATATATATTGCATCACATTTAGAACAGTCTATATGATAGATACCATTTTTTGAATATTTTTTATTGTGTCTTTATTGTTTACTAGATGTTTATGGAGTTTGTTCGGATTGTGCATAGCTACGTTAATGCCTAATTTTTTGAGCCTGTTAGAAACTTTATAGCTAAGTCTACCTATATAATTGATTTTTGACCACATTGTTTTTTCAATTGTTGTCTTTTATCCGCTGTACAAAAGATGTTTTACATTTTCTTTTTGTTTGTAAACAACATGAAACATGTACCAAAACCTTATCACATTACAAAATATTTTTTAAATGTTCAATAACTTTGCCCTTTTCCGAAATGAGGTAATAAACATTTTATTATTATAATTCAGTCATCAAAACACACAAGAGCAAAATTACAAAAAAAGGGTGAAGATGTTTCCCATTTCTAAGTAGGCCATAAGTTTACTGCAAAGTGAAGGACGCTTCAGCATGCATGTAACGCTCAAACTTTATCTGGTCCACTATTTTACGAGTTCAAGATATCAAAGTTTTTATATACGTACTTTTTTCCTATGGCGATAATTCACCCTTCAAAGCATCGGTTACCTGATATAAATTTTTTTACGACTTAATCAGTGTCACAGCTAACTTACAACGCCCTGTTGCTCCAGGTCGCCGTTCCATTTCGCATTATGGCATTAAAAACAAAAAGTATAAAATCCTCCGAACTACCCCAAGAAATTCGATTTTTAGCTAGAGGCTTCATTGAGCGACTTGCGCCGGAAAACGCCGAAGTGGTGCTTCAGTCCTGGACCAAGGGATGCTGCGATGTGTTGGGGTGGTGTTGGCGGAGCCAGCTTTTTATCAAATGAGGGATTCTAACGTTTTTTGATGAGCCGACTAGTGGACGCGTTACTTTTTTTAATTTCCCCCAAGATTAAAGCAGAGAAGACGTGAGTTTGTGGCTGCTCGCAACAGCTTAATCCCGAAAGTTTTCCTTAATACGAACGTGTTCGTGAAAAGGCCTAATATTTGTGTTTAAATAATTAATATAGTGATGAAAATGCGGGTAAATTATTGTGTCGTCGTTTGTGAATGTGTAGTTTCGTCGAATTTTGGGTTCAAAAAGGACTCGGCCGGTTATTTTTGTATATCAAGTTATGCATTTACGTAATTTTTGATGCAACCATGGGGGCAATTTGTTTTTCCAAGTTCAGCAACTGCTCAAGACTTAAACTCGTTATAACGTAGCTTAGTCTTTTGTGAATTGTCGGCTTATAGTGTGTGCATTTTTAATTAAAATGTCGTGGGAATCTTTAAATCTGCAGGATTACATGGGGTAAGAGAAAAATTTAGTTTGGCTTTTCTTGCTCGCCAAAAAATTACGTTTAGATTTTACTGAAAGACAGTTTTAAAAGTTTTTTTTTCTTTCTTTATTTGTCAATACTATAAAAACATCAAACCAAGTAATTATGATTTATGAGTTTGAAAATGAAGACTTTTAAATTATAAAAGATCTCCAAAGTGGTTTTCCACAGTCGATTAACTCAATAATCGATCAACAAAACTGAAAAGGGTTGGAGTCATCAACATTGCACAAATGAAAATGCACGACCCTTCACATTCACTCATTCGAAACCTAATGCCCTCATTATATTCTGATGAGGTTAACTGACCCCATGTTAGCCAACTGTAAAGCCAGTGATTTCAACAGGAAATTATTAATTTCATGATAAAATAGGAAAACTCACAATATTATTTCTGTAACAGCTTTTGCCCTATAAAGTTGTGTTTTGATAACCAAAAATTTCATAGTTTTTAAATTTAAAACGCGAAAAAAAGTTTGATGTTAACAATAGTTATAAAGAACTGAAAAAATAATTAGTTTTAGAAACATTTGAAAATGTGCTAAAGTGGAAGTTAATGAACCATATTTCAACTCCGCTGTTTTGTTTATTTTTTGCTTCCACTTTTTTCTATTATTCTTCTTTCTTCTTTTCATACTAAATTCTAAAATTAGCCACATGTTTTTAGTGATTTCTTGAACTATAAAACTTTCGTAAAATTTGTAAAATCTATATTTTCAAAACCTTAAGTACCTACTACTAAGATTGTTAATAAATTTATAATTTTTTTGGAAAAATTTACGACTGTTAAATGGACCCTAAACTTAAATTATCAAAGTTGCATGTGTAGACTTTAAAGTTGAATTTCCAAAATTGTGTATTTAATGATGAATAACGGATGACTTGTGGTTTTTAGAATACTTTCACAAAATTTACATTTTTGTGGCTAATTGGGTTTGCTTTTCTACAATTCAAAAATGCAATCTGCTCTACTTAAAATACCGGGTGTAAACGAAATATGGTTCACCCCCCTTTGTTTTCTTTATTTATTAAGATAAACGAATGAAATTTTGTATGAATTGTAATGAAATGTAATTTTTCACTACTTCCGATTTCGCGGCAACTGACCATAACTTTCTGATTTTAAATGCAACACCCTGTATATTTTTACATATTTGAAATTGGGAGAAAATTTTGCATACGATTGTGTACTTTAATTGTTTTTTTTTTAATTTTTGTTAAATATTTTTTGCTTTGCGTCTAGAGAGGCATAAAACTGTTTCTCTGCAGCCAGGCGTAACCATAAAACTGTTTATTATCATTTGCTGTCTGAATTTGTCGCGCCTAGGCGCGTTACAAATACAAATTTGACAAACAGGTTTTTGAGAAAAAGTCAGAAATTTCAAATATAGGGTGTTAATGAATTGTAGGGCAAATTTCTAGGGCTTGCAAAACACAACAAAGCAAACAACTTTTGTTAATAAATGTGTGGTCAAAAGTGTTTCCTTTAGAAAATAGAGCCTCTTAAAGATTCTTTAAGAACTACCTGAAAATAGGCAACCCAAATTGCATTTTCAACTATTTTGCACAGGTCACACGTAACGTCAATTTTGACACAGTTTGATATGTTTATGATATTTTTTGACGTTTCTTGCATTCGTTTCTTTCTGTGCCTTTTATACCAAGAACATTTTCCGAATAGGAATCATCCATCGCACAAGGCCTTTAGTGTAGTTTCACGTCGGCTGCGGGAGGAAGGTACATTCATTGTCAACAGACACAACTGTGGAGCTACCAAATTGCATTTTCAATTATTTTGCACAGGTCACACGTAACGTCAATTTTGACACAATTTGATATGTTTGTGATATTTTTTGACGTTTCTTGCATTCGTTTCTTTCTGTGCCTTTTATAATTCGTTTATTTCGTTCTGTGATTTTTTTGATAATTATTTTCTTCGTGAGTTTCGTTCTGTGTTTCGTATTTTTGTGTTATGGCGAATTATACTTTTGACGAACAGCATGACATGATGTTCATGTATGGAGCTGCTTGGGGTAATGCACACGAAGCTGCTCGCCTGTACCAAGAACATTTTCCGAATAGGAATCATCCATCGCACAAGGCCTTTAGTGCAGTTTCACGTCGGCTGCGGGAGGAAGGTACATTCGTTGTCAACAGACACAACTGTGGAGCTACCAGAACAAGGCGAACGGTGGATTTTGAGGAAGAAGTTTTGGAGAGAGTGGCTGATAATCCTTCTACTAGTTCAAGAGCCATAGCTCATGAAATGGGAGTAAACCATGTTTCAGTATGGGAGGTACTACATGAGCAGCAGCTACATTCGTACCATCCACAGAAGATACAAGCCATGGTTCAAGCAGATTTTCCCAGAAGAGCGGAATTTTGCCAGGAATTTCTGCGGCGGTGTAAGGAGGATCCAGAATTCCAAGTAAATGTTCTGTTTAGTGACGAGGCATCTTTTACGAAAGAAGGAATGTTCAACAGTAGAAACAGCCACATTTGGGACGATGAAAATCCCCATGCTGTGGTTCAAAAGGGATACCAGCAAAGATTTTCAGTGAACATTTGGGCCGGGATTGTTGGCGATACACTCATTGGACCATATCTGCTACCCCAAAGGTTAACAGGAGCAATTTATTTAAATTTCTTGCGCCATGTACTGCCTGAACTTTTGGAAGATGTTCCACTTCAAATGGGGCTGCAGCACGATGGTGCACCTGCTCATTTTTCGGCGAAAGTCGGGGAATTTTTAAATAACACTTTTCCCAACAGATGGATACGCCGAGGAGGGCATGTGGCTTGGCCTCCACGTTCTCCTGATTTGACCCCACTTGATTTCTTTTTGTGGGGTCATGTTAAAACGTTACTTGCTGCATGTGAAGAAGTTCACCAGACTTCTGGTATATTTGGAGCGGTGCGCAATGATTTACTTCGTAGATGTGCTTCGTGTGTAGAAGCTGGGGGCGACATTTTGAACATTTACTATAATTTTGTAAATTTTTGAATTAGTTATTGTAAATATTTCAAATAGTTGATTTTTGATTTGTCATTTTGGTTTTTACTATTGCTTAGTTTTGAAACATTTTGTTAATTAATTTATTTTAAATTTTATTTGAATTTGAAAAGTGGAAAAGAGGGTTTTATTTATCCTGTATTCATTTCCGTCGTTGTGGAAACAAATAGTAGGTAGTAAATTAAGTTGCATACATTTAGGCGCTTCTTAAAGAATCTTTGAGAAGCTCTATCTCTGAAAGAAAACACTTTTGACCACACAAGCCCTAGAAGTTTGTCCCTACAATTCATTAACACCCTGTATATTGGATCATTATGTTTTTTGGAAAGACCACTTCCTAACGGTTACAACGATACCCATAACTCGTATTACATATTTAACCAGTAAAATCAGATTTAAATTAGTTGTTAAATAAGGGCGTAACTGCAGTCAACTACAGTCGTTTTACTTGCAAACTAACATTACAACATTTAAAACATAAGAGAAAAACAGTTTAATAACAAATACAAATTAGGTAGACAATAAATACACGGCAATTGGGAATGTTTTATTTACGATAATGTAGAATTGAATTTTAAATTTAGCACTCGAATTAGTTTAAAACATTTCGATTGTTTTAATAGGATTCGATTGTTTATAATAGTCTCAATGCACATGCCATTTCTCGTCTATTGTTTGTATACATATTTTAAAGTGATTTCTGCTCTAAATTTAAAATTCAGTTCTACATTATTATAAATAAAATGTTCTCAATTGCTGTTTAGTTACTGTCTACTTAATTTGTGTTTGTTTTTGTTCTCTTGTCCTCTTTTTTTTTGAATGTCGCGATGTTCTTTTGTTTGAAGGTCTAACGACTGTAGTTGACCGTAGTTACGTCTTTGTTTAACAGCTAATTAAAGTATAATTTTACTGGTTAACAATGTAATAAAGTATCGAGTTATGCGGGTATCGTTCTAACCGTGAAAGTGCTCTTTCCGAAAAACAATAAGAACCAATGTTTGAAATTTCTAAAAAAACTGTTTGCCACATTTTAAAAGCGCCCGCAATTGATGGATTCGAACAGCAAACGATAATAAACAGTTTTTTATGGTGACCCATGGCTGCAGAGAAATAATTTTATGCCCGTAATAACAAAACAAAAAAATTTAAATAAAAATTTTAATGTTGACCAAAAAAAGGTACAATCATATGCAAAATTTTATCCCAATTCCAAATATTGAAAAATATATAGTGCTGCATTTAAAACAAGAAAATTATGGTTTTTTCGGCTTAGACCGCGTCGTCGTTTGGGAACTACACCCAGCATAATCAGGTAAGGACCGACCTGTAGCTTGTCTGCCTTTACAAGCATTTGCTCTAGAAAATTGAGCAATATTTGTTTGTAGGCCCTGCCTGTCTAAACAGGGCCGTGTGCTTAGATTATTTAAACCTTGGAGCGGACAAGGATTTGATGTTAATGTATTTTGTTTGCCAAGACAATAATACTTAATCGGCTTATGCCTGTTAGCTGTTTGTGAACCCATACAAACTAACGTTTCGCACGACATTGCAGCTTGCATCTTCAGATTGAATAAAAACACTGAAATCAAATTCGGGAAGTATTTAAACCCCTTCGTCAGTCGGGCAGAACGGCGGAGTTCTGGTTGGCTGTCACCGTTGGGCGAACGCGGATCCGGTGGAGCGTGATTGTGAGATCGATGATGCTTACGAGTCCTTAGAGGATAAACTACTGGAGTCCCAGTTTTACTAAGTTTAAAACCATCTTCCCTCTTTATGTTGTTACGTTGTTTCTGAGTTTCAATTGCTTCACTATGATACGAGGGAAGTAATGAGGTACTCTGGCGAGTACCCGAGCATTGTCAAAGTCCATTTTATGCAAAATTAAATCAGTATGTTCAGCACCGTAGATTGCAAACATATATATGAAAAACTTTGAAACTAAAGCGTTGGCAGCAGCTGAGCTTAAACCTAAATTCTGGTTCAGATATGTAGACGATACTTTAGCCATTTGGTCACACTGACGCCAAACACTAGAAAAATTTCTAATACAATTTTTGCTCAAAAATGAGTTGTCAGATCGGGTAGTAATTTAATATTTGTAAAGCCCTAGAGGGACACAATCTTATTACAAAAATTTTTGGAACTATAAAAACTGCGCAATAAACAAATATCGAAATTTTGATAATTTAAAAAAAAATTTTCTTAACAACTGGTCACACGTTTCTTTTTCTTCTAAATGCTCTGACTCATAGAGCTAAGGATGAGTTATAATTTAGTTTGAATCAGAGTTCTTGAATTTTTCTGTGACGCCTTCTGTGAATTTTTGAAAATTGAAAATTCAATGCATCTTTGTTTAATAAATACTACCCAATAAGTCAAGCAAATGTTGTTCACCCGAACCATTGCACAATGCACCAGTTTACTGTGCAAAGAAATATGTGGGTTCAAAGAATTTCTGAAATTGAAAATATAATTTTTTTTTAACTTCAAGATGTTTAAAAGTGTAGGGTAGTTCATACAATTTGAAAATATTGAAGCTCAAACATTTCGTATATTTAAAACATATGGAAAATTTAGAAACTGTTGAAACTTTTCAAAATTTTAAAAAATTAATTTTGGATCATTTTGAATATAAAAATTTGAAAAATTTGAATATTTTCAATATTATGTCTGCAGAACAATTATGTAAATTTTGAAATTTTTGGATATTTTAAAAGTATTTTGAAAATTTGAAAATTGAAAATGTTTCCTAATTTTGTTTTTCTTTAATTTCGTAAACTTGTAAAGTTTAAAAACAAAATATATCAAAATTATCAGATTCAAAGTTTTCCAAAAATGTTTCTATTTTCTAAACTTTAGAATGTTTGTTTTTCCAATTGCAAACAACGTATATCTGCTAAAATCTCAAAATCGACTTTCTAGTTTGGTTTTTTGACCGATTATGCAATTAGAAAGTGTTTCGGCAAACGACCAAAATGGAAGCTGCCCGAAGGTTTTTTGTCTCTTAAATATTATTCTCATTGTCATTTAATTCCTTCATACGGAGTTTGGAATGAAAATTCGTATTTTTTTAAAAAAGGCTTCAATATAGTTTTATATCCCATAATTCTGTAACCACAAAAAAGGCACTAATTACCGAAGAAAATTCTAAATTATCTTTTCGTATAACCTATAATTATATTTTTTTGTATACCAGCTTGCACATTACATATACATTTTGGAATTACAAGGAAAAATTCGAGAATAGTTTTTTGGGAAGTCCAAGAGAAGTCGGGGAAGTTTAAGGGAAGTCGGGAAAGTTCAAAGAAAGTCGGGGAAGTTTAAGAGAGGAAGTCTAAGAAATGTCTGGGAAGTCCGGAAAAAGTCGAGGAAGTCCGAGGTAAGTTCGGAGGAAGTGCTTTGCTAAGGGGAATTTAGTGAACAAATTTTAGCCTGCGGTTTACCCTTCGCATAAATAAGGGGTTATAAAAAATTTCTATTTAGGCAAAATTCCTCATGAGTGATAGTAAAATAAGAGTCACAATTTAATTTTTAGGTGCAGCAATATTTAAGAGTTATTATTTCCCCCCTCGCGCTAATGTTTTGAGAGAGGAATTTGTCTTTCTGTTTTTGGTTTTCATAAGTCCCAAGAAATTGTTCTAAAATAATTGATCTTTTTTCATAACGTAACTTCGAAAAATTTTGATTTCTAAACGCAATAAGATATACCTCCAGGCAAAGCATAACTTTAAGTAGACGCTGTATGCTTGACGTGTTAGCATTTCGATTTGCTTGTGATAAGTACGGGCAAGTAGTATTTAAGATTACCTAATATGCTCTTTGGTACGGGGTAGTGTTTCTCTCTCTGGCTAGTTTCGTTCGCTTGTAGTATACCGTATATAAATTATTCAAAATCTTACAAACAGTTTGTATTGACATTGTTGGCACGTAAGACGTTAATACTTGAATACTCTTCAAAACATGGTAAGTAACAATTTCTAAAGTATAGGAAAGGTCAAGCAAATTGTTTCGCTCATTTTTACATAGTGATATAGTGAATTTAGTGATTCATGCACTTATATTTTAGTCAAATTACTAAACTTACTCTACTCTAAAACAGTAAACAATCCATAACGGCCGCCATGAAAATCAGATACTCGTTATTCAACATGGCGTATGTAAATTTTAACTGTATCGTAAAACAGCGTACCTATCATAAATTCAAATTCTCGCTAAGATTTCTCGTTAGTGACGCAGACTCAGCTCACGGTTTTAAGAAAATACTCTTAAGAAGTCGCAAATACTTGAATGGGCTAACCGTTTTAAAAATGGTTGTAAGACTGTTCGTAAGAATTCAGGAAAATGAAGTTCAACTGCAACAAGAGTAATTCTTGCAGTCATTAAACGTGTTATTGGAGTTTTCCACTATTTCAGAGATAGTTGTTCGGCGATTTACATAGATCAAAGCTTGAACGCGTTTAATGACAGTTGAATTTCATCTTCCTGAATTGTCACGAACAGTCTTACGGCCATTTTCAAAACGATTAGTTCATTCAAATACTTGCCGCTTTCTTGGTGTACTTTGTTGATACTCTGAGCTAGGTCTGCTTAAAATTTTAGGCGGTTTGGCGCCTTTATGAGAAATTGAATTGTAATACGGTGTTTCACGGTGCAGTTGACATTTACATCGACCATGTGGAATAAGTGCACGGTTTCTATGACAACAGTAATGCATTGTTTCCTGTTTAGAGTAGAGTACGTTCACTAATGTGAGTATGAATCACTAAATTCACCATGGCATGCATACATTTCGGTTTTGCCATGAGTCTAGTAGCCTCGTACTGTTTCATATATGCTCCTGTAAAATCCTTCCAAACTTTGAAATAGGTACGTCGAGCGAGAACTGAAACTCGAGATATTTACTTAGACTTGTTAGATTTCCTGAGTGCTTAAATACTGCTTACCATCCTTTAAAGCTCAAGTTGTCAACAAACTTCCTACAACTTGTTTAGCCGTCCAAGTTCCATATTACAGAAAGGTCGTGAAACTTCCAAAGACTTGCTTAACATCTTAGCTCTTGCTAAATAGTTATTTCTGCGAAGGGGAGTAACGAAGTCATGGTTACGATCGAGTCTACAAATTTAGATATAAAAATTTAATTCGCTGAAATTCTGCGTTGCGTGACATTCAATTGTTGTGTAATCATTCTATGTTCAAAAACATTTTAGAGCCATAAGAATGAAATCAAAACCAGAATATCTGTCAACATTCTCAACTATATGCAGCCAGACCGCCAGTGGCGTACCTTCAGATTTTGGGCCCGGGGGCAAGATACCTGAAGGGCTCTGGCCCCATCCTCAAAAAAACTTCAATAATAAAGTAATTGATAATAAGAACAATTTCTTCAATAAGAAAAAAATTATTTGCAGTGTAGTAAATGAAAATAAATATATTAAAGCCGTGTCTAATTAAAATAAGCAAATCTTAAATTTTCTTAAATTAATGTGTCTGGATCGGTACCAAAACGTGTGGGTGTTATGTTATTACTAAATATAATCTCACTTCAGTATTTTTCATTGTATAAGTACATACATGGAATTTAAAATGTCAAGAAACTGTCAAAAATCAAAAATATTTATTGAAAAAATTTCGTAATAGAGAAATAAAAAAATATAAATACTCGTGGCTCGTGGCAGGGCCCCCTAAGGCCTTGGGCCCGAGGGCCGTTGCCCCCTCTACCCCATGGTAGTTACGCCACTGCAGACCACAAAACTGTTCATATAATAATGTAATCGAAATTCCACTGTGAAAATTCTCGTATTTATTTTTATAAAAGCGATTTTGATAGTGTAATGTCGGTATTTTTATAGAATCATAAAAACAAGAATATTTTTGCGAATTAAAAACGCCTGTATTTAAGTTAGCACGTGGCGTTTTGATTGGTTGTTGATGAAAGCGTGGGCGTTAACGTTGCTGTGAGCGAAGTGTTTGTGTGAGTTGTGGTCAGGTAGTATTTGGTCAAATTATTCGTACAAACCAGTTATGCAACACATCTAACAACTATAAAATGGTTGTAGAAAAATTTTATAATGTGGTAGACTACTAAGGCGATTTACATGACGTCATTTCTTTAAATTTTTATAAATTTAAATACGAGAATTTTGACAGTGGGATAGCAACTGAATGCTAATCAACTGTCCTGTGCTATTTGTATGTTGGTTCTTTATCTTTCTGACTCGCTTTCTGAAAAGCAGTATATAGTTTTAAATGCTGATAGTAATGGGTATAATTGAATGATTGTCATTTAAATTAATTTAATAATCGAACTGTTCACTTGGATAAAAGAAATAAACCATTTGGATGTACCTATGTGTACCTATAAAAAGTGGTGAAACGCTTTCCACTTATGCTTCTGGAATGCTGTTATAAATTCTCTTCTTCGTCGTCTTTCCTCGGGTCGCTTCGCCAAATAACGTAAACCTTCAGCTTTGAATAGCATTTTTTATTTTACCACGTTTCCTTTTTTGCGTAATATTTCTATAAACAGTCAATTCTGCTTTGAAAAATAAGACCATTGACAAAAACATTATCAGAATTTTCAAATCAAATCGTCCTTATCTCGTTGTCCCTCGTGTGTGCTCCGATTCCGTGAATTCTGTCTGTATCACATCGTAATACTACAACTGGTAGTGTGCATTTTGATTGGGCATTTATAGCTGGCTAATGTAGTGGCTATCGGTTCAACGCTTGCTTCCGAAGTAGACAAAAGAAAATGTTTTAAAATCTCGAAATCATTCGAATGATTTCCGCTACAACCACTACAAATTTTTCGATAATTTAATCGTTCGATTATTGTCATTCGAAACATCCCATTGTTGACCCTTATTGGCAGTTCAGAAGGTCAGCTTGATGGCGAATTTCGTATTCACCCCCACGTATTAAATAAGAAATGGAAGCTGCTTTCCATATTCAAAAAATATTTACATTTTACAATTTTTTTACATCTACGTTCTATCCGCAGCGCTTACTACAATACTTTGGAATCCACATCTCTGGTGCAAATTGTGAATTACATATCATCGCGTAGACTCGAAACGCGTATTTGGCTAGCTTTTGATAAATAATGAGACACTCGCCCTATATGAATACAAGTGTTAGAAGCTAAAAAGTTTTGTACTTTCGCGAAATAAAGGCAAAAATTGGTTTATTAACATTTTCTCGATGAATTTATTTATATTACCCCACAATTCAAGGTTTATCAAAATCGGATAACTTGTTCAAGAGGGAACGACAGTGACGAGTTTATGGTCTACAGGGAGCAGCTCTTCCTTAAACCCCCATTCGTTCAGACGTTCACCTACGTAAACGTGACTATCAGAAAATAAAACGCTGTAACTGAAACCTTTCGACGTTTTCTATGTCAACAGTACCTGTAGACCCTACTGTGGCTAACCCCTAAGTGTATTGTGAGCAAAAAAACGAATATTTTAACCACTGAAAAAAAATATTGTGGATCAAAAAAACAGAAAGAGGAGGAAACAATCGTCTGTAAAAATTGGGTGAGAGACTAAAAATTAATTCCCCTAATATTGAAGCACCTAAAATCTTGTGTCAATCTTATTTCACTATCACTCATGAGCAATTTATCTTAAAAAAATGTTTTATTGAATTTATAAAAGTAGTCTCAAATAAATCAGCTGACTGTGACACGAACTAAATTGTAGCTCATGCCAAGGTTTTGAGCAATATTGTTTTGAAAGTTTTCATAATCTTTAAAAGATTTCGTTCTTACAAAAATTCTCGTACATAGTTACATTGTGTTGCTTTAGGGTTATGTTAATAATTATAGTTTGTGCCAATCTACAACTCGTTTTTGAGGCGGTAAAGACACACTCTTCAAAAATTGTAGCGGCCGCCATTTTAATGCTAAAATGTTTAGCAGAAACCGTTGTATCTTCTATGAGATTCCGCTTTTAGATTTATATATTGATTTTACAAAAAATTTATAAAGAAGCAAATGTAACTTCTGCTTCTGGTTTCAGCTTTTCATAAAAGCTTATTTTGTGGATGAATTTTTGATATACTTTTTATTCCAAAACCTATCAAAACTGAAACATCCGCCCAGAAGATATGGGGCGCACATTCCCACATTTTCACATACCCTCCCACAGACAGATATTTTTTATAAATAATTAAATAAGAAGTTCCCGTAGGACCAAAGCGTGTATTTTCATCAAAATATCCAATTTTTTTTAAATCACTAAATCTCTATACTACTGAAAATATGGGAAAGTAAAAATTCCTGCAAAGGACTGGAACATTCTGGAAACCTCTAGAAAACCCTTTCAAGTTGTAAAACAACTATTCAGTATGCAAGCGAGATCTCGTCACTTCAAAAGTGAAATTCGGAAAGTTGCAAAATTGTTTGCACAACAATACCTAATCTATAAATAAATTTCAGCTGTTTTTTTTTGTTTGTCAGGTATTGAAAAAATGATAATTTTGAATATCGCTTTTGACTTGTAACTCTTTCCTCTTTCACATTCAATTGAATTTTTGGAATTAGTACTGGCGATCGTGCAGGCCACTCGATTAGAACACAATTTCCTATTCAGTTGTTAGAGCACACTAGATGCAAATATTCCCATACAATTCTTGCATGCTACCAGCATAGTTGCCCGAGTATGTTTAGCGCGATTTGCAAAAAATATGTTTCATTTGCAGCCTGTAAATTGTTATTGCATTTTTTAAAAACATGACTTTATTTCATTTGAAAAGGCATTCTGCAAGCAAAATCACAACTTGAAACCGAATTAAGGACAATAAAAGAAAACACTACAAATGTAAATGTTGGTTAGCATCGACTTGATAATTTGTAGCGGTCCGCTGTACCAACGAATATGCGCCTTATATAATAGGCGCGTAAATATGTGGCTACTCTGAAGGTCTATCGCCACTAACAGTTGAGACAGGTGTAAAGAGTCCTGATTAACGTGAAAAACCGTGGGCTATGCTCTTGATTTAAAAAAAATAAATAAGCAAGTAAACTAGGTAGCGTCGCGGGGTTATAGAAAATCCAGATCCCTTCACTATGCCTCAACATTTATTGACGACGTATTCAGTAAGATTTTCAAAGCACCTTAATTATTATGTTAGCAGATTTCAGTGTTTATGTAGCAGTCACCCAGTGTAATCGGTACCACGAAGCGATACCGGCGGAATGTATGAATTACATAAATATAACGTTTCTAATAAATTTGTTAGCAATTATTTGTAAAGAAATGCGTGTCGCGTAGCCCACTGGTTGTGCTATTTTATTGTAAAGTTTAAAATTCGCTTAACAAAGAAATGTCATATTAGCAACTAAATCAGCTGCAGTTAGCAATTGTTTGTAAAGAAAAAAGCGTGTGGCGTAGTCAACGGATTTTGCTAGTTTTATTACTTAATTTGCGATTGCTATAATTCTTGTAATCTTACTGTATCTCAAAATATCTGGGACAATTAAGGTGTGTTTACAAATTCCTATCTTACGCATATTTTCAAATAGCCGAGACTGCATTTTATAAATTTTGAGCAAGCAAACATCGTTTCTGTTCGTAAAATGAAGGCTAATGACTAAATTAGAAACAAACAGGCATTCCTTGTTATTTCATAGATAAAATGAATAATCTGTAAGCACACGTACCTCTTTTATCAATGAAAATAGTTTATGATGTCAATGTAGTAATTAATCTGTAGTATTTTATAGTTATAGTATAGATGTGTTCGTTACGAACACAGGGTGTGTTAGCACTACGGTAATTACAATTAGACCCACAAAGCCTGCTTACTTAAAAATGGATCCCTGCTTCTTATATTCAAGGAAAAATTAACTGGCAAAATGTATATACGATTATAACACTTACATACAGCTACCAAAGTTCAATCTTTATAGTCCAAACATTAGACCCTCATCGCCTTCAGATATTAGAAGATAGATACTTTTAATCTTGCAAAAATGAACTTTCCTATAAGGAGCAAAATAAACGAAAATTCAAAGATTTTCGAGGGCCAGCGGGTGGTCTAGTGGTTCCCAACGGCAGTAGGTTCGAATCCTCTGCCCGTCGGAAATTTTTCTGAATAATTAAAAACCCGGCGGCGTGTCCATGGACGGTGTGTATGTTGAGTTGCATGTCTTTTAGGGGTGGGCATGTTAGACCGGCGAATAGCGCTAAGTGCGCTGAGCCCGGGTAAGGGGGTGGGATGGAAATCATGGAATTGTGCTCACGCACGGCATCAACATTCTTTAAAAAAAAGATTTTCGAAACATATTCACATATATTCATAAAACTTATAATTTTTTTTGTACTATGTTTATGTCGCACAAAATCGTCGATTAACTTGTCGTAATTTATATCTTACAATACAAAACTTTCGATGGCTAAAATGATTGCAGATTATATTTCCTTTTTATACTTTCAGCGTTGACTTTATGACAATTTTTGAATTCGGTGTTGTGACAAGAATGTGTTTTGGACATCAAAAAAAACAGAAAAAATTTTTTTTTAATGTTTGCCTGTGTTTTTGTGTATGAGTGTGGGTTACGCCTTATAACTCGGGAACGAATGATCGAATTTTAATCTACTTTGGAGCACAGTGTTTTGTCAAAACTTCACCGACAAAATAGCTTTAAAATAAATCCGAAACCGGAAAATGAAGTCTTTATATTTAAAAACGGAATCTGATAGCACATCCTAGGATAAAGCGAATGCTTTTTTGCAGAGCATTCTAGTTTCAAAATTGCAGCAATTACGATTTTTTGTAAATTTTCAGTTTAATGTTTTACTACACAATAACGAGTTGGCAGATCAGGATAAAATTTGGTATTGTCGTAGCTCTAGGAGAACACAAAATTACTAAATATTTGGGAAGTGGGGAAACTTTTAAATGGGATAATGTACAATTTCTAATATATTTTTAATGTCCACATCAAAACATCTACCTACCGAGTGGGCGTGTGTGTGTATGTGTCGGGGTCGGTGTATGGATAGAAAACTGGAAGCGGAAATTAAACATGTTGTTTGGTAGCCCTTTTTTTTGCAAAACTAAATTTTGAAAATTTGAGCACAGGATGCACACGTAAGGCAAATCGAAAACTTTTTTGCTGAACTCTCTAGCTTCAAAATAGCAATTTGATACCAAAAGTTGGTCAAAACTCTTTTTTTATTCGTAGGTCAGTAAAATCGTTACATAAGCTTTTTTTACTATAAGAAACTTAAATAAAACTAGAAATTAACACAAAACGGGATATTTATTGAAAAATAATATGATGCCACACTAAAAAATTATTCTGATTCGTCACATGAGCTCTCCTCATTTGGTTCCTCGTCTTGATGGACACTTTTTGGATTTTCTTGTGTTGAAGAAGTTATTGCAGCTTTTGATGGAAAAAGAAGATGGGTGCTTTCTTTGGAAAACCGGCTTCGTTGATTTTCTTGGCAATGGACGTATACTTGTCAAAAGAGGGTCAGAGCTTAACAGTAATCTGTGTATAACATCTCTATTACACGCCTCTCGGGAAAATTTTCTTGTGAACCCTTGCCTGTATGTACGAAAGTGTTTATTTGTGGATTCAGCAGCCTCCTCTGATAGTTGCCCGATCGGCAACAAGGCATGTGAAATAATTTCAGCACCATGCACTAAAATTTTGTGCATGGTTGGTGTCATTGGATGCCAGCTGTATAAACTTATATACACTGTGTCCATATAGTAACCCCCCCCCCCCCCCCCAACTAACTTTTGAACGACTTGATATTTTTCTATAAAATTTGGTGTGCTGTAATGGGAAATTAAATACTATTTTTCAGACCATATTAAAATTTTGTATCATCCAGAATGGCGACTGGGCGCTATTTTGAAATTTTTTTTAAATAGGAAAATGGATTGAGTGACACCTCATTTGAAAGGTCTTTTAGTTCTGCGTCTGATCCTAGAATATCAAAGAAAAATATTGAGCCATAACAAAATGGCGGATTGTAAACCAATGGACTCCCTCAGTTCAAACTTGTTTTGATTTTCTTATCCAGTAGTCCACTTTTTCATTTGCATGACTAAATTTTTCCAGAAATATCTCAGGTGGCTTGAAATAATACCTATTGAAAACGTTATGTTCCAACAAGACGGTGCGCCGCCTTATTATTATAGGCCTGTTTCTGACTTTCTCAACCGACATTTTCTTGGAAGATGGATTGGTAGGCGGAGGCCTGTAGAATAGCCGGCTTGCTCCCCAGATTTAACTTTCTTACATTTTTTCTATGGGAATATCTGAAATCGAAAGTGTACAAAACCCGTCCAGAAACAATTGAAGAACTGGAGCAACGCATTACAGAAGTTTGCAGAAATATCACTCCAGAAACTTATGAAAATGTAAGGCAGGAATTTCATAACCGACTTTTTATGTGCCAAGAAGTGAATGGTAAACATTTCGAACACTTAATTTAATTAATTTAAGCTTTAATTCTTAGTTTTTTTTAAATAGACTTCTTCATCTTCAAACATTGTCATTTTGTTATGGCTGAATATTTTTCTTTGAAACTTTAGGATCAGACGCAGAACTAAAAGACCTTTCCAATGAGGTGTCACTCGACCCCCCTTTCTATTAAAAAAAAAATTTCAAAATGGCGCCCAGTCGCCATTTTGGATGATACAAAATTTTAATATAGTCGGAAAAATATTATTTAATTTCTCATTACAGCACACCAAATTTTGTAGAAAAATATCAAGTCGTTCAAAAGTTAGTTGGAGGGGGGGGGGTTACTTTATGGACACAGTGTACAACTGAGCTGTTTCGTATGCATACTTTTCAAATTTAGCAACATCAATCTCATGTCCACTTGATATTACTTCCAATACAATCTTCAATCTGTAAATTAAGGTTTCGTCAACTCCAGTTATTTCGCTATATGGCCGGTACGATTTTTTAAAATCTCGACATTAACGCCCATTTGATCAAAAATTAATTGTCTGATCGTTATAAACTAGAACTTGTTTGAGATACCTTTGTGGGTAGTATAAGATGAAAAAAATTAATTACGAAAATCCGAAAACGATAGCAATGGCGTTTTATCAAAATTTTGATGTTTTTCAAAAAATTATTTCACAAAAACTGACATCACGATTTTTTTTAAAACTTTGTAGGCTGGTAGAACCAAAGATTGGCTACAATTTGATTTTTTGCTGAAAGTTATAATACTACTGTAACGACTTCTATGAATTTTTGAAAATGGAAAATAGGTATTCCTGTATTTATTAAAAGGGGTCCGACAACAATTTTTTTCTTTTGCAGAATTGCTTATCATGGCTCGTAGAACCAATATCTAATGTTTATTTTCAGATATTTTTATATTTTGTGGGACGACTGTAGAAAATGTAAAATGCAAATATCAGAAATTTTTAAAATAATCTTTCTCAAAAACTGGCCATGCCCTTTTGTTTAACTTTTGTAGTTCTATAAAGCCGAACATAAATTACAATTTGTATTTTTTTGCCGAATACCACAATTCTAGTCTGAAACACTCTAGAAATACTGAAAGAAAAAGAAGAAATCGAAAGGTTTTTTTTGTGAAAAACTAATAATTTTTTTAATAAATCAAACCGAAAAAAGTTCAACCAAAATTTAATTAAAGTGAAAAATGTACGTTTACTGTCCTTTATAAATGGAAGGATGGAATTTTATACATTTTATCACTCTAATTAAATTTTGCTTTAAATTTGTTTTTATTTATCTGAAAACCTATTTTTTCCGTGAAAAAATTTTGTTTTGTAAATACAATAAGAAACGCTCGCAGATAAAGCGTATAGGGTTAAGTGAACCGACGCTGTATGCTTGGCATTAGCAGTGACACAACAGTTTGGTCCCCTCACGATAGATGCGAGATGTGTTTTTCTGCTTGTACGGAGAGTGATGGGCTAGTTCCGTTCAGTTGCACACACATCTATTTTATAATTTAAAAATACTACGCAATATTGCATGGGTTTATGGTGCAGGTTACTAGTGCTCTATTGGACGCTAACTATGCCGTTATAGTAGCAGCACTTTTTTATTTTGAAAGACAGACCCCATTAGCCACATGGGACCTACGCCTGCGCGTTCTCATAAATCTGGCATTGCGGAACCAACAAACCAAACGTCCACAGACAGACTTTTCCAGGTCTTCGAGCTTCAAACCTCACTTTTTCGTGCAAATCTTGAAATCGAAAACCTTCATAAAAACAATACTTTTCTTTTTCTTATAATGGATGTATTGGAATGTAAAAATAAACTGCTTTAATTCTGAACCATTCTTTGACCAATTCTTTTTTAGTGGGGGTGTCAGCCATCAACTTTCGGCAACCCGGTTGTTGTCTTCTCCAGACGGTTCTCGTTATCGTCTGGATGAGATGGATCAAACTTGGCCCTGGGCAGATTCGTATTCGAGTCTTCATCGAGACGCTTATACGGAAGTAAGAACCCCAAGGCCGCCTGTTTTTACGATGGGATGCTTTCGAGCATGTAGAGCCAGGTTTTACCACAGTTTGGCCAAACGAAAGGTTTGAGTGAATACGTTTTGCACAACTTCTTTATGTTGCCGAAGTAATCTGTACGATTTGCAGGTGGAACAAGGCGTGCGTCTCTACAACAAGCACAAGCAACAACAAGCGGTTAAAAAATGGAAGTCGGCTTTGAAGGCGATTCGGAAAAGAGAAGACAAGTTTGAAGTCTTGGGATACCTCTATCAAGCTTATATGGATTGGGGGAAATACAGGTCAGATGCTTGCGAGCATGAAATTAGTTTAATTAAATTGTAAAAGTAGTTGTTTTGCATGCATAACTAAATTTATTAATGATTATCTGTATATAAAACACTTAATTACTTTAACAATATTTATTTATTTTAACTTTATACGTATTTCGGCATGTTTACATGCCATTATCAAAGGTTATATGAAAAAGTAAACAGTTAGTGTTATAGCAACAGAACTTGGTGACTGGATCTCGGTAATCGTCTGCAGATGACTTGATTTCTTATTCCAAAATGTCCAAAGGAGGAGAATTTAGGAGATCAATTTGCTCATTCATTAACGGTAGGTATAGTTTTTAAATGTTTGTGAATTTCAAAAGCTTCTAGTATATCTAATTTACGTTTATCATCACAAAAGTGTAAACATTTTATGGTGTTAGTAGATGTCATTGAATGATTGTGTTCTAGTATGCGTTTTGCGTAATTGGATTTATATGGGTGTTTGTATTTGTAACAACGTACGTGTTCTTTATACCTAATATCAAAATTTCTAATTGTCTGGCCTATATAAACCGAGTTACAATGCGAACAATTTAATTTGTAAATGCATTATTTTAGCAAATCGTCTGTTTTTGATTTTGCATTAAACAAAGTGTTTTTAAGATGTTTCTAGTTGTTTTAAAACTTACTTTATATTTAATGAGTATCTGTATATAAAATACTTAATCACTTTAACAATATCTATTTATTTAAACCTTATACGTATTTCGGCATGTTTACATGCCATTGTCAAAGGTTATATAACCTTCGACAATGGCATGTAAACATGCCGAAATATGTATAAGGTTTAAATAAATAGATATTGTTAAAGTGATTAAGTATTTTATATACAGATACTCATTAAATATGGACTTTAACGAAGTAAAGCTGGAATTGATAAATACTTTATATTTATTTGTTTGGTTTATAATTTTAGCAATTTTTTCTGATTTGTCACCAAAATATGGGATCGAGGCGTATTTAATTGTATTGAATGAAGTTAGGGTATTCGGGTACATTTTTTGAATGGCTAATTTATCTTTTTTTTTTAATTAATGTGTCAATAAGTTTAGTATTATAACCATTACTATATGCAATTTGTTTAATAATTAAAATTTCTCTATTATAATTAATTTCATCTAAAGAGACCATCAAAGATCTATGTATCAGGAACCTGTATGCTGCTAATTTATGTGTTTCATGACGACAAGAATCATGTGGTATTGTAATGTCTGTTTGTGTAGGTTTTCTATAAACTGAGTATTCAAATTCATTAGTTGAATTAATTTTTATGTTTAAAAAAGTACAGTTGGTGGCACTACACTCCAATGAGGAGTTTGGTCTGCAGTGCGGTGGGTCAGGGCCACCGGACCTTCGCTTCCGATACCCAGCCGTCTCGCACTCTTATATGAAGTACAGGGTGGTGTGGTAAGCACCACGCCTTAAGGCCGGGACACACATGACCGCACCGAGCCCGCACCGTGTGACGCCCGTGTGTTGGACGTCGCACGGCGAGAGAATTGCACAATGTATAAGTACGGCGTAGTCCCCACC
Source organism: Ctenicera cuprea (assembly GCA_958336395.1). NCBI lineage: Eukaryota > Metazoa > Arthropoda > Insecta > Coleoptera > Elateridae > Ctenicera > Ctenicera cuprea. The sequence goes on from OY284493.1 coordinate 20,729,106, forward strand.
TTTCCGCACCGACACCGCACCGACACCACCGCACCGAGGGCGCACCGTGCCCGACTAGTTTTGTTTACTTTTTGACGGGCACGGTGCGGTGTACGAAGTTTCAATCTATTAAACATTTTCGCTTTCAATTTTATTTTGAATATTAAATTAATATAATACTCGTATATTATTATTATAATAATAAATATTATTAATATTAAAATGGATGTAAAAAAATTAATGATTTCTTCTCCAATTAACATCTTCTTGTTCTAAAGCAAGTGCTACCATCCCTAATTCACTATGTGTAAAACTTTTCAACATTTTGTCTCCACGAAATAGCTGCATAAGCTTTAAAAAGAATACTGAACTGCAATCGTGAGACAGACCAGCACGGCCGACACACGGATCACGTGCGGACAAGTGTGGTCTCCCGTCATCGTCACCGACAGTCGGCCGACTTGCGGTGCGGGCACGGTGCGGGCTCGGTGCGGTCATGTGTGTCCCGGCCTTTAGACGACTGCCTTACTTCCCTCACCCCTCAAGGGGTTTGGTTCCTAATTTAAAAAAAAAGGACTGGGTAGGCCGCCCGCCAGGCATCCAGTCTTCGGGTTTGAACCCAAGACCTTCCGCGTAGCAGCCAAGTGCCCTAACCACTCGGCCACGCTGGCGCTTTTATGTTTAAATGATTTGCTAAAATCAGACATTTACAAATTAAATTGTTCACATTGTAATTCGGTTTATATAGGCCAGACATCTAGAAATTTTGATATTAGGTATAAAAAACACGTACGTCGTTACAAATACAAACACCCACATAAATCCAATTACGCTAAACACTTACTAGAACAAAATCATTCAATGACATCTAATAACACCATAAAATGATTACACTTTTGTGATAATAAACTTAGATATACTAGAAGCTTTTGAAATTCACAAACATTTAAATACTGTACCGTTAATGGATGAGCAAATTGATCTCTTAAATTCTCCTCTATTGAATATTTTGGAATAAGAAATCAAGTCATCTGGAGACGATTACCGAGATCAAGTCACCAAGTTCTATTGTTATAACAACACTAACTGTTTACTTTTTCATATAACCTCTGACAATGGCATGTAAACATGCCGAAATACGTATAAGGTTAAAATAAATAAATATTGTTAAAATAATTAAGTATTTTAAATACAGATAATCATTAAATATGGACTTTAACGAAGTAAATCTAGAATCTATGCCAAAAAAATAGTATTAGTTTCTTTGAATTTAATAAAAATTCTGTAAAACAGTTTCACCACATTCTGCTTCAGTTTCGAACTTTTAATGTATTCAGAAAGAATTTGTGTATAGTGTAAACAACTTCCCCCTAAAATTTTACACATTCTTTTTTGGATTGCGGAAATGCGGTTACAAATTAATTACATAAAAGAAAATCTCATTTTTCAAAAACATTTTGTTTATAATTTTGCTACGGAAATTTGTCTAGAAAAACCACTTTTTCATGGCTTTGTCCACGAGTACATTTATTATGAATCAAATATTAATGTATCGTCTTAAACCATTAAGTTTCTTAAAGTAGTTTCTTAGTGGATCCTCAAGACAGCACTTTTCCGTTGGAGTGCTTCGTTAAAAATGATGCTGCCAAAATATTATTATAGAGTTCGGAAAAGTATCATGTACTTTATTAAAGTGTGCTGCTTTCCTTGTGCGTTTCCCTAAAACGGGATTTTCCTATAAAAAAAAATTATTTTAGAAAATTGCGTTCCCTTTCTAACCAAAATGCATTTTTGTGGAGGCTTCCCTGGAAACTTTCGTCAATAATGAATCTTCCGTTGTTTGTGTTATTTTAGAGCTTTTTTAACAAATCTTCTACGAAAAGCTCTTCTTGCGACAAACGTTGCTCCCAAGAAATACTAGGATTTTTCCACAAATACATTTTCTTGGAAAGTTTTTGTGGATTCGTGAAAATAAAAAGCGTATTAATTTCAAAAACATACGATTCCTCTTCAATGGGCAAACTTGTAGTAAGCAAAAAAAAAACTTTTTTCAGTCCAACGTTTAAGAAGTATACTGGGTGTAAAGAAAACTGGAAACCCCCCCTCGCCCTTTGTTAAACATTTTTAAATTAACGAGAAATTAAACTTAGAGATATTTAATTATTCATAAAAACGCGTTTTATAACGAATTTTTTGCAGTTTTTTGGTTTAATGTTTAGATGTAAATGATTTATTAAAAAAATATTTTAATGAGTCTTCATAGAAGAAACATGTCAGCGGAATTATTGAAAAAAAATGATTTTGTAGCTAGTATGTAAGAACTTGTTTGTCCTTGTAACTAAAAACCACCGGTTGCCTACATTTAGGAGCTACGCCACCTAACAATCAATAGATGCATCACAAAAAATAATTAAAAATTACAGTAATCGTCACTCTCTAACTCCGTTCTGAATCATTGTCCCACGCGCTATTACAACACATATTTTTAAGTAGTTGTAAACATTATTGTTCTAATGTCAATGAGAAGTGTGATATTGGATTATTTTAGTGTCATACTAAATCTGCCTTATGTCAATTGTGATTTAGTGCACATTTTAAATTAATTCTAAATAATTACTGGAGGCTACTTTACTTACTATAGTTCATGTTAATATATTTTAAATAACATGATGGATAAACTGCAGTAACAAATTAATAATAAATACCCGTTGAAGTTAGTTTATAATTACTTTAATTTTAATAATTGTATTAACATACTCCCTTCTTCACTGCAAATTTAAATACATTGTTTTAATTTGATATGGTGTTTAAGAACTACACTATTGGCTCATGGCTGTAAGGATTTTTTGAGAATTTAAAAATGGAGTTTTAACTTTTCCAGATTTTAATTCAAAAAAATAGTCTTGTTTTACGTTATGAAAGGGTTTAGTTGCACTTGCCTCATTATTTCAGCTATAGATACAGATGGCACTTTAAACTGTTGGTTACATAAAAGATTTTGGCAGATTTTGAAAGATTTTCCTTGCCGCAATGAGCCAATAGTGCAGTTCTTAAACACCATATCAAGTTAAAACAGCGTATTTAAATTTGCAGTAAAGAAGGAAGTATGCTAATATAATTGTTATAAATAAAATAATTATAAACTAACTTCAACGGGTATTTATTAATAATTTGTTACTGTTTATCAATTACGTTATTTATAATATATTATAATAAACTTCAACAAAGTTAAGCTCCAATTAATTAATAATTTGCAGAAAAATAAAGAGCTAGTAGTCGGCTATAGTAAAGTAACCTCCAGTAATTATTTGAAATTAATTTAAAATATTCACCAAATCACAATTGGCATAAGGCAGATTTATTATGACACTAAAATAATCCAATATCACACTTTCGTTGGAATCAGAACAATAACATTTACAACTACTTCAAAATGTGTTGTTGTAGTAGCGCGTGGGACAATGATTTAGAACGGGGTTACGAGTAAAGATTACTGTAATTTTAAATTATTTTTAGTGGTGCATCTACTGATTGTTAGGTGGCGTAACGCCTAAATGTAGGCAACCGGTGATTTTTTACTCGATGTTATATTTTTGACGTACCTATGATATGAATTTTTACACGAACTGTATTTTCGCAGATACCTACCTATATTAAAAACTAATTCGGCGTACGCCGTTGTAATTTTTAATACAATCGCATTTACGCGACTTACTGTGTATACTAAAAAGTAAAACGGCGCGACATATAAATGTAACAAATTCAGGTTGGTTGTTGTAACAAATGGTAATATTTTTCGAAACAAACAAACAAACAAAGCATTTTATTTGCGACCACAATAAATTATGTTTGTTCGCTGAACAAATAGTGTTACATGTTGCATTCGTTCAAATTACCAAATTGTATCTGTTGCTTGGATAGATAAATTTTAAATATAGCGGCACGCAGTATAACCGTTAAAAGGTATTAAATTTTAGAAAATGTAGGGGTTCTTCTTTTTCATTACATGTTGTCCCAAACATAACAACCACTCAATTTCTACTTAGGATTCTTACACTGACACCTCATTGGTAAAATGCTTGCCGATCTTACTTTTTCTACTGACAAAGTGATGACACTTAATAAATTCTGAAGCATGCAAAGACAGTAATTTTATTTTCCATGGCCAACCCTTATGTATTTAACATTTGAACATACGGTATATTTGCATATAAATTTATTTCAAACCGTCTGAAAAATTAAATGGTTGTGTTTATGTTTTAGGGTATTCTGAAATAAAGTAATATCAAGTTTATGATGCTCACTAATCAAAACTCCAATGTATTAAATCACTAGCTGTTATACACTGATATTGATGAAACTCCACATTACTACTGCGCCGGAAAATATACTTCCATAATTTAGCTTACTACACGTCTTCCTCCATTAACAAGTCGGAGCGAAATGAACACCCTTCACAGTTAATGCTGTTGTCTGTAGATTTATATTATGACTAATAGTAAAATTCTGAATACTTTTCCTACATTTCCAGCAACCAACACAATTTGTTCCAACAACAATTTATTACATTCGTTTGCGGAACTTATCGCGATTTGCTTAGGTTTCAAAGAGATTTGTATATTAATTGCTGATATTATAGTATAGGACATATTAAATGATCGTACGAGTACGGTGAGGCGTGTAACGTCTATCCAACCAATAGGACGATTTATAGTTTGAAAAGTCTGCTCGTAGCTCAGTTAGTCTCCATTCCATATAGTTTTGAGCGAGTCGAATTCAGACGTACAGTAAATATGTAACAGTAGGTGTATTCTTTTGGTTTTGCCACCACTTCAGGATATATTAATTTCTGCCTTATGCCGACCAATCACGAAGAAAGGGCGGAGTTTACAGATTGCGCCAAATTCAAAAACATTCAAAAATACGCCTACTGGCTAGGCAACTCAAGGTGCACCTACGTGTGGCAACAAGCCAGCATTTTTTCTTTTGCTTTAGCTTAGGGCAACTTTGTTCTCGTATTTTTTCTTTAAAAATATAACTGCTCTTAACCATAACCTCGAGTAGAGGGTAAACACCAAAAACATTGTAGGAAATTCCGCCCGTTCTTCGTGATTTAACGGCATGCGGCAGAAAGTAATGTATACTCATTAGGGGTGTTCAAAGTTATCGATATATCGATAACTATCGATAAGTTATCGATATATCGAATAACGATAACAAAATTTTTAGTTATCGATATATCGATAACATATCGACAATTTATCGATAACTTATCGATAAGTTATCGATAACGTAACGATAACTTATCAATAATTTATCGATAACATCAATAATTTATCGATAACTTATCGATAATTTATCGATAATTTATCGATAACTTATCGATAGCTTATCGGTAACTTAGCAATAACTTACCGGTAACTTGTCGATAAGTAACAAAAAACAGAAGAAACAAGTTGAAAAAAAAACTATAATCAAAAAGTTTACGTTTTTAATAATTTTCGTTGTTTTCAAATATCAAAGTCTATCAAACTTACAAACTATGTAATGCTTGAAAAATAGTAATGTACTTTTGTTTCTGATATTTTTTTTGTAAAATGACATTTCAAAAACGGCTTTTTCTTAATAACTATGTTTTGAACTTTTTACTATCACTTACAGTTAGTAATCTTCTACAGACAGGCTTAAAAGTTTTCTTGTATTTTCTAAAATGATGTATTCTATTCTAATCTAATCTTATACATCATTCTAAATACCAGTCTTTAAGTTCCTTTCGTTAAAATATCTTAAATTATAAGTTATCGATACGTTATTGATCTGTTATCGATAACTTATCGATAAATTGTCGATATGTTACCGATATTGTATTGATAATCGATAAATCATCCATAAGTTATCGATAAGTTATAGATGAGTTATCGATAAGTTATCGATAAGTTATCCATAAGTTATCGGTAAGTTATCGATAAGTTATCGATAAGTTATCGATAATTTATCGATAAGTTATCTATAAGTTATCGATAAGTTATCGATAACTTATCGACAAGTTATCGATAAGTTATCGATGAGTTACCGATATATCGATAAGTTATCGATATATCGATAAGTTATCGATATATCGATAATTATCGATATTTTTTCCCAAAAAGCATGCGCATACTTATTTAAATTTATAAAAAAAACAATTCCGTTACTACTGCACGGCCCGATCACACAGTAATCTTTTCTACGGACACGATCTGACTTGCGCAGTTGTTACGCAGTCACCTTTTGCTGGTTATGAACTCCCACGCATGCGCAATGGATTAGAAGTAATCTATCAGTGAGTGAATGCAACTTTGTCTAGGTATTTTTTCTTTAAAAATATAACTGCGCTTAACCATAACCTCGGGTAGACGGTAAAGACCAAAAACATTGTTTAAAAAAAGCAGGATAAGTATAGCAGTATAAATAAGAAAAAAAGTTTGCTCTCAACCGGAATTCGACCTCTCAACTATTTATGTAGGAAAAGGCTATACACCCGTATTCCCATCTCTGCCAAGATGAACTTAGGCAAACGCTAAAACATGTAATGTTAACAGTCCGACCGTACACGAAGAAAAAATTGCGATGCGGTCGGACCGTGCAGTAGTCACTTTCAAAAACAAACACACACCTTAACCATAAAATCTTAACCTCACTTTAATCAGCTGAAAAACTGATTTCTTAAAATGTGCGCTTGTATTTTTGCTTCCCCACCCCAACTATGCCCCAACTGAAACAACTGCACAACCTCCATAGAGTTATTTATTGCATCAGTTGAATGTGATATGTCCTTACTGAAGCACCACGCGAAAAACCAGTTGCGTCAGTTCATTCAGCGAAAGTTGGTTGGAAGAATGCACCTAGTCTAATCACTTTTTTGCATTCTTAAATTTTCAGTATAGAGAAGTATTGATTTTATGTTCATAATAATAAGCTTTGGAATGTGGGGGTGTATTAAAAATTCATCGGGAAAACATTTAAGTACATTTACGACGACTTTTTGTTTGGTAGGGGGGGGGGAGGTCATTTGCGTTGCTTGATAATGAAGACGCACTTGCAACAAAGTTGCCAAACTTCCTTTTTTTTCCTTCTGTACGGGGGAATCCACTTTATGGTTTTCTTTGGGAGGCGTGTGTCGTCCATTTTTTGTACGTGGCCATACCAGGTCAATTGTTGCGACTGAATCTCTTGCGTTATGTCCATTACTTCTCTAATTGTTTTGTCTTTAATTCTAACGCGTTTAGATGCTCTTGCAGATCTTCTCCAAAAATCCATCTCTAAGACCTTTAGTCTATTTGCTATGTTTTTAGTTATACTCTGCTAATTATTGCTTTTTCTAATGCTTCCCAAAGGTTTTTCTGAAGAACACTGTCACAGGCTTTTGTGAGATCCACGAAAACCAAATGAATTTCTCTACCTGAAGCTATTGTTTTTTTGCATTATTTGTGATAAGCAGAATACGTTTTCAGTACATAACTGTTCCGCCCCAAATCCACTTTGTTCTTCAAGTTCCTGATTTCTATATTCATCTTTTATTTTGTTTTTTACAATTCTTCCATGCAGTTTGCTAAGGGTGCTTGTAACAAATATTCCACTATAGTTTTCGCTTTTGTTCTTCCTTCTTTTTTATGAAATGAAGTGATATATGCTTCCTTGCATTCTAGTGGAGTTCGTTGCCCATCTAGTCATCAATTCTCCTAGCATCCTGTAAAGCTTACTTGTTTCATGTTTTATTAGTTCTTTGGGTATTTATTATTGTTTTAGATTCTCTCTATTTTCCTGATTTCTTCTACGGTTACAGTTATTGTGTTATTTATTTCCGTAAGTTCTGCATATTCTGTTGTGGGTGCTATTTTTGTTGCCTTTCTTCAGTGAGAAGGTTTTGTTAAAACTTTTTCCATTGGCTTAAAGAAATACGTTGTATGTCATATCTATCTGCATGTTGTTTTCTAGGTTTTTTAAGAACCTCAATGCTTCTCTTGATCTCTTTCTTCCTATGTATCTTTCGAGTTTTTCACATTATTTCCCCATTTTATGTTATTCTCTTCTCTTACCATTATTATAACTTTATTTCGTTGTTCTTTATGGTCCGTGTTGAGGCATTTTAAATATAGTGCTTTATTTATTAGGACTTCTTCCGCTATAATGTTGTTCTCTATTGGTCTGTTGTTTTGCGTCTGATTCCTTGTGTGTCCTATCGCTTCTTTGGCAGCTAGATGGATGGATTCTACTATGTGGGTATATAGTTCAGTCGTACGTTGCTCGTTTTTAACTAATTTCTGGCTTAGTCTTTGTTCATATAACCGGGAGGTACTTTCATTATCAAAGCTTTCGATGTTATATTTTTTCGTTGTTTCTGGTCGTTGTCTTTGGTTATAAGGGGAAAACATCATCTTGGCTTCCGTCAAGTAATGATCACTACCACTACCCCTTCTAAACCCTCTAACATCCTGGACTCTCAAGTGAGAGTACTGTCGAGTAATAATATAGTCTATGATAGCCCTCCTGTTTTTTGTTCTGTCCTCCTACGTATAGTTATGTCTGTCCTAATGCATAAAGAATCCATTATTTATTTTAAGGTGGTTTTGCTTACAAAGTTCTAGTAGTCTTCGCCCATTGCTGTTATTAACTTCTTCGCCAAAACTTCTCACTACTTTATTATTATCCTTTCTGCTTACTCTTGCATTTAAATCCCCTACTAATATTAGATCTCTGTCTCTTTTTCAAGCTTATGTCGCTGTTTGATTATTCCCTCCGATTTCGAGGCTTTGCTTTGAGACTTTTAGCTATTTGGCTATTTCTAGCTTTTTTCCAGAAACAGGGATGCTGGCCCTGCGTCTTAATCCCCAACTTGAGGACGAGGTACTTTGATTCCAAGGTTTACTGCCGTTAGCCTTTAACAATTTAACATTTCTTTTGCAAGGCGGCAATAGTCTGTAACCCTAGGCTGGGGCCCTTACTGGGTGCTATCAGTCGGTTAACAGAACCTAGGTTGTTTTTACAAGGTTGTTACTCATTTCCCTCACCACTTTTCCAACCGAGTTTGTGACCGGCTTAGGCGGGTTTGTAAATGAGCAAATTGATTTCTTAAATTTACCATTGTTGGACGTTTTGGAATAAGAAATCAAGTCATCTGCAGACCAAGACCAAGTCATCAAGGTTTATTGTTCCTATAACAACACCAACGGTTTACTTTTAATCCTGCATCTGATATTGACATGGACACATGTCGAAATATGTATGAGGCTAAAACGAAAACCCCGTTTAAGTTCATAACTGTTTCATTTACAATACATGTGTTCTAAATTGTTGACATCATTTTGTGTTTTTATTTGCTTGTAATATAACTAACCTACACCTCACGAAATGAACATACATAAGTGTGCTTAAACTTTAAACCTGTGAATAATAAAACGTATGTTGACATAACTTCAATAAATTATACATAGTCCCAAGTTTCCTACACGAAGCCATGTAAAATATTCTGAAATGTGATGTGTTTCCTTAAAATAACATACCTACTGAAACTACATTGGAATGACAATTAACCGTGCCTACTAAAATTTCTTCCACCCGATTTGCATGATCGATATCAATTGACACGTACTTCAAAGCTACGTATTTAAAAAAATTAAAAATAAACAAATTTATAATAAAGAAATTTAAAAAAATTAATACTGATAGTGTGTAATAAAGACTGGTGTTTGCACTCTATTCAATTGTTTTCATCCCAAACTTTGACAATCTCAGGGCTCCTTGTAAATTTTATCAAAAGATGGCGCAACTGTAAATGTCAATTTTATTTTAAAATAAATTTGAAAAGTAAGAAGTGTTTTTATTTATTTATTCGCAATCATACTTTACGTCCCACTGCTAGGCACCGGCACTCTTCTCTGCCACGTACTCTCCTTAGCGCTAAGGTAGAGTACGGGGGACCTACAGTTTAACGTCGAATCCGAACGACTAAATACCAGAGACGGTTTCAGGTATTAAGACCCCACGGCTGCCTACGCCGGATTGGGGATTGTGAGTGGCGAGTTGCGGCATAGATGTTATTGCTTGCATGGCTTCGGCGGGGAATCGAACCCTAGACCTTTAGCGTTAGAGGCTAAGCGCCTAACCTCTGAGCTACCACCACTCTATTTTATTTATTTATTTATTGCCACGATAATATTCTAAGCAAAAATGCCAAATTACTGTTGTTTGCGCGGTTTATCAGAAGGCGAAGACAAAGATTTATCATTATTTGCTGTTTTGAAGGTGAATTTACCTATTTTGCTTACCTATGATTGCTAATTATATAATCAGTAAATAAATGGTTCGTATTAAAATTATGCTTTGTACCAAGTTATGCAGTGACTGGAAGAGCGCTTACATTTCGTAGTTGCATATTTCATTAAGAAAAGTAAAAACGAAAGTAACTTATTAACCTAACCTTAGTAAATACACTTTGTATACAGTATAGGTGTCAACAATGGTCAAGTAGCGATATAAATAATTATCAAACCGCGCTTAATTTGAAATATACCGTAAATGTGAAGTTTTAAGAGCGCCATCTATGCGCAAATTTTATAAAGAGTCCCAAGATTTCAAACTTTTAGGATGAATTTTTTATATAAACAAATGGTAGGAATTGCAACACCATACTTTTGCTTTCATCACTATACTGATTAAAATATATTTTCAAAACTTCATAGACAGAGAAACTAGCGTCATCAATTAAATTACAGCTCGTCGCTAGCTCAATCAGGCTATAATATTTTAAAAAAATCGTGTTTCCAGTTTATAGCAATATTTATTTTAATGTTCTAAATTTTGATTTCTTTACGCCACAGATTTCACGCTTTCAAATATTCTCGTACGTGGAAACATCGTGTCCTCTTAAAGCTATTATAACACCAAACATCATCCCGATCTGGCAATTCGTTTTTGAGAAACGAGGGATTAAATAAACAAAAAGGAATTAAAGATAAATTTTCAAAAAAGGGCAGAGGCTGCATTTTGCAGTACTAAAAAAATAAGCGTTAGATTTGCTTTAAGGTCTTCCATCAGATTTAGAAAATGCCATTGACGTGAACAATGTTACCGAAAAACCTAGTTTAATTTCCATATCTGTTTCCGGATTTGTTGTAAAGGCTTATTTTGTCAATTAATTTTGATATACCGCCACATTATTTTAAAGCAAATCAAAGACGGACGAACCGTTCCAGAGATAAGAGGGAAGGAACGCCCTCACCCACCTACAAAATATTTTTTTTAAACTACTTTTTTGGATTCTGAGACGCGTAAAACTTTTCTCAAAACCACGTAATCGAAAATGTTCGTGAAATTGATACTTCCATATATTGAAAGTAATGGAAAGTAAAAAGAAATAAAACTTCCATTAAAATTATCAATATAATACTACTGTTTCACATCACATAATTTTACGAGTGATAAATGGGTTGCCTAACCATTTTGAAGATAAATATTTAAAAAAATGTGATATATTGAGTATTGAGGATACGAAAGAAACGTGCACTGTTACTTAATTTGTCCCATATTGTACGTCATATTAACCTAGCATAATACTAAGATAACAACATTGCATTACAGGCATTCCACAAATTAGCTAGAAATCAATTCTGTGCTGCTTATTACGATGAAACTACACGTTACAGTATTTCACTGCTAGAATATATAGATTAATAAATAGCTTGTTAAAATGGGTTGTACGGTTTCCTTTAAAGAATTCTTTTGAATTTTATTCACAAAGAACTTTTTACTAGACGTTTTTCAGGGTGCACTTTTATTAAACACGGGTTGAGAAAACGCCTTGCTTCAAGCTGCAATAATGAAGGGAGCTCTAATACTTAAAAAAATCGTGTTCTCTTATAAACTAGGTGAAACTGAATTTTACATAAATATGGTTTATGAAAACGTTTCAGAAATAATTTTATAACAATCTACTGTTTAATTTACTTTTATTATTTCAGAGATGCCTTGGAATTTGCTCACAAACAATTATTTATATCAGAAGAACTAGACAATCCAAACATGAGGGCAGAATCATATTTAAATCTAGCTAGATCACACCAAAGATTAGGTGGTTTAGAAAGGTAAGTTAAAAAAGAAACTGATTTCAGATCTCGTGGGCTGTTACGCAGTATACCGTCCAACACGCTAAGATCGGACTACATACCGACCTACCCATATATATAGCACAAGGATATCCATAAAATATCCACATAATATCCCACTGTGATCTAATAACATCTGTAGGACATCCATAATGAGTACAATGGACGTCCCGTGGATGTCTATTTGTTACAATTTTGTATATTTAAAGGATATTTATAGCAAGATGTTCTGTGGACATCCGACAACTACAGCTTATAAACACCCATGAACGTAAAAAAATAGTTAAAGTAAATTAAAAAATATATACCTCCAAATAGCATCCAATTTATTCAATGCATTAAAAGAAGTAATGTATATATATTCAAGCAATTGATTTTTTTCTCTTTCTTTTGCTCGTCTTAGCCAACTCTTAACAGCAGCTTTTTTCACTTTTTTGTTGTACAGTTCATTCACGCACAGAAAGACTTCAGTCAAACGCCTGAGAGTCTTACAGGCTTCACATAGAAAGAGGGGAGCGAGACATGTAAAGTAAACTGATAGTACGGTGCAATTTTTTGTAAGGAAAATAGATTTTATGATTTTTTGAAAAAGGATTCCGTGGAATTAGAAAAAAACAAAAACGGAAAGACAAATTCGTCTACCGATAACTGAGTGAAAAGCGAAATTAACGCCCCCCCCCCCTCCAAATATTTCCGTGCCTAAAAATTAAGGTAAGAACTTTTTTCTACTATCAGTATCACTCATGAGCAATTGAGCCTAAACATAATTTTTTGATATAATTTTCAAAATGCTTAACTATTTTATGGTTGAAAGAGTGTCTTGAGTTTTTTCCTACCATTAACCGTTTTCGTGTAAATCACACTTCAAAGATGAAAAACACGAGTAAAAAGTCAAAACAATTGAGTTAGTGACGTAATTAGTTTATTAAACAAAAGAGTACTCAAACCATAAAACATATTGAAAGAATAAAAACATTAAGTACTCAATTGTTTTGACTTTTTAGTCGTGTTTTTCATCTTTGAAGTGTGATTTACACGAAAACGCTTAATAGTAGGAAAAAAACTCAAGAGACCCTTTCAACCATAAATTAGTTGAGCATTTTGAAAATTGTATCAAAAATAAAAAAAACAGTGGCGTACCATTTCTTCCTCTTGAAATATCCACATACACACCTGTAGCTACGCCACTGGAGAAGAAAAAAAACTGACTAATATGGTCCACTTATGCCACATGAACATACATACGTATTGCGTATTTTTTTAAATTTAATTTGCAATCATTTCTGAAGAAACGAAAAAATCGATATTTCTTTTACAATCTTCAACACCCTGTATCTTGATAACGAAGCATTTGCGGACCTTTGTTAATAGGAACTTTTTCTCTTATTTTTATGAGCGAAACACGCCCTTAAAAAGGTGCCGTTTATTTGCTAAACACCCTGTACATATATGGACGTCCAATGTAGATCACTTGTAGGAAGTCCATAAAACATATGTTTTGAATTATCCTATGGATATTAATTTTAGATCCATGGTTATACGAACGTTTTTGGATCTAAATCGGATATCCATAGAATATCCTGTGCTATATTGGTAACAAATCATCAGCTTATAGTGTTCATTCAAGTTTTCTACAGATGTTTTTCGTTTTCTTCTTAGTTAGTGCTCGTAAAGTGCTCGAATATTTAAATATTTCGCCGGTAAAAATAGCCAAAGTTTTTAGGTTTTATTTAAAACACTGTTCTATAAACTCCCCCACTTGGCTCCGCGTTCGCACACCTCACAGCCCATGAGGTATTGTAAGCTGTATATTAGATTTTAGAACTGCTTCATTTTTTTTATTATTAGAGCATTATCTTACGCAAGACATTCTTTATACAACGAATGCGAACAGTGTTCTACGGCAGGCCATGTTCACCTTACCGTTGGTTCAGTTTATGTAGAATTAGCAGGGTTTAACAAAGCACTGGATAGTTTTCAGCATGCTCACCGAATTGCACAAACTGTACATGACCGTGCGTTAGAACTACAGGTAGGTAATTGAATTCTAACCGTTATTATTTAGTAATGAGCAGTGATTTCCAATAGGTTTATTTAGAACTCTCGGAGCTTTTTTGTCGATTACAAGATGCCGATAAAAGTGCCACATACGCTGCAAAGGCTTACGATATGTCAAGATCGTTACAATTAGGAGATTTGAATTCCAGAGACCATAGGTAATCAAATAATACTTCATTAAGTTAAACCAGAAAGGAAACATGTTAGCATTTTCACGATTATCATCGTGAACATACATTGGTGGTATTTATCATACAGTTGTATAAATATTTTAGATGTGCTTTACTACAAATGGCTTCAGCTTTACGGAAGCAAGGAGAACTAGGGGATGCACAAGATTATTGTTCGGTAAATTAAACTGAGTCCATTATATTTTTAAAATTACTGTAATTTATATTGTGTTTAGGAAGCAACACGGCTAGCATTGATGTCGGGAGATCAAGCAACATATGCAAGAAGCTTACGAATTATGGGAGATATATATAGAAAAAAATTAGATATAAATGTAAGTAAATAAAAAACCGGCAAATAATATATTTGGACTTTCCCATGCTTCCAATCAGTTGAAACTCCAAAGAAGAACCATAATAGTATTTAATTGTGTAAATCGTGCCTTTTTTAGTGGATTATATGACACACATTTTATTTGGCCAATCAGGGTGCTTGATTTCCGTGTCAACGGGCGTAATAGTATATTATGTAACGATTCTATAATGATAGCTATTAATACAGGAGTGAGATTACGACAAGAGCGGCAGCGAGTGTCGTAATTCAAGCGAGCATATTAATAGCCATTATATAAGAGTTGCATACACTATTTTTTCTATAGAGCGAGCAAAAAAGGTGAAGAACCACGTGACCACGTAACATAGGCAACCCATTCTACAGAAGTGGCCACCCTATTTCAGGAAACTAAATCTGACAATTGTGGCAATTACCATTGGCGTAGCACGTACAAATTAGAGCACAGAAAACTTATTTTCATAAAAAAAAATGAATTTGGCACGTCACACAATTAAAAACTTTGTAAAAATATTTATTAAAGCAAAAGTAAATGATAGGATTTATTTAATAATATTATTGTACAAAAACATATGTGATTTATAAACTACAATAGCTGCTCAAAATGAGTGCACGAACGCCAATGAAACAAAATGACATTGCAAAAGGAAACATTGGAAAATAAAATTCACTACAATTAAATTAGTCAATGGTCACGTGGTTCTTAACCTTTTATGCTCGCTCTGTACTAGTTAATTAAAAACAATATTCATTAAAAAATGTATTTGGACATTGTACTTAAAAAAAACTGTTTTGCGATGTAAACAGAGAAATGTCAACAACTCTTGTAACCATGGTTACCAAAAGCAATGCTTTGCTGCTATTGGTCAGTTTGGGTCATTTCATAATGAAAATCTGTATCGTAACGAATATCATTATGGTATAGGCAGCGCACACTTAATAAGTAAATTAAAATAAGTAATAATTTGCTATGTACCTAACTCATATTAATTAATAACCTTTTACGTATAAATCAGAAAGCATTTCGGCAATATGAGACAGCTATGGGTTCGGCAGCAGCCATGGGTGACAGGGTGGTACAAATGGAGTCAATGGACGGAGCAGCTCGATGTTTAG
This sequence comes from Ctenicera cuprea, assembly GCA_958336395.1. Taxonomy (NCBI): domain Eukaryota; kingdom Metazoa; phylum Arthropoda; class Insecta; order Coleoptera; family Elateridae; genus Ctenicera; species Ctenicera cuprea. The sequence continues at coordinate 20,744,924 of OY284493.1, forward strand.
AGGCTCTCAGGTTGCAACACAAGATATGCAACTGTCGACCATTAGAGTTCAACACACGTTTGCTGGAAGTAGCTAGTTCCGTTGGTGCTAAATTACTAGTCCGTACTATTCGTATGCGTTTATCCAAAATATACCACGCCCTAGGGGACGAGGACCAGAAGCAGCACCATGAGCGTATTGCACTGAGACTCCAGAAAGAGCTGGATCTCACTTGTGGCGGCTGTGAATCTCCTTATGGGCTCGAGAGTGATTCACTCGAAGCACTGCCTTGTACACATATACTACATGCTAGGTAGGTATCCTACAAGGGTAGTTCACGCTAAAACCGGAATCTACGCAGTGACATCATGAGTTTAGTGACTCGTGCAATTGTTTGCTATGCACATTACATTACAATACATTACCGTCCACGCAGAAACTGTTCACTTGTTATTGAACGTGGTCGATGTAAGTGAACTGAAAAAGGGTAGTACCTATAGTTCAGTTACTCGTTGATGCAGGTATCAAACCAGATGCAATTTTACGCTAATTCAGCTTACAGTATCAAGAACAAATATACCCAAGAAACCGCAAGTATTTGAATAAGATAACCATTTTAAAAATGGCCGTGAGACTGTTTGTGACAATCCAGGCAGGGGAGGTTCAACTGTAACAAAAGTCATTTCAGCTGTCAATGCAAATCGTCAAATAGGTAGCTGTCTCTAAAATAGTGGGGAGGACCAATAACACGTTTAATGACTGCAGGAATGACTCTTGTTGCATGTGAACTTCCTCTACCTAGATTGTCACGAAGAGCCTCACGGGCATTTTTAAAAAGGTTAGCCCATTCAAATACTTGCGACTTCTTAAGTGTACGTTCTTGTAACTTACTGTGAGCGTAAAATTTCAGCCAGTTTGATTCCGTCTCCGTAAATTTTAGTAGCGAATTTTAAAAAGTATCAGTACGTTTTTAATTTGAATCACCAAACAATAAAAGTTAGGTTCTGCATTTTTTTTAATAAACGTTTTCGCATTTCCTTTTTATGTTTCTTGTAGCTTTTAAAAATACTCGCCATGACTTTAAATTTCCCTCTCTTTTCATTAGTGCTGACTTCGTGTACATAGTCGCTACTGTTTAAACATTTATTTTAAAGTTTTGTATAACAGTTATATAATTATTTTTCTTTTATGTATACATATCAGCTATGTATACTTTTATAAAAAACATGTCAATGCATTGTTTTACTGCAATCTATAGGCAACCAACTGTACAGAAAATAATAGAGAGAGAAAGGTTATTCCTCATATGTTATATTCAATGAGTATGTTTATGAATTTCATCAAAATTTTTTTAATAAAACTATTATTTTAAAATCATAAAATATCAACAATACACAAATTTTAAGCTAAATTCAAAAAATCAAAACTAATTGCTATTAATTTGACATTAAGCAATTTGATTGCTGTTTCCACAGCAGATTATTCTTTTCAAAAATTGAAGCTTTGAATGTAGTGTGTAGTTGGTTGCCTACAGATTGCAGTGAAACAATGCATTGACATGTTTTTTATACAAGTATGATATGTATACAAAAAAATATGCAGTGTTTTTGTATATTTTTTATGTGTTTATTTCGGCAATAGTGAATAACAAGTAAACGGTTTCCATGACAACGGTTATGTACTGTTTCTGTTTTGGATGGAGTACGTTTGGTAATGTGCATAACAAACAATTGCATAAATCGCCAAATTCACTGTGACTGCGTAAATTCTGGTTAGGCATGAATTACCCTTTTTAGTATTCTTACAGGTGTCGTCGAATTTATTGTAATTAAGGTATAAAATTGACATTTTCGTTTTGTTTTAGGTGTGCCTATGAACTTTTTCGAAAAAACAAGAAAAGCAAGAAACGCACATGTCCCGAGTGCGACAAGTCCAGCTCGCGATTATATCTCAACTGTAACGATTATAACTCATATAGTCCAGTACCACTCTCCATATGTTCATCGGACAGTCACTGTACAACACATCACGTAACTAGCTCCGTTTAATTTTTAAGGAAACTCACCTACACAAAATAAAACTGTTCAAACACACTCTACTAGATTATTTACTATTGTTCATTTTTATTTTTTTATTGTAATAACTGTGAACCAACTAACATTAAGTAATTAACATATATTTAAAATTTGAAGATTGCCATCTCCTAGCTTAAAATAAATAAAGAGTATTAATAACTTTTATGTGTATTTACTTTGACTTCAGAAGCGATTAAGGATTTTATATTCCATATAATTATGTAAACTGCGCCGGATGGCCAAATACGTGCATTGAACAAACATAAAAATTGCGGCGAATAGTCCGTACATTCCCCTAATCTTATTTGTATTTATTGCAGCAGGCGATGCAAGATTTAGGGATTGCAGCACATTTCTGTTGGGGCCCCCTTATATAAGAAAATATCCCCCTCCCCTGTATAAAACAAAATGTATAAAAAAAGCAAACAAAAATACATAATAATAGAATAAAATTATAAACATACTTATTAAAAAACAAATATTTTGAGCATAATTATATATTATACAAACAATTTATTTAAAACATTCTTTTCTGGTTTTTGCCGCTACAAAATCAGAAATAGTAACATCGTAACACATTTCGTTATTTGGTAAACCTTATTTAATAGTCATTAAGCATAAAGCATTAAATCGCTTATTCATCGTTGATGCCTTGTAGTCATTTTTAATTCAGGCCGTTTTGAAAAATTTTATTTCTGCACCGATATTCTTGATCGGAAGGCTTGAAAAAATTCTTGAAGCTACATCAACTGGTAGAAACATAGATTCTAGTTTATTTTTTCTGATATTGTAGAAACATTTTTCTACAGGTATCTTCATCCTCAAAAGAATTTAGAAAATTGTACCACTCCGGTAATCCCAATGAATAGAATGAGTTGCAAATAATCATCTAGACAACATCTGAGAACGTGACCAATAACATTTTTGTAGAACAGGCCAAAAATTATATTTCTGAAAGTGTACAGTGGGCCACAAAATTAACGACGCATTGTAGTAGGTGCGAATATGCAACACACAGCAACACACAACAAACATTTTTTGTCCACTGCACTATACCTTTTGCTCAGTTGCAGCACAGTAAACGGTAAATGTTTGTAGTAGCATTCTATCCATGTGCTTTGTGTTGCATATTCGCTACAAGCGTCATTAATTTTGTGGCTAATTGTGCTTGTTCAAAACAATCACCGAGGACAAATGAAAGATTTTCCGGTGTGCGCGATAAAGCCCTCATGTTTGGGTCCTTATTTATTACCTAATCAGATATATTCATAGTTTATGGCCGAGGGAATATTTTTCGTTACCTCGCGGATGAACTGCAGGCAGATTATTATTTGAGGGCTTTGGGACCTTAAGACACTCGGGGCCCTGGCGCAGTTATTTCAATTGCGCCATGGTAAATCCGGCTTTGGCAGCAATTGTACGAAATAACGTTAATGTTTACTTGACGTTATTCCATACCCCTTGAAAGGTAAGTTATTCAAACACAGCCCTCAAAACCGAAAAATTATAGTCGAGATTTTAAAATCCCTTCAAAAAAACAAACCCCAACAACTCCTTGTTGTGTTTCATTTTAATGACAAATTCTCTGATGTTATTTGTAAGTTTGAAATCTTTAGTTTAAAATTTTCAATAATTTGTCCCTTTCTCAAAAAACAATGAATGCTGAAAGGAGTTTGCGGTTTAGCTAAAAATGGATAAACCTAAGCAAAGTACAGTGATTTATTTCATCATAGGAAAAAGTTAGATATATTGCAATATCATAACGATGTAACAATATTTTAATTTTATAAATAAATGTTATCAAACATGCTCTAACTGTCCAGAAAAAAACAAGCGTCGCAGACGTTTTTATTTTCTATTGGTTTTCAGACAAAAATCCATGATTGTGTTTCAAAATACATTAAATTGTTCAATTTCTAAAGTAAGTGTTGTCAGGCATTTATTTTTTTTAGTTACCATAGTAAGAAACCATTTGTCTTTGGCAGACGCCAACAGAGCTGCAGATATACTTTAAACTGGTTTGTGTCAGGTTAGTTTGATAATGTGGCCGACCTTGATATAGGCCAAAGTGTGATTAGCAGCTTGTGGAGATGATGCCATACTAAATCAGTAAAACAAAGATACGATCTGTTCCAAAACAAAACGCACGAACTTATAGCGCTTCTGGTATCTGCTTTAGACAATTTCTTTTGAAAGTATGGTTTAGCACCATATTTTCTACCCAATCCAGGTATCAAACGTCAACTCGTACTTGCAGAAATCAGCGGAAGTGGCATCAACTTTGCATTCGTACGCAATACCCTCAGCCTCATTACGTATCATCTTAACTGCGACTTATGCGTTACGCATATTTCCCAAAAGAAAATAGCGCCACGTACTAATACGCCTGAGAATTTAAACCAATAACAATTACTCACAAATGGGCAACAGTAACGGTATCAGAAAGGAACATCTTGTCGTAACCAAGGTGGAACCAGCGCCGGTAACTCACCTCAATCGGCTTCCTCTCAGTAGCGCCTCAATAATGATACGCCTAATGAAGTACACTAACAAGAGTAAATAACTACGCCCAAGTTTTTATGATTTTGGCAATGTGCCCCTCATAGACCAAAACTCACAATGATAATAACACATAACCCTACATTAATTAAAATATTCAATGTTTTTATTATTTATACAATTATTTACCACAATAACGTATTCTTGAAGAAACACAAAAACGTATTATTAAAGAAAATGTTTTTATTATTTCCACAATTATTTACCACAAAAACATATTATTGAAGAAGTTGCAAGTTCAAATTATCATTCTCTACCAACACCATTCATCAATCACAAATACAAAATCAAATTTTGCGACATATGTAAAATTCCATTGGATATGCTATTATCACACTTGAAAGTAACCTCCCGGCATAAGCAGCGTGCTTGCAAAGAAGTTAGTTGATTTCAAGCATCACCTTTATGAACGGAGCACCAGCGCCTAAGAAGTGCCTCCAAATTAGGCAGCAGCTGATAGTCCAGAGTAAAGTATCTGCGTAAGCTCGTTCTATAGTCCTGCTTCCATATTGAGTGTAGGCTCATGATCCGGAACAAACCAACATAGCAAGCTCATCCTACAGCTATGCAGCAGCCCACTGCTTATATAGTCCCATAGCACCCTGCTCCTTCTAGAACCCAGCACGACCTGCCAGCCCACTACTCAACGTCTATTCGATCCCGAGAGTATTTACTTACACCCCAGGAAGCTGCTGCCTCTCCGGACTTTACTAATCAACCGTTCCAATAATTATCCTGTAGAAAATCCTGTGTTTTGTACATTTACATAACTTTATTTATTCTTGTTATTAATCTGTTTGCTCATGTAGGATGTTATTAAAATAAAAATTTGTTAAATAATAAAAATACATCAGACCTAACGGTGTTAACACTTGAAAGGGGGCCTGTTTTATATGAAATGAAATTAGTGAAGTACGCAGCACAATTGTATTACAATCAGGAGAGGTTTTTATATTAACAATAATAGTACAATTGTAAATATAAATAATTCGTCACATGTAAATAATTCTATACATTAAAAACTGAGAGATTCTTAATAAAATTTTACTTATATAAATATAAATGCGCTATCAAATATACAATATATTATTAGTTATAAAAAATATGTACAAAGGAAGACAAAACATATTTTTAAAGAAATATCATCGTACCTACAATAAAGATCAAAATTAATGTTCGTTGTTAAGTTGTTGTCCAATTACTCATCACTGTTACATTTATGCAACTATTTCGCTGTAAATTTAAAATAAATGGTTAAAACATAAGATTTGAAAATCACAACTAACAAAAATTAGTTCTGCATAAATAATTTTAATTAAGCAGCACAAAATGAAATTACCTAGTAAGTTCTCGTCCGGCTATAAGTCCAGTTCTTGATCTTGATCTAACAAGCTGAGCTCTTCTTTCGGCTAAAAACAAAAATGCAAGACTCCATTGATGTTCGCAAGTTGTCAAATTTTGTGGTTCAATATTTGGTTTTCATTTCACTTTCAGTTTTTTTAACACAAAAGCATTAAAACTGAACACAATATTAGCTAGAGTAAACTAATAAATAAAATACATGTAGAAAATGGCAAGGAACGAGTCTTACCAGAAATAATTTCCAAGTGGCAATCTTTTAAGACCATAATGAAGTTAGTATATTATGCGAGAGACTTCAAAGAAAATTTTAACACTTACCTCCAGCCGGTCGTGGACCTCTTTTACGTTTCTGTTCCCTGCTGAAGGCACTACCCGTTTGAAGAGCTTCTAGTAAACTGAAATACAAAAACAGAAAACGGAGTTAATGTTACGATTTTGTGTTTTAGGGTTGATCAAAAGTGACGAACTTGAGTTACAGTTGAGAATTACAACAAAAATTTTTGCAGTACCTGTCCATGACACCTTCTTGAGTTTCCGATGGATTCATATCAATTATAGCCTTCTTTCTTGCTGCTCGTTCTTGCTTCTCCTTCTCAGCTTTCTCCCTGGCCAATTTTGCTTTTCGATTCTTCTCTTCAATTTCACGTTCACGTTCGTAATCCTTATATGCTGCCTGCAATAAATCGGCATTTGAAGTTAACCTAATCATCCAATTTTCATTAGCTTAGTATGCTGTAGAGAGTACATTTTTTTTTAGATAACAAAAGAACCTACACTACAAATATTCATTTACATGTTTTACATTTTTTACACCGTAAACAGTTAGCACAATAAGTAAAAGTGGATTTTGGTAAGTGATAATCGATATTTTCTGCACTTGCTTAAAAATGTTGTGAGCTTTAATTTTATAATTGTAAATACAGAGTGGCTAGGAAAACCCCGGCCACTTTTCTTGCGGCGGTCAAGAGATGGCGCTTTAGTAAAGAAAAATTAAATTAAAATACTGGCAACAAAGCAGAATCCAAGACGTTTTAGTTGTTTTGATTTAATATGGGGCGTATTTAATAACTAAAACGTCTTGGATTCTGCGTTGTTGGCAGTATTTTAATTTAATTTTTCTTTACTAAAGCGCCATCTCTTGACCGCCGCAAGAAAAGTGGCCGGGGTTTTCCTAGCCACTCTGTCTGTATATTGAAGAAAAAATGTTTTTTCTGTAACTTTTCTTCTGCATTACGGTTATTGGGTAAGGCAGACAACTTAAAATGTCTGTAATGACACCCAAATCGAGCGTTTTGAATTATAAAATATTTGCCAACATTTTTTTACACTTTGGCAGATTTTTCGCTCTGCCGCCTGCCCTTATAGTATAACATGAGTTTTCTTTTTAAAAATTTAAAAACTTACAACAAAGCTATCTTTGAATGTTTTCAGATCCGTAAAGAATTCTTCCAACACATATTTTTGCTTGTCAAAAGCATAGTATTCAGATAAATCTGTATAAAGCGTTTCCATCTTCTTGAACATGTTTTGCAGAACCAAACACTGGTCTCGTGCTTCTTTTGCGAATGACTACTTACAGTTAAAGAAAATATTTATATTTTGAATGCAGTATAAATTATTCACGTGCTATGAAAAGGATACACCCATTGTTTCTGCAAATTTATCGTCATCACTTTGAGGGAGTTTGTTGTTTGCTAGGTCGGTTTCGAGGTTCTTAATACTGTTATCCATTTGCTTGAGGGTTTTCTGTATCATATCCAAAGACACTCGACTAGCTCTAGAAGAATATAATTAGTTAATTTTTTTTTAAGTATTTTCCGATTAATTTGGATTTTTGTGCATCTTACTTATCAATATGTGGCAATTCAGCATAGAAGTTAAGTAGCTCAGGAAATTTCCTCTCTACAGTCTCAACAATATAATGAAGTAATGTGTGCTTGTTATGTACATCTTTTGTGCCAGTTAGCTGTAAGAAAATATAAATTAGTGAAAATTTAAGTATCTTTATTAGCACAGCAATTTTTTAGGATGGGAAAAATTTCTTTGTCTGTTCTTTAATTCCTCCGCAAACAAAATGCTGCACAAAAACTTACCTTTGTAAGAAAGCTAATTTCAAATCCAAAGGTTTGTGCGTTTTTGCTACCACTGTTCATATAATTACCAAGTAATAAAATAAGCTCCAATAATTTAGCAAACTTCTTGCTTTTTTTGACTTCCTCACAGGCAGCTGTTCCAGACACAATATCCTGCAAAAAAAATGGTATTACCTTTACCCTTTCTAAATTAGTTCGTACTTTGTAATGTCATCATGTATATTTAGCATATTACGAAATGAGGTTCACCTTCCATCTTTCCCCCATTTCTAAGTTAATAAAATTAAACTCGAGGATGTTTAAATTATTCATAAAATCGCATTACATTATGTATACACTAATATGACTGAAATGACGTCAATTTAATGTTTTTATACAGGGTGTTAATGAATTGTAGGGACTAGGGACAAACTTCTAGGGCTTGCAAAACACAACAAAGCAAACAACTTTTGTTAATAAATGTGTAGTCAAAGTGTTTCCTTTAGAAAATACAGCCTCTTAAAGATTTTTTAAGAAGTACCTGAAAATAGGCAACCCAAATTGCACTTTCAATTATTTTGCACAGGTCACATGGAATTTTGAAAACAAAAAACGATTTAGACATACATGCATTCAAATAACGTCAATTTTGACACACTTCGATATTTTTGTGATATTTTTTGACCTTTCTTGCATTCGTTTCTTTCTGTGCCTTTTATAATTCGTTTCTTTTCGTTCTGTGATTTTTTTGATAATTATTTTCTTTTTGATTTCTTTTTGTGGGGTCATGTTAAAACGTTAGTGTATGCTACCCAGTTGAAACTGTAGAAGAACTTATGGCGCGTATTCTTGCTGTATGTGAAGAAGTTCAGGCGACATTTTGAACATTTAATATAATTTTGTTAATTTTTGAATTAGTTTTGTAAATTTTTCAAATAGTTGATTTTTGCTTTGTTGTTTTATTTTTAATTTATTTAATTGCGATGGACGGCCAAATTCCTGCGATTCAAGAAATTTTAAACATCGTTCCTCCCGTGGGACCAGGTTTGCTGCCGGCTGTTCGTGAGTATAATTTCTTAGTTATATGACTTCGTTTTAGGTTTAAAAAAAAAGTATAATTATTATTATAATTATTTTTCTTTTCATTTTTTCAGAGGTGTAATTTTGGTTTTCTCTAATTCAAATTAATTTATTTTAAATTTAATTTGAATTTGAAAAGTGGGAAAGGGGGCTTCATTTATCCTGTATTAATTTCCGTCCTTAGAGTTGCCTACATTTAGGCGCTTCTTAAAGAATCTTTGAGAAGCTCTATCCCTGAAAGGAAACACTTTTGACCACACATTTATTACCAAAAGTTGTTTGCTTTGTTGTGTTTTGCAAGCCCTAGAAGTTTGTCCCTATAATTCATTAACACCCTGTATAGCAACCTGTATATTTTAAATAGATTTTCGTTACTACTGTTTTCAAATTTTAAATTGGGCAGTAAATGAGAGACAAAACAGAAATTATTTTTCTGCAGTTTTTTCAATAATTTGCAACGCTTACTACTTGTTAAAAATTGCTAACGTAAATAATGATTTCATAGTAGCCATCTTCATGCAGAAAAACAATTGCATTTTTCTCCCTTATTTATTAACAAATTTCAAATTTAAAAAAAAAATTGTTTTACAGGAATCTATGAGCTAGATACACCACATACTGCGTTTTTATGAGTAATTAAACATTCCCAAGTTCAATTTCATTAACTTAAAAAAAATTGTGGGTACCTGGTCTTGTTTACACCTGGTATAGTAGTTTATATTTTAAAGACTTGTTCAGCTACTTACAGGCTTACAATCGCTGACCATTTCAGGAAAATGTTCTTTAAAGCTGAGGGACTTCAATCGAGGTAATAACCGTTTAATTTCTGACAATTTCACACAAAATTGTTCGGCTTCGGTCAGCTGGTCATATGAGTCTTTGAATTGTTGCAGTTTGGTTAATTGATCTGCTGGTGGCAAATACTGCAATAAAAAGAAATTAAATAAAATTTGTTTGTTTATTGAAACCAAAACAAATGTTGATCTACCGGCCATTTAAACCATTTTTGCTTCATGCACTTTTTACTTTCTTACACTGAGGAAGTATTGATTTCATGCAAATTTTCAAATTCGAGTTACCGATCGGAATCAAACTTAAAATGGTAATACCGCTAGGAAACAATGTTACTATGTAAGAGAACTTTTGTAAGAATAAAAACTGTAAAGTGATTATTACAAAATTTCTCTGCGTACACCTATGAATTTTTAAAAATCAACATTTCTGTTTAAACTAAATTGTTCATGAAGTAATATAGCAGTATAAGGTTAACAATTTCATTTTTAAGTGCAGCAGACATTAGGGAACGTTGTTTCCCCTTCCCACCAAATTATTGGTAGACAAATTTGTTCTTCTGTTTTTGGTTTTCTTTAATCAAAGGTAATCTCTTTCCAAGAAATTAAAAATCGATTCTTTTCTCATAAAAAAAACTTTTAGTTGTAATGTCAGACCAGCTGGCTAATACTGCAGGTGTTACCCTGTAGTATTCACTATTTACCAGCATGGCTGTGAGACAGGGATATAAGTGCAGTACATTAACAGTCGTTGGATGGTATAACGTTTTACAAATATACTTTTGCAAATACATGGTCTATACCTTATGAATTGTTACTCGTCAAGTTTTCAAAAGCATTTTTGTATCAATGTTTTATTTGCCAATAGTGGCACATAGTAGGGCACATTATAGTCACAGGCAGTGCCAACAACTGTTAACAATAGCAGATACGGTCAGCTACATGCATACTGTAGCTTACAGCTTTCTATGTTTTTTATGGAAAAAATACAATTTTTTTATATTTCCGAAAAAGATTGTTTGGAAATAAGAAAACCACAGACCAAGAAAAAAATTCAGTGAAAAATTTAATGCTTTCCAAGTTTTTTGTTAAAAAAATTCGATTTTTTTATATTTAGGTAAAAGATTGCTTGGAAAATTGAGTGGCAGGAAACAAATTACCCTCCACAACATAGGGGCACCTAAACGTTGTGAATCACAATTTACTATCACTCATAAGTAATTTAACTTAAACAGAAACTTTTATTAAATACAGGGGCATATTTCAATTTTAAAAATTCATATAAAGTTTAATAGAGCAACAATTAGCTAGTTGGAATTTGAAACAAATTGTAGCACATGGGCCACCTCCACACCCATTCGCCTTCAGACTGATATGTTTTTAAAAACACCTTTTTGGGGTCCTGGGTCTTCAAAATGTATACTTCCGTCAAAATCTCAAAATTAAAAAATTTTCATGAAATGTGTGCTTGTCCATACCGAAAGTATAGGAAAATAAAAATATATCCAAAATTCCTAGTTTTTTTAGACACCTTACCTGTATAAGTTGCTCTAAAACGTTTTGTGTTAGAACTGTGTTATCGCATCGCAGAAGGGATTTCTTTATTTCATCGTATGGCATGTGCTTCAGAGACCCGCCTAACAATATGCTTATATTTTGCGCTACTTTACCATCCAATACTTTCAATTCTTTTACTTTCTTCAATGTACCAAAATTGGGTGTCCTGAAGAGAAAAAGCAAAAAATATATTACAATAACAACTTATAACAATTTCAAAATATCTCCTGAAGGTTGCGTTTAATCTAAAATACCACGTTAATATTTACTTGTCAACTACATCATCATCAAGTTTCTTTGCTGGTGGCTTCGAACTAAACCTTTGTGATAATCCTTCCAAAATATCAGGCGATGCCAATTTCTCTTCCTGAACCTTAACCCAAAAAGCCTTTTCAGACATCTTTTGTGGAATAATCTAAAAAAAAACACCAAACAATGTATAACAATTTGAAATTGCAAATTTAAGAACTCACAGCTTTCCAATTTGCCCTTTTTAATGGTCCTGTAACATCCCATTTTTTCTTGGGCTTAAGACCATGAGGTAAGAAATCAGGGTTTGCCATTCCAGGTAGTGGAAACATGCCAGGCATAGGTGGAGGTGGCATTCCAAATGGTGGTGGCGGCAGTGCCCCCATACCAGGCAGTGGAGGAGGTGGAGGACCTGTTCCAGGCATAGGTGGGGGAAGAGGACCGACCATTCCAGGCATTGGCGGTGGAGGGGGGGCTACCATTCCAGGCATTGGCGGTGGAGGGAGGCCTACCATTCCAGGCATTGGAGGAGGAGGTGGACCTACCACACCGGGCATCGGAGGTGGTGGTGGGCAACCTATTACTTTGGCAACATTGTCTACACAGTTTTGGTCTAGTTTTCCTGTAGGTAAATTACCAACAGCACGACCTTCAGCAATAGCTAATTTAGCTAGGGCTTCCTCTTTGGCTGCAAGGGCTTCTTCAAGTTGTTTTTTGAGTTCTTCTTGCTTTGATTGTTTGTCCTTTTCAATTTCAGTTGTTTTATCTGTGTATAACATTAAGGGGTTAGCTTTATGTGCTGTGGAATTAGTAAAACAAGTGTTACCTATTAAACCGTCTATTAGTGGTTGCAAGTCTAGATCGAAATGCCTCTTACTAACATCAGGATCCAATCCTGATTTGTGCAAAACTATCTGTGTTATGCACTCTTCTATAAATTTATAATAAGCTGGCCTATAAGAAAGTGGTATATATTAAAAGATTTTTTATTTTTAATAAAAAAAATCGAGTGGCACAAAAGCATTAAACTTCCATCATACCCAGTGGGAAAAGAATAATGTTTGTATGTTTATTTTTTGGAAGTGCGCGGAACGTACTGGTTGCGCACAGCTAGGGTACTAACGTCCGCTCGGGTCGCATACACGCGTCGCACATTCCTTAATTGAAATATCAAATTGAGGTTTGTTTTGTTTAAAAAAGGACAAAACGCACTTTCAAACAGTTCAAGAAATTTTTCTAAAGGTTTTAAAGCACCGCGTGAAACTTAATTTAAAGTTTAACCTCTGTTTTACGCATTAACTTATCCCATGCAGGGTTGTAGATCTCGGCAAGCTCTATTGTAGGATATAACTGCGCAAACCCCATCCCGCCAAAGCGCCTGTTACAGCGTGTCAAAGAAAAAAGTTTGTCGCGATTTAGTGGCGAAATTCCGAACTGTTCCTATTTAATTCACTACATCAGGCCAGAGCTCGACAAGCTTTTTCGATTAGTGATAACTGCATTTCATTATCTTGTCTCCTTCTCGAAATATAAGCTCTCAAAAATCTGAAATCTTCCAAAAATCGGCAAAGAATTCGCGTTCACTCCCAACTTTGACCGTTAAAAACAAAAAAACTACGCGAGATATTTAGTTGCGGTTTGTGCAGTACCTCTTAGTTTTTGTTAATATTGATTCTTAGCGCTGTCCCATAGAGACACGTGTTTCGACATTTTTGACCTTGAAAATGGCTTTTTCAAATGTGGTTTCTCCTACAAAACTTGTTAAGCAACAAAAGTTCTATCACAAGCTATTATGCCCTGGACCGTGCCTAACACCGTGTCCGTAGTTGTTGGCCGTACATAGTTAATTTAAGCACCTTATTTTAAGGCGTTTTGCAACAAAAAAATTTCAGACCAATTTAAATCATAATAGGTATTTAGAGCAATTGATGGGCTTTCCAAAACAAAGTTGACCGCTCTAGCTCAATCTACAGCCGAGATATGTTAAACTAAAGAGCCGATTTTGCAAACTTCATTCAAACCAGTGCTGTTTGTGAGCAGGTGGACCAATCAGGTTTCTCCTGTGATATGTTGTAGTCAGGAGTGAGGGCTAAATTTTCAGCAAGTTTGAAAGCTCTCCGTTTTAAATGTGAATTTCCAACTACTCAAAATTTTTTTCCTAGAAAAATTTTGTTTTTGTTCGTAGCCATAGCAAAAGGTTTACGGTTTTGACTTCTCTGTTGTGTCCGGTCTTTTTGCGTGGATCCCATTCCCCTAGCCCAATTTAGAACTGAGCCACGAGCAAAGAAGAAAAAAATTTGGCGCCCTCTACCGGCGTACGGAAAAGCTTAAGACATAAAATCACACGTGGTTGTAAAGCCCGAGCCGAGAACAACCATTCCTCCTGCTACGATTTTTGATATCGTATGAAAACCATATTGCCCCATCGTCCCCCCACCCCTTACCTAGATTTAGATGCCCTGCTGTGCAAAAAAATTTAAATTTTTTAAACGACTTTACAGTCCTACTCAGGGCCTCCGGCCAGGCGGGCAGTACTTTAGGTAAAAAAGTAGAATAAATCCTGAAGATGATGGAGTTCGAAACTAGAGGCCCCGGGGCACCTTTTGGCAAAGTCTATTTGAAAATCGAACTACAAACGTGGAAACGAAAGCCGTTTTACATTTCCAAAAAACGTGAAATTCGCGACTTTAGCCCTCTGTGACGACTTTATTAATTAAACATAACATTAAAAGCAACAACACTTCCTAAAGAGGCTCGTGTATGTCTTTCGTTGGAGCGCCCCAAATCCCGACTAGCCCCAAATATTAAGAAATAGTAGAGGTTTAGTTATTATGAACACCAACCTAATGTAATAATCATCTCTAATAAAAAGTAGATGCTGCAAAATGCTGAGAAAGTACGGTTCTGCTGGTGTATCAAGAGTGGTATTTTTTAGAACCTCAAAACAATCATTAATATCATCTATTTCCATTCGAACATTATCAAATCTTGATTGAAGTTCATCCGCATCTTCATCTTTCAGATTTTCAAATATGTTGTACTGGTTTTTGACTAATGGTGTCGACTCATTTTTTAAATAATCTAAAAGAAATTAGTTTTTATTTGAACATTTAATTATCAAGTCCGTTGCTTAGGGCATACCTAATTTATCATAAAGTCCATTTCGAACAATTTCATTTCTTAAGTGCATTCTAAATTCAAAATCGTCAGTTTGAGATAGAAGTGCGTTTATAAACTGTAGACACATACTCTGAAAATAAAAAAAATATATGTCTCATTTCTAATTTTTAATGCTTTATCAAGTCAAAAATTGACCCATTAACAATCTTACCCATAAATCATCATTGCTGGTCATGGTTATGCCTTCAACTAATGGTAAAAACCTCTCACATTTTCTTTCTTCACCTAATTTTGTTATTGCTGATAAGGCTCTTTCAATTCCTAATATCCTAGAATTATTATCCGATAAAAAACATAAGGCAGCTAGAATCTGTAATGAAAAAAAATAGTAGTAAAAGAATGTCTGAAACAAATTGGAACTCCATCATGGAAATCTTGCTTATTTGAAGAGATACGAAGACGGTTAAACTGAGGAAAAGTTACAAAATTTTATGCTCATTATTAGTCTAAAAAGAAATTTTGCCTATCTTGTTTAATTTCTATGGTGAAAACCAAAATTGAAAATCTTTTGTTTTTGAGCTACAATCAAAAAGTGAAATTTTAAAACCATTTCTACTACGTGCTGTAATTCGTTTATTTCCAAAAATCTAAAAAATTGTTACAGAGGTTTTTAATAGATGTTTGTCTGTAGATTACACTGGCGTGTTCAGACTTTTTATACTTGCGACTGTTTTTGAGTTATAACACAAATAACAATTTTTTAAAAAGTAACCATAGTAGGCTAAAAAGTATTTTTTTATGAACGACAAGTATACAGGGTCATTATTATTGGAGCTATTATGTTTATGGTAGAAACTTTTTGTATGTATTTTGTACGCATACACAAGAAATAATTTATAATTTAATTTTATTATTGTTTTGTTTCCTTATACTGGTTTATTAAATTTAGCTTTAATATAATAATCCCTCACACAATCTATTTACACTGCCGCTTAAAAAAAATAAGATCTTTAAAAATGGAAATTTAAAAAACTGTACAGTATGTCACAATATTCCCATGTATTTCCTGTATACCTCTGAAAAATTTCAAGTTTCTACCTCAAACCATTTTAGCACAAGAGCATTAGTTCTGTCCATAATAGCGACCCTATATAGGGTGAGTCATTTAAGTGTTTCCTAAACTATTAGAAATATATTTTTTTTCTTAACAGAAACTGTTGACAATACACTGTATATTATTGCATTTTTAGATTCTACGTGTAATTCTAAATATAAAAATTTCAAAATTAGTGGTTTCCGGGTTATTTGATTTTTGTCAAAAATATTGACATTTGTGGACGGACTACTGTTATTCTTCTCAAGGTGTCATACCTTTTTATTATTACATTTTTATTTTTCTTACTAGAATTACAGATACAAATTAATATTATATTTATAATAGTATTCTATAATTAGTATGCACTGTTGCTGGTAGATGGCGCTGGAGTAGATCGTAGTAACGCTTCATGGCGTTGACGATTTTCATCTTAATATTAAAGATGAAAACTATCCTGGGGAAAATTCGGCGGCACCGTGGTGGTTTCCTGTTGCTTTCCACGGTTAGGATCCAAGATATGTCCGAATATATTTTAAGCACTCAAACAGGCTCGAACCACCGTCTAAGAGGACGATAGAGTTGTAAGCCAATGCGTTGACCCACACGTCTACCAAGCCCCCTTGGAGAGACTACTATTAAAAATTATTATTTTAAATACCAAAAACGTTTACACAACGCTATTTTGCACAAATTATTAACACACTAAAAAGCATTCAGCGGTATTTGAAAACAGCATTTTATGACAATGTGATGTCCATTTTGCAAAACTTTATATGTCAATAACTTTCGTTTTTCAAGTGAAACACTCGGTATTTTTTAACACCAGCAAATGTACAATTAAAGTCTTTATCAATTTGATTTAGGGTTTTCTATACTAAATCTTAAAATTTCTATGGTATTTCGTGTTTTTTGAAATTGAAATAAGTGTACTATGAAAACAAACCAAAAATTCCATATTGTAAAGTTTAAAAACCCCTACTATTTCCTAAGTTAAAGTTGTTGCCTGATGAGCTACGGTATGCCACATTCCCAACATTTTCTGAACTTCCACGTGAGTGACGTCAATGATAATTTTCATAAATGGCAATATAAATATTTATTTAGTCAATTAAATATTTTTCCCATTTCAATGATATAAAACTTTCATACCCTTACTTTATAAAAATTATGAAAGTTTTGTATCACATAGAAACGAGAAAAAATCTGTCTAATTAACAATTTAAGAATGCAGCCTAAGCTAGCTCCATCAAGACTTTGAGAAAAAAATTTGGCAATTTTAATAACAATAATACAAAATTCTGTAACAAATAGAAAGCACATTTAATTCTACAATCAATAGTGTTAAAAAATACTGGGTGTTACATTAAAAAAAACAGAAGTTATCTACATTTGAAGTTTTGCAAAATGGACATTAAATTATGACCACTATGTAATAATTTGCTGTTTTTAACATCCTGCTGAGAACTTTATGTGTTAATAGTCTGTGCAAAATAGGATGGGTGAACATATTTGGTATCTAAAATATTGATTTTGTAATATTAGTTCCAGATTGTCAAAATTTTTGAAAAAGTCAAATAACTCAAAAACCACTAATTTAAAAATCATAGTATGTTAACACTTTTATATCTAGAATTAAATGTACAATCTAGAAACAGAAAATTATATAAAGTGTTCTATTTTAAAATAACAAAGTAATGTGCTGTGCAGGCGTAACTAAACACCCAGTACAATTGATAATAATTTTAGGTTATGCAGCAGTTAATTTTTAACCGGTTTTAATAAGAAAAAATTGATATTCCCAATAGTTCAGAAAATAATAGTGGGACGACACTAAAATGACTCACCTTGTAATGGTTATTTACGTCATCTTATAGGGAACGAATGACGTAACGCATTTTACATCATATTGAAACTAAAATTTAAAAAAATTACGATAAACCGAATCTGATTCAAACTTCCGCCAATTTACACAAACAACCGCTAGTTGGCATGGCTAGAGGGTTGCTAGGGACGCTTAGTTTGTTTACTTTTGTCATTCGCCAATAAATTAAAAATGAATGAGAAGCACTCCGAATAAATTGTGCGAAAATCTAAAGAAACTACTGCTAATCTTATTCACGTGAAGTAGGAAGGGCGGTATAGAAAAGAATATGACGTGTTTACAGAATGGCGGCGGCAAAACTCGTATAATGCTGAAAAAACTGATGAGGATGTTATGTTGGCATATTTGTATGATTTGGTAAGTTTTGTTTGGCATTTTAAATATTTGTATTACAACTTCTTTCATTTCTAGTCTAAAAAATATTGTGGTACTTCTTTGTGGAGTAAATATTCCATGGTAAAGTCAATGTTGCTCGTGTTTGAGAATATTGACACTTCAACATTCCCGAGACTGAAACAATTTTTAAAACGGAAATCAGTTGGTGACCAGGCTAAACAGGCAGAAACTCTCAGCCGAGAAGAAATTTATGAATTTCTCAGAAATGCTCCGGATAAGGAATATCGTCTGACAAAGGTGAGAACTTTTTTAAGCACTGGGAATCAACTTATTTAGCAAACGTTTTCTATTTTTAGGTGGTTTCTATGATAATGGTTATTACTATTCCTCGAACAAGGACTAACCGGTCACGGGTATTTACTGTAATTAAAGAAGCTGACGGAATTCAATTTTTGGAGCTGTATCAAAAATATGTCAATTTACGACTAAAAATTGTTAATCACAATAAGCTGTTTTTGGGCTACTGGCATGGACAGTGCATCAATCAGAGAGCTGGAATTCACACAATTGGTGGAGTGGCAAGAAATATAGCAAAGTTTTTGGGTTTAAAAAACCATGAAACCTACACCGGACATTTGCTTAGACAACAGGTTCCACTCTACTCGCTGATTCTGGGGCTGATATTTCTGTTCTAAAGCGTTTTGGAGGATGGAAAAGTAACACCGTCGCAGAAAAATATGTTGAAGATTCTCTTGAAGGAAAAAACAGAATTGCTCGCATGATTCAAGGTGGAGAAAGTTTTGCTGAAGTCGTTGCAAGTCGGCGAGAAGAAGCATCTTCGTCAGAGCAATTCAAACCTCAAATTTAACTCCAAAAGAAATATGAGTATAAAGACTCAAGTATTTGGTACCAATACTCTATCCTTACCTGATTGTGTGGAAATTCCTTCAATCCAAATTAGTGGAAATGAAAACTGTACCATTAATTTTCATTTTGGCTTACCAAAATGTTCTTAGTTTCTTGTTTCTTTTTTATAAATTTGTTAATAAATTTGTTTTGCAAAGGTGGCTTTGAATTGAGTACTATAAAAACCTACTGTACTGTAATAACGCGTTTTACAGTACAGTGCAGTATGACGTAAAACTGTCTATAACAGTACCTACAGTATGATGTAAAAGATGACTTGATATTTGCGATGCCATGGAACATAAAACAATGTTCATTATGGTGGAAAGAAGGCTCCCACTGATAAAACAATATTGAGATGTTTGCAAAAAAATCAATAATTATCTAACTAGTCTCGAAAACTGCTATGATTTCCATTTTAAAAAATTGACGTTGCTGTTATAACTTAAAAGCAGTCGCAAGTATAAAAAAATCCTTACATGCCACTGTAACCTAAACCTAAACAAAAAAAAATCGATTAAAAACCTCTACAGCATTTTTTAAGCTTTTTGGAAATAAAAGTTATGCACCAATTTTAATTTTTGTTTTCACCATTGAATTCGTCATTCGAAATTGGGGCAATAAGACGCAAATGGTTGTTTTTGTAGCTAATATTAACAAAGTTATTGCATCAAAAATAGGCCACCCCGTAGTAGAAAATTGGGTGAAGTACGAGTACGAATACAGTTTTTCTTAAGCAATATTTTAAACGATAATTAAAAACCCAAGTATGAATTTGATGATTTTCATTTCAAAACTTCCAGAATTGAAGTGGGCAAAGCCTAAGGTTAGGATCAAAAAATGTAAACAACTTCAAAGTTTTAATCAATGATGTCATCACAATGTAAATACAATAAAAGATTCTCACCTGTAGGGCTTGAATCATCACAGCTGGTTTCTTGAAGTCCATGCATTTGGCCACAATCTCATGCCCATGATCATGGCTAAAGAATTCCTTTATACCTTCTGTGTTGTTTATAAATTTTAATATACATTTAAGGCATTCCGACTGGATCTTTTCAAACTTATCATCTTTGTTACTTAAAAAATATAAATTAACACACCTAACAAAAAGTTCTTTAAAACCTACCATCTAGTGGCTAAATCCAAAATACCTAAAACCGTCTGGAGCCCTTTGATTCCAAAGTCATGGACCCAACTTAAAGTATTACTAGTTAAAGCTATCCTTAAGGATTCGACACAATTATAAATCTTTGACGGGTTCAATGTGTCGGATTTGGAATAATTTTCTAAGTAATTTATATACTGTTGCGGTTTATCGAATTTGCTTTCTTTGACTTGATTCGCACCCTTATATTGCATGATGAGCATTTTCTTCTTGTTTTCTTGTGGATATGAGCGTAATGGCTGTTTCTTATCTTCATTTAAATTCATATCACTCTGAAAATTCAAATTACATTTTACAATCGTAAAATATTAATCCAAAAGAAAACATACCAACAACTCCTCAAATTTCTTATCAATCTCCTCTTTGTCCAAAGAATTAATCATTTGCTCGTACAATTTGAGGAGATTCTCATCCGGCTCTATAAAATCTGTTTCCGATGTCGGGCGGGACGTGGAAAGATTCCCTGGTCGAGACACGGGGCCACCCTTCTTTGAACCTCTTTGGAACCATGACTCCAACTGTTTGAAAGAAATTTCAAACTTAATGGAATTATGAGAAAAATCCCTTTAGTTTAGTTCACAAGAACTATTATTTGTACGTTTAGACGTACAGGGTCTCATTTTCGATGTAGTTACACCGTCCGTTTTATAAAAACCGCCCAGCGCTACAGCCGCGGTGTTATTACAAATTTTAAGTTCAATAAACCATACATCACATGGTACACATTTTTTTCTATTTTGTGGTGGAGAGCTTTCTTCTCTTTTCAACTTTATGCCAAAAATTTTATATCGTTACATAAAAAATGTGGAAAACTTTCTCATAAACATTAACAAAACAAAAACGGGGACGAAAGAAACAATCAAAATATAGAAAAAAAAACAGTTAATTTGACAGCCATGATGCTTGTTTGTTTCCATGTTTCAATTGTTTCTTTCGTTCCCGTTTTGGCTTTATTCCAATTCATGGCAAACTTGATGGAAAAGTTTATCCCATTTTTTGTGAAATTTTTTTATGGTACGTTAACTTTTTTTATGTGGTTAAAAAGAGAATAAAACGCTCTATCATAAAAAAGAAAAAATTATATACCATGCAATTTAAAAATACTGACGACTGTGCCATCATACCGAACCATTGAATATGAAAAAAGTAAACGATGCAAAAAATAGAGCTTTGTGTGGCATATAATCTGATATCTGGTTTATTTGACTTAAAATTTATAATAACAGCGCTTTAGCCCGGGCGGTTTTTGTACAACGAACGATATATGGGTAACTTTGTTAATATTCCAGTTATGAAAAAACAGTTTGCATTTTATTGGATCTTTTAAGACAAATTCAACGGTAGAAAAAAAATAAACCTTCTTTTGTTCAGCTAGAGTCAAAAAGTAAAAATTTTTAACATTTCTATCAGGTGTTTTAGCTCATTTATTTCTACAGATATTAAAAAATGCTATGAAGGTTTTTAATAGACTTTTTTGTGTAGATTACAGTGGCATACTCAGAATTTCACATTTGCAATCGTTTTTGAGCTACAACACAAACATGCATTTTTTTAAATAGAAACATGTTGGCTTCGACAACATTTAAGAAATTTTTGATCTTTTAGAGCATTTCCAAAATATATAGCTTGCCATATTTATTTTATTTGAGATATTAGACATTAAATTGATGTAATTTAAAAATAAATAGCGAGCCATGAAACAAAACATATACATTAAACTTATATTCATAAAATTGACTTGTTTCTCGAACCGTCTCCACTTTAGGTGACAATGCTCTTACATCTCGACAAAGCTTACTTATTATTTTGTAAGTCGGTTAATTTAAAAAAATCAGAGGCATCGTCCACGGGTTAAATTACATCAATTTGCACAATATACAGGATGTATCAAATTGCGTGTTAACTATGGGGATCTCGCTTATTTGAAGAGATACGACGATGGGTACATTAGAGAAAAGTTGTGGAATTTTATGCCCATTAATAATCTAAAAAGATATTAGACCTATCTTGCTTAGTTTCTGAAAGAACTGGAAAAAACTGAAATTTCGTGTTTTTTTGTTTTCGGCTATATCTCATTTATTATTTATGTTACATATTTCTAGTTAAGGCATTATTACGACACTTTTTGATCAGATTTGGTATAACTGTTACCATTGCTTATTTTCGACTGTCAACTTTTTTTTTCTTATGGTCGGAATTTTAAATTTTTTCATATTTGAATAGTTTTTAATTCTGATTTCAACGATGTGTCACACTTTGCATTTTGTTTGAGTTTTGAGCATTTTATTACAGAAAATAAAAATTTCATAAGAGTGCCATGGAAAAACCACGTCATTTAATTTATAAATAATAATTATTTTAATTTATATATGAAAGTCTGCTAAACGCGCTTTACTTGAGGCGACATCTACACCAACCCCGCGTCTCCTCATGAAACTAATGCATCACGTGACTTAGCATTTAGCCGGCTCAGTCAACGCCCAGTCTGTCACTGCATTGTGCGCTGGGGTAACACTAGTTTTAAATAAATGTTCAAAACATTTGACACCTTTGTAAAACATCCTCAGAAACTCGTCTAAAATAAACACACTAATCTGTGGGTTAACCTTCCGGAGATCGCGCGCGGACTCTCACTCCGCAACTATTTTATTTTGCCGTTAATTTCGAAAATCGACAACCCGCGACGCTGCAATATTAAGTATCTTTCTATCGCGAGTTCTCCTACAGTCAGTGCTCATTTGTGCGTGGGGTGTATGCGTTTATTGCCGAATAATAGCCCCTGCGGACTGTGAGTCCGCGCGCGAGCTTTCATTGTAAATATTTTTATGCAGTTTTTTTAAATTTTGTTTTGGGTTTGAAATAAAAAACAGTGGAGAATGACCAAAGCATTTTCATTTATTTAGATATTAATTATAATACACCTGCACCTGAGCCTCTACCATCAGGACAACGTGGACGTTGCTCATACTGCGATAGAAAAAAAAATAGACCTCGTTTTTTTGGTATTGAATGCCACAAATGTGTTTGTTTAGAGCATTAACTTGTAATTTGTCATGAATGCCGCTCAGAATGAGACAAATTTTTATTTTCAATTTCTAGAAAGTTTTTTTGTGTTGTTAAATGTTTATTTTTTTATTTTTTCTAGCAATAAAGTTTTGTTGAATGCCAAAATCAATGTATTCGATAAATAAAAACTTAAAATAAATATCAATTAACTTTTATTGCCAATAGTTTTTAGAAATAGTCATTAAAAAACACATTTTAAGGCTGCGGACTGTGAGTCCGCGCGCGAGCGTCCTTTCCAAAATAATAAGCGCGATCTCCGGAAGGTTAATAACTGTGTCATTCATTTGTTTTTGTAAAAAATAACTTAACCTACTGTCTACGCTTTAAACAAAATTTCCTGAAATTTTCGAATACCTAATTTATCTAAGGGCCAAAGTAAATAAAAGTAGTGTTTTATTTTACTTCCATCAGTTCATGGCCTATCTTTCAAAATAAATTAAATGACGTGGTTTTTCCATGGCACTCATGAAATTTTTATTTTCTGTAACAAAATGCTCAAAACTTAAACAAAAAGCAAAGTGTGACACATCGTTGAAATCAGAATTAAAAACTCTATTCAAATATGGAAAAATTTAAAATGCCGACCATAAGAAAAAAAAGTTGACAGTCGAAAAGAAAATGAGCAATGGTAGCAGTTTCTACCAAATCTGATGAAAAATTTAGAATCAGCATGAGAAAGTGTTCTAATAATGCGTTAACTAGAAATATGTAACATAAATAATAAATGATTTATAACCGAAAACAAAAAATCCGAAATTTCAGTTTTTCCAGTTCTTTCAGAAACTAAGCAAGATGGGTCTAATATCTTTTCAGATTAATAATAGGCATAAAATTCCACAACTTTTCTCTAATTTAACCATCGTCGTATCCCTTCAAATAAGCGAGATCCCCATAGTTAACACGCAATTTGATACAACCAGTATATAATATCTCAATTCTCAATTATTTGGAAAAATAAGTATCACTATATATTTTTTGACAGCTCTTAAAAATGCCCTTTAAATGACGTTGAAGCCGACTATGATTTCCATTAAAAAAATGCATGTTTCTGCAACTCAAAATTCATTGCAAATATAAAAAATCTAGTACTTTACGGTAATCTACTCAAAAAAATCTATTAAAAATCTCAACACTACTGTTAAAATTTTCACTTTTTGGCTGTTGCTCAAAAACAAAAGAAGATTTAGTATTTTTGTTTCTACCATTGAATTCGTCTTAAAAATAAAAAATAAAGCGCAAGAACATTCAAGTGTTCTTTTTCATAACTATAATATTAACAAAGTTACCCCTATAACTATATCAATAAAATGATAGGCTTATAAATTTTAGTTGCTAAGCAGCCATCTTCAGTAAATTAAGAGCTTAACAAAAAGGAACTACACCGAAGTGAAAAAACACATAAAAGCAGACAAGTAACTTACGCCTGGTGATATCATAGACACACATTCAAACATACTGTTGTGGAATTTTGCTGGTGAAAGTTAAAAAAGCACAACGAGCACAAGCAGCATGAAAAGTTGAAACTGAATTGGCAAACGCCTTAGAAGCACTTGCACTTTTAAAAATAACGCATTTCTCCCAAAATACTGAGAAAAAACTTAATATTAGCTCTTAGCCAAAAGTATGAAAATAATAAAGGTCACGCCCACAGGAATAACGTTGTAACTTCGCAAATGTATCCAGTAATGATAATAAAAATATAAATAACCATTATATCATGTGTGTCACAAGGTAGTAAAAGTGTTACAAGTTTCTTATTAAGGTAGCTTGAAGTAGTGCGTGCTTGCAACAAAAGGCAATCATTAAAGATGTAGAGCAGCCACAAGAATCAAAAGGTATAAGACGCAAAAAGTTTATTGGATTTTTTTTACAGTTAAATTAATATCAACCTGCCACAGAGGAATTTAGATAACATTCTTGTAATTTCAAGGCTGAAAACGGTGATAAAATACTAGAACAATGAGATCAGCAAAACATATAAGCAAGGAAACTGAATATAGAAAAAATCTAATCACACCACAATTTGATAATTAAACTGTTTATCACTACTATGGCGGTTGTGTCAGGCGATAATTGCTTGTATATTTTGAATATAAAATAATTATAACACATAACCGAATTAATAAAAGAAATGTAAAAACACCCACTCAAGTTTTCCTTATAAAGCTGCAGCCATTTGCAGTTGTTAACAATCCATACATGTAAGGTGGTTAAACAAACTTTGTTATTCAAAAGTTTTGAATCAAAACTACGCTCAAAGTATTTTATCATTCACGTCATTAAGGTAAGAGATGTATGTATATGGCAATGACAATAATACTGCAACCTGGTAGGTGGGATTTATTTACTGCATTGAAAGTACACAGTGTTCCAAATCCTAAACTCACAACCATTGGGGATCACGAAAACGGTTGATTTACGACCATAGGTTCCGATTTTTAAGCTCGCGTTCCTTGGCTCATAATATACGGTGTGTTTGTAAATCGCTTTACAGCCTGTAAGTTTGTTATTATTAGATATCGAAATAACCTTTTTTTGTTGTAGTAAATGGGTGAATTTATAGTACAAAATGCCGTATATTAATTGTAGACACAGCCTACTCTTCTTACATAAAAGCATACAACTTTTGCTTTTTAAATGGAACACCCTATATATTTTTAGATATTTGAAATCGACGCTAAAAATACTTTATGGTGGTACACTTGAAAAACTTTATTTCGATATCAGTATTAACAAGCTGTAAAGCGATTTACAAACACGCTGTATACAAAGCGACCAAATAAAAACTTAAGCGCAGTCGTCTATGAAACAAGCGCGGCATGTCGATGACTAGTTTATATGGCGCTATTATCACAGTTGCAAGACTTATTATTTTACTGTAATTGATCATATTTAACAATTTTAAACAAGTACCAAGACGAATTATTGTTAATATTTATTAATTTTATTTTACAAACGTGAACGATAAATTGCAATTGGCAACCATGACCCATATAACTCACATAATGGAAAACATTTAAACCGACATGTTGGTTTAGCGGTAAACGCGTGGGCCTGTAATTTGGCAGCCCCAGTTCAAATCCTGTTTTTTTATATTTAAATTTCTTTTTTGACATTTCTTAACTGCTATGGTATCTTACAACATCCCTACAATTCATGTTAATTTTTATCTTTGTTTAATTTAGAGAAGAGGTAGGTAACTTAAAATACGTTTTTAATTAATTTACCTTTAAAACAATAAACAATCAAAACGACATAAGTAACAAAACAATTGAAAGTCACAATAAATATTAAAAATGTTGTCCATTAGTTTCTAAGCACCAACGAATTTGTTTTTTTTTATGTTTTCATCACCCTTCATTAAAAAGAAATAAGAAAAAAAACAAGTCTGCTGCGTGATGTGAACTGGGACCGTCCGATCACAATCCCACGCCTTTACCGCTAAACCAACACGTTTTTAAAATTTATTCCATTATGTGAGTTAAATGGCTCACGGTTGCCAACTAACATGATCATCATGCACGTTTGTAAAACACTGTTCAAAAATGCTATTGATATTAGCCACACGATGAACAATCGGCGGGGAAATCCAAAAGTATTAATTTTTGGACTTACATCCTTTGTGTACTATTCAAATATGATTACAAGTAAATTTAAAAAATAACACTATTTCGTTTTGTTACAATTTTTTACATTCGCCTTCAGTGGAAGAAATAAAAAAACAACTACATTATTTATACATATTACTTTTTCCTTAACTTTAGCAATATTTCTTCCATACAGGGTGTTTCCTAAGTACGTAAAACTTCAGGAGGTGATTTCTTGGGGTTATGTCATGAAGAAAAGTTCATATGAACATACCACCAAAAAATTTTTCCTTGATAAAAGCACCAAAAATGTCTCATTGGAGGGAGGACATGTAATATTAGCTTATAAATATTTTATATCTGTACAATTTTTGAAGTTTTATCTAGAAAATCTTATTCTCCATAAAAAAGTTAAAAGTCGCTATATGTAACAGTTTTCAAAATATTTCAAGTTTTATAAAAAATCAATTTGCCATGAAGGTCTGAGTGTTTTCCAAAGCCTAAAGTGCGTAAAATAGTTCGTACAAAATTTGAAAATAAGTTTTACACAGTAAAACAATAAAAGAAGTTCCGATAAACAAGAGTCCGGAAATGCTCCCTTACGGAGTTACAGCCTCCTGAAGAGGTAATAGTTTAGATTGTTGAAATTTCTCGTTTCGGGAGGCAGTACCTTTATAACAAACCGTTTCCGTACAAATGCTTATAGGAACTTTTTCATCATTTTCATGTGTAGAACTTACCCTCAAAGTTTGGACACCTTGGAAAAACACTTGACCTTCATAGAGTCTCAATTTTACAAACCCATTAAATTATCTCGAAAACTGTTATTTATAGCAACTTTCAATAGCAGTCCCTTTTGTGAATTTTTGTATGTAGAATAAGATTTTCTAAAAAGTTAGACAAAACATCAAAAATTGTAAAGATCTAACATAATCAGAAGAACATATTACGTGACCCTGCCCCACTCATATGAGATACCTCTGCTGCATTTAACAAAATTAGTAAAAATACTAAGCTACATCAGTAGTGCTTACATATAAAATTCCAAAATTTAAGTGCAATACTGTGGAAGTTATCGACAAAAAAGCGATTAGGTTGTTCTTTCTTCAGAGCGCTGTAACTCCGCAAGGAACATTTTCGGATGCATAATTTTGTATATTTTACAATAAGGGAGAAGGGGCAGAATTATAAAATGCCTATGGGAGCTAATAATATAAATCAGGCTCTGAGAACGGACACCCTCTAGATTTTCAAATAGTTGGATAAAGATCTTTGCGCTCCATAAATTTGATTAACCAATGGTTCTACCTACAAACCATGTTTTCGAGAAAATTCTATTCTTAAGAATAAATCACGTTGTTTCTAGAAATCCAGTAATCATAGGAAGGATTGAAACCTGTTGTTGTGTTTTTGCAAGAAACAACTACGAACGTTGTTTGAATAATTCATGTAAAAAATTAGTTTTTTATAAATCTTGAAACGTTAGATTGCCTAATTTCTTATTCCATAATTAAATTCCTGAATTAAGATGTGGATTGATTGACATTTGTTTCAAAATTATTTGAAGCAAATTCGAAACACTTTTAATTTGCAAACTTCATTTTGATATACCGGGTGGCGCGAGAACAAGTAAGATCCGGTCATTTACTCAATTTTTAAATTGTTAATTTAAAATTTTTTCTGGGTAATATACACGTAAAAATGAGCTAAGCACCTCGCCTGGACTTTCTATACCTACATTTAAATACATTGTTTTATATTTTCCAACACTTTCGATATATACCTGTCTAGACACGACTAGTTAAAGTAAATAGTTCTTATAAGCTGTAACATCTTGAAGCGGTTCAAGAAAGACCGACCGCTGCGCTGCAAGCATAAGGTTGGGTAAAATATTCGGACTGAATCAACGGAAGCGCGGAAATTGATATTTAAAAATATATTAATAACTCGAGAAATATTATTTTTAGCAAGAAATTACTCTTATTAATTTGTATTTAGAATTTCAAAACCTTTCTGATTTTAAAGCCAAAATGCCACGTTTCCATTAAAAAAAAAAGTTATTTTTTACCGTAGCCGCCATATTAAAATTGGAAACTCAAGTTTTTTTCTTAAATACAATCGAGAAGAATTTACCCTACAACTTTGCTCTTGGGTTTGTGAGTCTATCTATTAAAATAAAAAAGTTAGCCTACACTGAACATTAAACGACTAGTACAAGAATACAACTGCTGTAGAAACTATGTGAAATTCTTCTAAGGACAAAAATATTATTAATGGGAAAAAAACCCGATTTTTGATTTTTTGTAAAAAGATTCTCCTAGAGCAAACAAAAGAAGAAATCAATTTTTTAATTTTGTAGCAAAAATTTTGGGGGGGAGGGGGAACAGTAGCCCCCCTAAATATTAAAGTATCCAAAAAAATTATATGATATTCGGATTTTTATATCAATGATGAGCTATATTGCTTTAACAGAAATATTTTATTGCCCCCCGTTAAATAAATAAAAGGGTACCAATTTAAAAAAATTCATAGAGGGCGTCACAGTGAAATTATAGCAATGCGCAAAAAAACAAATTGTAGAAGATTCCCAGCTCTATCAGCTTAAAAAGTTTAAACAAAAACGTGTGGGCAGTTTTTGAGAAATATTTTTTTGAAAAATTCCAAAATTTTGGAGTGATGTCATTGCGATCGTTTTTATATTTTCAAAATTAATTATATTTCATGGTATAGTACCCTTGAAGGGCTACCAAACAAGATGTAGTTGATTCCAATCAGATAACTGGTTTTTGAGTAAATGGGCGTTAAGGTCGAAATGTTCAAAAATTCGTAGCGGCCGCCATGTTAAAGCTAGAGAGTTCGGTAAAAAATCGTTTGATTTGTCCTAAGGCCTTCTTTAATCTCCACTATTAAAAATTCCAAAATTCAGTTTCTGAAAAAAATGCTACCAAAAAAACATGTCTAACTGCCGCTTCCGGACCCCCCCCCCCCCCCCCCGACTATTTCCGTTAAAATCTCAACTTTGAAATTTTGCATGAAATCAATACTATATTGAACCTATATTGAAAGTATAGGAAAGTAAAAATGCATCTTACGACATGTGTTAATTTGGAGTTTCGGTTAACCGGAAGTGATGGCAACTTTGGTATTTTAATAGAAGACCGTGTATATTTGTGCATATTTAGATAGACTTTTTTATTTCCTTTACGGTATGTATAATACCATTGAGTAGTATATAATCAAAAATAATACTTACCCATTAACTTTTAATTTTGGCCGCTAGAGGGCGTTTAAGAAAAAACCCTAAATCCTAATAATGATATACATAATTAATTTTCATTTAAGTTGGCTTTGAAAACAAAGAAAAAATGAACTTTAAGTGTTTTTTTATTAATTTGCTTAAACATTTTATTGGG
This sequence comes from Ctenicera cuprea, assembly GCA_958336395.1. NCBI lineage: Eukaryota > Metazoa > Arthropoda > Insecta > Coleoptera > Elateridae > Ctenicera > Ctenicera cuprea. The sequence continues at coordinate 20,775,222 of OY284493.1, forward strand.
GCAAGAAGCTATTAAAAAAAGTTAAAAAAAAAATTCTAAATTTTTAAACGGTCATAACTTATTTTTTAATTCTCCTACTTGAGTTTTATTGCACTTTTTAAATTGCCATTTTATTTGCTTTAATTTAATATCAATACCATACCTTGTTGGTATTTTGTTTTCAAAGCCTACTTAGTTGCAGAAACGTAGGTATTTTTAGTTTCCCTTATTGATACAATAATTTTATTTTTTCTTGCTATTTTGAAAATAATTTAGTATGTTATTGGTATTAAATCAAAGCAAACAAAATGGCAATTTAAAAAGTACAATAAAACTCAAGTAGAGGAATTTAAAGAAAAAAGTTATGACCGTTTAAAAATTGTTGCATTTTTAAAAATTTTTTTATTATCTTCTAGACACAATAAAATGTTTAAAAAAATTAATAAAAAGAAACACTTAAAGTTCATTATTCTTTTGTTTTCAAAGCAAACTTAAAAAAAAATTAATTATGAATATCATTATTAGACATTAAAGGTTTTTTAAAAACGCCCTCTGGCGGCCAACATTAAAAATTAATGGGTAAGTATTATATATAGCTGTAAAGGAAATTAAAAGGTCTATCCAAACATACAGGGTGTTCCAATAAAAATAAAAAAATTGCCATCACTTCCGGTTAAACCGGAAGTCCAATTTGACACAGTTTTATGTCGTAACATGCATGTTTATCTATATATTACCCAGAAAAAAATTGAAATTAATAATTTGAAAATTGAGTAAATGGCCGGTTGTTACCTGTTCTCGCGGCCACCCGGTATTCAAATAATTATTCAATACAAATTTTTATCAGCGAAAAGGAGGTGGAAATGTCAATGCTTCATATGATATATCTAGAAATTACTAGATGTTTTTTCTAAGAATCTAATTTTCTCGAAAACCTTTAGTTTTAAGTACAACTATTGGTTAAAAATATATAGGGTGTCCTATTTAAAATAAAATCCAGTGCAGATTTTATTTCTGAGGTAATTTTCTGAACAATTTGAATAACGCAATATTTAAACAAACATTAAAAAAGGCAATTAAAAGGTGAATAAGAATATGGCCAAATATACAGGATGTAAAGACTACAAAAAAAAACATAAGTTTCGTATGCCACTTTTAAATGAAACTTTCGGTGTAATTGAAATCAACTTTAAATTGTGGTGGTTCTGGTCCACTACAACTTTTATTTGAAAACGTTTTCTCTACTTAAAATAGTAATAAACGGCAAAGGAAATATCTACCACCGTTGCATTGTTCACTCGCCCTGTATAATTAACATACAGTGAAATATGAGAACAGTGATAATGTCAAAGAAGTGAAACTGTGGTAATGCTAGTTGCTAGTAAAATTTTACTTATTCAATAAAAATTCAGAAAAGGAGAATTGTAGCCACAACCCAAAAGCTTATTAATAATTCCAGTTGCTAATACACATTCTTATTACATTACCAATAGTCAATATTTTGTTAAGAAAAATAAAGTTCGAGGATCAACAACAACTACTGATTATCGAAAAGTATCATATGTTTACCTATACTTGAAAACCAGCATGTCAAATTTATTAATATTAACTATTGTGTGGGTTAGATAAGCAGTGGAAAATATTGAATATGTAAATTCTTGCAAATCACAGAGTTCTTGAATAATTAACAACTGCAGAGCTATGTTTACTAACACTTTAACCCCAAACAAGATACCTAATCTTACCATATGAGTAACTGAACATGATAACATAATACTCATTGCAATTCTGTTTATACTTTTTAGCTTTTTATCTATTATCATTTTACCTATGGCCACGTTTCTAGCTTGTTACAAGTTGGCACAAGATCCAAAACTAATATATACCTACATAATTGTACATGCTGACAGAACAACATCCAAAAAACTTCAAAAATTTTCACTACACACCGAACAACATCAACAAGACGTAAACACTATTTATAATAACAATAAAATAATCACATAAAAATGTAGCACAGACACTGTCACAGCTTGCATAAACTTAAAAACATACTGAGACACAAAACCCAAAAATAAATATGTCTAAAAATATTAGCACGAGGGCCTCACTGCAAGTGGTCAGTTTGAATGTGGTTTAATCACAAACACATATACTGATGATGTCATGACAGCTGTAAGCATGTGGTTTTAATTTTTATGCTTCGACCTCAACAGAGTTGACTTGATAGGTGGAGAAAGGATAGCAAGAGATGGAGAGAGACTTTTGTACAGAGAGTCTTTAATCAGTGACCTCAAGATGTGACATCATTATGTAAATCAGTGACTGTTGTTGTCCTGAGGCTGAACATCTCATTTACCCAATTTTTCTTAAAGTTTGTTGATGTTTTTAAAATAACTGTTTGAGGAAATTAAATCGAAAGTGAATTTGCTTAAACCTTGTGCCTTTTTATTTGTAATTATGTGCATCATGAAATGATGAACGGTAATTGTTTAACATTGACCTATACGCAAAAATGTTGAGGTAAATTACTAAAAAAAAAATAAATTACAAGAGGTCACATAAAGCCAACTTGCATTTTACACAAAATTTACAAAATATAAAATATAAAAGCAAACAAAAACGAATAGTAATGTTAAATGTTATTTTTAATCATAGTATTAGATTAACGCTTTTTATCAATTTATAAGAGGTATTTTTTTCCAATGTTAAAATAAGAAACAATTTCCTATTTAGGTTTTGTGGCACTTGCAGCGAGTTTAATCCTTTAATACAGGGTGCCCCGAATAACTCGCGTAGCATTGAGATCTTGGCAAGTACGAGATACGAAAATGGTTAAATTAATGGTGATTTTGTTTTTTCCCATGGGTTAGTAGATAAAGCAAAAAACTAAAAAAGTGGAATTTATTTAAGGTAAAATATCTCGATTCATAGTGATAATAAAAAAAAATCATAAAGGAAAAAGTTGTAGATCTATTTAAGCTGTAATAACAAAAAATATTTTTATGATTGGTGTTCTCTTTAGTTTTCGAGATATAAAACAAACACGCAATATTTTAAATTGCGATACTAGAAGTGAAATACGTTTTTAAGCAATATCTTGTTCAAATTTAAAATGAAGTATATCAAACCATATATCATTGAAAAGAAAAAAAAATAACCCTTTTAAAGATGTTAAAATTAATTATGGTTTCCATTTAAAAAACGCATCTTTGTGTTATATCTCGGAAACGAAACTAAACACAACCGTAAAATAATTTTTTATTACAGCTTAAATAGATCTACAACGTTTTCCTTGATGATTTTTTTTCTATTTGCACTATGAACAGAGATATTGTATCTTAAAGAAGCCCATGAATATTTTGGAAAAAACAAAATCACCATTACATTGCGACCGTAATTAGACAACATTACTCTAATTTAACCGTTTTAGTATCTCTTATACTTTCCGAGATCCCCATGCTGTGCAATTTGTTCTGGGCACCCGTGTACTCATTATTCCAACTTCTAAAACTAAAATCTTGATAATCCATGTCTATGTATGTAATTATGAAATATTTACAGCAACTAATAGGCAGCAAATGGGCTTTACAATCTAGCATAAACTTACTCCTGTAATAGTTGGAATTCTAGTAGTACGTTTACGTCGTTCCATTTTCACACAGTTAATAAAAGAGCTGAAAACCACCTAACGTCCACATGAACATCGTTTTCTTTGATCATACGCCCTCCTTATCTTATGCAAATATCATTAAAACATGATAAGAGTTCTTTATAGATTACTAGACCACTTGAAGGATCGAGATAATAACTCAAAATAAGTTTGTATTGGAGTAAAACACACAAAACATAATTAAGTGCTGATACTAAAATATAGGGAAAGTGGTGAGTTTTGTTTATACAAAAAATTTACGCCAATGGTATATAAGTAACTCATAAAGTTCACTTACAAAGCTTCCGGATTTAACCTTTTCTTGGCGTGACATTGTAAACTCAGCATTGGTTGTATTAAAGGAATGTTTCTCTCAGGGAATCTGCAATATTAAACTATAAATTTCAAATAATCGCAAATATTATAAATGAGTTTAAATCAGGTGGTTTATAAAAAAAATTACAGTATTACATTACATAACCTCACTTATCAACACCCAAAATTCAAACAATGGAAGAGTTAAAAAAATTAATTTTAACATAGAATAAATAATCTTTAAGCTTACGTTTTAGTATCACAGATTTATGAATTCAACACTATATCTTAAAAAAACGGCACAAAACGGAAATATTTATCATTTTTGAATAACTGACTTGTTGATTGTTGGCATTCCAATTACTCAAATAATTAGCACGTGGTTGTTAATGACAGCATTTTGACGTTAAAGTCAAAGAATTTGCTGGTCTACAACAACTACTAACTGAAAACTTTAATTTATAATTGTGCCTGACATCTCTGAGCAAACTCTGTAATATAATAATTTAGTCACAGAAGAGAGACCTATAAATCGCGAAGCGGTTTATAGAATGCCCACCGAGGCGTGGGTTTAACTCGATATTTTTATGCGCATGCCCTGTGCGTAGTTCGCGTCATTTAAATTGGGCAAGCGTGCTCCGACGTAGTCTTTTAGTCATCTGTTACTATCATTCATGAAAATGTTTCAAAAGGAAAAAAATTTATGATATAATTACTACTATTTTGTTATCAGTAGTAATAACCCAAGGACATTGATAATTGTTCGAAAAAATTTTATAACAGATTTCGAAAGCATGTTGCTTGGTAACAGACCGACGCCGTAGGCGGAGGTCTGTTGCCTATAAGCAACAAGCTTGAGAAAGTTGTTTTAAAATTTGTAGCATTTATCAATGTTCGGAGGTTATTCGGATATAAAATGTTTTGCTAATTATAGAAAAAAATACAAAGCAAAAATAATTTATTTAAAGGTGCAATTAACGAAAGAACAATTAGAAAAGTTAAATAAGAAATTAATTAATATTTGAAACGTCAAAATCGAAATAAATCAAAATGTATCCATAGCAACGTAATAGAGTGAAAACAGCCCATGGAATCTGTTTTCAGTACAATGTTTTTCTGATTGGTTGTGTTCAATCAGATGACCTCAAATTAACTAATTTCATTGGATTTCTACTTGAGCAAAAAATTTTCAACAAGATAAACCCTATCATATCTTTAGCAGCTTTTATGTTTAAGAAGTCATGACCATTCCTATATCTCTCAAAGAAATATTGTAATAACTTTTATAGTATACCTATAGTGATACTACAAATAACCTACCTTTGCCTATTGGGCTGCAAATTTGTGTAGGTACTCATATTGGCAATGAAATAAAAAAGTTAAGTCTTCTCATCCAGGGGTGTGATGCCAATTTCTTAAGGGGCTCGCTACTTCCTTACAAATATTTTCACGGAAAATCAAAGTACAATAATTATAATTTATTAAAAAAAAACAATTTAACAAATTGGAAATATATCAGTTAGAAAAAAGGTTACAAACTGTCAACTGTGCAGTACACCTGTGGTTAGAGTGACTTGATCATAAAAAGAAATATTTTTTTAAATTTATAAGTTCTAGCTTTACATACTTTATTACATCGACAATATTTATTTATTAAACCTTATACGTATTTTGACATGTTCACATGTTATTATCAAAGGTTATATTAAATTAACAGTTAGTGTTGTTATAGCAACAATAGAAGTTAATGACTTGATCTCGATAATCGTCTGCAGATGACTTGATTTCTTATTCTAAAATGTCCAATAGAGGTGAATTTAAGAGATCAATTTGCTCGTTCGTTAACGGTACAGTTTTTAAATGTTTGTGCATTTCAAAAGCTTCTAGTATATCTAATTTAGGTTTATCATCACAAATGTGTAAACATTTTATAGTGTTATTAGATGTCATTAAATGGTTGAGTTCCAGTAACTGCTTAGCGCAATTGGATTTATGTGGGTGTTTGTATTTGTAACAACGTACATGTTCTTTATACATAATGTCAAAATTTCTAATTGTCTGGCCTATATAAACCGAATTATAATGTGAACAATTTAATTTGTAAATGCCTGCTTTTAGCAAAACATCTGTTTTTGATTTTGGATTAAACAAAGTTTAAAATGTTCCTAGTTATTTTAAAATTTACTTGTCTTCTTTAAAATGTTAGCAATTTTTTCTGATTCGTCACCAAAATATGAGATCGAAACATATTTAATTATATCGGATAAAGTTGGGGAATTAGGATACATCTTTTGAATGGCTAAATTATAATCCTTTTTTTTTAAATTCATGTATCAATAAGTTTAGTATTATAACCATTACTATACCGTCTGTCTCCAATCTAACCCCCCCCCCCTAACTAACGACTTGATATTTTACCACAATATTTGGTGTGCCTTAATGGGAAATTAAATACTATTTTTAGCAAAATATTAAATTTTGTATCATTCAAAATGGCGACTGGACGCCATTTTCAATTTTTTTTTAAAGAAAGGGAGTCAAGTCAAACCTCATTTGAAAGGTCTTTTAGTTCTGCGCCTGATCCTAGAGTTTCAAAGAAAAATATTTAGCCATAACAAAATGGCGGATTTTAAACAAATGGACTCACTCAATTTAAAATAGTTTTGATTGAGTACTCGTGGGAACTAATGGATGACCAAAACATTTTTCCTCAAACTACAGACAGCGAGGATGAAAACGCCTTGCTGTCATCTCCCAAATCAGAAGTGGCTGAAAAAACCATGACTGAGGAAGGAAATCTAATCGATGCGGAGGCTGAAATTCTAACCTCCAGCATCGAAAAGGTCACAATCAAACGGCCTTCCGGTGCTCAGCGACGGAAAGCCGCAATTGAACGGGCGAAAGCTCTGTGCGAACCCGTTCGCTACAGAAAGAACCGCCCGTTGAAACAAGATGCAAACCGTGGAAGGGGCTTACACGCCCCCTCCGGTAGTGTCAAGGAAGGTGAAATAGCTGGCGGCTCAGGCGTACCGGCTAAGACACCTTCCACGAAGAGACAGAGGTCAGATGGGAGCACACCAAACTCTCAAACTAAGACAACTGCCAAAAGGACCCGTACCGATGAGAACGCGGCGGGGAAAGAAACCTTTAAGGAAGCCTTTAAAGGAATAAGAATGGCTATAGCTCCTCAGGACTTCCCAGAGACAAGACTGACGGAGGAACAAGCCGATCAAGTCCAACTAGCACTGTTGGGACAAATGCGACCCGGTGAAGAAGGATCTGGACCACAGTTTAACAGCTGTTACTTCGACAAAGGCGCGGTAATCCTTTCCTGCAAAAGCGAGGAAACGAGATCGTGGCTGACAACCACGACTCCAAACCTCCAGCTGTGGGAAGGCGCCAGCCTCAGAGTAGGACCTGCAAAGGAAATATTAAACGCGGCCAAAGTGTTAATGTGGGCTCCCAAACCCTTTGACACCAAACCGCAGAAGACAATCCTCGACCTCTTGAAAACCCAAAACAAAGGGCTGGGGACCAAGGACTGGCGTGTCATCAACAGCGTGTCGGAATCCAAGGGAAGGACACTGATCATGCTGATCGATGAATCTTCTTTGAAGATCCTACGTAACCTGGACATGAAGCCATGTCTGGGCCTAGGTAGGGCAACCTTCCGAGTTCTGTCGGCTCCCACCCCTGCTGGACAAGATGGCGCCAGCACCAACAAATGTCCTGAGGCTGCTTCAAGCAAACCTCCAGCATAGCAGGGGAAGCACGGCTGTTCTATGCAGCCGCCTACAATCCGACCATTGATGTGGCCCTTATCCAAGAGGCATAAACAGCGAGGGGCCAGATAAAAGGACTCGGGCAAGCCAGAGGTGAGTTAATATACGACAAATCCTCGGAAAAACCTAGGTCATGTATTTATGTCAGACGAGGCATAAAATACATGCCACTATATAATCTATGTTTTAGGGACGTAACAACCATAAAACTGGAGCTAGCTAAGGAAGCAAACGTGAGGCAAGTAGTACTATCCTCCGTTTACTTACCCTTCGACGCCATCAACCCTCCACCAAGCACAGAGCTCATGGAAGTTGTAACGTTCTGCGAGGCCAACCGCCTCCAGCTCCTAGCGGGCTGTGATGCAAATGCACACAACACTGCATGGGGCGTGTCGCCGTCGCCGTTTCGCCATCGCCGTTTCACCGTCGCAGTTTGGCCGTCGCCGTTTCTCTGCCGCCATTTCGCCGTCGGCAGTTTCACCGTCGGCAGTTTCGCCGTCGCCGTTTCGCTGTCAAAGATTTCTTGTTTCGACCGTTTCCAGTTAATAATTTTATGGATTTCTTCAAATATCAAAAACAACCTATAACATTAAGTGTTCTGTGCGAAGCCATTAAACAGCAAGGACACGAATCCACGAGAAACTAATCTCCTGGAATACCTGGTAAGCAACAACTTACAGATAGCTAATCGAGGTAATGAGCCCACATTTGTAACTCGTACTCGACGGGAAGTCATTGACATAACCCTGACTACAGCTGGACTGCAAGACAGAGTTAAACAATGGCATGTTTCTAAAGAACCATCAATGTCCGATCACAGGCACATTGACTATCTACTAGCAGGTTTTGAAAAGGAAATTGTAACCTATCGAAACGCTAGGAAGACTGATTGGGGTTCATACAAGGAGGAACTTCAAAGCAAGTTAACCCATGTTAAAACCCAAATTCAGACCCCAGGTGATATTGAGGTTATTGTGGACCAATTAAATGACGCCATAATAACTTCATATGAGAACAACTGCCCCGTAATCACGAGGGAAACTAACAGGAAGGTCCCATGGTGGAACGATCACTTGGCCAACCTGAAGAAAAGATCAAGAAAACTTTTCAACAGGACGAAAAATACCGGAGAGTGGGACCGACACGCCCAAGCTCTTACCGAGTATAACAAAGCTCTGAGAAAAGCAAAGACAGGCTCATGGAGGAAGTTCTGTGGGGAAGTTGAAAACACAACCCAAACAGCACGTCTTCACAAAGTTCTGTCAAAAGATCCTTCAACCCCAGTCGGGAACATGAAAAAACCGACAGGGGAGTACACAAAAAGTGAAAGGGAAACACTGGAAATGCTCATCCAAGCACACTTTCCAGGATCAATAGTGACTGACCAAGCTGTCACCACATCGCAGCCACTACCTAGCAACTTCCTAAGAAAACCCACAAGGGACGATTGGAAGGTAGGGAAGTGATCAACTACAACAAGGTACAATGGGCTGTAAAATCCTTCCTACCTTACAAATCGCCCGGACCAGACGGAATATTTCCAGCTCTACTGCAGCAGGCAATAGACCTTCTGGTACCGCTACTAATTAAAATATTTCGCTTATGCCTAGCGGGAAACTATCTGCCACTGGCGTGGAGACCCACCAAGGTGGTGTTCATCCCCAAACCAGGGCGGGTAACGTACACCCAGCCAAAGGCATACAGACCAATTAGCCTTATGTCTTTTTGTTTAAAAACTATGGAAAAACTGGTTGACAGACATATACGAGACAGGGGTATAAAAAGCAACCCCCTTCATCGCAATCAACATGCATACCAATCGGGTAAATCATGCGAATCAGCACTTCACAACCTAATCAGTAGGGTAGAAGTGTCAATAACCAACAAGGAAACAGCTCTGGCCGTTTTCTTGGACATAGAGGGGGCCTTTGATAACACCTCCTTTGAATCTATAACAACTGCTACCCGCAAACATGGGGTTGACGACACCACTAATGGATGGATAAAAACCATGTTAGAGGGCAGACAGATACAAGCTGACCTGGGAGGTGAAACTCTCAAGGTACTCGCTGCCAGAGGTTGTCCACAAGGAGGCGTTCTATCTCCTCTTCTGTGGAACCTGGTAGTAAACGATATTTTAAAGACACTCAATGATAAGGGACTCTACGCCCAATGATATGCGGATGACATTGTTATCCTCATAAGGGGCAAACACCCTACAATCATTGCAGCCCTCATGCAAAGGGCGCTAAATATCACTCAAAGGTGGTGTGAAAGGGAAAACCTTAAGGTAAACCCGAGCAAAACAACGCTAATACCTTTCACCAAGAAAAGAGACGTAGAGGCATTTCAAAACCTCACAATCTTTGGAGAAAGACTTCAGGTCGGTCAAGAAGTTAAATATCTGGGCATTACCCTAGATGCTAAACTAAACTGGAACGTACACCTGGAAAACATTACAAACAAAGCGAAAATGCCCTGATGATGGGCAGACGCATGTGTGGAAAAACATGGGGACTAAAACCAAAGATGGTTCATTGGTACTACATCGCGGTAGTTAGACCCATGATAGCCTATGACACCCTATTGTGGTGGCCAAAGGTCGAACAAAAAACAGCCATCACCAAACTAACCAGAATACAGAGACTGGCCTGTTTGTGAATATGTGGAGTCATGAAAAGCACTCCAACTGCATCTATGGAAGCTCTTCTAGGACTAATCCCTCTAGATATACATCTGAAGGGGGAGGCCTGGATTGGCGCACACAGAATGAAATCCACCGGTAACTGGGACACCAACCATGAACGGTGTGGACACAAACGAATACAGGAGGCAGTCAAAGGCCAACCCATTCTAAAAATGGGCTCCGACTACACCCTCCCCAATACTCGTTTGACAAACCATTCAGCGTGAGATACTCTCGCAATGACTGGGCCCAAGGAACCCCACCCTTCCTGTCAAAAGGGCTAGTCTGGTACACAGACGGATCCCGCACATCAGAAGGCACAGGAGCAGGAATACATGGCGTAAGACCAAAAAAGAACATCAGTGTACCTCTAGGTACTAAAGCCACTGTATTCCAAGCTGAAATCTTTGCCATAATGCAATGTGTTCAGGAAAATGCAAAACGTGGGTACACTAAACAACACATAAGCATCCTGTCAGATAGCCAAGCAGCCTTAAAAGCACTTGAATCACCTCGTACTAGTTCCAAACTAACGAGGGAATGTTTAAACCACCTGACACTTCTATCAGAGAGGAACATAGTTCAACTCATCTGGGTGCCAGGGCACACAGGTGTAGAGGGAAACGAAAAGGCGGACGCCCTCGCGAAAACTGGTGCATCTACCCCGTTTATAGGACCGGAGCCTGTATTCGGTATACCCAAAAAAAGCATTCGAACGGCAATAGAAAAGTGGACCGTCACACAACACATTTCTCGCTGGGAGGATACACAGGGACAAACACTGAAAAAGGCAATAATTAGGACACCTTCCTCCAGACTAACAACTGACGTACTCCACTTAAGACGAACTCAGATCAGAAGGTTGGTGGGACTTGTTACAGGACACTGCCACCTGAAAAAACACCTCCAAAAAATAGGTGTACACAGAGGAGACACGCTCTGCAGACTATGTGAAGAAGAGGAGGAAACAGCCTCACACATAATCTTTGACTGTCCAGCGCTCTACCGCAAGAGACAGCAGCTTTTCGCGGGAGCTCCGGATGAACCAATCTTCACACACGAGCACCTTGTAAGACACATCCTGCAACTCGTTGAGGGCACAGGACTACTTTAAACAAAGGACCAGGGGGGCACAAAAGACCACAGAGTCGAAGTGCAAATCGGGCTCATTAACCTAACTATAACCCTGCTTAAAATCAATCACCCCCCCCCCCTAACTAACGACTTGATATTTTACACTATTTTTAGCAAAATATTAAATTTTGTATCATTCAAAATGGCGACTGGACTCCATTTTCAATTTTTTTTTAAAGAAAGGGAGTCAAGTCAAGCCTCATTTGAAAGGTCTTTTAGTTCTGCGCCTGATCCTAGAGTTTCAAAGAAAAATATTTAGCCATAACAAAATGGCGGATTTTAAACAAATGGACTCACTCAATTTAAAATAGTTTTGATTTTTTTATCTAGTAGTCCACTTTTTCATTTGCAGGACAAAATTTTACCAGAAGTATCTCAGGTGGCTGGAAATAATATTGAAAACGTTATGTTACAACAAGACGGTGCACCGCCTCATTATTATATGCCTGTTTCTGACTTTCTCAACGGACATTTGCCTGGAAGATAGATTGGTAGGCGGGGGCCTGTAGAATAGCCGGCTCGCTCCCCAGATTTAACCCCCTTAAATTTTTTTTCTATGGGAATATCTGAAATCGAAAGTGTACAGAACCCGTCTAGAAACAATTGAAGAACTGAAGCAACGCATTGCAGAAGTTTGCAGAAATATCACTCCAGAAACTTATGAAAATGTAAGACAGAAATTTCATAACCGAGTTTTTATGTGCCAAGAAGTGAATAGTGAACATTTCGAACACTTAATTTAATTTCTTTCTGCTGTAATTCGTAGACTTCTTTATTCTTCAAACATTTGTCATTTTGTTATAGCTGAATATTTTTCTTTGAAACTCTAGGATCAGGCGCAGAACTAAAAGACCTTTCAAATGAAGTGTAAGTCGACCCACCTTTGCATTTTAAAAAACAATTCAAAATGGCGCCCAGCCGCCATTTTGAATGATACAAAATTTAATTATGAGCTAAAAAATAGTATTTACATTCCCATTAAAGCACACCAAATGTTGTAATAAAATATCAAGTCGTTCAAAAGTTAGTTGGGGGGGGGGGGGGGGGAGAAGGGTACTTTATAGACACAGTGTATAATAAGTAACAATAATATAGGAAAATTCAAGCAAAGTGTTTGGTTCATTGTTTTGAGTGAGCCTGGGCCTACCATGGCCCACCCGTAGTTACGTGCCTGATGAACCCATACCAGATAAATTTCATTAAATTCTTGCTTATTTCTTTGTTAACTTTATTTCTTTTAATAATCAAAAAGCTAAAACTGGAAGCGTTACCTATCGTTTTTATTATATTCTCGCTTAGTATCAAAAAATAAGATCTGGTCACTATCACACCTTTTAAGTATTTTATCTTCCAATGCACGCAAATAAAACTTCAGAAACCCAAGTGGAGTTCATTTGTGTACTCGCTTTTGCTGGAAAACAATGTTCAACGTACACTTCAGATTCGTTGCTATTTGTGCAATAAGCCACTGGTAAGATTTTATGTATTTACTAATTTATACCAGATCAATTAAAAATATGAAAACTATTTTTTTGGTCATATTAATATTTTTTAAAAGTTGTTTATTTTATTATTTAGGTACCTAATTAATTTAATAATACGTATTTATTTTTTATTTCTATTTAAAAACAGCTAAGTGATTTATTTTTAATTTTAGGGCGACATGCTTTGATAGTCCTGCATTATACCAAGTTACTGATCCCGTGGATCATGGAGAAGCACCTACTTGGGATGAAAGAACCTGGCTGTTGTATTTTGTAGATGTTTATGATGGAAGAGTTTTAAGTTACAATCTTTTGACGTCCAAAACAAATGCCATATCTTTCGATGGAACAGTAACACCAGTAATTCCAACGAAATTAGACCCCCACCTGTTAATTGTTGGAGTGAACAGGTCCGTACTTGCTGTTAAATGGAATGGAAAGGGACAAATAGGAGCCACACAAACATTAACAACAGTGTCCCAAAAGTTTCCAACTAGCAGACTCAATGATGGCAAAGCTGATAAGGAAGGACGATTGTGGTTTGGTAAGCTTTATTTTTTTTTCTTAAGTTGCAAAGCATATTTTAAAATAATTATTTTTGAAATTTGCATGTCACTGTATAATATACAGGGTTGGGCAATAGTACGGAACAATGCAAATATCTTTAATACGGCAACAGCGATTTTGACAAATTTTTTTACATAAAGGTTCCGATATACGGCGGATACAATGAAGGTATTGATAGTTTAAAAGGACTTCCGATTTAGCCGGAAATTATATAAACTTTTTTATTTTAAATGGAACACTTTGTATATTTTTTGTATATCGATAGAATTCTTTTTTGCGAGTTCAGTGATATAAGGTTTCATGCCTTTATTTTTAATAATTCTATGAATATTGAACAATAATGTTTCGTAACTGTTATCTAGCAGCTCATGGAAACAAAAGAATGTGATAAGCCTAATCAGTTTTGTAAAGTTGTCAAATATGCTTGGTTCGTGTTGTGTTGTTTTGATGTTTGATAGGTTGAGCAGTGTAGTAGCAGTAATCAATTAATTAAAACCGCTGAATTTAACATCGGAAATGGTTCAATTAACAGAAAGAGAACGAACTCAAATTTTAATTATAGTTGGTTTTAGTGAGCGCCGTAGAACTCAGCAAGAAGTTTGTACTTTATTTAACAATTTGCAGTATTTTTGTTAATTGAACCATTTCTCATGTTAAATTCAACAGTTTTAATTAATTTGGTTAATTAATTGATTACTACATTGCTCAATCTATCCAAAATCAAAATAATCAAACATATTTGACAACATTACATAACTGTTTAAGCTTCTCACATTCTCTAGTTTTTATGAGCTGCTAGATAACAATTATGAAACATTATTGTACAATATACATTTAATATAAAAAAGTTGATATTATTTCCGGCTAAACCGGAAGTCCTTTTGAACCTCCAATACTTTCATTGTATCCGCCGTATATCGGAACCATCATGTAGAAAATTATTCAAAATCGCGGTTGCCGTATGAATGATATTTGCATTGTTCCGTAGTTTTGCCCAACCCTGTATAACACTGTATTTGGCAAATTTTTAAAACTTAAATTTACCTCTGTCCTGAGCCAATCAAATATAATAAAAAGTCGTATAAAAAGTACCAGACATCACAAAAAATTCATAACATTTTCTTTCTTTCTTCCACCTATTGATTGTATTATACTTTAATAAGTCTTTAATTTTAGCATAGAGAAGAATTACAAAACTGATAAAGATTAAAATTTGTTGACTTACCTGTTTTCTGTAAATAGTTTTTATCACTAATGAACAAGCAACTAATGTACTTGTAAAATAATGTAAAATTAGTTCATTCACCTGAGATAATGTGACTGATATCATGTTAACTTTAATTTTATCGCATTTTGTGAGCATAAGTATAGTATATTTTGTATATAGTGTTCCACGTGTAAATAGGAAAATCTATATTCCATGCTTATTAGAAATATAGAAAAGCTTCAATAAACAGTAACGCCATGAAAAAGTCTACAAAAATGGTGATATTGCGGTCTAGTAGCACATCAGGTTTTACCAGAAGTAACATCCGTATTTGTTTTTTAATTGAAATCATATAATACAATTCGCCGCAAAATTAAGGGATCAGAAATAAAAGTGCTATATTTTTTTTATCGTTTGAAAATATTGTTATGAAACTCATACGCAATAAAGATAGGACTATTTATCGCTACTTTAAGGTCATTCACACATATCAGTGACGTGTCAATGCCGTATCAGTTCAGTGTCAGTAACATCCGTGATGTATCAGCGACGACTATTCACACATATCCGTACAGTTTCATCAGTTGTCAGTAACTATTTTAGCGAGATGGCTAAGTTTACAGACACAGAATTAATCAATGTTGTGAGTTATATGAAGATATTATAAATTATAAGATAAAACTTCAAGCCTTTCTTCATAAATTTATGAAGAAAGGCTTGAAGTTTTATTTTATAATTGACACAGAATTAGCCAGGATTGCCATAATTTTGGATCAAGAGGAAGTGCATCAGTCCAATTACCATTTTCTCCCATTTCTTTTCCCATCTTGTTTCAAATGTCTTGTTTGAAACTACTGTCCATATATTTTGGATGGGATAAATCATATATTACAGAGTATTGGCGAACCAATTCAATAAGATGATCGTCAGTCATTTTATTCACAAAAACGTGACAAGCAAGCTACACGACAGCGTACAATACGTCAGTGAAATAGTAAAAATATCGTTGGCAACTTTATATAATCTCACGGAGCGGATACTGCACTGATACTGAATGCAAAAATACGTCACTGTGTCTGGCTTGTGTGAACACGTTAATCTAAACTATATGCAACGATATTTTATTTTTCACTGACACTGACACTGAACTGACACGGCACTGATAAGTCACTGATATGTGCGAATAGACCTTTAGAGACATTCATATCTTAAGATATCACAAAAATGCTGCTTAATAAGAAATACTGCAGAAATGGCATAAGTCTTGTAATTAAAAGTTGCCTGTTAGGGTGTTCTAAACAATTGCTATAGTGACTTAAATCAAAATAAATGGCAGCTAATGTCCAGAGAAATTATTTTTCGGAGGCAGCAGTGTTGTTCACACTAGACTCGTCGGTGAACAACACTGCTGCCCATTCTTCATCTCCCCAGTTCAAATGATCATGAGCAAATGCTAAACGTAGCCTCCGGTGAAGGGGGGTCAAAATTGGGCCGGTTGCAGGACGTCTTGCCTTCATACCAGCATCCTGTAGTCTCCTCAATACGATATCGCAGCTAATGACTGTTCCGGTGGATAGTTGAAGATCATTCCTCAGCGATCGAGCAGTGATGAACCTTTCACGTCTCGCTGTTACGACCAAATACCGGTCTTCACGCCTGGTGGTTTTCTTTTTACGACCTTGGCCAGGTCTCCTGGTATAATTCCCTGTCATTCGAAACCGCCGAGACACTCTGCAAATCACTGACTGCGCAACTAAAAGCCTTGCAGCAACTTCTCTCTGAGTATAGCCTTCCTCGAGCAGTGTGACCACTTTAGATACATCTACCTTCGAAAAATAATTTCTCTGGACATTAGCTGCCATTTATTTTGATTTAAGTCACTGTATCAATTGTTTAGAACACCCTAACAGGCAACTTTTAATTACAAGACTTATGCGGTTTCTGCAGTATTTCTTATTAAGCAGCATTTTTGTGATATCCACACAGCGAATCACAGTCCGAGCTTCCGTTGTCAGATGTCGAAGTACTGCCGGACACACAGTCTTCTAGTGAAAGCGAATATGATAGGAGCTTATCAACACCACAACAGTTTTCTCAAGACGAGCTGAATGATTTGGTACGGAATCTAAATCTGTCAAAACAAGCGGCTGAACTTCTAGCATCCAGATTAAAAGAAAAAAACTGACTAAAGCCAGAAGTTACAATAACAACTTACAGAACAAGAGTGCAGGCAATTTTCCCGTACTTCAGCGAAAATGAAGAGCTTGTTTATTGCAATGACATTCCAGGACTTCTTTTAGAAATGGGTTTGCCTAAATATCAACCAAAAGAATGGCGGTTTTTTATTGACAGTTTCTAAAAGAAGCTTGAAATGTGTTCTACTGCACAACGGCAATCGCTATGCATCCATTCCAATTGGTCACTCAACGAAACTTAAAGAAGAATATGAAAACATAAAAATGGTTTTGCAGAAGATCCGCTATCAAGACCACCAGTGGTCTGTTTGCGTTGATTTAATGATGGTGAATTTCTTGCTTGGACAGTAAAGTGGATACACGAAGTACCCTTGCTTCATCTGTCTATGGGATAGTAGAGCAAAGCAGCTGATCATTGGACGAAGAAGACATGGCGACTAAGAGAAAATTTGACTATAGGTACAGCGAACATCGTGAACGAGCCATTGCTTGACAGAGATAATATCATTCTCCCACCACTCTATATAAAGCTAGGACTCATGAAACATTTTGTTAAAGCCTTAGATAAAAACGGGGAATGCTTTAAATACATTTGTACATCGTTCCCTAAACTAAGTATGGAAATTCGCAAACTCATTAACGATTCGCATTTCATGCAATTTATGACTGATGTTGAAGCTTCTGCCTGGTGCTGTATTGTCTCGGTTGTTAAGAACATCTTGGGTAACCATAAAGCAGAGACTTATGAAGAACTAGTGCAAAATATGCTGGTTAATTTTAAGAAATTAGGTGCTAATATGAGCATTAAAGTACACTTTCTCCATAGCCACTTAGACAGATTTCCGAAAAACCTGGGTGATTTTAGTGAGGAACAAGGGGAGCGGTTTCACCAGGACATAAAGACTATGGAGGAAAGGTATCAAGGCAGATGGGATAGACACATGATGGCAGACTATTGCTGGAGCCTCCTACGTGATTGTCCTGAAGACCAACACAAAAGAAAGTCATACAAACGGCGTTTTACCGAGCATTATGAGTGATTTATGATATCATTTTTAATTCTTAACATGTTCTTTGCAAACAACGTAATACTTTTTAATATACCGTTCATTTTATTTTGTATAATTTGAGATTTATTTAATACACTTTTAATTTTGGGTTTTCCTTGTTTTTTTCTTTCACACTTTCTAAAAGGGAGCATTATCTCAAAAACTAGAGCCAATCTAATAAAACTGATAGCAAATTCGGAATCAGCTGCACAAAGCAAACCTAAAATTGACCTAATACCAATCACAATAAAATCATTGTTGACCAGTGTAATAGAATGCTGTGAAATTCAATTTCTCTGCCTTTGCTCACTGACAGGTAACTAATTTTTCATAATTAACCACTGGTAAATAATGAACAATTTATATTTTTTGATAATCCTGTGACAGTTTTAAACAGGACGTTTTTATAGCACTATTTAATATAATGGAGAGATTCTATTTAATGGTATTTTATGCATAAAATAGTTGTTTAAATAAATTAATTTAATTTTAAAAACTTTGGTGTATTTGAATACACGTTTTTCGCGCCGTAATAAATGACAACTCTGTCAATATCAATTTCGCCTATAATACAACCACACAAAGTAAAAAAAGAGAAAATTGTTAATAATTTCAGTATTTTAGCAGAAACCAGTTCTTAAAAACAATGTTTTTGAATACCAATGATGATTTAACAATTTTCAAACAACTGTCATTTGTTTTATAATTTGAAATAAACAGGGATTTAAGTTAAAATAGTCATTTTTCGACAATTATAAGGGTTTATATCACTAGTAGTGAAAGAAAAGTATATACGCCTCGGTAGAAAAGTCTAAGAGCCGTTTCACACGAGCCACTTTTCGTGGTGCTACTGTATCGCTACTGTGGCGCAACTTTTGGAGAGTAATGCATTTAAATGATAGTTTCCACACTATAGACGCGCCACCAATATGCAGCGCGTTTGTGGCAATTGAGTAGCCGGTCTCCCTTAAAATCGCGCCACAAATTGCGTCGCCACAATCGGCAGTACCCGTAATCATGTTAACAGATTCACACAAGCTTCACACATGGGCTTCAGTCGCGATTGAGTTATCAAAGTTAACAGAGGTTTTGGTGCAACGACGTTGAAAACTTTGAAAATATTTCGCATTTTTATAGAATGTACTAAGTATGGAGGAGTTTGATACAGAACGTTAAAAAACTTGATTTCGTTTTGTTTTAAATATCGAAAGGGTATATAAAATTGTCCTTTCAATAATCTATCACCTACATATGGTTGCACCCAGTACTTTCTTTTTTCCGATGTTTCTTTCTACGGCGTAATAATAAAAGTGCTAAAAGCACTTCTTTCGCCACTCTAGACATCTTCCTTCTGTGACGCGCTCACGGCTACTAAATTCAAAATCGTTCACACGCGCAAACGCCACAGTAGCGCTACAGTAGCGCCACGAAAAGTGGCTCGTGTGAAACGGTTTTTAGAGCCCTTTCACACGAGCCACTTTTCGTGGCGCTTTCAGTTTTCAACGTCGTTGCACCAAAACGTCTGTTAATTTTGCTAACTCAAGCGCGACTGAAGGTGACGTGTGAAGCTCGTGTGAAGCTGTTAATATTATTACGGGTACTGCCGACTGTGGCGAAGCAATTTGTGGCGCGATTTTCAGGGAGACCGGCTACTCAGTTGCCACAAACGCGCTGCATATTGGTGGCGCGTCTATAGTGTGGAAACTATCATTTAAATGCATTACTCTCCAAAAGTAGCGCCACAGTAGCGCTACAGTAGCGCCACGAAAAGTGGCTCGTGTGAAAGGCCTCTTATAGCTCTAAGAGCCGTTTCACACGAGCCACTTTTCGTGGCGCTTTCAGTTTTCAACGTCGTTGCACCAAATCGTCTGTTAATTTTGCTAACTCAAGCGCGACTGAAGGTGACGTGTGAAGCTCGTGTGAAGCTGTTAATATTATTACGGGTACTGCCGACTGTGGCGAAGCAATTTGTGGCGCGATTTTCAGGGAGCCCGGCTACTCAGTTGCCACAAACGCGCTGCATATTGGTGGCGCGTCTATAGTGTGGAAACTATCATTTAAATGCATTACTCTCCAAAAGTAGCGCCACAGTAGCGCTACAGTAGCGCCACGAAAAGTGGCTCGTGTGAAAGGCCTCTTATAGCCCTCGGGCCTTACATCCCTCGGCGCTACGAGCCTCGGGATTAACATTAGCCCTCAGGCTATAATAGTTGACTTTTCTACCTTGGTGTATAATATACTATTTTGCCTCGTTTCATAACTGTAGACAAAACATGGATCCATCAGTATACACTGGAGACCAAGGAACAGTCTAAACAGTGGATTTCTACTGGCGAATATACGCCGCAGAAGGCTAAGGCGGTTTTATCGACCAACAAGGTCATAGCTACAGTTTGTTGGGATGCACGCGACATAGTCCACATTGATTACCTTAAAAAAAGGAAAAAACACACAACGGCGAATATTATTGCAACTTATTGGACCGTTTCAACGATGTTCTGAAGAAAGAAACAACCGCATTTGGCAAAAAAGAAGTTCTCTTCCATTAAAACAATGCACGGGTGCACACGTGTGTAGTTGCCATAGCCAAAATCCATGAGTTACGCTTCGAATTGCTTCCACATCCACCATATTCTCTAGACTTAGCCCCCTGCAGCTATTTCCTGTTTCCGAACTTGAAGAAATGGCTTGGCGAAAAGAGATTCGGCTCTAATGAAGAGATCATTGATGCAACAAGCGCCTATTTTGAAGGGCTTGAGAAACCGTATTACTCGGAAGTGATCTAGAAATCGGAAAAACGTTGGACTAAGTGTATCGACCTAAAAGGCGCCTACGTTAAAAAATAAATTTTTGTTGGGCAAAAAAATTATTTCTTGTTTCATTTTTATTAGACTTGTCACTCCGCTAGCTCACTTAGACACATATTATTCTTAATAGTTTTTGCCTTAAAAATTTAATAAAATTATTTAAAGAAGATGAATGCGTAAGTTTTAGTGCCAATTCCGGTTTTGGCTTATGAAGCTATGAGCTGTTCTATGTATTTGTTAACCACAGAGTATACACTGTATTATTTAAGGAAATTCAATAAAATTTGAATATGCACTTAATTGCTTTCTATCGTGCACTTTCTCTAAAAGAAGAATATGTCATTGAACACGTGTTGAGTTCTGAGTTTTTAATTTGTAATTTGAAATTTAAATATATTCTTCGTCTTAAACAAATGATTGTTGTTTTAGGTACTATGGGATTTGAAGGTCCCACTGGAGTTACCCCTGATGAAGGAGTATTATACCTAATCACTAAAGACAACTTAGACAACCCTTTGCCTGTACTGCAACCAGTAAATATAAGCAATGGATTGGCTTGGAATAGAGCCAATACTAAATTCTATTACATCGACACACTAACTTTCTCAGTTAAAGAATACGACTATGACAATGACAGTGGAAACATTTCAAATCCAAAAGTGGTTTTTGATGTAACCAGACATACCAACATAGGGGGTTTCCCAGATGGCATGACCATAGATAAAGATGATAACTTATGGATAGCCCTTAATTACGGTGGTTCAGTTATAAAGGTCGATCCCAAAACAGGCAACGTTTTACAGGTGGTAGCAATTCCTGCGCAGAGTGTTACGTCTCTCTGTTGGGGTGGACCTAGATTGGATATCTTATTCGTGACAACTTCTCGACATGGTTTAAGTGCCGAACAACAGATTATGCAGCCTGCAGCTGGAAGTGTTTTTGGTATAAAAAATCTTGGAACACACGGTTTGCCTGCATTTAAAGCTAATATTATTAACAGAATTGATACGTATTGATATTTTTCTAAATTTCTGTAACCAAGGGACGTAACTGTCGGCAGATTTAGGTTTTGCATTTGTGCATTGCTTGAAGGTTAGATTTAAGGTAATAAAACTTAAATAGTTGTATTTCAGTGTTATTCGCTTATAAATAACGTAGAAAAGGTTTTAAAAATAAAGTATTATGACAGATAGATATTTTGATTTGTGCTTTGATACTACAATATAAGTTAACATAAATTAAAATGATTAATTGTACATTTCTGAAAAAGAAATTCATATGTATACTGTGTCTATAAAGTAACCCCCCCCCCCCAACTAACTTTTGAACGAGTTGATATTTTACCACAACATTTGGTGTGCTTTAATGGGAAATGACTCAAGTACAAACTTCCTCGAGCACACATTTCGGAATACTTACAAGCAATCCTATTCTCATATCTTGAAAATCGATTTTTTGTAGTCAAAATACATGCAGTCATCTCCACAACCAGATTAATCAAAGCAGGCGTGCCGCAGGGAAGCATCCTAGGGCCTATCCTTTTTAACATATACCTTCATGACATTCCCAAAACTATTGCAAATCTAGCCTTATACGCAGATGACACAGCCCTATTGTCCAAAAATGAAAACCTGGCAGTGGCAATTGATCAACTACAATCCACAGTAAATAATTTGGTAAGATGGTTCAGATCCTGGAACCTGGCAATTAACCATTCCAAGTGTGTCGCAAAAATCTTTACCCTTAGACGAATTAATAATCCGCCGATGGTGCATATTAACAACCATATCATACCATGGAACAATACTACAGACACCGTGAAATACTTAGATATTTACCTTGATACTCGACTCACGTGGAAATATCACATAAAAAGGAAACTTAAAGAGGGTCACACTAGATTGGTGCAACTCTACCTACTGATTAACAAAAAATCGTCTCTACAAGCTAAATGTGTCACCCTATTATACAAATCATTAATTAGGCCACTGGTGTTATATGGATGCACCATTTGAGGAAATACCTCCAAATCAAATATAAATAGAATTCAAGTACTTCAAAACAAAGTACTCAGGACGGCAGTGAACGCACCTTGGTACATAACGAATAAACAACTACACCATGAACTTGGTATGGATACCATTCAAGAACACATCAAAAAGCTGACCAAAACGTTCCATCTAAATCTTAACACTTGTGCGGGCGCAACTTTTTATGAACTTAGACAAAAAGAAATTCATACGCGACTAAAACTTCCACAAGACATTTATATAAACAGTAGTGATGAGGACTGACCATCTTTAGTTAAACAGTGATGATACCAATGTAAACATTTAACAAAATAATTTAGGTGATATTTACCTATCTGTTACTCTGTGATGTTATTCTTACTCTGAGCTCTACCATATATAACAAAATATTTTGGTGAGATGGTACAACTTCTAATAAAAAAAAATCGGAAATGAAATTCTATTTTTTTGCCAAAAATTAAATTTTGTATCATTCAGAATGCGTTGCTCCAGTTCTTCAATTGTTTCTGGACGGGTTCTGTACACTTTCGATTTCAGATACGCTGTGGCTAGCGTCCCGACTCGGGATCCACGTTCAGTCCCGAATAACGTCATCGAATGACGTCGCAAATAGCCTGTCGGGACTTTTATTCAGTCCCGACTCGGAATCCACGTTCAGTTCCGAATTATAATCTGAAGTTTAGAGAACTATTATAAGGTGACGGACGTTTTTAGGTTATGTTAGTGCATTTGTTTTTCTGATAAATGTGTTATTTTTGAGCTGTAAGAAATGTAAGTTTGCGCTTAACTTATGCTTTTATTATGTTAATGAAATGTGTTAACGTATAGGTTGGAAGTTGGCAAGAAATTTAGCTCTTATAACGAAGTAAAGAGTTTCATCGAAGAATATGAAAACAAAACATACACTAAATTTTGGAAACGTGATTCTGAACTCATTACGTCCAACTGCAATAAACGACCAATCAAGAGCGAATTGACGTACTCATACCTCAAATATTTTTGCATTTACGGAGGACAACAATTCAGACCGAAAGGTAAGAAGATAAGAGACACAGCTAATAAAAAGCTAATACAGCGTAATTTAGAGCAGATAACAAGAAAAACTGTTACTCTAAAAGATCTTTAAAACTTACAACAAACTACTCTTAAAGGAGATAACTTGAAAAAATGTATGAAATTTATTAAAGAAAAGAATGCCGATGCAGCTATTTTCAAAGATGATAATGACAATTTTAAAGGTTTATTTGTGCAGACGACTGCGATGAAAAGTACGATGATTGCATTTCCGGAATTTTTAGCCGTTGATGCTACATACAAACGATTAAAAATTGGCATTCCACTTTTTTTGATTATTTTCGAAGACGGTAACTGTCAGAGTGAAATTGTCGCTGTCTGTTTGCTTGGAAGTGAGGACAGAGAAAGTTTCGAATGGTTTTTAAATACTTTTAAATCCAAAAATAGCAACTGGGTATATACAAAATGCATTATGACTGACAAAGACTTATTAGAACGGGATGTCATCAAAGACCTTTTTCCTAATGCTAACGTGATAATTTGCATTTTCCATGTAATGAAAATATTTTCTCGTCAAATAACATGTGAGAAGATGAATATTACCCAGGCTCAACGAAAGAAATGCCTAGAAATTTTACAACAGCTCGTTTATTCAAAAACTGATGAAGAATATAATGAGGTTTATGCTTATTTTGAAAAAAAAATTGGCTGAAGATTAAGAATGAGTGGTCTTTAGGTAAAGAATACTTTAAGGGATCGTTCCTTAATACTACGAATAATAGAGTAGAAAGTATTAACTCGAAGCTCAAGCAAGTTATACAGAAAAACAGTAGTCTGGAAAATTTTATCGAATCTTTATTTGTAATTATCCATTCTCTTGAAATTGAGAGAGATTATAAGGCAGTTTACCAATTTCAGAAAAGAGACGTGAGTATGTATGAACCTGCAAGTGACGAAAAGAAATTTATAGACATTTTAACAAATGAGTCAGCAAAGATGGTTATTAAACAACTAAAGTACAGTGAGAATATCAAAAATCTCAATGTAATAAATGATTCCGCGGAAAGAAGTACCAGTGAGGAACTAGTTAAGATAACAACGGAATCTTGCACATGTAATTTTTACCAAGGTATGTTACTACCGTGTAGGCACATATTTGTTCTTCGTAAAGAACTTAATTTGTCATTGTTCGATATAAATATCATACATACTCGTTGGACAAAAACCTATTACAAAGATAAACAAAGGTGCCTCGGAAACACTGCCAATCAACACTTGGATTCAAACAACGACGATATTTCCGTTCATGTTACAAATAAAAATGTGACTGTATTGTCATATGCAGAAAAAAGAAAAAAAGTCTTACAAGAAACAAATGTTTTGACCGACTTGGTGGCATTAGGTTGCAACGTCTTTCTGCAATAAAAGAGTTGCAATCGTATTGGAAAAATAATATTGCAGTTCCGATTGTCCCTATAAATGAAGCAGATACTGAAAACTGTGATACATTGGAAGGTGAAGATAATATTGATATGGAAATGGTTGCAAATTATGACGCAAATGATAACATCACTTATGACACTATTGATGTTCATCCAATTAGTTACCATAATTATGACAAACCACAGATTGTTCACGATCAGACTGACGGTATAGCTGAAATATCTGAAAAATTACTTCAAAAGCAAAGTACTTTTGTAATCATTACAGACTTCAGTACGACTGACGTATGTGGATCTATTGCTGAAAACTACACGGGCAACCTGATAGACTCAAATACTATTTCCTATGAAATTGCCGAGGATGAAATTGAAAAGACTCATAATTTGGATTTCAATAGTAATAGTAGTTCAAAAAAAAATATTATGAGCAACGAAATATTAAATAACGACTGCTACACTGAGGAAACCCAAAACATTTTAGACTCTGAAAATATCCAAAATGTTTAAAATGATGTCGATATAGACATTATCAAAATGCCCGAAATTGTAAAAAAAGGGCATACCACGCGGTTCAGATCTTACCGCAATCGGTTTGAAAAAAAGGAAGAAAAACGAAATTGTCGCTTTTTCGAACTTGGGGTTAAAAAAGAAACAAGAAAAAATATTATCGTGGATTTTAACAAGGGACCAAGATCATTTCGCTTTTGAAAGTGGCAAAAAAATCGAAGAGTGCCATGTAGAAAATGATCCAGAAAAAGTGCCAAACGCAGTATTGGATGCCGATGTTGATTTCTCCTTAGTTCGACCACTCTTCACTGAAAAAGCCTGGGATATTCTACAAAATGTGATATCCAAAAAAGACAATAATAAGTAGCTGTGCGACGTGTGTTGTGAAGTGTATGAAATAACTTCTGATTCCCGCACATCAATTAAATGTAAATCCTGTCTAGAATTTTGTCATATTGAATGCGTAAATCTTAAAAAGCTGCCTGGTATTGTTTAAAATGCTCGCGTTAGTTACAAGAATAATTAACGAGGTTGTCTCATCAGCGTGTGAATGTAGATTTATAACTAAATAAATACTTTTGTTGTCTGTTATTGCAAGGAGTTATTATAAAGAAACTATTTTTATGTATTAGTTTATTGTTTATGGAATTACGTTTACCAATGTATTTTTAAGTTGTTTATGTACCGATTTTTATTTGCTTTATTTATTTTAAAATAAATGCAACGAAAGCAATGTAAAAATGTTTGCGAACAATGTTCATAAGTCGGGACTGGAGTTGATTCCCGAGTCGGGACTGAATAAAAGTCCCGACAGGCTATTTGTGACGTCATTCGATGACGTTATTCGGGACTGAACGTGGATCCCGAGTCGGGACACTAGCCACAGCGATAATTTAATACAAAACGAAAACGGTTATAACGTGTTTTATTGGACTGTAGAAATTGCTATAATAACATGTCACCAGATGTACAGATGCATAGTCATTCAACGCAGTCTGCACGTAATAGCAGTGGGTGTGTTAGCGTCGCACCGTTTCGATTAATAATTAATACCATCAAAATCATGGCCATATGATACATATTGATTATAGGTATATAAAATACTTAATCACTTTAACAATATCTATTTATTTAAACCTTATACGTATATCGGCATGTTTACATGCCATTGTCAAAGGTTATAGAAAGTAAACAGTTAGTGTTGTTATAGCAATAGAACTTGGTGACTTGATCTCGGTAATCGTCTGCAGATGACTTGATTTCTTATTCCAAATCCAAAATGTCCAATAAAGGAGAATTTAAAAGATCGGTTTGTTCATTCATTAACGGTACAGTTACAATTTACGTTTATCATCACAAAAGTGTAAACATTTTATAGTGTTATTAGATGTCATTGAATGATTGTGTTCTAGTAAGTGTTTAGCGTAATTGGATTTATGTGGGTGTTCGTATTTGTAACAACGTACGTGTTCTTTATACCTAATATCAAAATTTCTTATTACTTTCTAATATAGCTTTTGACAATGGCATTGTCTTTTGTTGTTATACGAACATAAATTTTTAATAGCTTTATTGCCTGAAACATTCAGGTGTTTTTTCCATTTTTTTACAGTTTACCATGAGAAAGTAATTTCTCACTTATAACTTATAACTTTATTATTTGGGAAGATAAACTGATCAAACCTCAATGGAAACAAATGCAGCCTTTTGTTTTTTGTTTTCTTTATTTTAGTTAATTTTCAGCTACTACAAGAAAACAGTCTTCATAGACTACTATAAAAAACAGTTCTTTGCTTATAACTTTGTTATTTGTAAAAGTAAACCAACCAAACCCTATATCAAAGAAAAGAAAAAAAGAGCTCTATTCAATGATGACATTGCCGCCTTTGATGCATATTTAATAAAGCTAAAGTTAATGTCAATATCTTGAAAAGTGAACGACCTATAAAAATTTTAATTTGAGATTCGAAATCTGTGTAAAAAAGTGTCTTAATAATGTCAAAACCTCTTTGCGCTATCTTTGATAATAACCAAATTATACACAAAAAAGGAAAACTGAAAATTTTAGTTTTTTCAGTCTGTACTGAAAATGAAGTAAATATTGTGGGAATTGAATATGGATTTTAGTAGTACTTGAGATGCTGAATAATTCTTCTCATTTAACCTAGTCTCTATTTGTTACCGTTTACGAGATCCCTATGCATGCATTCCTTATCTTGTACACCCTGTATAGATTACGTATTGACAGTAAACCAACCGTTGTTTTAGCTGGTTATCATTATTTCATTAATCTTTAGTTGCCTGATGAAGGTTTTTTAGTTAATTTTTATTTTATTAGTGTGTGTTGTTTTGATTTCATTACGTCAATGTATAAATTATTTTTTCAGATTTAGTCTTTTGTTCTCCGAAAGTTTTGCTCATCATCATTTGACATCAATGTGCGTGTCATGCAAATATTTGTATCTCTGTTCATCAGGACCAAAGCACTATATAAAAATAAAGCAATTTATTATTCGCTGTAGTTCTAAAATGAAGCTTGTGCTATTTTTATGTGCTGTGACTGCTGTGGAAGTTTTTGGAGTAAGATACACTTTTTCTAGACACTTGCATTTTTTATAATTTTTAATATTTATTAAATCATTTTACCTCTTAGACACTTCTTGCTTTGCCTTGTACATAATTTAAATCCGTTAACTCTCCTAAAAAATATCTAAGTACACTGGATACAATACTACATTTCTGATTAAGCTAAGTTACTCATGAGTGATAGTAGAATAAGATTCACAACTTAATTTTTAAGTACAGTAATATTTGTGGGGATTAATTTCCCCTTACTACTCCAATTTTACCGGAGCAATTAGCTCATATCTAGGGATATATCGCAAACTCAATTACAAAATAAGTTTTTAATAAAAATCCAGAAGCGGAAGTTAGACATATTTTTTCAGTTTTCACAAAATCGGAACATACAGTGCGATTGTAATGTCTGGAACTAATTCGATAACATTGAAACTGGTGGTATATTTAACAAAATCCTTGTACAAGTCAACCTTATTTTTTAAAAGTGCATATTTTCTGATAATTGTCTTTTGTTTTCGAACTATGACGTCATCGACAATTTTTTTAAATGGTATTCTATATTTTTGCCGTCATATTTGGATAGAGGTTGAAATTCGGAATTTAGCCATATGTCAAAGTATGACATTGACATTGACAGTTTTCGAGATAATCAAGTTTAAACCAAAAAAAGCGCATCAAAAATTGAGTTAGCCATGGAATATTGACAATTAATCATTGTTTCAAAATGCAAACAAATGAAAAAATTCTGACAGTGCAACATTAGTTTGTGCTTTTCCGTTTGTTATTTCGATATTTAGTTGATTATTGATTATTTATTGCTGATGAAAATGGTGCGATATTTAAGCGAAAAACAAAGAATTGGAATTTTGATGATGGTTGGATGTAATTGTTATTTTTAGTTAATCAATGTTAGTTTCTAAAATTTAGATCGTTTCAAAACAATTAAACTATCGATATTCCCAGACTAATTTAGTTTGAATGTTTTTTTTCTTGATTTAAACTTGATTATCTAGAAAACTGCCGATGTCAATGTCATACTTTGACATACGGCCGAATTCAGAATTTCAAGCTCTATCCAAATATGTTCGCAAAAATATGGGCTGCCATTTAAAGAAATTATCGATGACGTCATAGTACGAAAACAAAAGAAGATCCAAAAATTGAAAATTATCAAAAGAAATGCACTTTTTAAAAATAAGGTTGACTTGTACAAGAATTTTTTGAAAAATTTCAATTTTATAGAATTAGTTCCAGACTTCACACTCGCACTGTGTAAATAAGAATACAGAATCTAGTAAAAGACCTTAAGGCAATTTGAAAATTGTTTTACAAAAAACGAATTTCGAGGCGAGCATAAAATTTAGGTAATGTAATAACTTTACAGGTACGCAATAGTACTATAGATAAGAAGTTTTGAATGCATGAAAACTGTGAAGCAAATCATTTTCAAAATTTTGGAAATTTTCAAAATAATTGTTCTCAAAAAACACGCCACAATATTTTTTTGAATTTTTGTAAAATCACAGAGCTTAGAAGGAGCTACAATTTGGTGCATGTTTCTCTGACGGTTTCTGTAATTTGTTTAAAATTTGAGTTTATCGCTCATTTACTCAAAAACGAGTTATTAGATCGGGATGAAATTTGATATTGGAAATGCCTT
Source organism: Ctenicera cuprea (assembly GCA_958336395.1). Lineage (NCBI taxonomy): Eukaryota > Metazoa > Arthropoda > Insecta > Coleoptera > Elateridae > Ctenicera > Ctenicera cuprea. Next base: position 20,805,312 of record OY284493.1, read on the forward strand.
AAGCGTGCACAATGTTACAAGCTACTAGAACTTTTAGAATCATTATCACTGTTTAATAAAGGAAATATCATTGTTTTAACTTTTTCAAAAATATACTGTTCAAAAACTGGCTACTGGAAATTTTATAGGCTAATACAGCTAGAAATGAGCTACAATTTGGTTCATGTGTTTCATTAATTTCCCTGTGACGCCTTCTATGAATTTTTGAAAACTGAAAATTTATGCCTCGCTCATTAACAAACGGCGGACAATACAAAGTTTCTGTTTAAGTTAAGTTGCTTATGAATAATAGTAGAATCACATGCAGAACTTAATTTTTAGTTGCAGTAATATTTAGGGGAGTTAATATTACCCCTCTTCTTATAATTTTGAAAAACGAACTTTGTCTTTTGTTTTCCGTGGCATTTTAATACTGAGGAATCTTTTCCCAAAACATCCAAAAATTGTTTTATTTTTTCTTAAAAATATTTCCGTCGTAACATATCAATATTACAATTTACTTTCGGCTTAGACCGCGTCGTCATTTGGGAACTACACCCAGCATTTGCTCTAGTAGTTTAAGCAATATTTGTTCGTAGGCCCTGCCTGCCTAAACAGGGCCGTGTGCTCAGATTATTCTAACCTTGGGGAGACCAGGATTTGATCTTAATGTATTTTGTTTTTGCCAGGACAATTATACTTAATCGGCTTATGTCTGTTAGCTGTTTGTGAACCCATACAAACTAACGTTTCGCAAAACATTGCAGCTTGCATCTTCAGAGTAAATAGAACGGAAGTATTTAAACCTATTTGAGCCAGTCGGGCAGGACGGCGGAGTTTTGGTTGGCTGTCACCGTTGAGCAAAGACGAATTCGCTGGAGCATTGTCAAAGTCCATCTTATGCCCAGTTAAACCTGCATGTTCAGCCACCTCAGATTTTGTGATGCATCTGTGCGTCTTTGCAATCACTTTTGTGCTCTCGTAATCTTAACTCAATGGAACGACCAGTTTGTCCGATGTAGTTTGAGCCAGAGCAAGGGATGCTGTAGATCCCGGCTGATTTATAATTTGATATTTGATCCTTTGCGGATCTGAAACCGTTTCCCAAAGTTTCAATAGTTCTAAAGACTGTCTTCATGCTCTACCTTTTAAGAGCATGCCCAATCTTATCAGTAATGTCTTAACTGTAAGGTAGAAAAGCTAAACCTTCCCAAATGACGACGCGGTCTAAGCCGAAAGTAAATTGTAATATTGACAGTTCGAGAAACCGCGAAAGACTCAAAGAATATACGTCGTAACATAATCAGCATAGAAGAGCACCAATGATAACTTAAAATAGCCAAGGTAAAACATGCTTTCGAAATATTAAAAAATTAATAAATTTCTAAAGTATATGAAAGCCTAGGCAAAGTGTTTCGCTCCTTTTCATCAACATAACTTCTATGGTTTTCTTCTTCATGTTGGACTATTATAGCTTGCCTACTTTAGCAGTGTTACTACATTTTTGTGAAGATCGGTTATGGCTTCTCATATATATCGATGTTAATATCGTTTGTAATTAGTTTCAGCAAACTGATTACAAAGTTGTACATGAGAGGATGTCGGTGGATTGGTTTAACACCAGTTATTTTAAAAATCTAACCGTGACTTTGTTCTATTACACACGATATCAAAAACGATTCAACGGAAGCGTATATGTACTACAGGATTTGGGTTATGACCTTACGGTAATTATAATAAATGCGTAGATAGTTATAGTAGATAGATTATATACAGAGTGGCAAGGAAACCCCCGGCTACTTTTCTTGCGGCGGTCAAGAGATGGCGCTTTAGTAAGGAAAAATTAAATTAAAATACTGGCAGCAACGCAGAATCCAAGACGTTTTGGTTGTTTTGATTTAATATGGGGCGTATTTAATAACTAAAATGTCTTGGATTCTGCGTTGTTGCCAGTATTTTAATTTAATTTTTCTTTACTAAAGCGCTATCTCTTGACCGCCGCAAGAGAAGTGGCCGGGGTTTTTCTAGTATTGTGATTCTAAAAGATCTATCGTAAATTTTTGGACTAGTTTCTTGGTTAAAAATAAAACGAAATGTTCAGATAAATTAAATATTAATCCAAAACGCATCATTTTTGTGTAACAGTCAACTAAATATAGTAGCGTGAAGCCAAATCACGTTTTAATTAATCTCTCCGCCGAAAATTGAGATGTGAGTTTCTTTCATTAGTTAATGAGGGAATGTGCTGCACGTATTTCTGGCGTTTTTTTTAAACTTTAGGGAAACCAAACTACTTATTGAAGTATAATACCACCGACTTGAGAAATTTTCTAACTATTAAGTTAGAAACTTTATTTTCCATACAAATAAAATACACCCAATAGATGTCAACGGTTTTTGAAACAATTTAATCTTTTTTTGATTTTTTTTCTATTACTTTAATTTAATCTTTGTAAAAAATTAAGTTGTCTGGAGGTCAGGGTACTTTCAAAATCTAAGTTAAATAAATTATAAAGCAATTTCACTTTACAAGGTATTCCCCCATTTTGAAAAAACCCTTTAGACTATGATGGCGGCTTGATTTTCACAAGTAATGATTCATATGTTCAGCGGCTGGTAAAGCTTCGTTTACATTATAGCGAACATAAGCGAACGAACGAACGAACGAATGGATTCGTTCGTTTGGTAGGGTTCGCCTTTTCTTGTTTACACTTAGCAGAGCATTCGCATTCGTTGATGATCCATACATTCGTAAGCATCATGTGGGATTCGTGTTGCACTTCTGCAAGGAACTGCCGAATGCTCGTCTACGTATTTAAACTGTTTACACAGAGCACGAATTTTCTTTGATGATTCGTTCATTTACCGACACCGGCCGGAACATGACCCATTGCGAACAAACTCGTTCGTTTGTGTACTATTCACCGTTTACATCTAGCGAATTGCTACGAACGAGTTCGTTCGTTCGCTTATGTTCGCCATAATGTAAACGAGGCTTAACAAGAGTACGTTAGCAGAATGGGTAGGAATGTGACGTCACAAGGTTAACTTTTAATTACCCAATTAACTTTTACTTTTACCTAATAAGGCCAGTAGTATTTCTAATGACATTGTTTTTTTCGCGAAAATACCCGAAAGCTATCTAATAAGGATAAGTGTGGCGTATTTTGGCGTGTTCTAACAGCTTTAAGTCATTACGTAGCGATTTGGTAAAATAAAAATTGATTAATACCAAATGTCGAATTCTCTAGCGACAATGTTATTTTCGCGTAAAGCACTCAAGTATTTAATGAGAGATTAGATGAAAATAATACATTGTTTGTCAAAATTGGTATGATATCCGTGGTTTTCAAAACAGTAGGATCGGTTTGGAAACTTATTTCGCTTCACTTAATTTCGCGAAAAAAACAGCGTCATTAGAGTTTCCTGGATGTAATTAATGAGATCCCGCGGCCTAATTAAGTGAAAGTGAAGGATAATTAGGGTAATTAAAAGTTAACCTTGTGACGTCACATTCCTACCCATTCTACTTACCTTTTTACTTTCCTATACTTTCAGTATAGGGAAGTATTGAGTCTGTGGGTGGGTGGGTGGGTTACGCTCCATATCTCCGGAACAGCTGGACCGATTTTGATGTGCTTTGGAATGAGGGGGTATATCAAAAATTCACCGCCAAAATAAGCTTTAAAAAAAACCGAAACCGGAAGCGGAAGTTAGACATGTTTTTTTAGTAGCATTTTTTTCAGAAACTGAATTTTGGAAATTTTAATAGTGGAGATTAAAGAAGGCCTTAGGAAAAATCAAACATTCTTTTACCGAACTCTCTAGCTTTAAAATGACGGCCGCTACGAATTTTTGAACATTTCGACTTTAACGCAAATTTACTCAAAAACCAGTTATCTGATTGGAATCAACATCTTGTTTGGTAGCCCTTCAAGGGTACTATACCATGAAATATAATTAATTTTGAAAATATAAAAACGATCGCAATAACATCACTCCAAAGTTTTGGAATTTTTCAAAAACATATTTCTCAAAAACTGCCAACACGTTTTTGTTTAAACTTTTTAAGCTGATAGAGCTTAAAATCTTCTACAATTTGTTTTTTGCGCATTGCTATAATTTCACTGTGACGCCCTCTATGAATTTTTGAAAATTGAAAATTGGTACCCTTTTATTTATTTAACGGGGGGCAATAAAATATTTCTGTTATAGTGAAATAGCTCACCATTGATAGCAAAATCCGAATATAATAATATTTTTTCGATAATTTCATAGTTAGGGGGCTACTGTTCCCCCTTCCCCCAAATTTTTTCGATAAAAAATTAAAAATTTGGTTTTTTGTTTGGTTTGCTCTAGAAGAATCGTTTTACAAAAAAATCAAAAAATCGAATTTTTTGCCCCTTAATAAATTTTTGTCCAGGCGAAGTGTTTCGCTCATTTTTTACTTTCCCATACTTCTACTGAAGTAGGTAAGGAACGTTATGATTTCATGCAAATTTTCGAATTTCAGATTTTAATGGAAATACTTATTTTGGAGTTCAAGGACCCAAAAAAGTGGTTTTTAAAAAATGTATGTCTGTGGGTGTGTGCGTTTATTTTCCTATATATCAGGAACCCCTTGGCCGATTCTTTTAAGATTTTGTGTTAAAGTTTTTTAGTTGCAGGTAGCGTCTTTGTAAGGTTGTTAATCGGAACCGGAAACAGAAATTAGACCAGTTTTTTTGGTATAGATTCTTTTCTAAACAATTTTCTAAAATTTTGAATACTTAAAGTTGCAGTGAATCTAAACACAAATCAAAACCCCTTTTTTCCAAATTCTTCAAAATGAAGGCCGCTACGATTTTTTTTAAATTTTAACTTTAATGCCCGATTATTCAAAAACAAAATGTCTAATCGGTACAAATTATAATATTATTTGATAGCCCTTAATAAGCATAATCAAGTAATGTAAAAATATTTTTGGAAAAATAAAAATTGTAAATATACTAGCGGTTCAAAATTTAGGACATTTCCAAAAAACAATTCCTTAAAAACTGCGTACAGCATTTTTTTAAACTTTCTGGGCTCATAGAGCTTACAATGAACTACAAAATGTGTTATTTACTAATTTCCCAAATTTCACTCTGACGCCCGCTAGAAATTTTTGAAAATATTTGAAATTGATTAATTTTTTATTCCTAAACGCAAGCGCCGATCTTTATAAATTTATATCAGTTCGATAGACCATTTAAAGTGCTTCATTAGGATCAGCAAGAATTTTCAACTATTTTAAAAATTAAGAAAAAAACGGTTTTTTTATTATCAACAACGAGTTTTCCGGCAGTTACGTGATTTTAACTACGCCTATCAATTAGCTCTTTGTCTTCTTTTTCTTCTTCTTTCATGTATGGTTGCCCATATAGGTAGGCTATTGCCTGTATTTTTCCTATTAAGCCTCTTCGGATGTTGAGGTCCAGCACTCTCGCCACCTTTTTGCTGGTCTACCTTGTGTTCTCTTCCCCATGGGTTTGTTGAGTTTTACGATTTTCACTAGTCTGTCGTTTCCCATCCTTTCTACATGCTTATTCCAGTACTTGCTTCTTTCTCGTACCAATATGGCTATGTCCTGTATGTTGCTCATTTCCCTTAGGTCTTTGTTTCTGATTCTGTCTCGGAGTGTCTTGTTGTGTATTGTTCTTATTACTTTCATTTCTGCTGTGTTCACCATTTGTATTGTCTTCGATGTGTCAGCTCTTGTTTCCGCGGCGTATGTCAGAATTGGCCCAATAGTTGTCTTGTATATTCTCAGTTTACTATCAATATTGAGATGTTAATTTTTCCAGATTGTATCTTTCATACATCCTGCAATACGTGATGCTTTCATTGTTATCATCTTTACTTTTCGCTGTAGGTTACCATTGCTTGCTATTTGAACTCCTAAGTAATTAAATGTCATAACCTACTCTATAACTTTGCCGTCAATTTCGAGTTTGCACCTCGTTGGTTCTTTAGCCATTACCATACATTGTGTTTTCTCTTTATTGATTGCCATATTGAGTTGTTTGCCTTCCTCAGCGATGAGTACGGCGTCATCCGCGTAACATATAATGTGAAAGTAAGTGTTTCCTATTTTATATCCTGCTCCTCTAGGTAGGCGGCATATTATTTTATCCATAATCATATTGAAAAGGAAAAGACTGAGTGAATCTCCTTGTCTTATTCCGTCATTAATTTTTATTTCTTCGCTTGTAGTGTGTCCTTCTTTAATTGAGGTCTTACAATTTTTATTGATTTCATACACTACTTGGGTAATCCTTTGGTTTATTTCATTTTCTTTCATTATTTTATAATGTCCGTGATGCGTACTCTATCGAATGCTTTAGTCATGTCCACGAAGCACATATATGCTGGCTTGTTGAACTCCAGCGATTTTTCAGTTATTTGTTTTAAAATGAAAATAGTAGATCTATTTTTCCTAAATGCTTGTTGTTCTTCTCTTATTTTGATATCCTTTGCCAACATTTCCAGAATAAGTTTCGTAAATGCTTTTAGGGAGCTATTTAACAGAGTTATTCCGCGATAGTTTTCTGGTACCGTTTTCTGTCCTTTCTTGAATATGGGTATCGTGATGCTTGTTTTCCATTCTTTTGGTATTCTTTTTTGTTCCAATATGTTATTGAATAATATCCTTATTTCTCTATGTAATTGTTGTCCTCCATATTTCAGCATTTTGTTAGTTATATTGTCCGGTCCAGAGCTTTTTCGGTTTTTAAGTTGTTTCAAAATTTCTATAATTTTATCTTTTGTTATTTCTATCGTCGCTTCTTCTTGTCCTACTTCTTCTTCGGGTACTTGTGCTTCTCTACCTTCTTCTCCTTTATAAAGGCCTTCGAAGTACGATTTCCATTCCATTTCTGCTGTAATTTTATTTATTTGTACCGTGTCTTTTACTTCCTGTTTGTTTCTTCGTAGCATTCTCCAAATTTTCTTCTGGCTCCCATACATATCTCTCTCCAATTCTTTTGTAAATCTTTCCCAGTATCCTTCTTTTATTCTTCTTACTTCTGTATTCACTATATTACGTTCTTTTGTGTATATATATTCCAGTTTTCTTGTGTCTTATTGCGTAAATACTGTATATATGCTTTTTTTTTTCACATATTTGTTTTATTTCTGGGGAGAACCATGGTGTTTTGTTGGTTTTATTGATATTTACTCGTCTTTTCCCTATAGCTTCGTCGGCTGCCCTTAGGATATTATTCTTTAGAGTTGTTGTTGGTCTATATGTTGTTCGCCGATAATTGAGTGTTGATTTATTTTCTCTTTTAGGCGGTTCTCGAATAGTTGTTTTGTGCTTTCTGTTTCTAATGATTCGATGTTGTATTTGCCAATGTAATGTGCTTTTGCTTTTGTATAACTGGAAACATTTGATCGGATTTTACATAATACCATCTTATGATCGCTACCCACATTGGCTCCATTAAGAGTTCTCACGTCCAGTATTGTCTTAGGGTGAGTTGCCCTGTTTGTTATTATGTAATCTATGACTGATTGTTGGCCTCTCGTGTTTTGCCATGTGTATTTGTATTTCATGTCGTGGTTAACGAATGTATTATTAATTCTCATTTCGTTGACTGCACAGAAATATTTTAGTAGGTCTCCATTATCATTTATCTCGTCCTCGTTGAATCTCTGTGTTATACCGGGGAGTATTTCTCTGCCTATTCTGGCATTTAAATCTCCCATAATTACGATTTTATCTTGTGGTCTTATTGTATTAACCAGTGATTGTAGTTCTTCATAGAACTGTTCTCTCTCCTCTCTATTTTTACTGATATCGGGCGCATATACGCTTACCAAGTGCATTTTCTCTCCATTTACTTGGATTGTGGCTTGCAGTATTCAGTCGCCGATATATTTCTCTTCTTCGATGTATTGTTTAAATTTTTTATGTATTAGCATGCCCACTCCAGAATGTCAATTAGCTCTAATGAAAATAAATATTTTACATTTCTTGCAAACTTTTAATAACTATAAATAAAATAAATAAAATATTGGTTTTAATACCTATTGAGCGTTGCATTTTTTTGATCTCGTAACAGCAATATTTTTGCTATACTTGTAGAAGCCAGATGTCAACGTTGAATTTTTAGTACACTTTTGAAATTACAGCAAACGAATTCTAGTTTAATTTGAAAATTGCAAATTTACATTTAACTACGATTCAAATACAAATCCTTAAAATTTGTATGCATTTTTTTTATACAGGACACAGTTCAAGCCTACAAATACCAAAGCAATGAATATCGTCAATTTCCAGTTTTTTACGAAGGCAGTACTTGTGATACTTGGAAAAATGATGTATTCGGAAGCAGTCCTGTTCACTTTAATTCCAATTTAACCAAATGCCCTTTAAAAAAGGTAAGAAAGCGTATACAGGGTTGGGCAAAAGTACGGAACAATGCAAATATCTTTAATACGGCAACCGCGATTTTGACACAATTTTCTACATAAAGGTTCCGATATACGGCAGATACAATGAAAGTATTGGAGGTTGAAAAGGACTTTCAGTTTAGACGAAAATGATATTAATGTTTTATTTTAAATGAAACACCTTGTTTATATATATATATATATATATATCGATAGAACTCTTTTTTGCTAGCTCAGTGATATAAAATTTTATGCCTTTATTTTTAATAATTCTAGAGATGTTGAACAATCATGTTTCGCAATTGTTATCTAGCAGCTTATGAAAACAAACGAATGTGAGAAACCTAAACAGTTATGTAATATTTTCAAATACGCTTGGTTCGTGTTGTTTTGATGCTCGATAGATTGAGCAGTGTGGTTGCAGTAATCAATTAATTAACCAAATTAATTAAAACTGCCGAATTTAACATCAGAAATGGTCAAATTAACAGAAAAAGAACGATTTCAAATTTTGATTATGATTGGTTTTGCTGAGCGTCATAGAAGCAAGAAGTTTGTACTTTATTTAACAATCTGCAATCTTTCTGTTAATTGAACCGTTTCTTGTTAAATTTGGCAGTTTTAATTAAATTGGTTAATTAATTGATTACTGCAACCACACTGCTCAATCTGTCGAACATCAACACAACACGAACCAAGCATATTTGACAACATTACATAACTGTTTAAGCTTCTCACATTCTTTTGTTTTCATAAGCTGCTAGATAACAATTACGAAACATTATTGTTCAATATCTCTAGAATTATTAAAAACAAAGGCATAAAACCTTATATCACTGAACTTGCAAAAAAGAGTTCTATCGATATATTAAAAAAATATACAGGGTGTTCTATTTAACATAAATCATGTAGAAAATTGTGTCGACATCGCGGTTGCCGTATTAGAGATATTTTCATTGTTCCGTACTTTTGCCCAACCCTGTATTTCATTTGTCTTTGTTATATTAATTTAGAAGTGTCATTTCTTCAAAACTTAATAATTATGTGTATTTGTTTAAGGGTTTCTACTACACTAGCAATCTGTATGTTGACGATACAAAATTACCACCTTTTGCTCCAAGAGGTAGATACATGCTGGAATTTGTTACTTACAAAAGTAAAACAATCGTTCTTATTCGTGGGAAATGGTATGGTGAAATTAAACCAACTGATCCACTAGAAAAAGTAATAGCTGGATAATTGATCGTAAATGTTATTAATTTTCTATAAACAGTAATATTCTTGTAAACCACTATAAATAATATTTTTAATTTGTCTAGTTATACATATTAATTGAGCATATTTATCCAGTATAATCCAGTAATTTAAATAAAATATATAAGCTGTGTACTGTTTGCGGCATTAAAGTAGAGGAAATATAAACTTGCAGCTATGTTGTTTCATTTTAGTCACGTTTATTGTTTTAATTACATTAAACGTTAATGCGGGTACCTACAATTACGTAACAAACAACTTACTGTTTTCCTATTAACTAGAATTTTCATTTTTTGATTAATTCAATTTTTATTTCCGCCCCATTTACAAATACGGAACGCTTTGAAATCAAATATCTATGTAAAAGTTAATCTGAGAAAAAATACAACATACGTTTTTGGGTATACTTGTTCGAGCTAGTTAAATCTGTAAACAGTTAAAAGAATTTAATATTAAAGAAGAATGAATTAAACATGGTGTCTCTTCATGTATCTACGTCACCGATTTGTGGTTTTTTAAATTGCTTGTGTTAAATCATTTTTTGATGATAAATGATTTTTTTGTGAAAAACCTATATAATTATTTGTAAAAAATTAAGTTTTCAAGCTATTACTAAAGTAGGTATATGAGACAGTTTTTAATTCTGGATAATTTTTTCTTATACCATTTCTCCATATCTTTACGGAAATAATTATTCGCTTTTGATAAAGCAATATGTTAAAAATTAAAATAGAATTTAAATAGTTGATGGTTGTGGCCGACACTTTACAACAAAATTAAAAAATGTAAATAAAGAACAATTCACTACATTGTTTTCCTTTATCTAATTAAAAAGATTTAACAAGTTGTGTGGAAACAATTTTACAAAATACTTAATGTCATATTCTCGTAATACTTCCTATACAAAGTTGAATATGACGTTCATTCATGAACTTTACTGCAAATAATTTAAGACCATGTAAGATCAAAACGGATACGCCAAAACAAGCTATATTGGAATCTAGAATGTAAAATTAAAATAAACCCAAAGACAAGTACGTGAGCGTCTTTATACACTCCAAACTGAAAAGCTATTTAGAAAAGTATTTGCAAAAGAGTGATGTAAGGAAGAGTATGGTGTTGCAACTCCTACCATTTGTCTATATAAAAAATTCATCCTAAAAGTTTGACAATCTTGGGACACTTTATAAGATTTGCGCATAGATGGCTCTCTTAAAACTTCAAATTTAAGGTATATTCACAGTATACTTATATATACAGTAGCGAAAGTAAAGGTCATTTATGGTAATTACAGCACCAAGCGGCGAACAAGTTACACTAAAATCTGACAGCTGACGGTAGTAGTGTTTCTCTGCTTTTTGAACGTTATAAGAACAATTTTCAAGTTGTTTGCCAGTGTTTTTATAAAAATGTGATTAGTGATATACCAATCTATTATGAGAGTCTCGAAAGGGAGCGCATGTTCCGCCGTAAACTGCGAAAACAACAAAGGAAAGAATCCTAACCTTAGTTTTTTTACATTTCCCAAAGATCCAAAAAGGTAATAAATTCTAATAAATATTAATACATTAAAGTTTGACTTTCTCGTCGTTCTAGATCAAAACAGTGGGTTGTAAACTGTAGACGTGAAGATTTACGTGAAAAGGAGGTGGGATATTTGCGCATGAATAAAAACTGCACTTTGTGTACGCTGCATTTTGAAGATTCGCAGTTTATAAATGTTAATAAATCATACTATGTACTGGCATTATCTTTGTATTATTTAAAAACCATTATATAATGTAGCCCGTAATTTTTCTGTTTTGCTCATTAAAAATATGGTAACAACAACGAACTGGATTAGAATCTAAAACCCGCCATAATTTAAACGATAGTTTAACTTGTCGACCGCTTGGAGCGCCACTAGTTATAGCTTACCAGGCGTTATATGGGCGCTTTCGCTACTGTATATATAAGTATACTGTGGTATATTTCAAATTTGGAGCGGCTTGATAATTATTACTATCTTTATTTGACCATTTTTGACACCTATCCTGTATACAACACTTATTTGCTAAGGTTAGGTTAATAAGTTACTTCTGTTTTTACGTTATTAATGAAATGTCCAAGAAAGTGAAACATTTATGCTGCATTTTTACGTAATGTTTATAGTTCATTGTAATTATTTCTGTGGTGGTTTTTAGTTGGAAAAAAGGTATAATGATACTAAAATCCAAATAATACCAACAAACAAAAACATTGGACAAACAAGTCGCCACAATAAGCTATATATAGGCAATCTTTCATTCCAATCCATACTTCAACCTTTATTACACCTCAGTCAGTCGTTTACCGTGACGTAAGCAAAGATGATACAGTTTTTAGTACTTTTACCTGCTCGGATCCTAACTTGTCTAACGAACCGAAGTTTTTTCTTGCTTTTTTGGCACTATCTATGAAAAAAGATTGTTTGGCACAACAAAATCTAGTCAAGATAAGTAATTTTTCTTAAGCAGAAGTTATTTACATTCGAGTGTTATACAGTTCTTGTGTTAAAGATAGACGTAATTTTTAAACAGACGTGTTCTAGTAAAGTTGTTGGTCGTAATACAGTCCGATCGAAAATGATTGAACGTGCCGCTTCATACTGATTTGATCTTGTCCGCTTACTACTTAATGTGATCTTGACTAATTCCACTGGCGTGCAATGGTAATTTAAATAGCGCGGGAAATTTAAAAATGGGTGGCGTGTTCTTTATATGAATGTTGGTGCACCATTTTTTATTACAATTTATTATTACCACATTTGACAGGTAGAATGCGCGTACGCTAATGGATTCCAGGGATGCAAGTATTGATACACAACAGGTTCGCGGACACATCGAAACGCATTTTTGATAATAATGGGACCAGATCGTGATCACGTGACCTTTAATCATTTTCGATCACATTGTATTAAAGTGATAAGTGTTTTGCTAAGATGAGTCAAGAAAAAGGGATTTCCTCGGGAATCCATTATGATCCAGATCCAGGAGGAACGACCCCGCTTTTACAAAACTCAGGATTGAATACAGATAACAATTTAGATAGTTCTCAGGTTATTACATTAAATAATTTACCAGTTCAAAACGTTAACAGTAATATGCCAGCCAATGGCATTAACCTTCACATTAGGCCTGTTTCACACGAGACAACAGCGATACGATATGTCGCGCGCGGTATATCGTTACGATATCGGATGCAGCAAAAGTCTATGTAATATGCGGGAGTCTTTGGTTGGTTTCACACGAGACGACAGCGATACGGTATGTCGCGCGCGATATATCGTATCGCACCAGCCCTGGTGTTTCACATGTATACGATAATGTCGCGATAACGGTAATTTAGATTCTTTAAAAGTTGAAAAGTTTGCTCAGCGTTGCCAGCGTAAAACAATCGATGATGGAAAGAAGACGTGTTGTGTTATTACTCTTGATACAACGCAGGCGCCAGAGAAAGGCAGCAGTTCTTAGACGTTTCGTCCCAAAGACATGGTCTTTGTTCGACTATTTCTATTAAATCTAGCGGCTCACAATTCACTTTTCTTCTTGTCGTCATATTTTTTTAGCAGTCAACCTTCATTCATGCAACGCTGCGAAAGATTAAACTTCCGCAGTTCATTGTTAATCCAGACGATACTGTACTGTTTATCGCTTTCGTGTGAAAACACGCGTATAATATGCATTGTCAACAAGAGTCGTCGCGATAACAATCCGAGGCGGTTCTAGAGAACAAATCGCGTGTAATTGCGATATCGCCTTGTCGGCGCGATACTATTTATCGTACCGCTCTCGTGTGAAAGACTCCCGCATATTACATAGACTTTTGCTGCATCCGATATCGTAACGATATATCGCGCGCGACATATCGTATCGCTGTCGTCTCGTGTGAAACCAGCCTTTCACACTAGAGCGATACGATAAATAGTATCGCGCCGACAAGGCGATATCGCAATTACACGCGATTTGTTCTCTAGAACCGCCTCGGATTGTTATCGCGACGACTCTTGCTGTCAATGCATATTATATGTGTGGTTGCACACGGAAGCGATAAACAGTACAGTATCGTCTGGATTACTAATGAACTACGGAAATTTAGTCTTTCGCAGCGTTGCATGGATGAAGGTTGACTGCTAAAAAATATGACGACAAGAAGAAAAGTGAATTGTGAGCCGCTAGATTTAATAGAAATGGTCGAACAAAGACCATGTCTTTGGGACAAAACCGATGAAGACTACAAAAGCAAAATCATACGTGATAGGGCTTGGAATGAAATTTGTAATTTCTTTGTCAAAGACTTCGCCGATCTAAAGGAGAACGAAAGACAGAAGACCGGTAACGTATCGATGTTCATTCTAAAGTAATTGAAAAATTTATCTTCATGTTCCAATAACTTTTCAAAAACTGTGTAAAAAGCACTTTCTACATAACGAACTTTTAGTAAAGGATGAACCCAATAACGTCTAAGAACTGCTGCCTTTCTCTGGAGCCTGCGGTGTATCAAGAGTAATAACACAACACGTCTTCTTTCCATCTTCGATTATTTTACACTGGCAACACTGGGCAAACTCTTCAACTTTTAAAGAATCTAAATTACCGTTATCGCGACATTATCGTATACATGTGAAACACCAGGGCTGATGCGATACGATATATCGCGCGCGACATATCGTATCGCTGTCGTCTCGTGTGAAACCAGCCTTACTCGAGTCAATCGGACGGTAGACAAAAACGCAACTTTGCATACGTACAAATACGATCCAAATGATTATGGTCCTTTTAAATTATTTATTGAATATGAGAAAAACAATTTAGGCAAATTGCATCCATTGTCAATAGGTAAAATGCTATATTCAGCAGAAAATATAATTAGTTAAAACATAAGAGAAATAAATAATCAAGGGCGTAATAAGGTGTGCGTTGTAATGCGTATACAGGAAATAGTGCAAATCTAACAATGCATTTTGTCGATAAATCTCTTCTAGTTTGTAGATTAAGAGTCATTAAGGATGTGCACACATCTCTTTCAAAGAAGGACCTATTGGGACTGATAAAAACCTTTATCTTATGAAGTTTTCAAAGTTCTAGCGGTAAAACGAATTAAGAAAAAAATTGTAAAAGCAAATAAAAACTAATATTAAATTTATCAATACCCCGAAGTCCGTGAAGTTGGCAGGTCAATGAAAACACTAACGACAGCAATTGCGCCAATCGTTAGTGCTTCGTTAGTGTTCTTTAGTACCCTACTAAGAACACCAGCAAACCATCACATTTCCGAGTAATTAAAATAAACAAAATCACCTGCCAGCTTCACGCTTAGCAGGCACACTTTAAGCACTAACAAAATAATTATTGCCAATCGTTAGTGCTTTTGTGGTGCTCTAGTTAAAATATCAGCAAACAAACATATGTATGTGTGAGTAATTAAAAAAATATATTTGCCTGCCAACTTCACGCTCAGCAAGCACACTTTAAGCAATAACAAAAAGCATGATGCCAATTGTTAGTGCTTCGTTAGTGCGCTTTAGTGCTCTAATTAAAATATAAGCAAACAAACGCATACGTGAGTAATTAAAAAGAATTTGTTGCCTGCCAACTTCACGCTCAGCAGGCACACATTAAGCACTAAGAAAAAGCGATTGCCAATCGTTAGTGCTTTGTTAGTGCTTCTTAGTGCTCTAATTAAAATATCAGCAAACAAACACATGACTGACCGAGTAATTAAAAAATAATGGTTGCCTGCCAACTTCACGCTCATCAGGCACTCTTAAGGCACTAACGACAAAATTATTGCCAATCATTAGTGCTTTGTTAGTGTTCTTTAGTGCTTTTAAATAATAAACCAGCAAACCAACACGTGTCCGAGAAATTAAAAAAAACTGTCTGGACTGGCAACTTTACGCTAGGCAGGTATGCTTTCTATAAACAGTATGTCATCGTCGTCTGTGCGTAGCATAATTAAATTCTAACGCGTTGTATATCATTTATTACCGTTTGGTTTTTATCAAGAACTAGAGGTAAATATGTTCAAAGTAATTAGGCTAGATCACCCTTTCGGCTGTATTTTAACTCTGTGCCCACAGGCAGATATAAGATTTTGATGTTGTTTTACTTGACTTTCTAGTGATATCGTATTTGAACATCGTGGCATATTCTGGGAGATGTGCAAGGGTACAATTTTGAATCTGTGATTTTCACATGCTAATTCAATTATTACTGCATATTCAACGTCCACTTGATTTATTAAGAATGCTGCTTGGAGTCTTTTACAAGGTAAACGCCGCGTCCTACAGCTAAATACAAATTCCGCTTCGGATGTCGGACAAAAATTGCTATAGTAGCTTTATTTGAAAAGTTTTCAGAAGTATGCAAAAAATGAAAAATACATTTTTAACTAGAGCTAATTAATAGACAAGGTTAGAGTCACGTAACTGCCGAAAAAGCGTCAGAGTAAAATTTGGGAGATTCGTAAATAAAATTTGTAGTTCACTGCAAGCTCTATCGGCTCAGAAAGTTTTAAAAAAATGGTGTAAGCTGTAATTGAAAAATATTCTTTAAAGTTTTTAAAATTTTGAAGTAGCGCCATTGTGATCGATTTCGGATGTTCAAAAGTAATTTTACTTTATCGTGTACTACCCACGAAGGGCTTTCAAACAAGTTGTAGCTAATCCTAATTAGACAACTACTTTTTGAGTAAATGGGCGTTAAAATCAAGATCTTCAAAAAAAGTTTTCGATTTTCATTAAAATCGGTCCAGTGCTTTCGCTTGTAGCGGCGTCAGACACACACGCCCACGCACACGCACGCGGACTCTCACGCACACGCACACACACACTCACACACACGCGCGCGCATTTTGAAACAAAATGCATACGCTGCTGTTCAAAAAAAATATTTTTCTGAGGCGCGGTAGCATTGCCTAACTTACGTACCTAATTTAATTAAATTATATAATACTAATTCGGTATCATACTTATTACATCTGTTCTAATTTTGTGAGTAACCACTGCCCTCCTAAATTTGATATGCTGCCACATTTACTTTATATTATATTTTGTAAAATTAATATGGGCAAGTTGATTTCAAGTTTTCTTTAGCGCCAAAACGTATTATTCCATTTTAGGTTGAAAAAATATTTATTTATGTCCTTTTTTATTTAAAATGTTTATGTCAGGGTATCTTATCGGTAATTAAATTAATTAAAATTAAGAAACACCACCAAATGTTATTGTTGAAACATTCTAATATCTCAATATCTAATATTTCAAAAAATAGCTGACATTTACTTTATTGTAAATAAAACAATTTTTAACTTTAACGTTTTTTTTTATTTTAGCCTTATACGTATTTCAACGTGTTTAAACGTCATTATCAAATAAATATAAATGAGCAACTGTGAGAAAATTCAAATAAAGAAAATTCAAAACCCTTTAGTTCTCACAAGAACTTTTCTACTCTAAATGTACATTTCGACTGCTAAGCAGTCATCATCAGTAGAAAAAACACAAAAAAGAAGAACTACAGCGAAAACTGAAGTCAAGTTACGGTGCAGAAACGTCCCTTGTGCTTGGTAAGTCAGAACTCACTCAGTTCTGACTTACCAAGCGCAACGGACGTTTCTGCACCGTAACTGTGATTTCAGTTTTGGCTGTAGTTCTTGTTTTTTGTGTTTTTTCTACTGATGATGACTGCTTAGCAGTCGAAATGTACATTTAGAGTACAAAAGTTCTTGTGAGAACTAAAGGATATTGAATTTTCTTTATTTGTCAGTATCAAAAGCAAGATTAAAAGTAAGCAGTTGATGTTGCTATAGGAACAATAAATCTTCATAACTTGATCTTGGTTTTCTATATCTGCGTCCAGATGACTTGATTTCTCATTCCAAAACGTCTAATGACGTTAAGAGACCAATTTGTTCATTCATTAGGTACAGATTTTAAATGATTATGAATTTCAAATGCTTCTAGTGTACCCAACTGACGTTTCTCATCACAAAAGTGTAAACATTTTAGAATGTTATTAGATGTCATTGAATGATTGTGTTCTAATAAGTGTTTAGCGTAATTGGATTTATGAGAATGTTTATACTTGTAACAACGTACGTGTTCTTTGTACCTAATATCAAAATTTTTTATTGTTTGTCCTAGTAAAACCGAATTACAGTGCGAGCAATTTAATTTGTAGACGCCTGATTTTAGTAAATTGTCTGTTTTTCTCAAAGTGTTAAAAATATTTTTTGAAGTTTTTAAAAGTTATTTTACATTTATTTGTTTTGCTTATAATTTTGGCAATTTGTTCTGATTAATTGCCAAAATATGGAACATTTACTTGTCTATTTTTTTAATTGCCACTGCAACCGTGTTAAAGCACTAGACGAGAAAATTCGTGCACATCTAGTGGCACGTTATAATAGCGATTTCTACATACCATAACCGATTTCGTTTTGATTTAAATCATAGAATTAAAAAAACAGTTTCAGTGAGAAGATGCGAAAAAGTTTCACTTAGAATTTGCGTGCTAGGCACACATTTCTTCTTTCATTAAGCTTGTTTTTTGTCATAATTTTCTATGCAATATCTTTCTAATAACCTTTTTTTAAATATATTATTAAGGGTAGAAAAACAGAAACACGTTTACTTAAAATTTTTTTTTGTTTATTTCCTATCTTTCTAATAAAATTTTGATCAATATTTTTTCTAGGTTACAAAACAGAAACATACAATTACTAAATAACTTTTATTTTTTATGTGAAAAATAGAATTATTATTAAGTTAAATTAGGTAAAGCATAAAATTATTAGAAGACTCATTATTTACTATAAATCCAATACTATTGTTATTATTCTACAATTTTCTCTGCATTTAACCAAACTCCACCTTGAACAGCCAATATAAAGCTCTTTGGATCCATGACTAAAGGTTCTTGCGTCTTCGAATTTAGAGAGAACCTATAATTTTTCAGTAATACCGCTAAAGCAACTTTTGTTTGCATTATACCAAATCGCAAACCTGCAAAGAAAATGTATGGTTGAGAATTTTGCTAAATATAAAAATTAACAATAATGACATTAAGTCGCTTGTTGCAGTGCTTAAGATTTCTTAAACTTACCAATACAAGCTCGTGGGCCCTCTCCAAAAGGCAACCAGGTGTATGGGTGCCGCTTAGCTTTGTTTTCTGAAGAGAACCTTTCGGGATCAAATTTTTCCGGATCTGGGTAGTACTCTGGATCATGTTGAATTCCCAAAATTGGAATAAAAACTTTATCACCTTTATTCAAAACTACATTAGAATCTGGAAGTTTATACGATTGCGTACACTCTCTGTCAAGAACTGGCACTGGTGGATATTTTCGAAGCGTTTCTGTAAAATAACACAGGTTTTAGCTTAAAGGTTGTAATATTAAGAAAATATAATTACCGTTAACGCATTTATCCATATAAGACATCTCCATTATTGCGTTATAAGTAATTTTGCCGTCATGTTTTTCTACCACGTCGTTAATTTCTTCTCTTAGCTTATTTTGCACGTCAAGATTAGATACCAATTCGTAAAAGCAAAACGTTAAAGTTGTTGATGATGTTTCGAATCCTGCCAAGAAGAAAACGAAAGCTTGTGCTGCTAATTCTTCAATAGTTAAGGTTGTTCCAACTTCTGATTCGTTTGTATTGCTATTTGCTTCCCCAACACCCTTTAGACTACCAACATTTTCTTCGTCTTTAATTTTTACGTTGTTCTTTAGCTGTATCAGCAAATGGATGAAATCTTTTCGAATTATATTATTTTCTTCCCTGTACTTAACGGTGTCTTTGACAGCATTCATGAAAAATTTAGTCACCTCTGTGTTGGTAATTGGTAGTTTGAAAAAATGCAGTATTTCCGGAAAAGTAACTGCTATAAAGTTTTTAAAAAACTCCGTTAGGCTCAACTCACATGCTCTCTTTCCATATTGTCTAAACTCGGAATTTGGGTTTTTCAAGCTATTGCACTCAATGCCAAAAGCACAAGATCCTATTATGTCAGTTGTAAATCTTCCAACGACTTCTTTAATGTCGATATCTTCGGTTCGACTTACCATTCCATCCATCAATGTAACTAATTCATCCGAACAGTCTACCAAAATTTGAAACATCATTTTCATTTTTCCCGATGTAAAAGTAGGTGTTAATTTTGTTCTTAAATTCTTCCACTTTAAACCTTTTAAAGCAAATAAATGACCACTTAATGGATCGTTTCTCTCATCCACATATCCGACATGGTCGGTAAAGTGAAGGAAATCTTTTGTCATTATGGTCTTTATTAATTCGAGATGCAAAACCAATACGACAGGCTTTGTTAAGAAGTGATAACCACAAAACTGCAGACCTTTCGATTTCATTTTAAAGTATGCGTCCTTTATGTCAACTCCAAATGTAACTTTTTGAAGAAATATGTTCGCTGCATTTCCAAAAGGAAAACTGGCAGGTGGAGCAGGTACATTTTTACGATTCCAGTACCCAAAACTCCATTTAAAATACACTATTGTCACTGCAACAATTGACACCAACACTGCAACTATGTCGGTGTAAATATCTCCAGTTATTATTGCCATCACTAAAACTAGTGCGTCAAAATTCTACAATTATTGTGTTAAATATGTGCATTTTGGTATATCGTTTTGTTTAAATAGCAAGAATTTACTGCAAATTGTGATTACGATTAGATACCTGTTTTTGAAAAGTCATTATGATGTGCTCCTTTTCGTGTGAAAACACTTGAAAATTAGTTAAAATTCGGAATGCTATGTTGCTGATGTGAAAGCAATGTGTTCTTTTAATTGCAGCTCTTTTCGTAGTGATTGTGTTTCTCCTGTGTATTAGACACCCTAATTGAAAATATAAGCAAAGACCCAATTAAGTAAAATGTTGTATTTAATACATTAGACAAAGCCTGTACAGAAAAATAGCAGTCTTAGTGCATATAATTCCGTTTTTTTTTTGTTTTTTGATGAATCATGTTTAATATTATTTATCATGAGATAAGTAATTACACAAATTAAGTAGTTTTCAGATAATGATTTTATGCATTGGACAATTTTTCCTATTATTCTGAAAATATTTATTCCTGTCTTTCTTGTTTACTGAATTTGAATTTTAGTTATTAAAGTTATTGACATAGAAAGGCAATACAGCTGCCTACCTTGATTTGGTACAACTCTCCGCCGTCGAGTGATCACAGTAGGTTGGTTGTAGTAAAAAAATCCTGCCAAGTACATCGTATATTTAGATATAATTACTAATTGCAGTTTAAAGTAGGAAAATATTAAAGAAGTTAAACTGCTTTAAAATATTTTCCTGTTAAACGCAAAAAAAGTTGCATTTTTTATCATTACTTCGGTAGGACAAGGGGGAGAGGTTACTTGTTCTTTTTGTAAATTCTTAAAAGCCAATTTTAAAGACTCTATTTAATTAAAAAAAGTATAGCTATTTTACTAAGGTACAATACATATATGCTAATAAACATTTCTAATATTTGGCAACTTTATAGAGGGTGTTCTTAAATAGTCTGGCATCAATTTAACCAAAAAATAACAAATTATTTCTATTACTTATTTGAGTAAACCTCGGGAAGAGAGAACATACCCAACCGTTTAAACTGTCCCCCTCTTCGGAGATTGTAACTTCGTAGGGAAGAACCCATGTTTATAGAAACTCTTTTGCCGTTTTGACGTAAAAAATTAATTTTCTAAGTGTGTGCAAACTGTCAATATTACAATTTACTTTAGGCTTAGACCGCGTCGTCATTTGGGAACTACACAGGTAAGGACCGACCTGTAGCTTGTCTGCCTTTACAAGCATTTGCTCTAGAAGTTTGAGCAATATTTGTTCGTAGGCCCTGCCTGCATAAACAGGGCCGTGTGCTTAGATTATTTAAACCTAGAGGCGGACAAGGATTTGATCTTAAAAAATTTTGTTTGCTAGGACAATAATACTTATCAGCTTATGCCTGTTGTATGGCAAAGACGGATCCAGTGGAGCGTGATCGTGAGATCGATGATGCTTAGAAGTTCGTAGAGGATAAACTGTTGAGTCTAAAACCATCCTCCTTGTTTATGTTGTTAGGTTGTTTCTCAATTTTAATTGCTTCGCTTATGATACGAGAGAAGTATTGAGGTACTTTGGCTAGTACCCGAGCATTGTCAAAGTCCACCTTATTCCTAGTTAAACCAGTATGTTCAGCCACCTCACCTTTGTGCTCTCATAATCTTAATTCAATGGAACGACCAGTTTGTCCGATGTAGTTTGAGCCGCAAGAGCAAGGGATGTTGTAGATTTCGGCTGATTTTAATTTTGATATTTGATCCTTTGCGGATCTGAAACCGTTTTCCAAAGTTTCATAAGTCATAAAGACTGTGTTTATGCTGTACCTTCTAAGAACATGCCCAATCTTATCAGTAATGCCTTTACTGTAAGGTAGAACAGCTAAGCCTTCCGGAGGTGGTCCGGAGGTCCAGTTCCTCCTTAGCCTTGAGCTGTTCTGCAATGCGGATTGCTCTGTGAATTTCTTAGGGAAACACTAAAATGTGCATGCAAAAATTTTTGAAAAGTTAAGAGTTATGAAGTAAAAAGTATTTTCAAATGTTTGGTAAATTTCAAAAAAACGTTGGTCTATAACTACCCACAAGATGTTTTTAAATTTTGTAAGCTCATGGAGCTTGAAATAAGCTACAATTTGATCCGTGTATTAGCCCGCGAATTTCTAAACTTAATTGCTCATAAATAATAGTAGAATAAAAACAATAAAAACTTTTTAAAGTAGTATTAATATTTAGGGGGGCAGGGTAGATTTCTACATTCCTCCCTAATTTCGGCGAAAAAGTTTGTCCATGAGTTTTTGTTACTTTTTAAACCCCAAAGGATCCTTTTCCAAAAAATCAAAAAAGCAATTTTTCATTTTAAATAAAAAATTCTGTCGTAACTTAATCAGCATAGGAACATCAATGACAACTTAGGAGTGATCAAGGTAGAAAGCAAGACAGTAGTGAGTAAGAGATCAACATAGTATAATCACATCATAATAGGCAGAAGCTGACCCCTGCGTTCCGCACCACCTTGAACTGCTACTTCGTAGTTTATGAATTATGGCTATTGTTACTTATCTTTCTTGCAATGACGGATTTGCAGGGGTTTATTTAAATACTCTACAACTCTAAACAGTTCTTAGTTAGATATGTTGTAATTGTTGTGATTAAATATATAAAAGTAATTATTTTGTATAAGTATAGGAAAGTCCAGGCGAAACGTTTCGCTCTTTTTTTGTGCATTTTTGTATGCAAAATAAGGTTTTATAAATAAAACTTTAAAAATTGTAAAGATCTAATACATGTAGACGAAAATATTACGTGGCCCCCTATACGTGCACTTATTCAAACAAAAACAAGTATATTTAAATATTAAATATTAGGAAATATTAAAGAAATAGAAAGTGCTCTTAAGTAAAATTTCAAAATTATTATTCAACTACTGCTAATGTTATCAACAGAAGAGTGTACTGTAAATTCATTCAGAAGCGTTTTTGTGTATAGGTAAGTTAGGTTAAATCGAAATAATATGGTTTGAAAAATCTGGGAAGCAACTAACTAGTCCCTAGTTCGAGTCTCGGCTTAGTCATGGGTGTACATATCTGTCTTTGAATGTTAAATGTGGGTTAGCTGTTGACGCCCTCGGGGTGAATGTCTAATTTAAATAAAACTGATTTCAAGAATTATTCCTTTACCATAAAGCATTTGACACAGTTCGACACAGTAAAATGGTTGAAGTACTTAAGTCGGATTAGATGACCTAGATCTAAGGATAATTACAAATCTGTACTGGGGTCAAATAGGGGATGTACGAGTGGAAGGAAACATCACGGAAGATATACTTATCCAGAGAGGTGTACGACAAGGCTGTGTCCTGTCACCCATAATTTTCAATGTATACTCAGAGGATATTTTCAAAAAAGCCTTGGAAAATTCAGAAGATGGCATAAATATAAATGGAGAATGTTTAAACAATTTTAGCTATGCCGACGACACGGTGATATTCGCAGATAACATGGAAAGTTTACATAGATTAATGACTAAAATAACACAAATAAGCGAAAGTTATGGTTTAGCATTGACCACAAATAAAACAAAATATATGGTAATCTCTAAAGATGGGATACCTCCATGTCAATTAATAATTAAAGACAAACCCATAGGGAGGGTGCATACATACAATTACTTAGGAACCTCTTTAAATAGTAATTGGGATCACTCCATTGAAATAAAATGCAAAATAGAAAAAGCGCGAGTTGCGTTTGTTAAAATGAAAGCCTTATTCATAAGTCATGACTTGGATATACACATGAAAATAAAACTACTGCGCTGTTACATCTTTCCTGTTTTATTATATGGTGCAGAATCATGGACCCTCAATGAAACAACAACAAAAAAGCTTGAAGCATTCGAAATGTGGCTCTATAGGCGTATATTAAAAATCTCCTGGACACAACATATTACCAATACCACCGTGTTACAAAATATGAATAAAGAGAGAAAAATAATAAAAACCATAAAAACCAGGAAACTTGAATATTTAGGCCACATAATGAGAAATGGAGAGAGATATCGATTGCTTCAGCTGGCATTGCAAGGAAAAGTATTAGGAAAGAGAGGTCCAGGAAGGAGAAGGATATCGTGGCTCAAAAATTTAAGAACATGGTACAATACCACAACAACGGGACTACTTAGAGCCGCAGTAAATAAAGTACAAATTTCCAGAATGATCGCTAATATCCGTTAACGGATCGGCACTAACAGAAGAAGAAGATTCCTTTTTTGAATATGTGCCAAAATTATTTAATTATATGTAATTCCAACGGAAATTAAACCGTGTATATCGTTAAACTCCTGTAACTTCAAATTAAAAAATCGTATATTCTACAAACTCTCTATGTAACTTCAAAATGGTAGCCGGTAAGGTTTTTTTGCAAATTTTGAATTTAACGCTTTATAAGTCAAAAAACGAGTGAACAGATCTAGATCCAATTTGGTACTGTAAACGAGTTATCAAATCGGGAAGAAATTTGGTGTTATAAATGCCCTAAGAGTACAAAATGTTACAAACTAGGAACAGTTTTGAAACTATAACTTTATAGTGAAAAACATTATTAAGTTTTACCATTGACTATACCCTCTCTCAATCTTAACTCAATGGAACGACCAGTTTGTCCGATGTAGTTTGAGCTACAAGAGCAAGGGATGTTGTAGATCCCAGCTGATTTTAAATTTGATATTTGATCCTTTTCGGATCTGAAACCGTTTCCCAAAGTTTCATTAGTTCTAAAGACTATCTTTATATGTTCTAAGAACATGCCCAATCTTATCAGTAATGTCTTTACTGTAAGGTAGAAAAGCTAAGCCTTCTGGAGGTGCCAGTTCCTCCTTAGCCTTGGGCTGTTCCACATTGCGGATTGCTCTATGAAGTTCTGTGGCTGTATATCCGTTTTACAATATATTACAAAACTGGAGATTTAAAAGAAAATTTTCTATGTTTTTACTAGCCAGACTGTTCAGTGTCTTACTTGATAAAAAAAACGCAATTTCAAACCATTTTCAGGGGTATTTTTCAGAACCACTGTTCTTTCCGCCAAAGAAGGGTTTGATTTTGTATTAAAATAATTAACGTTACAGTAGCGAAAATTGTTAGTTTCTGTTTTCGTTTCGATTACCATGCACAAAATTTTACGGTTTTTCCGGGTTTTCGGTTCCGTTTCGGTGCATATCCCTGATATCAACCTTATTCTACCTCCCCCTTGTTATAACTGACAATTTTTTCCACCTCGTCTCTGGAGTTCTTTAATTAAGAAATAATTTTTGCTGCCAAATTTTACAAAAATTGGTTTGTTGGTTTTCTTGTTGTTTTCGTCTATTACACTTGCATTCTTGTAAGCGATCAAAGAATAATCGATTATAGTGCTAGTACCGACAAGGAGTTGGAAGTATTCCAATAATACAGTAATTGTTATGTATAGAAAATGTATATAAAATATTTATAAACATACGAAAAGATAACATTTTCCAAAAACGCAGAAGTTCACGTGAAGTGATAAGTTTTCAACATAGAAAATTCACGACATTTAATCTTATCTAACGGCATATTTCAACGAAATTTATCGAAGGTTGTTGTAGGACAATCAAGAGTCATTCTAAAAAGTTTATGTTGCAAATTGCTATTTTTAAATTTATCAGACAAAACAAACACACTACAAAAATGTAAAGATTTGTTACTTTACACGAGCAAGGTATACAGGATGTATCAAATTGCGTGTTAACTATGGGGATCTCTCTTATTTGAAGAGATACGACGACGGTTAAATTGGAGAAAAGTTGTGGAATTTTATGCCCACTAATAATCTAAAAAGAAATTAGAGCTATCTGGCTTAGTTTCTGAATAAACTAAAAAAAACTGAAAATTTGGATTTTTTGTTTTCGACTATAACTCATTTGTCATTTATATTACATATTTCTAGTTAATAGGACACTTTTTTATGCTGAATTACAAATTTTTATCAAATTTGGTATAACTGTTACTATTGCTCATTTGCGAATCTCAACTTTTTTTTTCTCATGGTCGACATTTTAATTTTTTCATATTTGAATAGAGTTTTTAATTCTGATTTCAACGATGTGTCACACTTTGCATTTTGTTTAGGTTTTAAGCATTTTATTACGGAAAATAAAAAATTCATAAGTTTGCCATGAAAAAACCACGTCATTTAATTTATTTTGACAAAATTCTAGTAGGCCATGAACTGATAAAGATAAAACAAAACACGACTTTTATTTACTTTGACTGTTAGATACATTAGGTATGCGAAAATTTCAGGAAACTTTGTTTTGAGCATAGGCAACAGGTTGAGTTATTTTATACGGAAACAAATGAATAACAAAGTTTCTAACATACACAATTTACTGAAAGTTCCACTTGCAGCTTTTATGCTTTATGCTTATTTAATACCTGTATATTTCCAGCACATGTGTAGCAGATGATGATGTAGCACTATTTACTTTTAATGATAGAATAATAATTGTAATAATTTGTTAATTGTTTTAATACATATAAGTACCTATACCACATTTTGTTGTTTTGCAAACTGAGTAGCACTTCAATTAGATAACCTTGTATTACCAGCAAGTGGTGATTTTGTTGTCGTAAACGTCTAAAAAACGAGAAAAACAATTGATTAAATGAATGTTAATTTTCTACAAATAAGTATTATTAATATTTTTATCTTTTTACGTTCAGACAATTTTTAATTAAAAAAAGTGCACCGAAACGTAACCGAAAACCGAAAAACTGCAAAACTGTCTGCAGCGTTAACGGAAACGAAAACAAAAATTAACAATTTTTGTTACCGTAACCGAAAATCGTAACCCTGATTATATTTTCGGAATTTACTGATATTTCTTTTATTGTTCCGGTAAATGTCAAACTCACATACATATACATATTTAATCTATCCAACAGCAATAAGTAATTATTTTTTGTATTTCACGTGGTTTGCTTTTTACTTTCCCATACTTTTACTCAAATACGAAAAGTGATGATTTTATACAAGCACAGGCACACTTTAAGCACTAACAAAATAATTATTGCCAATCGTTAGTGCTTTTGTGGTGCTCTAGTTAAAATATCAGCAAACAAACATATGTATGTGTGAGTAATTAAAAAAATATATTTGCCTGCCAACTTCACGCTCAGCAAGCACACTTTAAGCAATAACAAAAAGCATGATGCCAATTGTTAGTGCTTCGTTAGTGCGCTTTAGTGCTCTAATTAAAATATAAGCAAACAAACGCATACGTGAGTAATTAAAAAGAATTTGTTGCCTGCCAACTTCACGCTCAGCAGGCACACATTAAGCACTAAGAAAAAGCGATTGCCAATCGTTAGTGCTTTGTTAGTGCTTCTTAGTGCTCTAATTAAAATATCAGCAAACAAACACATGACTGACCGAGTAATTAAAAAATAATGGTTGCCTGCCAACTTCACGCTCATCAGGCACTCTTAAGGCACTAACGACAAAATTATTGCCAATCATTAGTGCTTTGTTAGTGTTCTTTAGTGCTTTTAAATAATAAACCAGCAAACCAACACGTGTCCGAGAAATTAAAAAAAACTGTCTGGACTGGCAACTTTACGCTAGGCAGGTATGCTTTCTATAAACAGTATGTCATCGTCGTCTGTGCGTAGCATAATTAAATTCTAACGCGTTGTATATCATTTATTACCGTTTGGTTTTTATCAAGAACTAGAGGTAAATATGTTCAAAGTAATTAGGCTAGATCACCCTTTCGGCTGTATTTTAACTCTGTGCCCACAGGCAGATATAAGATTTTGATGTTGTTTTACTTGACTTTCTAGTGATATCGTATTTGAACATCGTGGCATATTCTGGGAGATGTGCAAGGGTACAATTTTGAATCTGTGATTTTCACATGCTAATTCAATTATTACTGCATATTCAACGTCCACTTGATTTATTAAGAATGCTGCTTGGAGTCTTTTACAAGGTAAACGCCGCGTCCTACAGCTAAATACAAATTCCGCTTCGGATGTCGGACAAAAATTGCTATAGTAGCTTTATTTGAAAAGTTTTCAGAAGTATGCAAAAAATGAAAAATACATTTTTAACTAGAGCTAATTAATAGACAAGGTTAGAGTCACGTAACTGCCGAAAAAGCGTCAGAGTAAAATTTGGGAGATTCGTAAATAAAATTTGTAGTTCACTGCAAGCTCTATCGGCTCAGAAAGTTTTAAAAAAATGGTGTAAGCTGTAATTGAAAAATATTCTTTAAAGTTTTTAAAATTTTGAAGTAGCGCCATTGTGATCGATTTCGGATGTTCAAAAGTAATTTTACTTTATCGTGTACTACCCACGAAGGGCTTTCAAACAAGTTGTAGCTAATCCTAATTAGACAACTACTTTTTGAGTAAATGGGCGTTAAAATCAAGATCTTCAAAAAAAGTTTTCGATTTTCATTAAAATCGGTCCAGTGCTTTCGCTTGTAGCGGCGTCAGACACACACGCCCACGCACACGCACGCGGACTCTCACGCACACGCACAC
This sequence comes from Ctenicera cuprea, assembly GCA_958336395.1. Taxonomy (NCBI): domain Eukaryota; kingdom Metazoa; phylum Arthropoda; class Insecta; order Coleoptera; family Elateridae; genus Ctenicera; species Ctenicera cuprea. Next base: position 20,834,110 of record OY284493.1, read on the forward strand.
ACACACTCACACACACGCGCGCGCATTTTGAAACAAAATGCATACGCTGCTGTTCAAAAAAAATATTTTTCTGAGGCGCGGTAGCATTGCCTAACTTACGTACCTAATTTAATTAAATTATATAATACTAATTCGGTATCATACTTATTACATCTGTTCTAATTTTGTGAGTAACCACTGCCCTCCTAAATTTGATATGCTGCCACATTTACTTTATATTATATTTTGTAAAATTAATATGGGCAAGTTGATTTCAAGTTTTCTTTAGCGCCAAAACGTATTATTCCATTTTAGGTTGAAAAAATATTTATTTATGTCCTTTTTTATTTAAAATGTTTATGTCAGGGTGTCTTATCGGTAATTAAATTAATTAAAATTAAGAAACACCACCAAATGTTATTGTTGAAACATTCTAATATCTCAATATCTAATATTTCAAAAAATAGCTGACATTTACTTTATTGTAAATAAAACAATTTTTAACTTTAACGTTTTTTTTTATTTTAGCCTTATACGTATTTCAACGTGTTTAAACGTCATTATCAAATAAATATAAATGAGCAACTGTGAGAAAATTCAAATAAAGAAAATTCAAAACCCTTTAGTTCTCACAAGAACTTTTCTACTCTAAATGTACATTTCGACTGCTAAGCAGTCATCATCAGTAGAAAAAACACAAAAAAGAAGAACTACAGCGAAAACTGAAGTCAAGTTACGGTGCAGAAACGTCCCTTGTGCTTGGTAAGTCAGAACTCACTCAGTTCTGACTTACCAAGCGCAACGGACGTTTCTGCACCGTAACTGTGATTTCAGTTTTGGCTGTAGTTCTTGTTTTTTGTGTTTTTTCTACTGATGATGACTGCTTAGCAGTCGAAATGTACATTTAGAGTACAAAAGTTCTTGTGAGAACTAAAGGATATTGAATTTTCTTTATTTGTCAGTATCAAAAGCAAGATTAAAAGTAAGCAGTTGATGTTGCTATAGGAACAATAAATCTTCATAACTTGATCTTGGTTTTCTATATCTGCGTCCAGATGACTTGATTTCTCATTCCAAAACGTCTAATGACGTTAAGAGACCAATTTGTTCATTCATTAGGTACAGATTTTAAATGATTATGAATTTCAAATGCTTCTAGTGTATCCAACTGACGTTTCTCATCACAAAAGTGTAAACATTTTAGAATGTTATTAGATGTCATTGAATGATTGTGTTCTAATAAGTGTTTAGCGTAATTGGATTTATGAGAATGTTTATACTTGTAACAACGTACGTGTTCTTTGTACCTAATATCAAAATTTTTTATTGTTTGTCCTAGTAAAACCGAATTACAGTGCGAGCAATTTAATTTGTAGACGCCTGATTTTAGTAAATTGTCTGTTTTTCTCAAAGTGTTAAAAATATTTTTTGAAGTTTTTAAAAGTTATTTTACATTTATTTGTTTTGCTTATAATTTTGGCAATTTGTTCTGATTAATTGCCAAAATATGGAACATTTACTTGTCTATTTTTTTAATTGCCACTGCAACCGTGTTAAAGCACTAGACGAGAAAATTCGTGCACATCTAGTGGCACGTTATAATAGCGATTTCTACATACCATAACCGATTTCGTTTTGATTTAAATCATAGAATTAAAAAAACAGTTTCAGTGAGAAGATGCGAAAAAGTTTCACTTAGAATTTGCGTGCTAGGCACACATTTCTTCTTTCATTAAGCTTGTTTTTTGTCATAATTTTCTATGCAATATCTTTCTAATAACCTTTTTTTAAATATATTATTAAGGGTAGAAAAACAGAAACACGTTTACTTAAAATTTTTTTTTGTTTATTTCCTATCTTTCTAATAAAATTTTGATCAATATTTTTTCTAGGTTACAAAACAGAAACATACAATTACTAAATAACTTTTATTTTTTATGTGAAAAATAGAATTATTATTAAGTTAAATTAGGTAAAGCATAAAATTATTAGAAGACTCATTATTTACTATAAATCCAATACTATTGTTATTATTCTACAATTTTCTCTGCATTTAACCAAACTCCACCTTGAACAGCCAATATAAAGCTCTTTGGATCCATGACTAAAGGTTCTTGCGTCTTCGAATTTAGAGAGAACCTATAATTTTTCAGTAATACCGCTAAAGCAACTTTTGTTTGCATTATACCAAATCGCAAACCTGCAAAGAAAATGTATGGTTGAGAATTTTGCTAAATATAAAAATTAACAATAATGACATTAAGTCGCTTGTTGCAGTGCTTAAGATTTCTTAAACTTACCAATACAAGCTCGTGGGCCCTCTCCAAAAGGCAACCAGGTGTATGGGTGCCGCTTAGCTTTGTTTTCTGAAGAGAACCTTTCGGGATCAAATTTTTCCGGATCTGGGTAGTACTCTGGATCATGTTGAATTCCCAAAATTGGAATAAAAACTTTATCACCTTTATTCAAAACTACATTAGAATCTGGAAGTTTATACGATTGCGTACACTCTCTGTCAAGAACTGGCACTGGTGGATATTTTCGAAGCGTTTCTGTAAAATAACACAGGTTTTAGCTTAAAGGTTGTAATATTAAGAAAATATAATTACCGTTAACGCATTTATCCATATAAGACATCTCCATTATTGCGTTATAAGTAATTTTGCCGTCATGTTTTTCTACCAACGAAAGCTTGTGCTGCTAATTCTTCAATAGTTAAGGTTGTTCCAACTTCTGATTCGTTTGTATTGCTATTTGCTTCCCCAACACCCTTTAGACTACCAACATTTTCTTCGTCTTTAATTTTTACGTTGTTCTTTAGCTGTATCAGCAAATGGATGAAATCTTTTCGAATTATATTATTTTCTTCCCTGTACTTAACGGTGTCTTTGACAGCATTCATGAAAAATTTAGTCACCTCTGTGTTGGTAATTGGTAGTTTGAAAAAATGCAGTATTTCCGGAAAAGTAACTGCTATAAAGTTTTTAAAAAACTCCGTTAGGCTCAACTCACATGCTCTCTTTCCATATTGTCTAAACTCGGAATTTGGGTTTTTCAAGCTATTGCACTCAATGCCAAAAGCACAAGATCCTATTATGTCAGTTGTAAATCTTCCAACGATTTCTTTAATGTCGATATCTTCGGTTCGACTTACCATTCCATCCATCAATGTAACTAATTCATCCGAACAGTCTACCAAAATTTGAAACATCATTTTCATTTTTCCCGATGTAAAAGTAGGTGTTAATTTTGTTCTTAAATTCTTCCACTTTAAACCTTTTAAAGCAAATAAATGACCACTTAATGGATCGTTTCTCTCATCCACATATCCGACATGGTCGGTAAAGTGAAGGAAATCTTTTGTCATTATGGTCTTTATTAATTCGAGATCCAAAACCAATACGACAGGCTTTGTTAAGAAGTGATAACCACAAAACTGCAGACCTTTCGATTTCATTTTAAAGTATGCGTCCTTTATGTCAACTCCAAATGTAACTTTTTGAAGAAATATGTTCGCTGCATTTCCAAAAGGAAAACTGGCAGGTGGAGCAGGTACATTTTTACGATTCCAGTACCCAAAACTCCATTTAAAATACACTATTGTCACTGCAACAATTGACACCAACACTGCAACTATGTCGGTGTAAATATCTCCAGTTATTATTGCCATCACTAAAACTAGTGCGTCAAAATTCTACAATTATTGTGTTAAATATGTGCATTTTGGTATATCGTTTTGTTTAAATAGCAAGAATTTACTGCAAATTGTGATTACGATTAGATACCTGTTTTTGAAAAGTCATTATGATGTGCTCCTTTTCGTGTGAAAACACTTGAAAATTAGTTAAAATTCGGAATGCTATGTTGCTGATGTGAAAGCAATGTGTTCTTTTAATTGCAGCTCTTTTCGTAGTGATTGTGTTTCTCCTGTGTATTAGACACCCTAATTGAAAATATAAGCAAAGACCCAATTAAGTAAAATGTTGTATTTAATACATTAGACAAAGCCTGTACAGAAAAATAGCAGTCTTAGTGCATATAATTCCGTTTTTTTTTTTTTGTTTTTTGATGAATCATGTTTAATATTATTTATCATGAGATAAGTAATTACACAAATTAAGTAGTTTTCAGATAATGATTTTATGCATTGGACAATTTTTCCTATTATTCTGAAAATATTTATTCCTGTCTTTCTTGTTTACTGAATTTGAATTTTAGTTATTAAAGTTATTGACATAGAAAGGCAATACAGCTGCCTACCTTGATTTGGTACAACTCTCCGCCGTCGAGTGATCACAGTAGGTTGGTTGTAGTAAAAAAATCCTGCCAAGTACATCGTATATTTAGATATAATTACTAATTGCAGTTTAAAGTAGGAAAATATTAAAGAAGTTAAACTGCTTTAAAATATTTTCCTGTTAAACGCAAAAAAAGTTGCATTTTTTATCATTACTTCGGTAGGACAAGGGGGAGAGGTTACTTGTTCTTTTTGTAAATTCTTAAAAGCCAATTTTAAAGACTCTATTTAATTAAAAAAAGTATAGCTATTTTACTAAGGTATAATACATATATGCTAATAAACATTTCTAATATTTGGCAACTTTATAGAGGGTGTTCTTAAATAGTCTGGCATCAATTTAACCAAAAAATAACAAATTATTTCTATTACTTATTTGAGTAAACCTCGGGAAGAGAGAACATACCCAACCGTTTAAACTGTCCCCCTCTTCGGAGATTGTAACTTCGTAGGGAAGAACCCATGTTTATAGAAACTCTTTTGCCGTTTTGACGTAAAAAATTAATTTTCTAAGTGTGTGCAAACTGTCAATATTACAATTTACTTTAGGCTTAGACCGCGTCGTCATTTGGGAACTACACAGGTAAGGACCGACCTGTAGCTTGTCTGCCTTTACAAGCATTTGCTCTAGAAGTTTGAGCAATACTTGTTCGTAGGCCCTGCCTGCATAAACAGGGCCGTGTGCTTAGATTATTTAAACCTAGAGGCGGACAAGGATTTGATCTTAAAAAATTTTGTTTGCTAGGACAATAATACTTATCAGCTTATGCCTGTTGTATGGCAAAGACGGATCCAGTGGAGCGTGATCGTGAGATCGATGATGCTTAGAAGTTCGTAGAGGATAAACTGTTGAGTCTAAAACCATCCTCCTTGTTTATGTTGTTAGGTTGTTTCTCAATTTTAATTGCTTCGCTTATGATACGAGAGAAGTATTGAGGTACTTTGGCTAGTACCCGAGCATTGTCAAAGTCCACCTTATTCCTAGTTAAACCAGTATGTTCAGCCACCGCACCTTTGTGCTCTCATAATCTTAATTCAATGGAACGACCAGTTTGTCCGATGTAGTTTGAGCCGCAAGAGCAAGGGATGTTGTAGATTTCGGCTGATTTTAATTTTGATATTTGATCCTTTGCGGATCTGAAACCGTTTTCCAAAGTTTCATAAGTCATAAAGACTGTGTTTATGCTGTACCTTCTAAGAACATGCCCAATCTTATCAGTAATGCCTTTACTGTAAGGTAGAACAGCTAAGCCTTCCGGAGGTGGTCCGGAGGTCCAGTTCCTCCTTAGCCTTGAGCTGTTCTGCAATGCGGATTGCTCTGTGAATTTCTTAGGGAAACACTAAAATGTGCACGCAAAAATTTTTGAAAAGTTAAGAGTTATGAAGTAAAAAGTATTTTCAAATGTTTGGTAAATTTCAAAAAAACGTTGGTCTATAACTACCCACAAGATGTTTTTAAATTTTGTAAGCTCATGGAGCTTGAAATAAGCTACAATTTGATCCGTGTATTAGCCCGCGAATTTCTAAACTTAATTGCTCATAAATAATAGTAGAATAAAAAAAAATAAAAACTTTTTTAAGTAGTATTAATATTTAGGGGGGGTGGGGGTAGATTTCGACATTCCTCCCAAATTTTGGCGAAAAAGTTTGTCCATGAGTTTTTGCTACTTTTTAAACCCCAAGGAATCTTTTTCCAAAAAATCAAAAAGCGATTTTTCATTTATTTAAAAAATTCTGTCGTAACTTAATCAGCATAGGAACATCAATGACAACTTAGGAGTGATCAAGGTAGATAGCAAGACAGTAGTGAGTAAGAGATCAACATAGTATAATCACATCATAATAGGCAGAAGCTGACCCCTGCGTTCCGCACCACCTTGAAATTGCTACTTCGTAGTTTATGGATTATGGCTATTGTTACTTATCTTTCTTGCAATGACGGATTTGCAGGGGTTTATTTAAATACTCTACAACTCTAAACAGTTCTTAGTTAGATATGTTGTACTTGTTGTGATTAGATGTATAAAAGTAATTATTTTGTATAAATATAGGAAAGTCCAAGCAAAATGTTTTGATCCTTTTTTGTGTATTTTTGTATGCAAAATAGGGTTTTATAGATAACACTTTAAAAATTAAAAATCTAATACATATAGAAGAAAATCTTACGTGGCCCCCTATACGAGCCACCGCTGGTGCACTTGGTCAAACAAAAATAAGTAGGAATATTGAACTATACAGGAAGTGCTCTCAAGTAAAATTTAAAATTTTTTATACAACTAACTACTGCTAATGTTATCAACAGAAGAGTGTAGTGTAAATTCATACAGAAGCGTTTTTGTGTATATGAGTTAGGTTAAATCGAAATAATATGCTTTGAAAAATCTGGGAAGCAACTAACTAGTCCCTGGTTCGAGTCTCGGTTTAATCATGGGTGTACATATCTGTCTTTGAATGTTAAATGTGGGTTAGCTGTTGACGCCCTCGTGGTGAATGTCTAATTTAAATAAAACTGATTTCAAAAACTATTCCTTTTTTGAATATGTGCCGAGATTATTTAATTACATTTAATTCCAACGGAAATTAAACCGTGCATATCGTTAAACTCCTGTAACTTCATATTAAATAGATCGTATAATATTCTACAAACTCTCTATGTAACTTCAAAATGGTAGCCGTTACGATTTTTTGAAAATTTGGAATTTAACGCTTTATACGTCAAAAACGAGTGAACAGATCTGGATCCAATTTGGTACTGTAGTAGCTCTAACGAGACACAGTATTACTAGGCACGTCAGTTTTTAAACGCATAGAAATTCTAAAGTAAATTCTTTTTTAATTTGAAAATTGTTTAAAATATATCGCTCAAAAACTGACCACACGATTGTTTTACATTTTGTATGTTTATAAAACTAGGGATGAGCTGCAATTTGGTATGTGTCCTAACCCGCTAATTACTCTTTGACGCTTTCTGTGATTTTTTGAACATTTTTGCTTTAATGCCTGTTTACTCAAAAACGAGTTATCAAATCGGAAAGAAATTTGGTGTTATAAATGCCCTAAGAGTACAAAATGTTACAAACTAGGAACGTGTTTGGAACTATAACTTTATAGTGAAAAACATTATTAAGTTTTACCATTGACTATACCCTTACATGATAAAGGTATATAATCAAAGGTTTTACCATTTCCAATAGAATATTGCTCAAAAACTGGTAACACTACTTTTTTTTAACATTGCATGCTTATAGAACTGAAGGATAAGCTACAATTAGGTTCTTATCTTAATCCACTTGTTTCTCTGTAACGCCTTCAATGAATTTTTTAAATCGAAAATTTATGTTTCTTTTTTTTAACAAACGGGAAACGACAAATTGCTCGAGAGTGATAGTAGAATAATATTCAGAACTTACTTTTAAGGTGCATCGATATTTACGATAGGTTAATTTTCCCCTCCCACCCAATTTTTAAGTGACAAATTTATCAAAATCCATCTTATGCCCAGCTACATCAGTATGTTCAGCCACCGCAGATTTTTTGATGCGTTTGTGTTTTCAATCACCTTTGTGCTTTCGCAATCTTAACTTAATGGAACGACCAGTTTGTCCGATGTAGTTTGAGCCACAAGAGCAAGGGATTTTGTAGATCCCGGCTGGTTCAAAATTTAATATTTGATCCTTTGCGGATCTGAAACCGTTTCCCAAGGTTTCATTAGTCCTAAAGACTGTCTTTATGCTGTACCTTCCAAGAACATGCCCAATCTTATCAGTAATCTCTTTACTGTAAGGTAGAAAAGCTAAGCCTTTCGGAGGTGCCAGTTCCTCCTTAGCCTTGGGCTGTTCCGCATTGCGGATTGCTCTGTGAATTTCTGTGGCTGTAGATCCGTTTTACAATATATTACAAAACTGGATATTGAATAGAAAATTTTCTATGTTTTTACTAGCCAGACTTTCAGTGTCTTACTTGATAAAAAAAACGTAATTTCAAACCATTTTCAGGGGTCTTTTTCAGAAACACTGTTCTTTCCGCCAAAGAAGGGTTTGCTTTCGTATTAAAATAATTAACGTTACGGTTTTTGATTACGGTTGTGAAAATTGGTAGTTTCTGTTTTCGTTTCGATTATCATGCACAAAATTTTACGTTTATTCCGGGTTTTCGGTTACGTTTCGGTGTATATCCCTGATATCAACCTTATTCTACCTCCCCCTTGTTATAACTGACAATTTTTTCCACCTCGTCTCTGGAGTTCTTTAATTAAGAAATAATTTTTGCTGCCAAATTTTACAAAAATTGGTTTGTTGGTTTTCTTGTTGTTTTCGTCTATTACACTTGCATTCTTGTAAGCGATCAAAGAATAATCGATTATAGTGCTAGTACCGACAAGGAGTTGGAAGTATTCCAATAATACAGTAATTGTTTGGTATAGAAAATCTATATAAAATATTTATAAACATACGAAAAGATAACATTTTCCAAAAACGCAGAAGTTCACGTGAAGTGCTAAGTTTTCAACATAGAAAATTCACGAGATTTAATCTTATCTAACGGCATATTTCAACGAAATGTCGAAATTTATCAAAGGTTGTTGTAGGACAATCAAGAGTTATTCTAAAAAGTTTATGTTGCAAATTGCTATTTTTAAATTTATCAGACAAAACAAACACACTACAAAAATGTAAATGATTTGTTGCTTTACACGAGCAAGGTATACAGGATGTATTAAATTGCGTATTAACTATGGGGTTCTCTCTTATTTGAAGAGATACGACGATGGTTAAATTGGAGAAAAGTTGTGGAATTTTATGCCCACTAATAATCTAAAAAGAAATTAGAGCTATCTGGCTTAGTTTCTGAATAAACTAAAAAAAACTGAAAATTTGGATTTTTTGTTTTCGACTATAACTCATTTGTCATTTATATTACATATTTCTAGTTAATAGGACACTTTTTTATGCTGAATTACAAATTTTTATCAAATTTGGTATAACTGTTACTATTGCTCATTTGCGAATCTCAACTTTTTTTTTCTCATGGTCGACATTTTAATTTTTTCATATTTGAATAGAGTTTTTAATTCTGATTTCAACGATGTGTCACACTTTGCATTTTGTTTAGGTTTTAAGCATTTTATTACGGAAAATAAAAAATTCATAAGTTTGCCATGAAAAAACCACGTCATTTAATTTATTTTGATAAAATTCTAGTAGGCCATGAACTGATAAAAATAAAACAAAACACGACTTTTATTTTCTTTGACTTTTAGATACATTAGGTATGCGAAAATTTCAGGAAACTTTGTTTTGAGCATAGGCAGCAGTTTGAGTTATTTTATACGGAAACAAATGAATAACAAAGTTTCTAACATACACAATTTACTGAAAGTTCCACTTGCAGCTTTTATGCTTTATGCTTATTTAATACCTGTATATTTCCAGCACATGTGTAGCAGATGATGATGTTGCACTATTTACTTTTAATGATAGAATAATAATTGTAATAATTTGTTAATTGTTTTAATACATATAAGTACCTATACCACATTTTGTTGTTTTGCAAACTGAGTAGCACTTCAATTAGATAACCTTGTATTACCAGCAAGTGGTGATTTTGTTGTCGTAAACGTCTAAAAAACGAGAAAAACAATTGATTAAATGATTGTTAATTTTCTACAAATAAGTATTATTAATATTTTTATCTTTTTACGTTCAGACAATTTTTAATTAAAAAAAGTGCACCGAAACGTAACCGAAAACCGAAAAACTGCAAAACTGTCTGCAGCGTTAACGGAAACGAAAACAAAAATTAACAATTTCTGTTACCGTAACCGAAAATCGTAACCCTGATTATATTTTCGGAATTTACTGATATTTCTTTTATTGTTCTGGTAAATGTCAAACTCACATACATATACATATTTAATCTATCCAACAGCAATAAGTAATTATTTTTTGTATTTCACGTGGTTTGCTTTTTACTTTCCCATACTTTTACTCAAATACGAAAAGTGATGATTTTATACAAGTTTTGGAATTTCAAATTTTAAGGGAAATGCGCGTTTTGGGGTCCACAGAACCCAAAACAGTGGTTTATAAAAAATGTCTATCTGTCTCCGGAACCCCTTTGCCGATTTTTATCAAATTTGGTATGTGGAAGTTTTTTAGTTGCAAGCAGTTATATACAATAGCGTCTAGTCTCTTCGACAGCAATCGATCCCACCAAGGTTAGACTTTTTATTGGTGCATTTCTATTGCGCACACATTCAATTGGCACTTTTTTAACGATAACCGCCAAGTTCGTAGTGGCACAGATAAATATGCGGTGTGTTGGGGTGTACCAAAAATTCTTTTTTATTTTAGTTATTTTTAAAACACTGTTGTTGCGTTTTACTGTTTACGCGAGGTTATTAGTTAAGAGCAGTTATATTTTTAAAGAGAAAATACTAACACAAATTTGCATTCACTCTCTGATTGACGGCATACTAACACGCAAGTCTGACCATGATGAAGTAGGATCGATTGATGTCCAAGGGGCTAGATGCTAGTGTTGTATAGAAGCTTATTACTCGGAACCGGCACCGGAAACGGAAATTACTCATGTTTTGGGTAAATATTGTTTTTAAACCGAATTTTAAAATCTTGAAAACACGGAGTTGCATCTCAAGGCAGATCAAATGTTTTTTCTCAAAAGCTGTATATTCAAAATGAAGGTTGCTAAAAAATTTTGAAAATATGGAGTTTAATGCCCGATTACTCAAAAACAAAATGTCCAATCAACGGAAACTGTTAAATTGTTATATTATTTAATAGCCTTTAACAAGTATAATTAAGTAATTTGGGTTCTGGATTAAGAATTGGGAGGTTGAGTTATTTTACGCGCACTTGGGCTCAGCCCCCATTGTGCTACCTCCCCAGCAGCTCTTCAAATTGGGCATCACCTAAGCCATCCAACTTATTGGCAGCTTTTAACCAGTTATTGAGCAATATCTTTTTAAAAGTTTGAAAAATTTTAAAATAATTTGCAGTTTTTACGCATAGTATATTTAGAAGCTATAACTTTCGAAAAAAATACATTCGCTTTGCTTTAGGGTCTTCTATCAGATATAAATATTCGTGTTTTGAAAAACATGCTACCAAAAGAAGATGTTTAACTTTCGCTTCCGATTTCGGATTTTTTTAAGTTTACTTTGTCGGTGAATTTTTGATATGCCCTCTCATTTCGAAACTCATCATTGCATCAAACGGCCAGGGGTGTGAACCGAAAAAAATATTGTTTCCGTTACTTTTTTGTTGCGGCGCCAACAAAATATATCGTTTGCGTTTTCGGATTCGTTACCTTAAGTATTTAACGTTACGTTTCCGTTACGTCACCGGTATTGTCCGGTAAACATCGTTTCTGTTACGTGAGTATTTTTTGAAGAAACAAAACGCACTTCATTTTATTAACAAATAGAAACTTTGTACGTTGCATATTTGAATGTGTAGACCAAACAGCAAATAGGAGAAAAGCTTCTCTTGGTACTTTCTCATACTTTTTTTACGTTGAGCATTTCTGAGCTCCTGTCTCTGTCGACACTTGCAACTTGTCGCGCTGTGTCTGTGCGGGCTCCCAGCTACGAGTGTGGATGAGAGAGCACAAACCGTGAATGTACAATCACAATGTAAACATGAAACATTAAAATAACGTATCGGTATTGATAATTTTGATTAATTAGTGTATCAATACAAAAATTAAATAACGGTATTGTATTGATTATCAAAAATATCGATAACAGTGTTTTAACAAAAACAAAAAAATAGGTACGCCCCAGCGGTGATTTGAACTTGCGATAGCAAGTGCAATAAACTGTCGTACCGTACCTGTAATTAGCTACAATAACTTCGACTAATAAACCGAATGAAAGCAAGGTAAGCGCCCGTCCTACGGCTAATTGAAATCGCTATAAATACTTTATTTGAAAAGTTAACAAAAATATGCAAAGAATGAAAACTATATTTCTTAACTAGATGTAATTTATAGGCGTAATTCAAATTACGTAGCTTTCGTTGATATTGAAAAGTATTATTTTTCTTGCTTAGTTTTTAAAATTGTTTAAAATTCCTTGTTATTTTAATAAACTACTTTAAATATTTTATTAAACTGTTTAAAGTTTATGCCGATTGTCGTTGGCATTTTTGAATAAACAATTAATCAACTTTAAAATTTTCAAACATTCCTGAAGGGCGTCAGAGTAAAATTTGGGAAATAACTAAAAACAAATTTGTAGTTCAGTGCAAGCTCTATCGGCTCACATAGTTTTAAAATACGGTGCAAGCAATTTATGAGGATTTTTTTTTAACTTTCCAAAATTTTGAAACTCTGGTATTTTTAAAATAATAAAATTTAGAAAAATATTTTTGCATAACATCATTATACCTATTAAAGACTATTAAATGATAGAATAATTTGTTTGTAATCGATATTTTATATTTGAGTAATCGGGCATTACAATCAAAATTTTCAGAAATTCGTAGCAGCCTTTAGTTTTGAATCATAAGCTATTACAAAAAAAAACATTTGATTTGTCTTTAGACGCTACAACAACTTGTTTCAAAATTTCAAAAAGGTTTTAAAAAAAATTTATACCAAAAAACATGTCTAATTTCCGTTTTTGGTTCCGGTTAAAGACTTTACAAAGAACTACGTGCAACTAACAAACTTCCACATACCAAATCATATGAAAATTAGTAAGAGGATCCGGAGATATAGGGAAACAAACGCACCCACAGAAAATTTTTTTAAAAACCACCTCCTTGGGTTCCTTGAATCCCAAAACTTGTATTTCCGTTAAAATCTAAAATTCTAAAATTTGCATAAAATCATAACTTTTTATATTTCAGTTGAAATATAGGAAAGAGAAAACAATTAAGCGAACACTCAGCAGAACTTGCACTTCTCACAAAGTAACGGAAAATACTGACAAAACACCGTTAACGGTCCTTGGAACAGAGCTGGGTTGAATATTTAATTTAACAATACAATATTCTACATGCCCGACGCACTTTACCTGAACTTTTTTATATTTGGAAAACTCTTACTTTTCCTATGTTCAAAAGTATTTATGCGCAACGTTGTAGCCCCACAGCAGTGGCGGTACAAAGCAAACCCCTATTGGTATTACTCCGCAAAAAGCAAATGCAATAAGTCGTACAGATACCAATCCTGCAACGAAAAAGACACAATTAAACGGGCAGTCACAACGAGCTAAACCATAACCCTCCACCTCACTGATAACCATGGCTGGCGGCAGCTTCAGCGAAATATTGTTGGTCCGGTTGGCATTACTTAAAGTCACCCGCTTTGTTAGAACGAGCTGCGTATAGGCATGTGTTGTATTCAGAAACCCAAAAAGAAGAAAACATTCTTTTATTTTTTGTAGGAAAACGTTTTCTTCGGATTGAACAAAACTAAAACTAAAAAGCCAAATTCGTTTGACAGAATTTGGGTCGCAGCAAGAAAATTAATACATCTAATTTTTGTTGCATTTAAAAATTAAGTTTAGAACATGAGCAAGTTAGCTTAATAACAAATATTTTATCGTCTCCCGATTATTACATGAAATGGCATAAAGTCAGATTTTCGAAAATAATTTCCTAGAATAACTACAAAAAAACAAAAAATTATACGAAACAATCCTCCGAAAAAAAATTCTTGAAAAAAAATCCTGGAAAAAACACAAAACAATCCCTGTCAAAAAATACAGACAAAACACTTTAGTAATTTTTTTTGAAACATTCTGTTTACAGCATTCAGCATTACATTTTCTGAAATTAAGTCATTTATAATAATAGCAGCTAAACAACTTAAATGGTTAGACGCTAGAGGGAGTTGAAATAAAAATTCAATATAAATTTCATGTTTAAATATGCTAAAAATAAATTGCAAAACGATCAGTGTCATAAGTTTATTATAAAACTGAATATTAAAGGAAAATTGTCCATATTTTTACTAATCAGACTGTTCAGTGACCTACTTGATAAAAACTTAATTTCAAACCATTTTTAGGGATTTTTGTCAGAACCACTGTTCTTTCCACCAAAGAGAAGTTTGCTTTCTTATTAAAATGATTAGGGTTACGGTTGTGAAACTTGTTAATTTTGGTTTTGGTTTCGATTACGATGAACAAAATTTTACGGTTCTTTCGGTATTTCGGTTACGTTTCGGTGAATTTTCTTCACATTTATCTTATTCTACCTCCCCATTGTTACAACTGTCAATTTTTTTATCTCGTCGCTGGTGTTTTTATTCAAAAATATTTTTTGCTGCCAAAATAAAAAAATATGATTTGTTGGTTTTTTTGTCGTTTTTCGCCTATTACACTTGCATTCTTGTAAGCGTTCAAAGAATAATTGATGATAGTACTGGTACCGACAAAGAGTTAGGAGAATTCTAATATAGCAGTAATTGATATAAAATATTTATAAAAATTACTTTCGAATTGCATTGCCTTTCTACAAAAGTAAATAAAATATCAGTTTCAATTTAAATTTTGATATTGAAACATTAATAACATTTGTATATACAAATAAATTAGAAATGGATGAAATTTACATGTGGAGTAAATTTGGCGGTACAAGTTGCTTCATTCATAAAAAAATTTCTTTTTGCGTAGAACCAAATCATACCGACATATTCTTATGGAGTACGTTATTTGCTATACAAAATGAACATTTACTACCTTTTTAACTAGTACCGAACTTCTTTATAATAAAAAAAATTGTGAAATTGCCGATTTTCAAATTAAGCTGCTTTAACAAATATAACGTAATGTCTCGAGCAGTACTTGAAATAACGACTTAATTTTTTTTGTTTAGAAGCAAATGCTTGATAATTGTCTATAGTGTCATTTTGATTTCGGAAAAAAGAATGTTTTTGCTTAAAGAAATTACCAATATGACTTTTCGCGTTTGATGTAGTGAAATGTTCATTAAACGACAAACCTTTCATTTTTGTAACAAAATTAAAAATAAACTTTCAGAAATATGTTAAAGCCAAAAATAAATATGATATGGCCATGATCCTGATGGTATGAATTTTTTATCGGAACGCCGCTCCACACACACACACACTGCTATTACCAGCACACTGCGCTGAATTCGTGCACATCTAGTGGCATGTTTTAATAGCGAATTCTATATGCCACATCCGATTTCGTTTACCGTTAAATCATAGAATTTAGAAAACTCTTCCGGTGAGAAGATGCGAAGGAGTTTCACTTAGAACTTGAGTGCTCGTCACACATTTTTTTCTTTAAGCTTGTCTTCTGTCATTATTTTATATCTTTCTAATAACAATTTTTTCAATATTTCTCTAGGAAACATAGAATTACTAAATAACTTATATTTTCTATGTGAAAAATAGAATCATTATTAAGTTAAATTAGGTAAAGCATAAAATTATTAGAAGACTCATTATTTACTATAAATCCAATACTATTGTTATTTTTATTCTACAATCTTCTCTGCATTTAACCAAACTCCACCTTGAGCAGCCAATATAAAGCTCTTGGAATCCATAACCAAAGGTACTTGCGTCTTCGAATTTAGAGAGAACCTATAATTTCTCAGTAATACCGCTAGAGCAACTTTTGTTTGCATTATACCAAATCGTAAACCTGCAAAGAAAACGTATGGTTGAGAATTTTGCTAAACATAAAAATTAACAATAATGACATTAAGTCGCTTGTTGCAGTGCTTAAGATTTCTTGAACTTACCAATACAAGCTCGTGGGCCCTCTCCAAAAGGCAACCAGGTGTATGGGTGCCGCTTAGCTTTGTTTTCTGAGGTGAACCTTTCGGGGTCAAACTTCTCAGGATCTGGGTAGTACTCTGGATCATGTTGAATTCCCAAAATTGGAATAAAAACTTTATCACCTTTATTCAAAACTACATTAGAATCTGGAAGTTTATACGATTGCGTACACCCTCTGCCAAGAACTGGCACTGGTGGATATTTTCGAAGCGTTTCTGTAAAATAACACAGATTTTAGCTTAAAGGTTGTAATATTAAGAAAATGTAATTACCGTCAACGCATTTATCCATATAAGACATCTCCATTATTGCGTTATAAGTAATTTTGCCGTCATGTTTTTCTACCACGTCGGTAATTTCTTCTCTTAGCTTATTTTGCACGTCAAGATTAGATACCAATTCGTAAAAGCAAAACGTTAAAGTTGTTGATGATGTTTCGAATCCTGCCAAGAAGAAACCGAAAGCTTGTGCTGCTAATTCTTCAATAGTTAAGGTTGTTCCAACTTCTGATTCGTTTGTATTGCTATTTGCTTCTCCAACACCCTTTAGACTACCAACATTTTCTTCGTCTTTAATTTTTACGTTGTTCTTTAACTGTATTAGCAAATGCATGAAATCTTTTCGAATTATATTATTTTCTTCCCTGTACTTAACGGTGTCTTTGACAGCATTCATGAAAAATTTAGTCACCTCTGTGTTGGTAATTGGTAGTTTGAAAAAATACAGTATTTCCGGAAAAATAACTGCTATAAAGTTTTTAAAAAACTCCGTTAGTCTCAACTCAAATACTCTCTTTCCATACTGTCTAAACTCGGAATTTGGGTGTTTCAAGCTATTGCACTCAATGCCAAAAGCACAAGATCCTATTATGTCAGTTGTAAATCTTCCAACGATTTCTTTAATGTCGATATCTTCGGTTCGACTAACTATTCCATCCATCAATGTAACTAATTCATCCGAACAGTCCACCAAAATTTGAAACATCATCTTCATTTTTCCGGATGTAAAAGTAGGTGTTAATTTTGTTCTTAAATTCTTCCACTTTAAACCTTTTAAAGCAAATAAATGACCACTTAATGGATCGTTTTTCTCGTCCACATATACGGCATGGTCGGTAAAGTGAAAGAAATCTTTTGTCATTATAATCTTTATTAATTCGGGATCCAAAACCAATAACGCAGGCTTCGTTAAAAAATAATAACCACAAAACTGCAGATTTTTCGATTTCATTTTAAAGTATGTATCCTTAATGTCAACTCCAAATGTAACTTTTTGAAGAAATAAGTTCGCTGCATTTCCAAAAGGAATACTGGCAGGTGGAGCAGGTACATTTTTACGATTCCAGTACCCAAAACTCCATTTAAAATACACTATTGTCACTGCAACAATTGACACCAACACTGCAACTATGTCGGTGTATATATCTCCAGTTATTATTGCCATCACTAAAACTAGTGCGTCAAAATTCTACAATTATTGTGTTAAATATGTGCATTTTGGTATATCGTTTGTTTAAACGGCAAGAATTTACTGTAAATTGTGATTACGATTAGATACCTGTTTTTGAAAAGTCATTATGATGTGCTCATTTTCGTGTGAAAACACTTGAAAATTAGTTAAAATTCGGAATGCTATGTTGCTGATGTGAAAGCAATGTGTTCTTTTAATTGCAGCTCTTTTCGTAGTGATTGTGTTTCTCCTGTGTATTAGACACCCTAATTGAAGATATAAGCAAAGACCTAATTAAGTAAAATGTTGTATTCAATACATTAGACAAAGCCAGTACAGAAAAATAGCAGTCTTAGTGCATATAATTCCGCTTTTTTTTTGTTTTTTGATGAATCATGTTTAATATCATTTATCATGAGATAAGTAATTACACAAATTAAGTAGTTTTCAGATAATGATTTTATACATTGGACAATTTTTCCTATTATTCTGTAAATATTTATTCCTGTCTTTCTTGTTTACTGAATTTGAATTTTAGTTATTAAAGTTATTGACATAGAAAGGCAATACAGCCGCCTACTTTGATTTGGTACAACTCTCCGCCGTCGAGTGATCACAGTAGGTTGGTTGTAGTAAAAAAATCCTGCCAAGTACATCGTATATTAATTTAGATACTAGTGTTACCCCAGCACACAATTCACTGACAGACAGCGTTGACAGAACCGGCTAAATGTCAAGTCACGTAATGCATTAGTTTCGGTAATGACACGCGACGTTATTATAGATGGCGCCCCAAGTGACGCGCGTCTAGCCGACCTTCATATATATTATAAATTAAAATAATTATTATTAAAAACTCGACGTAGAATAAAAATATAAAATTGTTTCATGTTCCATCTGTGGATAGAGACCTTTCATTTAAAAAAAAATGGTCCAAGTTGAAGAAGCGGCAGCCGCTGGAGGAAGGGGAGAAAAAACCCCTTTGTGCTTTTATATATGTATGGATAATTATTAAGTGCAGTTTAAGGTAGAAAAATTATAAACAAATTAAACTGCTTTAAAATATTTTCCTGTTAAACGCAAAAAAAGACAGCATATTTTATCATTACTTCCGTAGGGCAAGGGGGAGAGGTTATTTGGTCTTTTTGTAAATTATGTAAAAGTTAATTTTAAAGACTATTTAATAAAGAAAAGTATAGCTATCTTACTATGCTATAATACAAATATGCTAATAAACATTTCTAGTATTCGGCAACTTTATAGAGGGTGTTCTTAAATAGTCTGGCTTCAATTTAACCAAAAAATAACAAATTATTTCTATTACTTATTTGGGTAAGCCTCGGAAAGAGAGAACAGACTCAACCGTTTAAACTGCCCCCTCTTCGGAGATTGTAACTTCGTAGGGAAGAACCCATGTTTATAGAAACTCTTTTGCCGTTTTGACGTACAATATTGATTTTCAAAGTGTGTGCAAACTGTCAATATTGCAATTTACTTTCGGCTTAGACCGCGTCGTCATTTGGAAAGTATAATCAGGTCAGGGCCGACCTGTAGCTTGTCTGCCTTTACAAGCATTTGCTCTAGAAGTTTGAGCAATAGCATAGTTCGTAGGCCCTGCCTGCCTAAACAGGGCCGTGTGCTTAGATTATTTAAACCTTGGGGCGGACAAGGATTTGATCTTAATGTATTTTGTTTACCAGGCTTATGCCTGTTAGCTGTTTGAGAACCCATACAAACTAACGTTTTGCAAGACATTGCAGCTTGCATCTTTAGAGTGAATAGAACACTAAATCCAAATCCGGGAAGCGGAAGTATTTAAACCCCTTTAAGACAATCGGGCAGAACGGCGGAGTTCTGGTTGGCTGTCACCGTTGGGCAAAGACGGATCCGGTAGAGAATGATCGTGAGGTCGATGATGCTTACGAGTCCTTAGAGGATAAACTACTGGAGTCCAAGTTTTACTGAGTCTAAAACTATTCTCCCTGTTTATGCTGTCAGCTTGTTTCTCAATTTCAATTGCTTCACGTATGATACGAGGAAAGTAATGAGGTACTCTGGCGAGTACCTGAGCATTGTCAGAGTCCACCTTATGCCCAGTTAAACCAGTATGTTTAGCCACCGCAGATTTTGTGATGAGTTTGTGTTTGCAATCACCTTTGTGCTCTCGCAGGTATCTGGTATCGAATACTGCTACCACTGGATTGTGATCCAATTCTGTTAGTTCTGGGGTATGTTTTTGCTGATATAATGGAATTTGAAGTCTATGGAAAGTCTGACAATTCTTTGTTTGTTGTCCATAGGTGATCTCCATATGTGTACAACCTATGATTTGGCAGCTTGAACATGGTATTCGTTATTACTAATTCCTCGTTTTGACCAAATTTTATAGATCGTTCCCCTCGTTCAATTTGCTGTCTTAAATCATATTCACCTGTGCATCCTTCAATCTTAGTTTTGCCAATTTTGGCGTTAAAGTCTCCCATTAATAGTAATTTAATATTATGGTTACCTCCTCTTTTTTGGTGGTTTTCAGAACAACGTTTGATCGCCCATAAAAGTCTTCAACTCTAGCGGCTTCCTTGTCTGCCGTCGGTGCATAAACCTGTATAATATTAATTTTTCCTTTATTCGAGTCGATTTAAATAGTTATAATTCGGTCGGAGCATGAGGTAAAACTTGTTACTGATTTGTTAACTTCTCTGTCTACGACTTATCTATGGGTTGGGTCATTGTAACCCCCGTAGTACATTGTGCCGTTCTCGTTAAACATTTTTCTGATCCTGGCCATTGCACGTCACTAATTCCAAGTATACTTAACTTTAGTCTTTCTATTTTTTTTGTAACATTTGCTAATTTTCTTGGTGCTTAAAAGGTTTTCCCGTTCCGAGTCGCAACTTTCATAGGTAACACGGGGATTCTTCGCATCCTCTGACCATTAAAGATTTTCCGGGGACAGAGGGTCTTTAAATAAAGTTTTCTTTTATGATCCGAAGATCGTTCGAAATGTACGTGGCCTAACACAAAGATGGCGCTAATTCGGCGGAATTTACATTATTATTTTTCAGAACCAACCAAGATTAGGTTAAATATGTCAGTATAGAGCGATCTGTCAATTAGTTTGTGTTTGACAGTGCGCCAAAGTAACCGTCTTAAGTGATTTTGTAAATAATGGAAAAAACTGAGTTGCCAAGTTTAAGCGTGGTCGTGTAAGCACAAAAGACGAACCCCGCAGTGGACGCCCAAACACGGCTACTACCGCAGATATGATTGAAAAAGGCCTCCGTATCGTATTGGGTGACCGTCGAGTAAAAGTGCACGAGATAGCAGACATAGTGGGCATCTCGAATGACAGTGTGCACAGAATTTTAACTAAAGAATTGGAAATGAAAAAATACCACGCGCGTTGGGTGCCGCGTTTGCTCATACCAGAACAAATACTGAATAGTTTGGTTGTTTCTCACGACCTTTTGGCACGTTTTCGCCGCAATCTAAAGACTTTTGCGCCGTTTCATAACCGTCGATGAAACCTGGGTCCACCATTACACTCCCGAAACCAAGGAACAGTCCAAACAATGGACACACAAAAGTTCTCCGCCACCGTAAAAAGCAAAAACGGTTTTGTCAGCAAGAAAAATTATGGCAATTGTATTTTGAGATTCTCAGGGAATTATCTTCGCCGACTACTTGGAAAGGGGAAAAACAATAATTGGCGAGTAGTATGCCAATTTGTTGCAGCAATTGAGCGACAATTTCAAAGAGAAACGGCCTCATTTGGCAAAAATGAAAGTGCTTTTTCATCAAGGTAACGCACCTGTACACACGTCTGCAATCGCCATGGCTAAAGTTCATGAATTGGGATTCGAATTAGTGCCTCATTCGCCCTATTCGCCGGATTTGGCTCTCAGCGATTTTTATCTATTTCCAAACCTGAAATGGCTCAGCGGTAAAAGATTTTCATCGAATTCCGAGGTTCTCGCTGCTGTAAATAGCTATTTTGAGGACTTGGGTTCATCGACCTACAAAGACGGCATTGCTGCTTTGGAGCATCGTTGGAATAAGTGCGTTCAGCGAGCAAGAGACTGTATTGAATAATAAAATAATTTTTTGGCCAAAAAACTTGCGTTTTCTTTGTTAGGCCACGTACATTTCGAATGATCCTCGTAGTTATATACTTGAGAAAAATAAAGAGATGGTTTTCTGTTGCCGTTCTGATCGCAGTATCATAACCAGTAGAATCAATATGCGTTTGCTGCTTATGAGTATCTGATACCGAACCTTTGAGGAAATCAATCTTCAGTAGCCTCGATCCAGTAGCTGCTGCCCTGTGTCATCTACTACAGTCGTGGTAGAAGAGCCCTGTTTCCAGCCGCTCAATCTGGGTTAGGCGCTGCTGCTAGTTTCGGTCCGCCCCGGGTATTTTATTTCCCCGGTACCATCCATATCTGGTAAGCATTCCCCTATCCACCACCAGGGAAAGCGCCCGATGGGAAACTAGCAACCCTACACGGGCATCAATATTTAGCAGAGGTCAACTTTCCATTTGCAATCCGATTTTGAGTGACAAATTTTTCCTTTAGTATTTCTTTAACCCTAAGAAATCTTTTACCAATCGTTAAAGATCATGATTCGTTTTTCTTTCTTTCGGTTTCTAAATACAATAAGACATTCCTGCAGGTTACAGGAAGTGGTAGAACTGGAGGTGGTTGCTAAATACGATACATGCAGGACTGCAGGCTTTAAAGGTTTAATGTTCTGTGACTGCAGGTGCGCTTCGGCTGTAGTTTCCGACGTTAAGCGAAACTAACACTCTAGAAAAAAAATACTCGGAAAAAAATCTTGAAAGTAAATCCCCGAAAACAAAACACCGACGAAAAAAAATTTCCAGGCAACAATTTTACGAAAAAGAATCTGCCAAAACAAATTCTTGGACAAAAATCCTGAAATAAACCTCACGAAACAATCCTTGTATAAAAATACAGACAAAACATTTTAGTATTTTTATCTGGAAGATTCTGTTAGAGCATTAAATTTTCTGAAATGCAGTCATGTACAATAATTGCTCAAAAACTTAAACAGTTAGACGAATTTAGAGGACGTTGGAAGAATTTGAAGTAAAAATTCAAGTTGGTTATAAATTTGAAGTTTAATATGCTAAAAAAATTGCTAAGCTATCAGTGACATTACAAAACTGAATATTTAAAAAACAATTGTCTATGTTTCTTCTATCCAGACTGTTCAGTGTCTTACTTGGTTTTACAGGGTTTGATTTTGTATTAAAATAATTAACGTTACGGTTATTAGTTACGGTTGCGAAAATTGTTAGTTTCTGTTTTCGTTGCGATTACCATGCACAAAATTTTACGGTTTCCAGGTTTTTGGTTACGTTTCGGTGCATATCCCTGATAGCTACCTTATTCTACCTCCCCCTTGTTATAACTGACTACTATTTTTTGTCTCCTCTTTGGTGTTCTTTAATTCAAAAATAATTTCTGCTGCCAAAATAAAAAAATTAATTTGTTAATTTTTTTTGCGTTTTGTTATTTCGTCTATTACACTTGCACTCTTGTACGGGTTCAAAGAATAATCGATGATAGTGCTGGTACCGACAAGAAGTTGGGAGTTTTCCAATAATATAGTAATTGTTTGGTATAGAAAATGTATATAAAATATTTACAAAAATACCAAAAGTAAACATTTTCCAAAAACGCAAAAGTTCACGTGAAGTGCTAAGTTTTCAACAATAGAAAATTCACGACATTTAATCTTATCTAACGGCATACTTAACCGAAATTTATCGAAGGTTGTTGTAAGACAATCAAGAGTTATTCTAAAAAGTTTATGTTGCTAGTTGCTATTTTTAAATTTATCATACAAAATAAACACACTACAAAAATGTAAATGATTTGTTACTTTAAACGAGCAAGGTATACAGGATGTATCAAATTGCGTGTTAACTATGGGGTCCTCTCTTATTTGAAGAGATACGACGATGGTTAAATTAGAGAAAAGTTGTGGAATTTTATGCCCACTAATAATCTAAAAATAAATTAGGGCTATCTGGCTTAGTTTCTGAATAAACTAAAAAAAAACTGAAAATTTGGATTTTTTGTTTTCGACTATAACTCATTTGTCATTTATATTACATATTTCTAGTTAATAGGACACTTTTTTATGCTGAATTAAAATTTTTTATCAAATTTGGTATAACTGTTACCATTGCTCATTTGCGAATGTCAACTTTTTTTTTTCTCATGGTCGACATTTTAATTTTTTCATATTTGAATAGAGTTTTTAATTCTGATTTCAACGATGTGTCACACTTTGCATTTTGTTTAGGTTTTAAGCATTTTATTACAGAAAATAAAAAATTCATAAGTTTTCCATGGAAAAACCACGTCATTTAATTTATTTTGATAAAATTCTAGTAGGCCATGAACTGATAAAAATAAAACAATACACGACTTTTATTTACTTTGACTTTTAGATACATTAGGTATGCGAAAATTTCAGGAAACTTTGTTTTGAGCATAGGCAGCAGGTTAAGTTATTTTTTACGGAAACAAATGAATGACAAAGTTTCTAACATAGACAATTTACTGAAAGTTCCACTTGCAGTTTTTATGCTTTATGCTTATTTAATACATCCTGTATATTTCCAGCACATGTGTAGCAGATGATGATGTAGCACTATTTACTTTTAATTATAGAATAATAATTGTAATAATTTATTAATTGTTTTAATACATATAAGTACCTATACCACATTTTGTTGTTTTGCAAACTGAGTAGCACTTCAATTAGATAACCTTGTATTACCAGCAAGTGTGATTGTTGTCGTAAACGTCTAAAAAACGAGAAAAACAGTTGATTAAATGAATGTTAATTTTCTACAAATAAGTATTATTATTATTTTTTTTATTGGTGCCCCATTTTACCTATTTAAAGCACGCCTCAGCGTGTTTAAATCGAACTTTCAAAAACCCGCGTTTTTTAAAGTTACCATGGCAACATCAACAACTCGAGAAACGTGAAGTCTAAATGACAATTTTTTGATTATTGATCTGACAGGAGTACCTTGTAACGTCAAATAAAATATTACTAACAAATGCAAAACCTTTATTCAAACATTATTTAACAATTTTAATTTTATAAATGAAAATGGAAAGTACAGTTAGTATTGTTTGAGATATTAATATTTCGATTTTTTAAATCGGAGGAAATGGTATTTAAATTAATACTGTTAACATTCTCAGAACTCAATGAGGTTGAACTTCCATTAATGGCACTCCCAATAATGTTTGAAACATTCTTCTTATTGCTAATGCTCTCTTCAACGTAACCAGTCGCCACAGCTGCCGATTTCCATCCTACTTGTCGTTAAATTTGATCTATTGTCATGCCACTATTTGCCATAATGGTAGCGGACGTACGTCGAAAAGCATGTCCCGTGTATTTCTCAGGATCATCCAATTTAAGATAACGTGCAATTTGCAAGGGACATAACCCAAATGTATTAATACCAACCACTTGATTGGTACATTTCCCCTTATCATATCCTAAGAAAACTCGGTCTGTACTTACATTTTGGGGGCGCAATGATAAATACTGCTTCACCAAACGCACATAACTAATTGCTTCACTGTCGGCTACAGTAAAGCGTCGACCCTTCACTGTCTTAGACGGTCGGATAGTAATAACCAATACGCTTCCTTCTTCTTTGATATCATGTAAGCGCAAATCGCATAATTCGCATCTTCTACAAGACCCAAAGATACCGCAAATGGCTACCACCTTCAAAAATAAATACGTCATGTCCGGTGCATCTATGAAAAACTTCCGCAAATCATCTTCATTGAATACATATGCCTTCTTGGCTACGTCATTCTTACTAATAGCCTTCATGAATGCATGCACGTACAAATGATTTTATATCGACTCCTTTGTTTATCCTCAACAAACATTGTAATTTCGAATGGATAGCCCACATAGTCGACGCCTTGTACTGCTCTGACATTTTCTGAAGGTAAGCAAGCACAACTCGTTCATTTATATCTGTTACCTTTTGCTCTTCCATCAATTTGATGAACTTGTCATATTCTTTTTTATACGCATCATTAGATTTTTGCGGTATTAACCGCGATTCTGCTTTACTATTTAAAAAATCGATATTAGAATTCATTTTTAAGCAGTGCGGTGACAACAATTAATCCAATATAACTGATCTAACCTATGAATTAATCTTTGATGACAAATTGCAAATTAATTTCTGTTTTTCTCATTTCCATGACAACGAAAGGTATACTGATGTCACATCACGAATTCAACCATTTTACATTATTAGTTCTTATTTCCATTTTTTGTAGCAATAATACCAGTATTTATGATTTCAAAGTGCACCAATAAAAAAAAACAGCGTAAAGTATTCGTGGATAACTGGTCTTTAAAACACTTGCTCTATTTCGAGCACTTCGGCTGCGCCGTCGTGCTCGAAAAATCGCGCGTGTTTTAAAGACTTATACTTTAATATACTATTTAATAATGCTATAAAAAGATGTTGTTGACGTGTTGCTATGGTTATCAGTGGCGCATTACCGCATAGGCGCATGAAGCACGTGCCTGGGGCCTCAGCAAAGCGGGGCCTCAGAATCGTTAGGTGCCTTATCCTCAAAAACCAAAATTAATTTTTTTACCTGAGAATGTGATTTTTTCTTTTAAATGGGAATGTGATTATTTTTTTATTTCCGTGTCTAATTTTTGTGTTTATGTTTTTGTTGATTCTAAAAATAAAGAACGTTGTGATTTTCTGCATTGTTCATTTTAGTGAACCATCCCATTCTGAGTAAGGTCAATAGGGGGCCTCCTGTGACAGGGTAAAATTGTATTCAAAGTATAGAGCGCGCAAAATTCGCGTATTTGTAGTTTTACAATTTTAATTAGACGAACACCGCCCTTAGTTCACGAAAAAGGCGCGGATGGCGCTTCTAGTACCGACCCATCTCAGATGAGTGAGCGATGACATCTCCCACTACAAACAGAGAGGGAAATGCGCGACAGTCGAACCGCAAGCTGAGCTGGGTTAGCTATAAAAACGAAAGGAGCTGCCGAATCCACAGTCTTCGAATCCGACTCCCACAGAGAGTCGGACACAGTCTCCGACTCCGACTCCGAGAGAAGAATCCGACTCCGACTCCGACAGAGAGTCAGACTCCGACTGAGCTCCTCCAGAGACTCAGACCCGTGGGGTCAAACCGTCCGGTCAAACAATTCTCTAGCCTGGTTGGCGAATATACAGTTTGAACTTAGCCTGTGTATTGAGTTCACATTTAAATAAATACAGTTTAAAAGTAGTTAAAGAATTCATACCAGAAAATCCAGCCGTTTCCGAATTGTTTTACTGAAAACAAACCGAACTGTTCATCAGTGTACGCCGTCAATTGAATTATAATTGTTGTAATTATTTTATTACTGTTCCAGTTACCAGTTTACCGACATCCGAGAGATCCAGCCTGTTTTGCATTCACATGTTCCAAATTCCGGCAAGTATTAAAGTGCAGTTCACGAATCACTTTTACCTGAAATTAAAAGTTGCGTTAAAGCTTATCAGTTGCGATTTGGGATCACTTTCGATGTACGAACCTGTTTATGTCAGAGGACAGTAATTATTAACAGTCAACTCTTGGAGCGTGGTGTTCAATGCTTCAGAGGCCAACTGTTTCTTCCATAGTGAATTAGCGATAAAGTTGGAGGCGCAGGATCTTCAAGTATTGTCAGTTCACTATCTTGCTAAATAACTGTTGACTTTTTCCTGGGTGAAAAATCACAGGGGAAATCGATGTTAATCTCAGATTACGGGGTGCAATATCCTAAGAATCTTGAGGTGTGTTATCCTGGGGAATTTCCAAACGTACTAGGCGAAACTGTCAGTAGTTTGTGGTTAATTTACCCCTCCGTAAATGTACTTCATCGCATGGCGAAAGAAGTTAACATTCATTAAACCAATTAGTATAATACTCCCTGCAACAGATAAAACAACGAATAGTTGATACCCAAACGCAGCCTGGTTGTTTAAAGCGTAATCAACAGGTGTGATTTTAGTGGAAAGTATTTTAAACTAGCATTGTTTGTTTCACTTACATTTTGAAATTGCAGGCGAAGTCACTACTTTGTACTATATTAGTAACCGTTGTTTTTAAAGTCAGAAACTACCGTTAAAACGTTTAATGGCACTTTTGAACTGTTCCCGAATTTATTTGTCTTGCATTAATACGTGCAATTCACCAGAACGCATACTAATCTTTGTTTAGCTTTCAAATACCAGTCCGATCGTTTGGCCGATAATACGGGCAAACCGGCGCAGAAAACAACATTTAAACTAACAAGGTCGTTGACGCACCAACATACCCAGCCGTCCAGAGCAAATTCGGAAACCGTACCATACAGAGTGCGGCAGAAATTTAGAGGCCACAAGACGTATTAAAACAGCGTCTCCGAAATTAATATTTTATTTATTTATAACAGATTGCAGTACTTAATTTTATTTTCCAGTAAATACATACATTTAGTTAAATTGTACATAGTTATATATATTATATTGATATTAATTTAACCCGTTTCCGATTTGTACATTATTGAAAGGTTCTGGTAACCCAGGTGAACCCTGGACAACTCCCTGAAGCTACTCGAAACAAATATAAATAATTTAACGTGATTCGAACGTAGTAAAGACGAGAACGTTACACGGAAAACGTCTTAAAGAGTTGAAAACGTTACATGGCGCCCGAGCAGGGACGTGAGCTTGGGGAGAAACCAGAGACCAGCCGTGCGGAAGCGATACCCGCAAATCCAGATTAAAACAGCCAGAGAACCGTTAAAACCGAAATCCGACTCTTCAACCGGAAGAGAGAGGGCATCAGGTCGCCAATGCGTTGTCGAGAGCACGGGAGAACACTGAATTAGCATCTCCTGCCCCAGAAGCTCTAGCCGCCGTAATCCCTGAAGAAGCGTGTACATGGTACCGGCGTATGAAGAGGAAGGTAGAAACAGAGCCAGACTATTCTCTTCATATAAAATTCAAGAAGGCAAGTTATACCGTTGTTTTCCCAATACCAGTACAGCCATCACTGAAGGTTTTCATCCGCTATGGAAACTTTGAGTACCGAAATCCCAGAGGACAGCCGCTCTGGAAGAATGCCAGGACAACACGGAACCGCAGCTGTCAAACCGTCAACCGGATGGTGAAGCAGTATTCCTGGCCAGGTATGTGTCGAGATACCGCTCGATACACCCGTTCCTGTCAAACCGTCAACCGGATGGTGAGGCAGTACTCCTGGTCAGGCATGTGTCGAGATACCGCTCGATACGTCCGTTCCTGTCAAACCGTCAACCGGATGGTGCAGCTTACTCCTGGTCAGGTATGTGTCGAGATACCGCTCGATACGTCCGTTCCTGTCAAACCGTCCAGCCGTTCAAAATGTCGCAACAGCCTCCAGGTGGAAAGATGTGTTGGTCGAGGATATAAGGTCCTTGGGAAGTGGTCAGCACAAATTTGATTGACCCGTCGCCGAAGACACCGACCTACACTGCCGACCCGATGCTGTGTTTGACACCGCCACCGAAAACACCAGAGGGGATCCTGCCGTTAACCCCTGGTACACCGCCACCGACAGCACAAATTCGATTCCCGACGAAAATGTTACATGGCATGGTTAACACCAGAGGGGATCCTGTCAAAGCAGCCAAGTAAACCCGATCCGCCAGAACCGAAATTTTCCGCAACCCATGAAGTCAGCATACACCCGCAGCATCACCTTCAACCGAAGGGAGGGGCATGTGTGACAGGGTAAAATTGTATTCAAAGTATAGAGCGCGCAAAATTCGCGTATTTGTAGTTTTACAATTTTAATTAGACGAACACCGCCCTTAGTTCACGAAAAAGGCGCGGATGGCGCTTCTAGTACCGACCCATCTCAGATGAGTGAGCGATGACATCTCCCACTACAAACAGAGAGGGAAATGCGCGACAGTCGAACCGCAAGCTGAGCTGGGTTAGCTATAAAAACGAAAGGAGCTGCCGAATCCACAGTCTTCGAATCCGACTCCCACAGAGAGTCGGACACAGTCTCCGACTCCGACTCCGAGAGAAGAATCCGACTCCGACTCCGACAGAGAGTCAGACTCCGACTGAGCTCCTCCAGAGACTCAGACCCGTGGGGTCAAACCGTCCGGTCAAACAATTCGCTAGCCTGGCTGGCGAATATACAGTTTGAACTTAGCCTGTGTATTTGAGTTCACATTTAAATAAATACAGTTTAAAAGTAGTTAAAGAATTCATACCAGAAAATCCAGCCGTTTCCGAATTGTTTTACTGAAAACAAACCGAACTGTTCATCAGTGTACGCCGTCAATTGAATTATAATTGTTGTAATTATTTTATTACTGTTCCAGTTACCAGTTTACCGACATCCGAGAGATCCAGCCTGTTTTGCATTCACATGTTCCAAATTCCGGCAAGTATTAAAGTGCAGTTCACGAATCACTTTTACCTGAAATTAAAAGTTGCGTTAAAGCTTATCAGTTGCGATTTGGGATCACTTTCGATGTACGAACCTGTTTATGTCAGAGGACAGTAATTATTAACAGTCAACTCTTGGAGCGTGGTGTTCAATGCTTCAGAGGCCAACTGTTTCTTCCATAGTGAATTAGCGATAAAGTTGGAGGCGCAGGATCTTCAAGTATTGTCAGTTCACTATCTTGCTAAATAACTGTTGACTTTTTCCTGGGTGAAAAATCACAGGGGAAATCGATGTTAATCTCAGATTACGGGGTGCAATATCCTAAGAATCTTGAGGTGTGTTATCCTGGGGAATTTCCAAACGTACTAGGCGAAACTGTCAGTAGTTTGTGGTTAATTTACCCCTCCGTAAATGTACTTCATCGCATGGCGAAAGAAGTTAACATTCATTAAACCAATTAGTATAATACTCCCTGCAACAGATAAAACAACGAATAGTTGATACCCAAACGCAGCCTGGTTGTTTAAAGCGTAATCAACAGGTGTGATTTTAGTGGAAAGTATTTTAAACTAGCATTGTTTGTTTCACTTACATTTTGAAATTGCAGGCGAAGTCACTACTTTGTACTATATTGGTAACCGTTGTTTTTAAAGTCAGAAACTACCGTTAAAACGTTTAATGGCACTTTTGAACTGTTCCCGAATTTATTTGTCTTGCATTAATACGTGCAATTCACCAGAACGCATACTAATCTTTGTTTAGCTTTCAAATACCAGTCCGATCGTTTGGCCGATAATACGGGCAAACCGGCGCAGAAAACAACATTTAAACTAACAAGGTCGTTGACGCACCAACATACCCAGCCGTCCAGAGCAAATTCGGAAACCGTACCATACAGAGTGCGGCAGAAATTTAGAGGCCACAAGACGTATTAAAACAGCGTCTCCGAAATTAATATTTTATTTATTTATAACAGATTGCAGTACTTAATTTTATTTTCCAGTAAATACATACATTTAGTTAAATTGTACATAGTTATATATATTATATTGATATTAATTTAACCCGTTTCCGATTTGTACATTATTGAAAGGTTCTGGTAACCCAGGTGAACCCTGGACAACTCCCTGAAGCTACTCGAAACAAATATAAATAATTTAACGTGATTCGAACGTAGTAAAGACGAGAACGTTACACGGAAAACGTCTTAAAGCGTTGAAAACGTTACACTCCAGATCAGGTTGCGCCTGGGGCCCCACAAACTCAAGATCCGCCACTGATGGTTATACCGCACCGATAACACCAAACTTAACCAAAAAGTATTATCGCGGCCAGTTAGGGTCTAATTGGTCAAAAGCCTGAAAATAAACGGCTGCCATCGGCTGTTACAGTGGACCCTTACTGATCCACGCTAGATCAGTAGGGGTCAAAGCACATTCAGAAATAAAATAATATACCAGGTGTTCTTTAGTTCTTATCAAAACGATCCATCTGAAATAACTTCAGAATCAAATAAGATATTAAACAGCGGTAAAAGGACGTTGCACAATATGGCATTAGAGATATTGAGTGTCTACTCACCCCTTCGCCCTCTACCACCCCAGCTTAAAAACATTAAATGTCAATATACTCCTTGTAATACATCAAATTAAAACGCTTAAAGAATACTATCTGGTGGCCCCAATTGCTCCCACCAATTTAACTTTTACCTCGGTTTACATGGGCGCAATTCAATTTGATAGAAACTCTGAGATAAATCTAAATGAGAAAAATACATTGCACCTGATAGAGAATCTAATATTTCCTCTATGCAAGGCAATGGGAATTTATCGTCTTTGATTCGCTTGTTTAATAGAGACCACCAAAAGAAAATATACGAATGCGAGAATTCCAAGATTTCCAAGAATTTCGCTGATGGACAATCCCTTAATTTTGTCGATGGCGTTAGATAATTTAAAACCATTTCCCGCCTGGGATATAAATACCTCTTCTTTGGACTGGGTGGATCCCATTTTATACGAAATTTCTCCTTATCTTCTGGAATGGCTGGACTAGCTGGACCACGACTGGCAAGACTACCCAAACCACGACTGGCAGGACTACCCGAACCACGACTGGCAGGACTACCCAAACCACGACTGGCAGGGTCGCCATGTAATATTCTTCTTAATCTGGTTCATTGAAGGGTTGAAATGAAGAGACACATTCTTTATAACTTTAATAATACTAGGCATTGATTAGGGGTAAGTCATGTCAAAGCAGTGTTAATTGCTCTTTGGAAGGTAGCGGGGGCATTCTTTAAACCGAATGGCATACGTTTAAATTGAAAATGACCTTCTTCTGTAGATAAGGCTGTTTTTGTCCCTATCACGTTTTTCAACTTCGATCTGGTGGAAACCAGAAGCTAAGTCGAGTGTAGTAAAGTAATTAGCTCTTCCTAAGTTATCTAATACTGTTTCTATTCGGGGTAAAGGAAATTTGTCGTCGATAGTCTGTTCGTTCAGTTTTCTATAGTCGATAACTATTCGCCACTTCTGTATACCAGAGGCGTCGCGTTTCTTAGGGACTATCCAAATCGGAAAATTATAAGGTGTACATGTGGGTATCGGTATGTTTTTGTAAATATTGGTGTGTCTGTCTTTGTCCTTATGTGGTGTTTAGTTAGGGTAGTTGAGGACAGAGGTATTTCAGGCGTGTAAAATATTTCTTTGTATTCTTGACAAAGGTTTGTTAGTAATGCACGTTCCTCAGAATTTAGGTGGTCTAATCTTAAATTATTTTGTAAATTTTGAAAAAGCAGTTGTTTTCGTTTGGGTGTTAGATTGTCATGATTATTAATCTGAACCTGGTCGTTTGCAGAAGTATAATCTTCGAGAATGAGTGGTTGAGAAATAGTCAAAGTTTGGGGTTCGTTAGATAAATTTATTAGGCTGGTACAGAACCAGTTATTTTTCAATGTTATGATGGCTGAAGGCATTAGCACATGTTTAGTTAGGTGTAATTTAGGAGCTAATTTGTAACCATCTTTTCCTACCGCAAATAATGTAACGAATTTTTCTACTCTGGGTGGCAATGTGATTGATTTCAAAATTTTTTTTGAGGGTTGGATTTTTGAAAAATTGCACTGATTACGTTTTTGTTCTTCTTGTTTTAATTTCGATTGGTTATAGTAAAATGGTACTGTTGTTTTATCAGTTTGAATATGCATCCATCGATATTTGCGGGTAAATCGGCTAGTAGGTCAGTGCCTATTAGTCCAACGTATTCGGTATGAAAATTAAATAAATAACATGTGTGTTCCTTCTTCTGAAAACAAATTTTGAATGGGTACTTTTGCTACCAAATTGTGGTTAGTGGTCCCGTGAGACGTAGTAATTTCAAAAGGGTGTTCGAATATTGATTCTGGAAAATAAGTATTTACGAATTAGGGTGAAAGTATGGTAAATTTGATTTTGGATTAATTGAAAAAGATTCGACCGAGGCACTTATTGAAAATTTACGGTATTTTCCGTATATTCAACTGGTGGTTCGGGATATTCAGGGAATGAATCTAAAGTTTCCTGTTCTGGTTCATAATAGTCTTGATTTAAAATTTCGGGAATTTCAATAGTTTCTTGTTCGTAACAAATTTCATGAAAGTCTGCGTTATAAAATTCTTGTGAGTGGAAATTTCTAGGCTGATTTGATTCCTGAAAATAATTGTTGGGTCTAAAATTTTGGTTAAGGTTTGAATTAAATGGTCGTTGGGTTGAGGTTTTTGCAATTGTTGTGAAGCAGGGCGTTTCTGTACAGTACTTGTTTGCATCGGTTCGGGTCTATTGGTAGGTTGAAAATTACGTTTCGGGGCGAACACGTTTTGTCCAGGTTTTCCAAATGGTTGTTGCTCTCCGGGGAATCGCGTTGGGGGTTGGTTTGGATTTAGTTGATAAGTATGGTTAAATTGAGGTTTAAATTGAGGTTGTCTTTGATTGGAAAAGTAATTTTGATGGTTGTAATAAGGTTGGTGATAGCTTTGAGAAGGGGGATGTATTTTATTAGGTGCTCTTGATTGATTTTCAGCGGATGTGTTGAATTTTTGTTGGGGATAAATATTGGACGATAAATTTTTTCCTCCTCCTTGAAAATAACGAATATCTAATTCATCTTTAACATAAGTTAGTGCTTGTTCTAAAGAGTTGGGTGAGCGACTTCTAATAAAACTACCAAGGGGTTCTAACAAACCGCTTGTAAAAACTTTTAATGCTAAATTTTTGGAAGCTACCATCTTGTAATCTTTTATTGCCTGTGCTTCATTTCCTAAAGATATTTTAGAATTTAATATTGCTAATAACGATCGAACTTTATTGAAAAAATCTAGAGGTGTTTCTTTAGGGGATTGTCTGAGTCTAGTCATATCAATTTGAATATTTAATTCGGAACGTTGATCTCCAAAATTATTGATCAAAACTTCTTTTAGCTCATCCCAAGAGTGATATGCATGGCCAGTTATAATTTCGAGAGCAGCGCCTTTTAGGCGATTGCGGGCAGCTGATAAAAGTAATTTATTGATATACGCGCCAGGGTTTTGTTCTTGCCAAAATTGCGAGAAGATATCTTCTACAGCACGGATATATTCGCTTAATTCTACGGGATTTCCTTCAAATTTAGGTATTTCATTAAGAATACTCATATGAAAACCTTGTGAATAACCATTAAATGGTTGTGCAATTAGATCTACAGGGGGTTGTCCTGCTTGAGGAGCTACTCCTTGTTGATTATCCATTATAGCTAGTCTTAAACGGGGTGGTCTTAAAATAACTCGTTGCAAAGGTTGTGGTTCTAAATCGTTTATCTGATCAGTTTCGCTATCAGATGATGTGTCCGCACTAATCATTAATCACTCAAAAATTAAATTTTATTTTTATGTTAGTAGGTACTTAAATTATTTTGGGCAGGGTTCCTACACATAATACGTGAGTAAATTCAGAAATTAAGTATACCTAGTGTATACACTGAATTGTCTCGCTTACCACGTTTTACTTGAACTTAAATTTACAATTCCTACACATAAAACGTGAGTAAATTCAGAAATGAGGTATACCTAGTGCATACACTGAATTGTCTCGCTTACCACGTTTTACTTGAACTTAATCTATTTTTATATCTATGTTAATATGTTTTAAATGAATTTAATAATCACTTTCACTTGATTAATGTAGTAAAAAAAAATTCTCTTACAATTTCATATTGATCCCAATGATTGATCTCGATGATCAGGTGTTCGCTATGAACTGCTTTTCTGCAACCAGCGATGCTCGGTCCTGGGGCGATGCTTGTCCCTCTCAATCGGATTACTGGGTTACGGAATTTGCCGTCTGAGTTGATGTAGATTCGGGGATCCGACAATTAAGAGTTAAAACTCAAAGAGCTAAATCTAATTTTGATTTTTGAAAATTTTATAAAGCCCTTTTGTCAGATCCTACAACGACTGCGCCATTTATGTTTATTTAACGACCAAACGTATTTTTAAAAACTATTTATTTTAAAAATTACAAAATGTCGGAGGTCAATCCGGCAGCCTACTTAATGCAAAGCTAAAATAGAACTAACTCTAAAAGCAGAAGATTTCACACAGGAAAGAAATTATCAAAAGAAATACAATACTCTTTATCTGTCCTTCTTTATAGAATTGTTATCACATAACTTTCGCGATTACATTCGTCATTATTAAATACACAATGCGAAACAGAGCGAAATAAACAGTTTCCGTCACCTATAATAGAAACAATATGTCGCCCCATACTCAAAACCGCTCAATGCACTGACAGACAGCGTTGACAGAACCTGCGAAATGTCAAGTCACGTGATGCATTAGTTCAAATAATGACACGCGACGTTATTGTAGATGGCGCCCAAGTGACGCGCGTCTAGCCGACCTTCATATATATTATAAATTAAAATAATTATTATTAAAAAGCGACGTAGAATAAAAATATAAAAATGTTTCATGTTCCATCTGTGGATAGAGACCTTTCATTTTAAAAAAAATGGTCCAAATTGGTGAAGCGGTAGCCGCTGGAGGAAAGGAGAAAAAAACCCTTTGTGCTTTTATATATGTATGGATATTTAATACTCCACACATCATCACAATACAACGATCTACTTATCCCTAACTTAATATTAACGTAACATAATATAATGTAAAGTCAACGTACTGCTGACGATGACATGTCATACCCGAAGTACACTAGAAGTAGGTTACACTGAAATGCAATATGACATACATAATGAATGCAATAGTATTACGTAATATCTGCATCCAGTACACTGGTTCATTTGTTCCAAGGAATGTAAACGCTAGTCGACCAACGCAAAGGCGCACGGTACAACTGGAAGAGCAAATTTTAGATGCAGTACAAGAAGATCCCTCCGTCAGCACCCGGCAGTTAGCTGCAACATTAAATATTCCCAGCAATAAGACCGTTCATTTGGTTCTAAAACAAAACCTTCTTCATCCCCATATCATGTCACCAAAGTAGAGCCCCTTTATGAAAATGATAACATAGCCCGATTGAATTTCTGCGACAATGACGACTTCTTGAGACGTATTCTTTGGAGCGATGAGTGCCTGTTTACTAGAGATGGCGTGTTTAATACACATAATATTCACCATTGGGCTGACGAAAACCCGCACGAATATCGAAAATATGGTCACTAGAGAAGATTTTCCAGTAATGTTTGGCTTGGCATAATAAACCATAGGGTTGTTGGACTAATTTATTTGCCGAATCGTCTTAATGCCGATGAATACCTCCATGTTTTAGAACAAGTAATTGACGAAATGCTGTTGCAGATAAGACACGAAATATTATACATGCATGATGGAGTTCCTGCTCACTTTGCTCCTAATGTAAGAGAGTGGTTGGACAAACACTTGCCAAACAGGTGGATTGGTCGCGGCGGCCCAATCTTATGGCCCGCGAGATCCCCCGATTTCAATCCATTAGATTTTTGTTTGGGGTTTCATTAAAGGAAAATGATCCGGTGAAAAGAAACTCAAAGTCTTCTCCACAGTAAAATGTTAGTTTAATCAACGATTATAAACAAGCGACATGACATGTTTCGGCCACAAACAATTTAAATTTGGCCATCCTTAGGCTACTAAAGGTTCCAACATAAAGAACAAAAAACCAGGTGGTAAAAAAATTTTTTTGGGCAGCAAGTGCCGAAAAAAATTTTTTATTTACATAACAAACTAGCATGTACCTACTACAACTAGTTATGTAAATAAAAAATTTTTTTCGGCACTTGCTGCCCAAAAGAGTTTTTTACCACCTGGTTTTTTGTTCTTTATGTTGGAACCTTTAGTAGCCTGAGGATGGCCAAATTTAAATTGTTTGTGGCCGAAACATGTCATGTCGCTTGTTTATAATCGTTGATTAAACTAACATTTTACTGTGGAGAAGACTTTGAGTTTCTTTTCACCGGATCATATCCAACTCCACTTAAAGATGGATTTTTACTCTAGTATTAAAGGAAAAGTTTATGCTACGCCTCCACCAAATTCTGACGAAGTTAGGAATAGAATTAATGCGGCTGTATTAGAAATCACCCCCCAAAAACTTGAACGAGTGATGCAAACTATACCACAAAGGTTACAACTGTGTTTGCAAACAGACGGTTTTTAGTTCGAACAATTACCTTAACTTTGTTCCAACATTCACGGAGTATTGCGATGTAACGGACATCCTTAGTTACCGTGCATTATAACAAAACACCTGTGGTGTGTGGATCCAATGTTGTCAAATGTACGTTCCTTTAAAATGGTTCCTGAGGACAGAGGAAGCATTGTCCAACATTTTGGTATTAAGATTTTCGACTCGGCATTTTATTACCAACATCGCCACGTGTAGTTCTTTCACCAATTTATACACACCCTGTATAAAGAATAGTTTTATTCGTTTTTATTATTTCAAATAGTTCGATTCGTTGTTTTTAATAAAGCAAAAATAATTTGTAGATTCATTTGTCGCATTCTGAATAAATTGATTGTATTGTAACCAAAACACAGGCAAAAAGAAAAAATATTCGAATACAGCTACTTTTTGAAAAAAGTAGCTTGAATAGTGTTCAAAGTACTTTGTATTCGAATACTACCCAGCTCTGCTCGGAAATACCGTTCCGTTTCCGTTATATTTTGTTTCAGGTACCATTTCGATTCACATCTCTGGGAATCACATAAACACACAGAAACAGACATTTTCAAATACATTTTTTTTTGTTTCCTGAAGATTCAAAACATATATTTCCGACAAAATTTCGAATTCGAAACTGTTCATGAAATCAGTACTTCCATGCATCGAAAGTATTATATCAAAGTAAAAATATCAAAATCGAGAAATAAAGTAATGAATGTAATCATAGCACCGTATTTATATATAAAGACGTTAAATTATCTTATCGAATTAAATTCAAGATTTTTATTGACATTTAATTAAATTTTATTGCGACAACTTGAGCTTGGTTGCCTGCAAGTAATTTAACTCAACAAACAGCCATTACCTAGAATCGCTTGGCCTACTTTCTCGCGATTTTACCGTGACAATGTGTCTCTCGTCAAGATAATACGTAAACAAGTATTTACAAAACGCTATTTTATTTGATAAAATAAAAATATCTTGTGCAATTACTGCAGATAAAAATCTACGACTAAAATAACCGCGTTAAACTTTTCTATTGTTACTGAAACGGCAATAGTAACATAGTGATTAGTCTTTATAGGTATTATGATTATGAGTGGAATAATTACTGTAAATTTTTCTCATCCACTTGAGTACTTTTTTTTAATAAGTTGAAGTTCACACTTTTACTCTTATCTATCTTACACACAAACAAAAGTTTAAGGACGTAATCGGTACAAGCGTTCACTGGTTAAGAATTTTAAGTATGTTTTGTAAGAAAGAATAAAGCATTAAAGACAAATCGGCACTATTACCACCAACAAAAATAAATATTATCATCGATTAGGTTCTTTATTCTCATTGTTATTCTACAATTTTTTCTGCGTCTAACCAAACTCGTCCATAGACAGACAAAACAAAACTCTTAGGATCCATAACTAAGGGCAACTGTGTCTTCGGGTTAAGAGAAAATTTGTAATTTTTTATTAACACTGTCAGGGCAACTTTTATTTGCATTACACCAAACCGCAATCCTGTAAAAAAGAAAATTGTATTAATCGGTTGTGTACAATAAAAACTAGAGTTATTGGCTTAAAAACCTAAAAATCAAGGTCAATTTTCTTTTTAGTTGTTTTTAGAATTGAAATCAAGTTAGATGCTACAGAAAATTGTTAATTAAAAAATCCTAACTAACAACAGTCGACAAGGAAATCGACGCAAAGATAGTAGTTTGGCAATTTACGAGGATCGTACGAAATGAACGTGGTCTAACACAGAGATGGCGCTAATTCGACGGAATTTGCATTACCATTTTTCAGAACCATCCTTTCTTAGGTTAAATATGACAGTATAGAGCGATCTGTCACTTAGTTTGTGTTTGACAGCGCGTAATAATGGAAATAATGGAAAAAACTGAGATGCGAGCAGTGGATAAAGTACTTTCATGTGAAAGGCTTAACACCAACCGAAATCAAAACAGAGTTGGATTCGACATTTTTGAAATCCGCTCCTTCTTTCAATGGTTAAAATTTGGTTGCCGAGTTTAAGCGTGGTCGTCTGATAACAAAAAAAGAACCCCGCAGTGGACGCCCAAAAACGACTACTTTCCTGGATATGATTGAAATAGTCCTCCGTATCTTATTGGATAACCGTCGACTAAAAGTGCACGAGATAGCAGACATAGTGGGCATCTCGAATGAGAGTGTGCACAGAATTTTAACTGAAGAATTGGAAATACAAAAATACTCTAAACGTTGGGTGCCGCGTTTGCTCACACCGGAGCAAAAATTGAATTGTTTCTTTGTTTCTCGCGACCTTTTGGCACGTTTTAGCCGCAATTCGAAGGACTTTTTGCGCCGTTTCATAGCCGTCGATGAAACCTGGGTCCACCATTACACTTCCGAAACCAAGAAACAGTCCAAACAATGGACACACAAAGGTTCTCCGCCACCGAAAAAAGCAAAAACGGCTTTTTCAGCAGGAATAATTATAGTAACTGTATTTTGGAATTGTCATGAAATTATCTTCGTCGACTACTTGGAAAAGGGAAAAACAATAAATGGCGAGTTTTATGCCAATTTGTTGCAGCAATTGAGCGACAAAATCAAAGCGAAACGACCTCATTTGACGAAAAAGAAAGTGCGTTTCCATCAAGATAACCCACCTGTACACACGTCTGCAAATGCCATGGCCAAAATTAATGAATTGGGATTCGAATTAGTGCCTCATTCGCCCTATTCGCCAGATTTGGCTCCCAGCAATTTTTATCTATTTCCAAAACTGAAAAAATGAGGACTTTGGTTCATCGACGTACAAAGACGGCATTGCTGCTTTGCAGCATCGTTGGAATAAGAGCGTTGAGCGAGGAGGAAACTATATTTAAAAAAAAACTTGCGTTTTCTTTGTTAGGCCACGTACATTTCAAACGATCCTCGTACATTTTTAAAACGAGAATGCTGCTTAACCATTGGTGTAAAAAAATTAAAACTTGACATTTAGGGGGAAAAAGTTTAAGAGAGAGTTAAGGTACATTATGGTTTGATTTAAGTGTAATATCTTAAGTCTTTTGTTGTAGTTGCTTTGTCGTAAGATTAAAAATTTGGGTTTGGATTACATAATTTTCAACAAATATCTAGAAACTCAAAAACTAATTTTTTAAAAACTGTTTATTTACCAATACAAACACGTGGACCTTCTCCAAAGGGCAACCAAGTGTAAGGGTGTCGTTTGGATATGCTCTCTTGAGAAAACCTTTCCGGATTGAATCTTTCCGGATCAGGATAGTATTCTGGATCATGTTGTATTCCCAAAATCGGTATGAATATTTGAACACCCTTTTCCAATACCAAATTAGAATCAGGAATTTTGTATGACTCCGTACACTCCCTCATCAGAACTGGAACTGGTGGGTATTTACGAAGTGTTTCTAAGTAATGGTAAAAATTTAGAACTATAACTAGAAAATTAGAACAAATTTACCGTTAATGCATTTATCCATGTACGTCATTTCCATAAGTGCATTGTAAGTTATTTCTCCGTCGTGTTTTTCCAGAACGCTGTTAATTTCTTCCCTTAGCTTATTTTGTATGTCAGGATTAGCAACCAATTCATAGAAGCAAAACCCTAAGGTTGTTGACGAAGTTTCAAATCCTGCTAAAAAGAATACGAAGGCTTGTGCTGCTAATTCCTCAATACTTAAAGACTCTCCAATTTCTGATGTTTTCCCAGTTTCGACCATTTCACCATCTTCGTCTTTAATTTTTACGTTGTTTTTCAGCTGAATTAGCAACTGCATGAAATCTTTTCTGGCCACGTTGTTTTTTTCTCTGTAACTAACAGTCTCTTTCACAGCATTCAGAAAAAACTTTGTTATT
Source organism: Ctenicera cuprea (assembly GCA_958336395.1). Taxonomy (NCBI): domain Eukaryota; kingdom Metazoa; phylum Arthropoda; class Insecta; order Coleoptera; family Elateridae; genus Ctenicera; species Ctenicera cuprea. Next base: position 20,875,664 of record OY284493.1, read on the forward strand.
GCTGGGTCGATAACTGGTAATTGCAAGAACTCCAGCACTTTTGGGGAACTTAACGAAAGCACGTATTTAAGAGATTGAATTAGGTTCACTTCAAATACTTTTCTTCCATACTCTCTAAATTCCGAATTCGGATTTTTTAAGCTATTGCATTCGATACCAAAAGCACAGGATCCAATTACGTCTGTTGAGAATTTTCCAAGGATGTCTTTAATGTCGATAGCTTCTTTACGATTAATCATTCCATCCATCACTGTAGTTAATTCATTCGAACAATTTAGCAAAATGTGAAACATCATTTTCATTTTCCCCGAGGTAAAAGTTGGTGTTAATTTTGCTCTTAGGTTTTTCCATTTTAACCCTTTCAAACCGAACAAATTTCCAGTCAAAGGATCAATTTGTTCATTTGAATAGTTGCCGCGATCGGTAAAATGGAAGAAATCCTTAGACATTATGGTTTTAATCAATTCAGGTTCCCAAATCATTAGGGCTGGCCTCGTGAGGAAATAATATCCACAAAATTTCAAACCTTTTGATTTCATGTCAAAATATACGTCCTCCATGTTGGTCCCAAAAGTTCTGCTTTGAAGGAATATCGTTGTAGCATTTCCAAAAGGAAAACTGGCAGGCGGTGCACAGACATCTCTACGGTTCCAGTAGCCATAAGACCATTTAAAGTACACTATTATCACTGCTAGAATTGACACTAACACTGCAAATATCTCTGTGTAAATGCTTTCAGTTATGATACCCATCACAATTTTTGTCAATTTTTCCGAATCTTGATACACCTTTAAAAATGCTGACGTCTGCTTTCAGATATAACTTGTTTATAACTTCATATATTCTCGAAACTATTTGATAATATCGCGCATTGAAGTATTTGTATGGTTTAAGTAGTAGGAGATTATTGTTGCTTTGCACACGGATGACGGTTTTGTTTTTGATATGAGTCAGTTTTATCATTAATTTGCTTTTATTGCTGCCTTGGGGTTTAGAGCAAGAATGATAATTGAAGGAAGCAAGAGGGGCTAATTTTAAAATAGAAAAAAGTTCGGCGAAAAACATTTAATTTATTTCGGTATCCGTAATCAAATTCGGCTTTAAAATTTAAAGAATTTAGTTTTTGACAAAAATAGTAACAAAACATGTGTTATTTTTTCTAGATGTTTATTTGTTTAATGATCTTTAGATATACTCCAACAGCTTAAATTTTATCAAAATAGAGACATCTTATTCTTGTTTTAGTTGTCTTGCTTTGTCTTATTTTTTTGTTGATTTACAGTTCCTAGTTTTCTTTTCCAATTGTTATAGTTCGTTCCTGCCTCTTTCATCTTTTGCTTTCGTTATATATTTTATTTGCTAAAATTTATCGGAAGTCCTACCTTGGACAAGCCATTTCACACATCTGCTAGCATACTCTCCAGCTCTTGTTTCGTTTTGGTAAGAAATACGATATCATCTGCAAATCGTAAAGTGTGCAGTCTTCCTCCGGAGATATCAAGTCCTCTGATCTCCCAGTTTATCCGTTTTTCTAGGACTAACGTGAACAATTTTGGCGACATATTGTCGCCTTGTCGAACAACCTTTTAATTTTACCTTTTTCGGTGTTTGTGCATACGTGCCTGAAGGGTGGCGTTATTATATATTTATTTGATGAGATACTTATAACCAGTTTTGGTTTATTGCTCCTGGTGGTGCTTCTGGTGTAGCCCACTTTTAAAGAGTGGCAAAGCCTATTTTATGGGGCGCCGTTTTACTTTTTATTATACACAGTAAGTCGTGGATTGGATTGGATTTGGAATTGGGAGTGTGAGTTACCTCACGCGCACTTAGGCCACAATAGGTGGGCCCATTGTACTACCTCCCCAGCAGCTCTTCACATTATACATCACCCAAGCCGTCCAACCTTTTGGATGTACTTGAGGACAGCCGCAATTGGAGTGTTGCGGATTTCGGCCATGTTAGACCAGAAGTCCCCCAGCATGTATCCTCTGGTTGTTGCGAGATCTGGGCAGTGGCATAGGACATGTTCTGCCGACTCGTCGTCCTCGTTGGATGCACGACAGTTTGGGCTGTCCGCCAGACCCATCCTATGCATGTGTTGCTTTAGGGTGCAGTGTCCAGATAAGATACCCACAACTAGTCGTAAGTTCTTTCGGGACAGTTGCACACAGTATTTGGCTGTTTTTGGCCAGGGTGCCATAGTAGCAGCCTTTGCTTGACGACAGCTTTGAGTGTTAACCCATCTTCGTGTGAAGCTTTTTAAGGTTTGTTGGTATAGCATAAAGATTAATGTCTTCAGAGATATGGGAATTACGGGTTCTGGCCCCCAGAGAAGTTGTCCGGAGGCCAGTCTCGCAATCTCATCAACCTTTTCGTTGCCTTAGGTTCCGTCATGTCCTTGCACTCATACAAGGGAGACGGCATTATCTTTTGAGATATTCACGACACCGCAGTACCAGTAAGTCGTGTAAATGCGATTGTATTAAAAAGTAGAACGGCGACGCCGAATTAGTTTTTAATATACATAAGTACGGTGAAAATTAAAATCGAGTAAAAAATCACCGGTTGTCTACATTTAGGCGTCACGTCACCTAACAAAGTTTTAGTTTTAGTGGTGCATTTGTTGATTGATTTTCTCGAGTACCTTCGCACTCTATGCAAATTCTAGCACTTCATTACCTATTTTTAAATCGTATAAATAGATCTTTAAAGAAGAAGTGAAGGATGTGCCAATTGTGTAAGATGAAAAGCGACCCCAAATTGGGCATCTTAAACTCAATTCCAAATAAAATATGGTAGAATCAGTAATGCAAAGTGGCTGAGGTTGGACTTAACAACGTGGTTATTTCCAAATTAAAGAATAAAAGTTGTAGTTGAAATTTGTGAGGTTACGACAATGAAGCCAAACAGGAGGTTAAAGAAATTCAAAAATTGAATAATTATCTTGTGTTTGTAGAGGCCCAATTAACGGCAACAGGTACTAGTGTATTAAAACTGTAACGAACCGTTACTAATTTTCATTTAATTTACAAGAATTGTTTAATTTTTACATTTAGTTTATATGCCGTTTTCCGTTTACAGTATTATGTTACCGTTAGGGGTTTATTTTATATTTAAAATAAGTAGTATTCCGTTGGTTTATGCTTTATAGTCATCATGTGCAAGTTTCAGTAATTTAGCAACCGTTTTAGTATTTTAAAATTGTAAATTTTAAAATGTATATTTGATTTCAAACATTTCATTTACGGCCGGAAATCAGATAACCGCGTCTCCGCGGATCGAGCCGCAGAGATGCTATGTCAACCCCGCTCTCGTAGAGTGGGGATGCGCTTCGATTTCGGGCGCATACCGACCGGCTATAAATTCAAAATTTTGAATTTTGAAAGTCAGTTCGCCGATGTTCCAGCCCAATACCAGTCCAGCAGCTACTACAGTCACCAGTGCTCCGACCGAGGTAACAGACCACCGAATCCAGGATGTTGGGGTAAGTAAGCTATATTTTGACACCATTAAGTTTAACGTAAACTATATTGCTCTCTCTCTCTCTCTTTTATATTTTGTAAACTCTTTTACTTTCCGGGGTGTGCTCTAGCAAAAAACCATAGAGTTGCATTCCTCTAACTCGCCTATGCGAAAATCCTGGGCAAAGTTTCTTCTTCTCTCTCTGACTCTTTTACTTTCCGGGGTGTGCTCTAGCGAAAAACCATAGAGTTGCATTCCTCTAACTCGCCTATGCGAAAATCCTGGGCAAAGTTTACTCTTCTCTTTTCTATTTGTTTGAGAGCTTTATTGTGTGATTCATAGTGGCGAATTTGTAAGCCTGGTGTCAAAATAACAGTTTGTCTGCTTTAGTAACTGGTACCGTTTCCGACCGTATACTGGTGACTACTGTATATATATTTGGCTACCGTATGTATGTATTGCTACCGTATTGCTACTGTTTTGCTACCGTATTTGCTACCGTATTTGCTACCGTATTTTGCTACCGTATTCGCTACTGTATTGGCTACCGTATTTGCTACCGTATTTGCTACTGTATGGCTTCCGTATTTGTTTATTATAATTCGCTTTGCTTGTATATTATTAATTTAGGATTGGTTATTATTAATAGACGTATTTAAACCATTCTACGTTGTTTTACTTTACTTGTTGAATATACCCAAGTACATTTGGAGCTGCTTCGAGAACCTGCAGGCTGTCATTCCATCAAACAGACCCCTGGAGACCGACATCTTCAACTGCAGTTACCCAGGTCTTCGCTAAACCGTTTTGTTACAGCGAAGCCGTGCTGGAGAGTAAACTCCATATAAAATCTGGCGCCCGAGAATTTCCCAGCGATTATACGAATAAGCAGCCGTATAATCCCGCCCGCACCAAAAGCACAAGTTATATACCGGACTACAGAGTTGCCAAATAGGCAACTGGGGAAAAGCGCGTCGCAAAACAATGATGAGTAAAAACTTTGATCGAACGGAAAAAGGATACAGTACCGAATCAATAAAGGACTATCTAAATATCTAACAAAACCAGGAAGAAGCAACAAGCACCGAGAAAGTAGAAGATAGTTCTAAAAAGAAAAGAGAAATGACAAAGATAGATGGGAGGACTGCAAGATTACCAGTGAAGAAAGAAAAACCATCAAATCAAGGTACCTAGTAATTACGAAAGACTACAAGAAAAGTAAAAACAGATAAAACCGAATGTACAGACGTGGCAGAAATGGAGGAATTAAAATCCTTAATCACACAAATGAACACATACATGTTGAACGGATTCTAAAAACTGTAAGAAGAAATGCGATTAAAAGAACAAAACTAGGACAAGGACAAAAAGCAGCTCGAAGAAAAAATCGTAAATCTGGAGGATAGATTGAAGACGCCAGAAAAAAGAAAAAGAGAACAACATTGTTTAAAAAAAAACGGCGTCGATAAACGTATGCAACATAAGTTAGATGGCAACAGCAAAAACGACATATTAATGGTGGAAATTACCTAACCCTAACCCTAACCCTAACCCCTAACCCTGGAGGAAAAGAGAACTAGTCGTATGTATGAACAACAAGAACAATGAAGAGCTGGTAGAAGAAGAAAATAGAGTAAAAAACGGTAAACAAACAAGATGGAAATAAAAAGACAACCAGGCAAAGAATATCGCTAACGATAGAAAAAAAAACGACAAAAAATACTAAGAAAAAGTAGGGAAAATGAGTGGAAAAATCCAAGCAAAAGATAAGGGACTATTTATTTTGTCCACATAGAATGTACAGGACAAGAAAGCAAAGCAAAAAATAAAGAATTTATTACACGAATTATACCGTCTGTCTATAAAGTAACCCTCCCCTAACTTACAGCAGATTATAACTAAGACAGGAAAATTAGTACCAGAATTGAGTGCGCAAATAAATGTGCTAGTGCCTCTCACAAAGTGCTAAACTCGGGAAAAGTGTCAAAAAATGCAAAATTAAGGATTTACAGATTAGTGATAAGACCAATTAGAAGCATCCTACCAAACACCAGAACAGGCTGGGTTCAGGCAAGGGTTCAACACAATGGACCATATACACGCAATACGACAAGTAATGGAGAAGTCTCATGAGTACAATCTACCGCTATACATTATGTTCATAGACTTTAAGAAGGCTTTCGACACAGGCGAAAGCTGGGCAATAATAGACGCGACCAAAAGATGTCGAATCGACCATAGATATTTAGGCTTAATCCAAGACCTATACGAGAATACAAAGATTATCATACACATAATAGAAGACACCAACCTCATCCCAATCAACAGATGAATTAGGCAGAGAGATACTATCTCTCCCAAATTATTCATAAACAGCTTGGAAGATGCATTCAAGACCCTAGACTGGCATAACATGGGTATAAATATAAATGGCGAGTACCTATCGAACTTACGTTTCGCAGATGATATTATGATATTGTGATACTAGCAGACAACATGCCCAACCTAGAAAGAATGCTAAGACAACTACAATCAGCTACAGAGAGAATAGGACTCAAAATCAACATCTCAAAAACAAAAATAATGACGAATAAAAACGATGCAACACCTATCGAAATGGGAAACGAACAAGTAGAAGTGGTAGACCAGTACGTTTATCTGGGTCAGAAAATAACACTAACTGAAGAGACACAATCAGCGGAGATTGATAAACGATTAAAAATGGCATGGGCAGCATTTGGTAAACTTAAGAACCAAGTATTCAACACAAAACTACCACAGTATCTAAAGATAAAAGTATACAACCAATGCGTGCTACCAACACTAACATATGCATCCGAAACATGGACCCTAAAGAAAACAATGGAAAAAATTAAACGATGCCAAAGGAAAATGGAAAGAGGAATGAGACTGCAAGATCGGATAAGAAATGAACATATAAGACAGAAAACAAAGGTGGATGACGTAGCAAGACGCATAGCCAGTTTAAAGTTACGATGGGCCGGGCACATAACAAGAATTCAGGACAACAGATGGACAAAGAAGGTGATGGTATGGAGACCACGGCAGGGTAAAAGGAATAGAGGCAGACCAAGAGCCAGATGAAAAGATGACATAGACAAAACTGCAGGAAAACTATGGTCCCGACAAGTTGAGGACCGCATAGTATAGAAGCAACTTGAGGAGGCTTATATCCAACAATGGATCGAATAGCTGCTACATGATGATGATGATGATAAGACCAATGGTTGCGTAAAAATAATCTGGACAAGCTGTGGGATATAAGGTGAAACAAATCAAAACGGGGTGTAGAGAATAAAAACAAATATGATATGCCTGAAAACCTGGAAGAGCCGAACATAGTGAAAGTTTTAAAATCGCAAAAGTTAAGGTGGCTAAGGCGCACACATACAGGATAGAAGAAAGTAGAATCCGCAAAAAAATGTTACTCGGCAAAATGGACACCGAAAGAAGAAGAGGACAACCCAAAATAAAATGGCTAAATCAAGCCTAAGACCTAAGATCTATCTCTAAGCATAAGCAACTGAAAACAACAAAGCAGATAGAAAAATTGGAAAGAGATAACTCACAAAGTCACAGGCCTCAATGGCCTATAGTGCTAATTATATATTATATAAATATTGATAGAATTCTTGCACTACTTTTAGAATTTGCTTTTCTATCGGATATGACACCGCCGTTTTTATCTATCAGTTTCACTATGACCATTTTTGTGTCTGTGTTTCTTCTAAAGACTTTCATTCCTCTGTTTTTATTTAAAACTTTTTGAGTCAGCTTGGTTTTACACATCCTTATGGCTTCTATGGCCGTCTTTCTTGCAGTTTTATTTACTTCTGTGCAATCTACTGTATTTGCGTCGTTGCCTCACGTTTTCGTAGATTTCTTCTCTGTATATATTTCTGCAGCTTCTTGAAGTGCCTTGTTATGCCGTTGTCTATTCCATTCGGGTCATTTATTTTTGTGGGATGTATTGATATTTCGTTTATTATGTGTCTGTGTCCGTATCTGTGTCTGGGTCTGGGTCTGGGTCTAGGTCTGAGTCTAATTCCGGATTTGGGTCTAGGTCTGGGTCTGTGTCTGTGTCTGACTTGGGTCTGGGTCTAGGTCTGGGCCCGTCTCTGTGTCTGTTTCTGGATCTGGATCTGGGACTGGGACTGAGTCTGGGTCTGAGTCTGGGTCTGGGTCGGTCTGGGTCTGGGTCTGGGTCTGGGTCTGAGTCTGGATTTAGGTCTGGGTCTGAATCTGGGTCGAAATGTGTACGAACATGTTAAATAACAATAAAAACTACCTACCATTCATTTCAAAATATCGATTTTGAGTTTTCAGGGTATAAAAAAAATGTATAAAATTACAAAATACCTGGTAATTTCTTCCAAAAATAGAGATAGTGGGGAGCAGTGCTGCACTGTAATATAAACGCATGCGAAAAAGTAGCTTAAATCCGTATTTTACTATCTCCATCTTTGTGCCTGTGTTTCTTCTAAAGACCTTCATTCCTCTGTTTTTATTTAAAACTTTTTGAGTCAGCTTGGTTTTATACTTCCTTATGGCTTCTATAATCGTCTTTCTTGCAGCTTTATTTACTTCCGTGCATTCTACTGTATTTGCGTCGTTGCTTGTAGTTTTCGTAGGTTTCTTCTTTGCATATTTTTCTGCAGCTTCTTAAAGTGTCTTTGTTATGCCGTTGTTTATTCCATTTAGGTCATTTTTATTTGTTGGGTGTATTGAGATTCTGTTTATTACGTATCTGTGTCTGTGTCTAGGTCTGTGTCTGTGTCTGTGTATGTCGTTGTGTCTGTGTCTGGGCCAGGTCCTGGGTCTGGGTTTGGGTCTAAGTCTGCGTCTGGATCTGGCTCTAGGCCTGCGTTCGGGTCTGGCTTGGGTCTGGGTCTGGGTCTAGGTCTGGATCTGGATCTGGGTCTGGGTCTGGGTTGAGTCTGGATCTTGGTCTGGGTCTGTGTCTGGGACTGTGTCTGTGTCTGTCTATGTTCCAATCTAAGCAAACGCAATCTTCCCCGCCTCCAGTCACCCCTACCCACGATCAATTCATTGTTTTTCCAAACAATTTAGAATTTCGTCTTCAAAATCGGTACGAGCATGTTATATAACAATAAAAACTACTTTCCATTCGCTTTAAAACATCGATTTTGCGCTTTCAGCGTATAAAAAAATGTATGAAATTACAAACTACCTGGTAACTCCCTCCAAAAATAGAGAGAGTGAAGAGAAATGCTGCATCGTAATATAAACGCATGCTAAAAAGAAGGTTAGATCCGTATTTTACGCATGTAAACGCATATCCTCTCCCAGCCCCGTCGCCCCTATTGGTTTATGGTTTTTCCTTAAATTTGCGAATTTTGATTTCAAAATTGGTGTGAACATGTTAAATGAAGGAACAACCTTCCATTAAAAAAGCCTAAGGGCGTTCCTTTTGGATGTTTACCTGAACAGTTTACACGACTATCATTCACTTCCAAAGCCGATTTTCAGCTTTCATTGAATAATCATTGTTTGCAATTATTGCAAAATACCGGATGGCATAAAAACATAATTCTTCAGAACATAGGGGTGGTAGGGAGGGATGTTCGAGTTACTAAATACTTGTGTTAAGCGAATGTCGTGCTTGCAAGTTTTGCCAATTATAGGAGTTCTCTTAAAATGAAATAAATTGGTTGTTTGCATTAAAGTGTTTGATGTAGATTTGCTAAAAATACGAATAACGTATTCATAATATAAAACAGAAATTTAACGAAAGCATCATAAACGAAAGCGGCGAAGACCTGATAGAGTTTTGCGCTATTAATGAGCTTAGAATTAACAACACGTTCTATGATCATTCCTTACAACATAAAGTGACATGGTCCAACACCATAGGGCAACAGTCGATGATTGATCATATTCTCACTAACAAGGCAATACATCCAAAACAGATATTAGATGCACGAACTCTATCATCGGCAAATGTAGGATCGGATCATGAGCTGGTCTTGTGCAAACTAAATCTAACAATAAAGTTGCAAAAAACAAAACCATTATACGTACAAAAACTTAACATCAAAAGCGTTGACCACCCAAGCACAAAATTACTTTATCAAAATAGACTAAAGCAACAACTGGAGGAAGATATTAATAAATCAACTTGTACCGTACCGCAGATCAGCGATGGATAAAAATTAGAAAACATATAATTGACGCAGCTGAAGAAGCCTTAGGAAGTAGAAAAGTAAATAAAAATAAAGCTAAAACAAGAACGCCATGGTTTGACAAAGAGATCAAAGAGCTAGCAGAGAAGAAAAAGAGAGCATTTCTGAAGTACAAAAGAAGCAACAATCAACAACATGATCTACACGGATCACAGAAAAAAAATATGGAGAAAGCTGCAAAATCAGAAAAAGGAAATTAACGAAAGCATAAGAATTAACAATACAGAAAATCAAGAGTGGACGCAGCACTTCCAACAGCTATACCAAAGTAGTGAAGAAGATATAATAAAAACAGAAGATAACAACGTAACACATGAAACCACCGTTGTAACAAAAGAGGAAATCAGACAAGCGATAGGCAAACTAAAAAATAAAAAAACTCCCGTCCCTGACGGTATATATAAGTATATATCAGCAGAGCAGCAAGACTTCCGTAAAAATAGAAGTACGGTGGATGACAACCCCGTGTTTCTGTGTTTTGTTGACTTTAAAAAGGCTTTTGATCGAGTTAGAAAACAAGATATAATAGACATCCTAAAAGAAAAAGAAATTTCAAAAGGCATAGTAGACACTATATGTGATTTAAACACAGGGTGCAGAACGGAAATAGTAACAGCGAGAGGTAACACTAGGCCTATAGAGATAAAGACAGGAATAAGGCAACGAGACTCGTTGAGCCCTTTCCTGTTTAATTTAATAATGGACAAAATGATAGAAGCTCTAACAGATCTACCAGGTTACAGAATGAGCACTAAAAATATCAACATCTTGAGCTACGCGGACGACGCGACGCAGTATTGACAGCCAGTAACGAAGACGGATTACAAAGGTTGTTACATCGATTAAACATGACAGGAAAACGGTACAACATGGAAATTTCATAAGCCAAAACAAAAACGATGGTAATATCAAAGAACCCAAGACGTTGCAAGTTGGAAATACAAGGAACAATAATAGAGCAGGTTATGCAATTTAATTATTTGGGTGTTAAAATAACAAGTAGCAGGGACTTAACTTCAGAAGCACGGAAGCAAGCAATGAAAGCAACACAAGTAGCAGGATGCTTAAACAATATAGTATGGAGGAACAAATATATGAGGTTAGAAAGTAAAGCAAGGATATACAAAACAATGATTCGGCCAATCTTAACCTATGCAAATGAAACTAGAGCAGAGACAGTAATCACAAAGCGCAAAGCAAGAACAGCGGAAATGAGAGTCTTAAGAGCTATACTGGGAATCACACTGAGAGACAGGCAAACGAACATTGAAATAAGAGGAAGATGCGAAGTGACAGATGTGGTAAAGTGGATGAAAAGAAAAAAAAAGGAGTGGAATGAGCAAATAGAACGCATGAGTAACGACAGACTAGCAAACATTTTCAAAGAACAGCATACCAATGGGAAGGCGACCACCGGGACGCCCACCCAAAAGATGGCACCAAAGTTGGTTTTCATCGTCAAATGAGTACGCAGGCCAGACAAACAGGACATGGTCCTAGTCGAAAGGAAGAAGAAGAAGAAGATAATATAAAACTCTCTATTCGGCTAGAAAGCAACACCGCTTTCTAAAAATCACAAGAACGGATTGACATGATTATCACAATGGAAAGTTATGTAGTAGTGTTAGGGGTAGGTTTTATAGCAAGCAATTTTTATATTGTAATATTTAAATGTATAAAGCTTCATCTTATTTCAAGATGTGTTGACTAGGAAATCATGCAACAGCTGGTGTTCATTTCAGTATGGCTGTCCTCAACCTAGTCAACCTGATTCTTAGTTAAAACGAATCTAATTATTCTGCATTAGGGAACCTAGATGCCGTTGGTAACGACAGATTTGTGAGCTAAAGAGGGTTAGGACAGCATCTTCTTTTTGTTCATAGTAATTTTATTTAACATGGTTTCCTATGATGTGAGCAACTGATAATTTCAAATAGATTTAAAATTGAAAGATCAGTGGCGTGCCATAAATTTAATAATTTATAAATACCATGGATAAATAGATAGAAGAAACATAACATGTTTTATTCTTGATGGTAACTGAAGGAATGTGAAATAAATATTTAAAAAAACTAAAGTGAAGACTTCGAGTGGACTTTCATATACTAAAACTTATCGCATCGCAAAAGTGTAAATTTTATAATTATAACCTTTTATTCCATCCATCCAAATGCATAGAAAGCGCCACAGTGAAATTATAGCTTTCAAAAAAAAACAAATTGTAGCCAATACTAGATACTAATACTTGCCGCGTTGGGGTATTTGCAAAAGTGTAATTTTTAATAATTAAGACGTTGTACAGTTTAGCGAGTATTAGATTTCTAAAAAAAATAAGCAGCGGGAATTTGAATTTGCGATAGCGTGTTCAATTGGTTTCTGTAGGTACAGTAACTCTACCCATAGAAACAGCGACAACCTGTACCAAAGCAAGGTAAGCGCCCGCCGGCGCGCATATCGGCGGATTACAAATTTTGCTTCCGATGTCAGGCAAAAATGTAAAAGTGTTAGGGGTAGGTTGGCTTTATTTGGGAAGTTATCAGAAACATGCAAACAAAAAATATATTTTTTTTAAACTAGAGCTAACTGATAAGCGTTAAAATCACGTAAATGCCGTAAAACGCGTTGTTGCTTTTACAAAGTGTTGTATTTTTTTCTTCTTCTTCTTCTTTCTTCATTATAGGATTTCTCCTGTTCTTTCTTACTGTTTCACTGACTCCCTCCATCTTCTTGCTGGTCTTCCAGGGGACCGTTTTCCTATGTGTGATCTGTCTCTTGCTACCCTTACTAATCGATCTTCATTCATCGTTTCAATGTGGTTGTTCCATTCTCGTCTTCTAACTGAGATCCATTGGTTTATGGGTTGTATGTCACACTGGTTCCTTATGTCTTTGCTTCGTACTCTTTCTCTTCGTGTCTTTTCCACTATGTTCCTTAAAGTTTTCATCTCGGCCGTTTCTATCACCTGCCTAGTTGTTTGCGTGTCACCTCTCGTTTCTGCACCATACGTGAGTATTGGGCGTATCGTAGCTTTATATATACGGCTTTTGACTTCTGTATTTATATATTTATTATTCCATATTATGTTGTTTAGTGCGCCTTTACAACTTGTGGCATTACTTCCTGTTTAAGGTTGCCATAACTGACTATATTAAGTCCTAAGTAATTAAAAGAGGATACTTGTTCTATTAAGTCGTCCTGTATTTGCAGTTTACGTCTTATCGGCTCTTTGCTTATCGTCATACATTTGGTCTTTCGTGCTCATATCTTCAGATTGTATCTTTCGCATGCCTCTGCAGTTTTCATTAATAATCGCTGGAGCTGGTCTTCACTTGCTGCTACCAGTACGGCATCATCAGCGTAGCACACTATTTTTATATCTTTGTCCTGCATTTTATAACCTTCTAATGTTTTCACCCCTTTAATTACATCGTCCATCACTATGTTAAATAATAAAGGACTTAACGAGTCCCCTTGTCGAATTTCAGCTGTGGCATCTATAGGTCCCAGAAATGTTCCATTTACCTTAATTGTTACTTTAATTTTTTTTTTAATTTTTTAAATAGTTGAAAGTTCTAACAAATCCTAATAAAGTACCGGGTGATCGTAAAAAAAATCTTTCAGAGCAGGCCATGACCGAAGTGTTAAAGTTGGCAATCTATATCTATCTTCTATCTATATAAATAAAAATCAATTGCCGCATGTTTGGTACATCATCACTTGAGAATGGCTCGACCGATTTGGCTCGTTCTTTTTTTGTAGTGTTCGTAATTGTCAGGACAAGGTTTGTATGAAAGAAAATTTTGGGAAAATACACCCGAAAAGTCGGAAAATTCGGAAAATCCAAAAGATGATTTTGTATGAGATTTCGTATGTTTTCGTTTTTGAATGGCTTTTCGAAGAGAAAAATGGAAAAATCGAAGTGGAAAACTCAGAAAACTCAAAATTAGGAAAAATCGAAATTTTTTTCTTCTTTTAAGTCATGTTCCCACTTGAACTCAGACAATTCTCATGATTTTTAATTCATTTTGATCAAATTGAACAAAAATCGTCCCTCACAAACATTTGAGTCTCGATATCAACATATGACTGTCACTGTGTGACGTTCAGTTTGACAGTTCTGCTGTGTATCAAGTTCCGTATTGAAAATTGATATTTTGCGAATAATAATTGAATTCAAAGCGATAGTTTCTTTGGAAAAAATGCCACCAGTGAGGCGTCGAAATATCGGTCGGCGTACGCGCATAGCAATCCAACGACATGATCGTCGAGTCAATGAGACTGACGAAGAGCATAGTCAGCGTTTGGAGGCAAGTCGAACAAGAATTTCTGAAGCGCGATCCATTATGACTCCGGAACAACGGATACAGTCGAGTTCGACTCGCTCAGTTGGAACTCGCGCACAAAATAATTTGGAACGTCGACAAAACAGACGGCCAAACGTGACAATTCGATATGAGCGTTTAGCGTTCAGATACGATCCAACAGTCGATTACACTGCAGATGAATCGGTCGACTTCGGAACAATGAGCAGTGTTTGTCAACATTGCAATGCTTATATCCGCAGCTAAAGATACAACAAAAAAGGCTTACTTAGGACCAGCAACGCGGACCGGGCCCAGCTAGTACTTAATATAAACCAATTAGTCAAATGTTGACAGCTGTAAAAATTTCTGGTTAGATACATTTAACTTACTATCGAACTGATAAAAGTTTATAACGATCTGCGTTTGCGTTTTTGAATAAATAATTAATCAATTTCAAATATTTCAAAAATTCGTAGATAGCGTCAGAGTACAATTTGGGAGATAAGTAAAACAAAAAAAATTTGTAGTTCAATGCAAGCTTTATCTGCTCAAAAAGTTAAAATAAAATCGTGTAGACAGTTTTTGAGAAATTTTTTTTGAAAACTTTCAAAACTTGAAAGCTGCGCCATTGTGACATTTTTTAGATTTAAAATTAATTTTATTTCATCGTATACCACTTAAAAAGAGCTCTCTAACAAGTGGTAGTTGATCCCGATCAGTGAACGACTTTTTGAGTAAATGGGCGTTAAAGTTGAGATTTTCAAAAAAATTGTAGCGGCCGCCATTTTAAAGTTAGAAAGTACGGTAAAAAAGTTTTCAATTTGACGTAATTCTTCTCTGAGATTCCGTTCTTTAAATTTAAAAATTTTGTTTTGGAAAAAAAACGCTACAATGAAACATGTCTAACTTCCGTTTCCGGTTTTGGATTTTTTTTTGAAAAGCTTAACTAAAACTACAATTTATTTATATACCTTTTGATTTCAAATTTCATCAAAATCGATCCAGTACCTGTAGAGGCACACACACCCACCCACCTAGACACACACTCACAGACATTTTTTAAAAACGGTGTTTTGGGTTCCTTGAGCCTCAAAACGTGTATTTCCGTTAAAATCTAAATTTCGAAAACTTTCATGAAATCAATAATTCCTTATACCGAAGGTATGGGAAAGTAAAAACTTAGAGAATAAGGCAATCATTTATAAACATCAGACAAAGTTGGGCGATTCAATCGCTATCAGTTTATTAATAAAAAACATAAAAGATATCAAACAGTCACTTGTCTAACCAGTTAGATAATTTAAAAGTAATTTTGTACCATGAACTTTGCTCAGATTTACATATTCTTCTAATCATTGTAGTATGACATAGCTTTTAAACTATTATTTTAGAAATATTTAGGTAATAATACACAATCATTTAAACAATTACTAACTGCTAAATTTGTAGTATACAATTGCGAGTTTAAAATTACACACATTTAAACATACCAACCATTATGAAGTTTTATTTTACATATAAAATGTAGCAGAAAACAGGAACGAACATTCAAATTTATAATTGACAAGATGAAATACTTCGTAGTGTTCTCCTGTTTGTTGGTGGTAGTATATGGGGTAAGTTTGAATTTTTTAGATAGTTACAAAACTAACAATAAAACTCTGATGTTTTGAAAAAGCTTCCACCAGAAATTGTCGAAAAAATTAAGGGGATGTTAACGGAAATTGGCGGAGAATGTAAAACCGAAGTAGGTGCTACAGATGGTTAGTCATATTATTTCTGATTTTAATTTAACTAAATTGTACGTTTAAATAGATTAAATATAATCATAACATGTATAATTTTTCAGACGATATTGCACCAGTTAAACTTAATCAAGTGCCAACAACTGAAAACGGAAAATGTTTTCTGTCTTGTATGAATAAAAAACTTGGTTTCGTAAGTCAAAAAATTTTATTCTATAAAACTTAAACGTAAATGTTAACAATAAAATATTAACAAATAATTACCACTGTTGTTAGCAAGATGCGTCTGGAAAAATGGACAAAGAAAGTTCTTTAGCTCAAATAGAAAAACTGAAACCTTTCGATGAAGAGCTTTATGGAAAAATGAGACAAGTTGCTGATGTATGTCTTGCTGAAGGTATTTTGAACAAGTTTTGTGTTTATAAGAATATTAATATTTCTGATCTTAGTTTCCGATGGAGCTAATGGATGCGAAACTGCATACAACATGATGGTTTGTATACAGAGAGAAAATGAAAAGGTAAATTAAAACATTACGCAGAAGCTGAATCAAAAAAAAAATTTGTACACATATTAGTCATCATATTAAGGAAATTATTTAAAATCAATTTTTTGATAACACATTCTTCAAGCTATCAAATTTTTAGAAATCTCAGAAACCAACAAAGTACACGCCACACAATTTTTACGTGATTTAAATATCTCTTTTACAGGTTGGGATGAAACCATTCGATTTCTAGTAATTGCCAAACCGAGCAAACCAGGATTGTTTAATGTTGACTTTTTCCAACATCATTGATATTGTAAAAATTTACAATTTTGTGAATAATTTCAGATACATTTTAATAATAAATATATAGCACTCATGAACACACTTATTTAAACATAATCACTGTAACCAAAAGGTGTTGAATAATGGTTCCACTGACGTTAGTATTAATTTTGTAAAAAATATCTAATATATTTGTCTGTAGAAATCCAGCAACATTTTGGCCTTATTAGTTTAATTTGCTCTTTTAATAAAGTGCACTGATGACGTCACTAGTATTGTTTTCATATGTAACGTTATACCACAGTATACTTATTTACACAGTAGCGAAAGCTCCCATATAACGCCTGGTAAGCTGTAACTAGTGGCGCTCCAAGCGGTCGACAAGTTAAACTATCGTTTAAATTATGGCGGGTTTTAAATTCCAATCCAGTTCGTTGTTGTCACCATATTTTTAATAAGCAAAACAGAAAAATTACGAGCTACATTATATAATGGTTTTTAAATAATACAAAAATAATGCCAGTAATATGATTTATTAACATTTATAAACTGCGAATCTTCAAAATGCAGCGTGCACAAAGTGCAGTTTTTATTCAAATATCCAACCTCCTTTTCACGTCAATCTTCACGTCTACAGTTTACAACCCCCTGTTTTGATCTAAAACGACGAGAAAGTCAAACTTTAATGTATTAATATTTATCAGAATTTATTAACTTTTTAGATCTTTGGGAAATGTAAAAAAACTAAGGTTAGGATTCTTTCCTTTGTTGTTTTCGCAGTTTACGACGGAACATGCGCTCCCTTTCGAGACTCTCATAATAGATTGGTATACCACTAATCAAATTTTTATAAAAACACTGGCAAACAACTTGAAAATTGTTCTTATAACGTTCAAAAAGCAGAGAAACACTACTACCGTTGGCTGTCAAACTTTAGTGTAACTTGTTCGCCGCTTGGTGCTATAATTACCATAAATGACCTTTACTTTCGCTACTGTATGAATAAGTATACTGTGGTTATACCACAGATAAGGTTAACCTTATCTGTGGTTATACATTTTTTTTCCTATTTGAATCGCATCGATAACATGGATCAAAAAAATTGATACATTAATTATGTTAAGAAAAACAAAAACAATAAAAAAAACTGCCAAAAATTGTGATTTAACAACAAACTGCAGAGAAAAACATGGTTCCCTAAAAATGGGCGAAGCATTTCGCCGGTACTTCAGAAATAAATCCATTTGGTATTTCCAAAAATTATTATTGTTGTAACCATCTTACGTTAACAGTTACATAACTGCATAAAATCAGAATACTCCCGACATGCTTGACTGCGTCAGATGTTTATTTGTAGCCCCAGTTAGAAGCTGAAAATACCTTCACTTTAATTAAGTAAAAAAAAATTTTAATTATCAAACATTTCGAAATTTTGATAAATTTGAAAACTAAAAATTTTGAAAATATTTAGATTTAGAAAGTTTATAAAAAAAAATTGAAGTAAACTTTAATCGGAAAATATAGAAATGGGCGAAACAGGTCGGTAGCACTTTCCCATACTTTTACGTTTTAAATATTCTCGCATCAAGAAGTGATGGAAATTTACATCTCCAGTCGGTACAAGCCCGCTGCAGACTCAAGACGTTGGTTACTTACTTACACAAAAATAGTTATAACAGCTTTATTTAAACAGTTATCAAAAATATTCAAAGAACGAAAAATATTTATTTTTATTAGAGCTAATTGATCGGCGTAGTTAAAATTAACGTAACTGCCGGAAAACACGTTGTTGATAATGAAAAGTCGTGTTTTTCCCTTAATTTTCAAAATAGTTACAAATTCCCTCTGATTTTAATGAAGTACTTCAAATAGTTTATCGAACTGATAAAAGTTTAAAACAATCGGCGTTTGCGTTTAGAAATAAAAAATTAATCAATTTCAAAATTTTCAAAAATTTCTATACGGCGTCAGAGTGAAGTTTGGGAAATTAGTAAAAAACAAATTGTGTAGTTTATTGCAAGTTCTATCGGCTTAAGACGTTTTAAAAAAATTGGTGTGGGCAGTTTTTGAGGAAATTTTTTTTGAATATGTCCAAAATTTTGAACCGCTGCTAGTATATTTACAATTTTCATTTTTCCAAAAATATTTTTACATTACTTGATTAAACTTATTAAGGCCTATCAAATAATATTATAATTTGTATTGATTGGATGATTGTTTTTTGAGTAATTGGGCATTAAAATTAAAATTTTTAAAAATTCGTAATGGCCTTCCTTTTGAAGATACAGCATTTAATAAAAAGGCATTTTATTTGGCTTTGAATGCACTACAAAGTTATGTATTTAAATTTTTTTTTAAATGTTTAGGAAAGAATCTATAAATTAAAAAAACAGGTTTAATTTCGGTTTCCGGTTCCGGTTCTAATTAACGACCCTACAAAGAACTACCTGCTAACTAAAAAAACTCCCAAACACCAAATCTTATAAAAATCGGTCAAGAGGTTCAGGAGATATAAGGGAACGAATGCACCCACCCACAGACAGACATTTTATTAAAACCACTTTCGATAATTTGCATGAAATCATAACTTTCCTTACTTCAGTAGAAGTATGAGAAAGTAAAAATATTGAACATTTTTGAATTTTGATTACTTGGATAATGCTGAAATTTTGCTAATTTCGGAAATTTTGAAAATGTTAAACATGTTCTATATTTTAATATATAAAAACTCAAATTTTGAAAGTCTTTCTTTCCAAGAAAGTGTGGAGATTGTCAAAATGTTGGAACTAATAATACGCACTAAAAAACTTTGTTAGACATTTGCATATACACTGTGTCTATAAAGTAACCCCCCCCCCCTCAACTAACTTTTGAACGACTTAATATTTTTCAACAAAATTTGGTGTGCTGTAATGGGAAATTAAATACTGTCTTCCACACCATATTAAGATATTGTATCATCCAAAATGGCGACTAGGCGCCATTTTGAATTTTTGTTTTAAATAGAAAGGGGGGTGACACCTCATTGGAAAGGTCTTTTAGTTCTACGTCTGATCCTAGAGTTTAAAAGAAAAATATTCAGCCATAACAAAATGACAATGTTTGAAGATAAAGAAGTCTATTTAAAAAAACTAAGAATTAAAGCTTAAATTAATTAAATTAAGTGTTCGAAATGTTTACCATTCACTTCTTGGCACATAAAAAGTCGGTTATGAAATTTCTGCCTTACATTTTCATAAGTTTCTGGAGTGATATTTCTGCAAACTTCTGTAATGCGTTGCTCCAGTTCTTCAATTGTTTCTAGACGGGTTCTGTACACTTTCGATTTCACATATTCCCATAGAAAAAATGTAAGAAAGTCAGAAACAAGCCTATAATAATGAGGCGGCGCACTGTTTTGTTGGAACAGAACGTTTTCAATATTATTTCCAGCCACCTGAGTTATTTCTGGGAAAATTTTGTACTGCAAATGAAAAAGTGGACTACTGAATAAAAAAATCAAAACAATTTTGAATTGAGTGAGTCCATTTGTTTAAAATCCGCCATTTTGTTATGACTAAATATTTTTCTTTGCAACTCTAGGATCAGACGCAGAACTAAAAAACCTTTCACATGAGGTGTCACTCGACCCTGGATAATAAATCAAAACAATTTTGATTTGAGTGAGTTCATTTGTTTAAAATCCGCCATTTTGTTATGGCTAAATATTTTTCTTTGAAACATAAGGATCAGACGCAGAATTAAAAGACCTTTCAAATGAGGTGTCAGTCGACCCCCCTTTCAATTTAAAAAAAATTTCATAATGGCGCGTAGTCACCATTTTGAATCGGCGCCATTTTGAATGATAGAAAATTTAATTTTTTGCTAAAAAATAGTATTTAATTTCCCATTAAAGCACACCAAATATTGTGGTAAAATAACAAGTCGTTCAAAAGTTAGTTAGGGAGGGGATTACTTTATAGACAGACGGTATGTAATTCCAAACAATATTCTTTCCGTTGAAATAAATCACAATGATTATGCTCTGTGGTTGAAATATCAAAATGGATTTTTTACTTTGGTGATCGAAAACCAAACATTTTAAATGTAAACTTATGAAAAGTAAAATAAATATCATTCTGAAAAATTATAAATGTTGAACATTTTCGAATTTAGAAAATTTTTAAAATATTTTGGAATATGAGTAATTTTAATATAAAGACTAGCAGTACCCCTGGGCTACGCCCCTCGATGTTTTTTTTTGTAACGTCTCACTCAGCACTTGCCGTTTCGAATGTTTTTTCCGCTATGTTGGTTTGAATAAGAGTTGCTCTCAGAAACAAAATCCGCGAAAAAAAACGAAAAAGAGCTCCGAGAAACATCCTCGGAAAAAAACCGAAGAAGAGCCCGGAAAAAAACAGCCACGTTATAAAAGTCTCTTAAAATCTTCAAGAAAAATTTCTATCAGAGTCCCAGTAAAATTCCTTAGAAAAAGCTGAAATAACATCACTTAAACATATCATCTTCGTTTCCACGGAAGTGTTTTAACGGAAATGCTCAACGTATTTTTGATCAAATGTGCACTTTTAGGGCCTCTAAGACACTCAGATGATATGGCTACAAAACGAGGTTGGTCTGTCAAAACAAGGAGTTTCAAAGAAGGGTGCTCTACTTTAATATAAACGTTCTCGAAAAAGAAGTTTAAATTTGTATTCTACGCATGTCAAATAACCGATCTGCGCAATTGCGATCTTCTTGTCAACTCCCCAGTGCCTCCCGCCGCTGTTTTTTTTGTAATTTTAAAAATTTTTGAATTTCTGTTTTTGAATCGGTATGAACATGCTAAATTATCGCCCAAAATGTTTTAATTACAAAATCGATTTTGAGATTTCAACATTGTGTGCAACCAGATATCAAAATTTCAGATGACTACATCAAAACATATGGAGAGCAAGGGGTACCCCTCTTTAATATAGAAGCGCTCGGAAAATAAACTTAGATTTGTAGTCTACGCGTGTTGAATAGAACTGCACTAAGAGTGATCAGCCTATCATTGTCGAAAAGTCCAGTGATTGCATCATCGATTTTTTTGTTGATTAAAAAAATTCACGAATTTCGGCTTCATAGTCGGTAGGAATATGCTAGACGGCAACATGAACACTTTCCATTGAAAAAACACCTAAGAGGGGTTTCTTTTTAGTCGCTTACCTGAACAGGTTAAATTGAATAATGACCAAAAAACGACTATCACCAAATTAAGAATTCAATTTTGATATTCCAACCACAGATCATAATATAACTGTTTAATAGATAAATAGTGTTTGCAATTAGAAAACACTCAAAATCATAAAATTTCAAACATTTTAAAAATTTTTAGTTTTTTAAAACCATGACATTTCTCACAATTAAAAAGTTTTAAAATTTATAGCATTTTCAAACTTTCCAGTATTTGAAATTTTCAAAATATCAAAATTTTTGAAGATTTGCAAAATTTTCAGCTGTTAGTATTTTCAGATTTTAAATTTTAGAACCGTTTGATTATTAATGCGATTATAATAGCGAGCCTGAAATATGTATTTATCGCGCTGGCAACAAACAATTATATAGCAGACGAATTTCACCGTTTATTAACTCACAAATTGCAAACTCGACTAGGTTCCGCTTATGATTGAAAAGTGTTTACTACAAAACTGTTTACTATAAATTTAAAATGCTTTTGTAGAAACTCCACTTTTAATAGCGAAGCATCAAGAATATCCCGAGAAAACCATGGCATGAAATTGAGGTAGCCTCAGAACAGGTACAAGAGGCAATAATAACCTCTTATCATGAAAGCTGCCCTCAAGTAAGGCGAATCACCAGCAGAACAGTAAACTGGTGGAATGAAAACCTTGCTCAGTTAAGGCAGAAAACCAGGAAATCATACAATAAGGCAAAAAAAACGAATGAGTGGTTGGAATATTCCAAAACACTCACCGAATACAATCGGGAACTAAGAAAAGCCAAAAGAGATTCATGGAGGAAGTTCTGTGAAGATGTAGAATCTACATCTGAAGGAGCAAGACTCTACAAACTCATGGCAAAGGACCCGATAAATCCACTGGGGACACTTATAAAACCCACAGGGGAATATACGAACAATGGTAAGGAAACACTGGAGGTCCTACTCCAAGTGCACTTTCCAGGTTCGATGAACGTAAACCTTGAGCCTATCAATGACCAGCAAAACCTAGAACAACTCTATCGTAGAGCATCTAGGGACAGCTGGCGGATAGCCAATAGGGTAATAACGTACGATAGGGTCATCTGGGCAATTAACTCATTTGAGGCCTATAAATCTCCTGGTCCTGACGGGATATTCCCTGCTCTGCTACAGCAGGGCAAGCAAGACCTAGCACCAATCTTATGTAAAATATATAGAGCCAGCTTGGCACTAGGGTATGTGCCAAAAGCATGGAACCAAGTAAGGGTCGTCTTTATACCAAAACCGGGGCGGAATTCATACGCCCAGGCAAAGGCATATAGACCTATATCCCTATCATCGTTTGTGTTGAAAACAATGGAGAAACTGATTGAAAAGCATCTTAGGGAAACCTGTCTAATAGAGAGGCCACTACACCCTAATCAGCATGCATACCAAGCAGGAAAATCGTGCGAAAGCGCATTACATCAGCTAATCTCAAAAATAGAGACAGCACTGACCAACCAAGAAATAGCATTAACTGCATTTCTTGACATAGAGGGCGCATTTGATAACACCTCATTTGAATCAATGATACTGGCTGCTAGTAACCGTGGAGTTGAAGACACCCTATGCAGGTGGATGAAAGCCATGTTACAAGGCAGACAGATTCAGACGACATTGGCAGGTGAGACAGCACAGGTGTCTGTGGCCAGAGGATGTCCTCAAGGCGGAGTCCTATCTCCCCTGCTCTGGGACTTGGTCGTAGACGAACTGCTAGTCTCACTGAACAAATCTGGCTACTACACACAGGGGTATGCGGATGATATCGTCATACTCATAGTGGGGAAATATGCCAATACAGTATCAGAGCTCATGCAAAGAGCTCTAAAAGCTGTTGAAGGGTGGTGCATAAAGGAAAACCTAAGGGTAAATCCTACAAAAACAACACTAGTCCCCTTCACTAACAAAAGAAAGCTGGATGGGCTACGGCTGCCAACTCTCTTTAACCAAGTTGTACAGATGAGAGGAGAGGTCAAATATTTGGGCGCGTTCCTAGACACCAAGTTGACCTGGAATCAGCATCTAGACAACATAACCAACAAATGTAAAACGGCATTAATGATGTGCCGGAGAACAGTTGGAAAAACCTGGGGATTAAAGCCACACATGGTACACTGGTTATACATTGCAGTGGTAAGACCCATGATAACCTACGGCTGCCTGGTTTGGTGGCCAAAGGTCAAACAAAAGCAGGCAATCGCAAAACTCACAAAAATTCAGAGGCTAGCATGCCTATGCATAACAGGAGCAATGAAAAGCTCACCCACGGCAGCCATGGAAATAATGCTAAACCTACCCCCCCTCGACATTTTCATCAGGGGAGAGGCCAGGATGGCGGCATACAGGCTGACATGTAACATGAACTGGAAAACCCAGAACAACCTTGGGCACACCAGAATCACAAATGATATCGCAAACCCTCTTTTAAACATGGGTAGCGACACTATGATTCCAAAAATTTCATACGACAAACCATTTGAAATCCAAATGGACTGGGATCAATGGCGTCGTAGGGAAGGACAGAATCCGTCAAGAGGGCTGATCTGGTACACAGATGGGTCTAAGATGGATAACGGGTCAGGTGCTGGAATACACGGCGAAACCCCAAGGCACAACATGCATGTCTCACTGGGGCAAAACACCACGGTATTCCAAGCGGAGATATTCGCTCTGGGAACCTGTGTCTGTGAGAATTTGAGAAGGCAAACCAAAGGCAAACCTATCCAAATACTCACTGACAGTCAGGCAGCCCTAAAGGCATTAGCATCAAAGCAGATAAGATCCAAGCTAGTTTGGGAATGCCTGCAAAACCTGAAAACCCTGGCAAAACACAACCAAGTAACACTGGTGTGGGTGCCAGGTCACAAGGGCATAGCAGGCAATGAAAAAGCAGACCAACTAGCGAGGAAAGGATCTGAGGCAACCTTTATTGGTCCTGAACCAGTACTAGGTATCACGAAGGCGACAGCACGTGGGGTAATAACTGAGTGGATTAAACAACAACACCAGCAATATTGGAACCACGTGCAAGGACAAAGACACAGTAAACTGATGATGGGAAGACCATCTCAGACTTTAACAACTGAAATACTGAAACTCAACAGAAATAATCTTAGAATTGCGACGGGGCTACTAACCGGTCATTGCAATCTAAGGAAACACATGCACAGAATGGGCGTATATACAGAAGAACCCATATGCAGACTCTGTAATGAAGAGGAAGAAACTGCCTCTCATGTAATCTTTGAATGTGAAGCATTAAACCGCCGACGTCACAACCTGTTGGGCGAAATAGACCCACAGGTAGGCATACCGGAAAAAGATCTGGTCCACAGGCTACTAAACCTAGTAAAGGGTCTTAACCTGTTCACCTAATTCAAAACGCAAGGGCAGAGAAACACAATAGGCCTTATTGGCCGGGGTGTTCAGGGACTCACAAAACCGTGCTCTGCAATTGCTACTACCAATAACCAATAACCAAATGGCATGGGCGGTATTTGAAAAGCTGAAACATGTATTTAAAGGAACGATACCATTATGCATGAAGAGGAAGGTATTAGAACAATGTGTGATGCCTGTCTTGACGTACGAAGGGGAAACCCTTACTCTAACTCAGAAAAATGCAAAAAAAGCTGAAAATGGCCCAAAGAAGCTTGGAGACGGTATTGTTAGGTATAAGTCTAACCGATAGAATGACCCTAAAATGGTTAAGACAACAAACTCAAATAACCGATGTAATAGAAAGAATAGATACGTGGCAAGGATGACAATCGAGAGATAGACATCGAGAATATTACAGTGGCGACCACGTGACACAAAAAGAAATAGAGGAGAATAAGTGGTCAGACGATTAAAGAGAGTGGCAGAGAACTGGCAGCAAATGGCACAAAGCAGAGGTGGTTGGAAGGACCAAGGGGAGCCTTATATTCAGCAGTAGATGAGAATGGCTGTTTAATGATTATCTGTTAAATTTATGGATACGTTAAAAAATTTAAAAATTAGTTTTGCGAGTAAAAATTAGATTTGGTCAGTTCTGCCCGAATATAGGCAAAATTCTCCCGAAAAAAAGTCACGAAAAAGAAGTTTATGGAAAAAAATCATCTGGAAAGAAAGTCTCCGGAAAAAGTCCCCGGAAAACAGGCCCTTGGAAAGTCTTCTGAAAAAAAAGTTTCCGTAAAAAATTCCCTTGGAAAAACGCTCCGAAAAAAAGTCTTTTAGAAAAAAGTGTCCGGAAAAAAAGTCACAGAAAAGATGTCCCCGGAATAAAAGTTTCAAAAAAAAACTAAAATTGAAAAATATTTTCTTTGTTTGCCGTTAATGTTATTTTTAGATATACATTTTCTTGCTGTATCGAAATAACAGTTTTGATTTGCCATCAAAAGGAGCGTTTCTCGATTTTTATTTTCTTTGTTTCTGATAAATTGATAATGAATACTTAGGGGACTTACAAATTTATTTTTACTGCATTTTGTACATTTAATTTAATAATAAACAAAAACATTCTATTGAAAAAAGTCGCTATATTATTATATTATAAAGTGATCTTTAAAAGGCTACTGTATATGCAAATCAGGTAAAGTCGTTTACTTTGACCGACTCCAACACTTTTTTGGTGATTTTTTCTTGGAGACTCTTTTCCAGGGTTTTTTTCCGAGAACTATTTTTCCATGAAACTGTTTTTCCGAGGACTTTTTTCCCTGAAACTTTTTTTCCGGAGACTCATTTCCCAGAAACTTTTTTCCGGGGACTTTTTTCCTGGAAATTTTTTTCCGAAGACTTTTTTCCCGAGAACTATTTTTCCATGAAAGTTTTTTTTCGGAGGCTTTTTTCCCTGAGACTTTTTTTCCGGAGACTTATTTCCCAAAAGACTGTTTTTCCGGTAACTTTTCCCCTGGAGACTTCTTTTCCGGGGAACTTTTTTCCAGAGACTTTTTTTCCGCCTACTACCGTTCTGTCCCTAACGTAAAATTTGTGGCGCCGTCTCTGCATGAGAGATATCAGAAAACATTCTTGATGTTATTTAAATAGCGTGTTTATAATGTAATTGAATGCTGTGATTATATATTCCTACTTTCAAAATAAGATAAATTAACAATAATACAACGATTTCAAACGAGAAATGTAATATCCTGATGAAACACAATAATTTTTTGTTCCAAATCAATTTTCTGTCGTTTTTTATGTAGGAAGCAATTTTTTTAGATGAATTAAATATGACAATTTTTCCACAACCCTGGCCAGAAATGACATTAATTTTGTTATCTACTTACAGATCTACTGAAAATTACCAAAAAAAATTGGAAAAAGCAGGATATTACTAAATTAGGAATTATGAGTCAAGGTTTAATACATTAGGCTGATAGGAATTTCGCTTATTTCAAGTTTACGGTCTATGTGCGTATTGTTCGTGTTCTCTGTTGGTGGTTTTTTTACAAGTTCTACAAAAACAGAAAGAGTGCTGGTATTAGTTTTAGGTAGGTAGTAGACAAATTGTATGTTTTTGTTAGATAGCAGTGCTTTTTCTTTTAAATTAAATGATATGGTTCGTAGAAAAAAATTATTTTTAAAATGTTAAAAAATTCGAAGAAAAAGTAGACTCGTATATTTCTATTTGTCTAATTTGATTTAAGTAATCAACTTACTAATTTTATTAGTGTAATCAAATAGCAAAACCTCTGTACAGTTTTAGGCTAAATTTAACAGTTTTTATCTTAATATCTCAGAAATTTGCGTAATAATGAAAACATAATATAATTTTAGGTGGAAAAGAAAACTATCCAAACTAGCCACGCAGTGACTTAGTTTCGCCCATTTTTCACTAAAATTCAATGTGCGGTAAATAATTTGTGCCATTAGTACTAAAGATGATGAAAAAGGTAACTGTTCTGTTGATGTTTCTTTCGGGAGTGTTACTGGTAAGAAACCAATAAGATGAAGTGTTTTGAGGCTGATTTTAAATAATGATTTAGTTTCATCAAGATGGTTATAAAGCAGATTTTGAACGTATGGAACTGTTACGTCATAATGAAGACTATGTAAGAAACATGACCCTTGTTACCTATAAATATAATAGAACTACCCCGGTTGCAAATTCAACATTTACATTCATTAAGGACATTGGTAATAATATACAGGTATTATACAATCACATAAAATTATAAAAATACTTTTTTTTAATTTCAATAAAAATTTGTTTTAGGTGGTTGTACAGGCATATACTTTTCTGAGTAATGAATATCGCTTATTTCCATTGCGTTTTCAATTCGATTTTTGTAAATCTTTAAATACGAATGAGTTTGGTCTTGGAGGATTTCTAAATTGTGGAAACTTTACTAAGTGTCCTGTGAAGCAGGTAATATAGTCTTTTTTAAATAAGCTTAACCAAGTAATCTAGGTTTCAAATTTTAACGAAATTTTTGAGTTTTGTTTTAAATCAAATTGTGACCGAGACGTAAAGAAAAACTTTTATACTTTAAGTACTTAAATGTAGTGAAATTATAAACTTTAAACAACTAAATTAACGTTTCAAAAATTTATTTTAAGGGTAGGAAATAAACTTATTATTAATGTTAAAGGCGCGTAAATAATGTTTAAAACTATCTAACAGGGGAAGTATCACATTTGCAACTGGGCCACAGACGAGTCAAGATTTCCACCCAATGTTCCTAATGGAAAATATATGGTGGATTTAGAAGTACTTTATAAGGAGGTGGAAATAATGGTTCTTCGTTTATATGTTCTTGTGTATCGGCCAATTATTTAGAACAAATGTGATGCTATTCTTTGATAATGCACAGAATAACCAACAATTCACTAGCACTTATAAAACACTTTTAAAAGTTAAAACGCTACAAGCTTTTGACAAATAAAGATAGAGCGACAGCTTCTTACTATTAAAGTAAATCTTGGTTTAATGACAGTCGAAAAAGTTCTCTTTAATTAAAAATTCAAAGAATATTTCACGACAATCGGATAAATCAGTAATTTTTTTAAAATTCAGCATTAGTTCAAATTTATGTATTTTTCCATATCTTAATTTATGATATTAATGGAAATTATTCCACAGACAATTTATTGACCAATCACTACGACACCGTTTCAGCATTTTCGATAGAAAACTTTAATCGGGTTATTTCTTACGTACAAAATTTTATTGCCAATAAATTTAAACAAAGTACACATTTATTTTGTTTGCTAAAAATAGAATTATTTAACAACTTGATATATTATGTGAGAAATAATCTAATTACACAGGGCGTTATTGAAATACGTGCAGATATTTTAACTTGTAATAGAACTCGCCAAACTGAACCCTTTTCCTATTACCATTTTTTTCAAAAAAATAAAAATCAAAAACGTTTTATTAAAAATGTGAGTACCCACCTACGGAATTGTATTTTAAAAAAGTAAGTTTATATTGATAAACAGTTTTGTAATTGATACTGCGACTTGACACTTGAGGTAGGTTAGACGTAAATTAGTTAGATGTGTACTACTGTACGTGTTTAATTAATAATAAAATGGCGATTTTATCTAATAATAAATTAACGAACATCAATCATCCTTGTGCACGTTAAGGGGGGGGGGGAATGCTGCAAGAGCTAAAGCACTTTACGTGGAACACTTAGCTAATCGCCGAATACCTAATACGAGAACTTTTACAAATGCGGTAGAAAATTTACGTTACCATGGTTTGATTGAACCCCAAGTGCAACATCGAGCAAGGGCACGAATGTGTCAAATTTTGGGTGCTGAAACGCAAATTTTAGAAGAACTAGTACCAGATACTACTGCCAGTGTTTGAAGACCTGCATTTGCGTTGTATCAGCATTTGGCGTACTTTAAACGAACATGCTTCATGTACAACTGGTGCAGACGCTACAGCTTCCAGATCGACTACGTTGTAATGTTTCTGCAAATAGATTTTGAGCACAGTTGAAAAGCACCCGAACTGCTATGCTTGTTTGTTGTCTAGCAACAAAGCGAGATTTTCAAGAGATGGAGTTGTTTTTTAATGTACACCTACAACTAAAAATTTTAATGCATTTCTGCAACAACGCCATTAACAAAAATGTTTCTGTAAATGTGTAGGCTGGCATAGTGGGTGACTATTTAATCGGACATTATATCTTACCACCTCGTCTATACAGCATTGACTATTTAAGATTTTTTAATAGAATTTTAAAAGAACGTGTAGAATAAATACCTTTACATGTACGCAGGGACATGTTGTACCTGTATTAGGATGCACCAGCTCATTATTCTCGTTCAATACGAGTGCGGTTGAATACTAATTTTTCGTGCAAGTGGATTGGTCGAAATAAGCCGGTGGTATGGCCAGCGCAATCACCGGATTTAAATTATTACGATTTTTTTGTGAGTGTATATGAAACAATTGGTATATGCCACCCCTACAAATACCCTTAAAGAACTAAGACTACATGTAAAAAACGCCACGACATAGGTTTTTAATGAGGTGCTAGAGCAATATAAGCAGGTCGGCTTTCTAACACAAAAATTTTTAGAAAAAAAAATAAATAAAAAAATAAACTTAATCAACCAAATGCCCAAGTCATGGTAGTACGCCGTATGTAGTATTTCTATTTGTCCTATTTGTAGGAACAATTTTTCTTAAATATTTGTGTATTTATTATTAAATTAAAATTAGGGATTTGTAAACATTACCCCCCCCCCCCCCCTCAATAACCTAAACCCCTCAATATAATTCTATTTTTAAATAAATCCAAAATTCCATAGTTGAACAGAATGCTGGCACATAGAAGTGGCATTACAGTTTATAGAAAAACAAATATATTGGCCAAGACCCGTATTACACTATAAAGGATCTTTGACGAATGTTTTTGATAACAAATCTTTTATAAAATATTTTACAGTGTAATGGCGTATCTTTTGTGAAAGTTAAATACGATTAATTTGTTGTTAAAAATGTAGCCTCTTGCTGTTAAATTTTATAAAACCTTTGATGACAACCTTTGTCAAAGATCTTTGATAGTGTAATATGGGCCTAAAACAGAGGTGCTTTCAGTAGTGTCGCTAACTATGTTTTGCTTGAAACATATCTTCGTGGTTACGCCTACTGTATTGAGAACGTATTGCACGAAGTGCTCAACGTTTCATAGCTGATTAGCGCAACCGTAGCGTTAACGGTCAAGGAAGCGGATATTCAAGACATGGAAAATGCTAAAAAATATGCAATTTTAAGCAAATGTCAAATAGATAAACAATTTAGTTTGGTGAGCTCTATTAGAAGTTCAAATATCTGCACGGGTTTTAATAACTCTGTATACCACTCATGAATTGAAAAATAACCGGGAAAAATTAATCAAACTTTTCATATAATAAATCGTATTTATTTGTTTAAGAAAATTGCCGTGCAACAAGTTTTCGTACTTTTTGACCTGTTTTTTTTCAATTCACTCATGCTATAACCGTTGGAAAAACTTCAAGTTTAATTTATTTTAATAAAACTCTCAAAGAAACATTTGTTTTGATTACGGCAACTTTCTCTTAATGTTGTAATTTTTGATTTTGTAGATGTTATGAGTTAAATGTGATTTTGATTATTTGTGTGTTTGTGAAGTTCTTAATAATCTATGACGAATAATTTTATTTACATATTTTATGAATAAAGTTAGACATTTTCTAATAACTAAAGCAAGAGCTTTGAGAGAGAACTTGTACCAGATCATTAAAATATTTTTCCCACTACCGGCAATGTAAGTACGCCGTAGATCCTTGCTTGTTGGTCACACTTGACTATGGAACTTAGTTAAGTCGTAGAAATACACCAAGTCACAAGACAAAATAATGCAACTTTTTTAGTTACCTTTTGCATGTGTATCATTATTTAATACAGTTTTCTGATGTAGTTATGTAATCGTAGCAACGCATATAAAATAATATAATATTTAGTTACGACATTCAATCAATTTACTAGTAATTTTCTGTCTCATCCAGTTTACTACAGATAGATAAGATATTGTGACTTGGTGTATTTCCACGACTATAGTGTCGCTTACATTTCTAGAAAAATAATAGTAATACAGATTTATAGCAACAGGTATAGCTAACTTACGAAATAGAAATAATTAAAACAAAATTCTGATCATCTGCTAATGGGACAATTTGCTGCCGGTAGTGGGAAAAATATAATAAGCAACACGGAATGTAAGGATATAACATCCTCGGAATGTAATATAAGCCGAGGCAAGGCGAAGTCAGATTCCTTGACTTTTAATACGTCTTTACATTCCTTGTAGCTTAAATAACTAATATATAGCCTACACTGTTTTCTGCACCAAGTTTGTACCTTGTTATCTACACTTAATGTGAATACTCTATAGCATTTCTAAACTGTTGTACAATAAAGAAGTATAACACAATAACGTAATATCGCCTCAATCGAGTTCATGGTCCTTTTAGTCTTTCTAGTAAATGCATTACAATGAAGCTTTAAAAAACCTTGTTCCGCATATTTTGGGAGCTCGTAACTCCCGTAAAATGCAAGTGAATTTTTTTACGTACGTACGAGCCAAAAAATATTTCTTGTAAAAATTGCCAAATTGAAAAATTTTATAAAATCAATAACATTATTATATTGAAAGTATAGATATAGTACAAATTAAGTAGGCTATAATTTTTAATAATTTTAACATATTACTCTGTGGACAGGTCTTGAAAGTCTGTCGACCTTCTTTAAATCATATTTAACTATAACTAAATGATAATTAGTTGATACTAAAAGTGACAGTAAATATGTCTTAAGCAACAGACGACTTCCGTTTCCTGCTACAGCCGCTACGTCTATAAATCTTTGTTTGCTAAGTAAACATAATTTCCTCGTTTTGAAAAATATTATCACCCCGTCTGAAAACGCTTTTTTCAACTAAGATGCAAAGCTAAACGAGATACGACTTTCGTTTTCTGCTGCTATCACCACGGTTGCTAATGTTATTTTGCTATGCGATGACAGTCCAAAACAGACATAAAAAGGTTGGATTTTTGACAGAGAGCTCAGTTTGTTTTTTTGATTTTCAGGATCGAAAAGAGCCTAACCTCCAAATATGTTTCATAAAGTAAACTCCTACCGCCATCTGCTGCTAGAAGGATCAAACGGTTCTACACAGACTTAGTCGTACCAACCAGCTCTTTCCAGAGCTGCAAAATAAATAAATCTCACTTCTTTTTCGAACCCCGCAGCACCCTCAGTTCTTACCAGAACACCGCAGCCCATAACCTTATTTTTTCTCTAAACCCCGCAGCAGCCCCAGCTCTTACCAAAGCACGGCACCTATCGATCAATGCCAAAGAATCTGTCTCCCTTTTTCTTGCCCGAGGTTCCATTGACATACGACCTAGAAAGTCGCTACGTAATGTATATGCGCTGATCCCTTTGAAGGTGTGCGTTTTATTTGTGCTCATTAACCAATTACTTCGTGATTTATTAACTGTACTTAATAAATATTCATATATTATTCTTCGTTCGTTCAATTTACAGTTTGTTACAAAACTATTTAATAAAATACATTCACTACCTTAAAAGATGTTAATGTGTTGTGTGTGTGAGGCCCTTGGCTTGGTCCCATTCACTCCTAGTCTGGCTTATTCGCTATGTTCCAGAGGGTAGTGAGGCCCTTTGGGCCTTTAACCACTACGCCCTCTCAGCTTACGCCAAACCCGTGGCATTACATTTACTCGTCCATTTGCTCATTCATCTACACTTTGAGGGGACTTGCAACCCCTCTACCAACGGCCAAGATATTAGCTTGACTTCCGGGACGTACTATTTACGTGTCCATCCGCCAGTACGAGCCGCCGTGTTTTGCGCGACCTTGGGACACCCATCTAACTTCCGACCACGGAGAGCATTGCTGCACTACGCGATTGCAAGTGAGTGGCTATGGAACGCCATATTGCTATTTATTTAACAGATCAAATAAGACCAAATCTGTAAACAGGTTGATTATAAATTCTATAAATAGTTTATTGTTCTATTTATACAGGTTGATTGTAAATTCAATGCCAGTTGATTTACTCGTTTATTATCGGCGGTAGAAAAAAAATGTATAAGTAAAAGTTGTACAGTATATAGTGAATTGCACGTTTGTTCATTGCTTTTATCATTTCCTTACTAACAGCCTACTAATATCACTTGATTTAGAATCATTACCATTGGTTGCATACGTTGCTTTAAATCAAAATATCTCGCTTATTATTAGGTTTAGGCCTACAAGAAAACGTTTTTTAAACAGAATTGATTTTACAATCGATTTAGTCTAAAAAATATAGGGTGTTTAATTTAAAAAATAAAGATATAGTCGCATCCGCTTAAACCGGAAGTCGGTCAGTTTGTTTTGTATGCTCAAAATACTCGTTGCCGTAAATTGTATAACTTTTACTTATACTTTTTTTTCTATCACCATCAATAAATGAGCAAATCAAGGCCCTGAATTTATAATCAACCTGTATACATATTTGGTCTTATTTGATCTGTTAAAGTGAGTAGAACTCATTTTTGACATTTTTAGTAAAACCAAATCTTTGCCAATTTTTCCAGATAATTTTCTGGAAACGTTCCGTAAAATTTTCTTAATTTTATTTTCATGGAAAATTTACATCACTAGAACTAAATAAAATCTGTCGCTTAAAAAATTGCAAAAAAAGAGTAGGAAGGCTTCGCACCCAAAACTCCCAGTTCTAAGTATCTTATATATTTAAATTCAATCAGTCAATCTGACGCTTAGCTTCATTTCTCTTCCCTGCTGTATTCGTGACTTTATATTTTTCTTCTTCTTTGTAATATTGTTTTATTGTTTGTTATATAGAAAAAAAGGCATTTAAAAATATTTTCCGTCAATTTTCCATGCAAGGGAATGAAAAAAAATGTAATTTTGCCTATTGTTTCATCAAAACCATTAACTTTAGTGATATGTTTTTTAATTATAATTCCTACTTTTCTTAATGCAGACACATATATAAATTTGGGTGCATTAGATCCGTTTCGATTTCGTACACCATAATGAAAAAGACTGGGAATCTTTTTGGGCGTTTCTGATATAAATTAACTTTACATAATTCACATTCGGTTGATTTAGAAAGTATTTTCAAATCAAACCTGTCAAATAATAAATTATGCAATATAAAATTTCGCGTTTAGAAAAATAGCCTTTATTTACATCAATTTCAAAATGTTTCTCTTCAGCGCAGCCACGTTTCTCTAAAAGTCTAAATGATTTTTGTTTGTTTTCTATAATCCTTCAAGGAAAACACAAAACCTAACCTTAATACGATCCTAGAGTCTAGCCACAGATTAGAAATATACATACAGTCTAGCCCTTGGTGCCTACTGTCTAGCGTCCTAGTAATTTTATGGTTCAGGCAACCCCCCAGTTTAGAAGTAAAATCACTAACGCTATTTAATGCGACACAGGTTGGCCAACCGCTGACTTTATTTCGAACGATAGTCGGGTATTGCACGAATTCGACAATTGTATTAAATGGGGCATTGTATAAATTCCTTATTTGTTCTACATTTAAAGCAACAGTATGGTGTTGCTTGAAATCATTATTTTCAGCAATAGCCGCACATTGTATTAATTCGATTTGCAACAATATCCGCATATTGCGTAAAATCACTTGATATTTACTGCAATAGTCGGGTATCGTTTGAAATCGCATTTCGCTAGTGCTTTGGTATTGTTTCAAATCATTATCGACAACAGTCTGACATTGCATTAATTCGATTTACAACAACACACATCTATTACGGTAATGTAATATTTGCAGCAATAGTCGTATATCGTTTTAATTTGGTAGGTAGTTAGTTGCTTCAATTCTACATTTACAGCAATAGTCGCACATTGTATTAATTCGAATTACTACAACACTCGCATATTGCGTAAATTCAATAGATATTTAAAGCAATTGTCGGGTATCGTTTGAATTCGTATTTTCGTCAGTGCGCTGGAATTGTTTCAAATCATTATTTACAACAGTCTGACATTGCATTAATTCGATTTACAACAACACACATCTATTACGGTAATGTAATATTTTGCAGCAATAGTCGTATATCGTTTTAATTTGGTAGGTAGTTAGTTGCTTCAATTCTACATTTACAGCAATAGTCGCACATTGTATTAATTCGAATTACTACAACACTCGCATATTGCGTAAATTCAATAGATATTTAAAGCAATTGTCGGATATCGTTTGAATTCGTATTTTCGTCAGTGCTTTGGTATTGTTCCAAATCATTATCGACAACAGTCTGACATTGCATTAATTCGATTTACAACAACACACATCTATTACGGTAATGTAATATTTGCAGCAATAGTCGTATATCGTTTTAATTTGGTAGGTAGTTAGTTGCTTCAATTCTACATTTACAGCAATAGTCGCACATTGTATTAATTCGAATTACTACAACACTCGCATATTGCGTAAATTCAATAGATATTTAAAGCAATTGTCGGGTATCGTTTGAATTCGTATTTTCGTCAGTGCTTTGGTATTGTTCCAAATCATTATCGACAACAGTCTGACATTGCATTAATTCGATTTACAACAACACACATCTATTACGGTAATGTAATATTTGCAGCAATAGTCGTATATCGTTTTAATTTGGTAGGTAGTTAGTTGCTTCAATTCTACATTTACAGCAATAGTCGCACATTGTATTAATTCGAATTACTACAACACTCGCATATTGCGTAAATTCAATAGATATTTAAAGCAATTGTCGGGTATCGTTTGAATTCGTATTTTCGTCAGTGCTTTGGTATTGTTCCAAATCATTATCGACAACAGTCTGACATTGCATTAATTCGATTTACAACAACACACATCTATTACGGTAATGTAATATTTGCAGCAATAGTCGTATATCGTTTTAATTTGGTAGGTAGTTAGTTGCTTCAATTCTACATTTACAGCAATAGTCGCACATTGTATTAATTCGAATTACTACAACACTCGCATATTGCGTAAATTCAATAGATATTTAAAGCAATTGTCGGGTATCGTTTGAATTCGTATTTTCGTCAGTGCTTTGGTATTGTTCCAAATCATTATCGACAACAGTCTGACATTGCATTAATTCGATTTACAACAACACACATCTATTACGGTAATGTAATATTTGCAGCAATAGTCGTATATCGTTTTAATTTGGTAGGTAGTTAGTTGCTTCAATTCTACATTTACAGCAATAGTCGCACATTGTATTAATTCGAATTACTACAACACTCGCATATTGCGTAAATTCAATAGATATTTAAAGCAATTGTCGGGTATCGTTTGAATTCGTATTTTCGTCAGTGCTTTGGTATTGTTCCAAATCATTATCGACAACAGTCTGACATTGCATTAATTCGATTTACAACAACACACATCTATTACGGTAATGTAATATTTGCAGCAATAGTCGTATATCGTTTTAATTTGGTAGGTAGTTAGTTGCTTCAATACTACATTTACAGCAATAGTCGCACATTGTATTAATTCGAATTACTACAACACTCGCATATTGCGTAAATTCAATAGATATTTAAAGCAATTGTCGGGTATCGTTTGAATTCGTATTTTCGTCAGTGCTTTGGTATTGTTCCAAATCATTATCGACAACAGTCTGACATTGCATTAATTCGATTTACAACAACACACATCTATTACGGTAATGTAATATTTGCAGCAATAGTCGTATATCGTTTTAATTTGGTAGGTAGTTAGTTGCTTCAATACTACATTTACAGCAATAGTCGCACATTGTATTAATTCGAATTACTACAACACTCGCATATTGCGTAAATTCAATAGATATTTAAAGCAATTGTCGGGTATCGTTTGAATTCGTATTTTCGTCAGTGCTTTGGTATTGTTCCAAATCATTATCGACAACAGTCTGACATTGCATTAATTCGATTTACAACAACACACATCTATTACGGTAATGTAATATTTGCAGCAATAGTCGTATATCGTTTTAATTTGGTAGGTAGTTAGTTGCTTCAATTCTACATTTACAGCAATAGTCGCACATTGTATTAATTCGAATTACTACAACACTCGCATATTGCGTAAATTCAATAGATATTTAAAGCAATTGTCGGGTATCGTTTGAATTCGTATTTTCGTCAGTGCTTTGGTATTGTTCCAAATCATTATCGACAACAGTCTGACATTGCATTAATTCGATTTACAACAACACACATCTATTACGGTAATGTAATATTTGCAGCAATAGTCGTATATCGTTTTAATTTGGTAGGTAGTTAGTTGCTTCAATTCTACATTTACAGCAATAGTCGCACATTGTATTAATTCGAATTACTACAACACTCGCATATTGCGTAAATTCAATAGATATTTAAAGCAATTGTCGGGTATCGTTTGAATTCGTATTTTCGTCAGTGCTTTGGTATTGTTCCAAATCATTATCGACAACAGTCTGACATTGCATTAATTCGATTTACAACAACACACATCTATTACGGTAATGTAATATTTGCAGCAATAGTCGTATATCGTTTTAATTTGGTAGGTAGTTAGTTGCTTCAATTCTACATTTACAGCAATAGTCGCACATTGTATTAATTCGAATTACTACAACACTCGCATATTGCGTAAATTCAATAGATATTTAAAGCAATTGTCGGGTATCGTTTGAATTCGTATTTTCGTCAGTGCTTTGGTATTGTTCCAGTAGGGAAAGAATGAGAGTTCTAATGCCACCCCCCACCACTTGACCAGTCATTGACCTGTTATTGACCTCAAGTTCATTGACCTGTCATTGACCCCAAGTTCATTGACCCCCCTAACCCCAAGTTCATTGACCTGCTTTTGACCCCTGACCCCCGACCCTCCTGACCCTTGACCCCTAACCCCCGACCCTTGGCCCCTGACCCCCCTGACCCTTGACCTCCACCTCCCACCACTTAACCTTTCACTCTGTTTTTTCCATCACTCTTTTTACTTTCACAATCGGATTCAGTTTGAAATAATGAACGCCCCAATCAAATCATCAAGTAAAACATAATTACATTTAATTCATATCTTTTATAC
The DNA here is from genome assembly GCA_958336395.1 of Ctenicera cuprea. Classification (NCBI taxonomy): domain Eukaryota; kingdom Metazoa; phylum Arthropoda; class Insecta; order Coleoptera; family Elateridae; genus Ctenicera; species Ctenicera cuprea. The sequence goes on from OY284493.1 coordinate 20,914,486, forward strand.
ATACATATAACATTAAACATTTGTTTTAAAGATTATCTGTAACATATAAAAAAGTATGTAAGCTATTATGAATACTTTCAATTATTAAAGAATTGATGAGAAGATAATTATTATGCTCTGATGCTTCACTTAAACAATGCAAGTATACTTCATTACAAAAGTCTTTCTGAGAAGACAATAAGTATACAGGAATAATAGTATAATTTAAAAGTAATGCAGATAACAAAATTCTAGCAGTGCGTCCATTACCATTTGAAAATGGGTGTATTAGCAAAAACTTCACCACAAAATTTCCAGCAATTTCGAACCAAGCTTTACTGTTGTGGTCGACAGTCTCAAATTCCTCATTGACCTCTTGAAATAACTTGTCCATATGCTGTTGAATCTTCTCAGGGTGTAAATAGAAAAAATCGTAACCAAAAGGCTTTACATCTACTGTGCGATAACTACCTGCGTTAGCAAATAAACCTTCGCCGACTAATACATTCAACTTCTTTGCCAAATCTGTGTTGAAGGAATTATTTAAGGTTTGTATATAGAGCGATGGACCAAACAAGTAACTAATAGCATTCGATAGATTTTGAGTTTTCTTAAAGTTCCTTATTACAGACCAATTAGACTCATTTATAGTACTTAGTGCAGTTTCGGTTTCAGAAAATGTTTGAGTCCCGGTTTTTTCACCTCGATTGCATTCGGTTAGATAGATAGTTCGATAAATATACATAAATCCTTCTACAAATTCGTCGTTTGCAGGGTCTTCGAAAAATGTTTTGACACCAACGTAAAATGTAGGAATTTCTTTAATTAAACAGCTTACGTCATTGGCATAATCAGCTCTCCAATAAGGTTTTTCAGCATAGGAAATGAAAGGCATTGTAAAGTAGTTGGATGCAGAAAAAAATAATATATCCGCTTCTAATGTGAATTCATAGTGCGATAGCCTCCAATTACAATCGACATAACAAACTAAAATTCATACATTACAAGCATGGAAATACCAATTTTTTACAAGTGTTGACTCCAAAAAAGTTCGTTTCATCAAAATCGGCAGAAATCTCCAGATGTAGTTGTTTGAGGTGTTGAATACTTTTTATCTTTCGCAAAGCAGCATCGTCGATAATAGTGTTTTGGAACCATGCGGGTATTACCGTGAACGGAGTTACCGTGTCAACTGCAAAATCCACTGATTCTAGATTATCATTGCGAACGAATAGTACAGATCCCGCAATCTTTAAGGAATCAGAATGTTTGAGCATATCCCCAATTTCACTATGCACAATAGGTGTGATTTTTTTCAAAGCACACCTGAAAGAGTTGCCTTCGGAAGCTGCATTATCCAAAATAAAAGTCAACGTTAACGTTTCATGCACCATGTTTACTCTTTAACGAGTAACTTGGAAATGACGACTTGTGTTCGAATATCCCCCTCCAAACGGAGTCACTGACTCCTATACAGGTCAGCGACCTCCACCTCCCACCTTTTACAATACAGTATTTATAGGCGGTAGAGCGTGTGTTTGAAATATCAGTTAAGTCAAGTCTGTTACAAACATGAATATCCAAACCGCTATCGAGCAAGCTAAACGCCAAGCTGCAAGTGAATGCAGAGATAATATGCCTTTAATTGGACAAAAGACGTATTTTTTAAATCGGTCAAGAACAAAATGTGTGTGTATTGGGTTAGCCCCACAGTTGTCCTTGTCACCGGTAGTGAAAATTTGTGGACTAAACAGCAAAATGCAATATGTACTTTTCGAGATGAATGAATGGAATGAGTTGTGCGAAAACGAAGGAATTATAATGAATTTCTTCCGCAACGTTCAAGAAGCACGTTGGAATACTCTAAGAAATGGTCGCCTAACAATTTCGTTTGAATTAATTGGCGACAAGAGAGTGATAAAAATTGGAAATGGTGATTCAGAAGTGTGGTTAGGTTGGGAATCGGTAATGGAGCTGTGGAATATGATGCATATAGTAAATTATACTTTGGAAATTCTGGCGTATGCTGGTTTCGAAGAATGGTATAGAAGTATAATCAGTGGTGCAGCAGAAATGGTGGGTGATATGAAGGCTAATATTATGAATATTCTAGCACCGTTAAAAGATACAAAGGCTGAGAACGTATTATATATGATGGAAATGTTATATTTGGTACCTCAGAAGGTAAATTCTGATATTGAGGCAGTTAAATGCATTGCAAAAGTTTAATGACAGACAAAAGATGTGGTGGGGAGAGGCGTAGTGGTGGTATATTATATAAGGTTTTAAGGTAGTGTAAGGTTAGTGTAAAATAAACTGATACAGTTAAGATGTGGATGTGTTACGCCGCAGAATCTTGGACAAAAGCAGTAGATAAAATTACTGCAGCTGAAAGATTAAGTGAAAAATTTGAAGCTCTAGAATTTGAAGCCGGCCATGAAGCAGTTTATGGCAGAGGAATGTATTCCCCCGAATACTGTGAAGGGTTGGAAAATAAATACCGTCGGGGTGTTAAAATTTGCAAAAAGTTTATAAGTGGAAATTGTTGCGATGCTTGTTTCGTCCAAAAATTGGTAGCTGCAGACTTAAAAGAATTTATAACTCCCTACCATCAGTTTTTTTCGGAAGCTGGAAAGTATACAGAAGAATTGGATGATGGAGCGAGTAGTGAGGTTTGATGAAAGTAAAAATAAAACGAAGCAGATGATAGCGTGGTCTTTCGCTTACCAACAAGCTAGAAAAAGTGACTGGGAACGTGCGTATTTAGACAGACTGCGATTTCAAAGAAGAATCAGCAATGTTGAGTGTGAGTTATTATCAATTTGTAATGTTAATCATAGGCTACGTATCTATACGGAACGATTTAAAGATTTATAAACTTGTCTTGTTTTGTAATGGTGTAGATAAAACATGGAACGCTTAATTATTTGTATGATTAAAACTTAATAAATGTATATTGCTGCCAAATAAAACAGTAAATTGTGAACATTTGTTTATTTATTAAAAATTATTTCATTACAAAAGTATTATACAGAAAATACACATTAGATAATGCACATACAGCAGGGGATTTTAAATGATAAAAACATGATGGTTCTGAAGAGATTAAAGCTGGTTGTTCCTCGAATTCAGTAACGGGTTTGGAAGTAAATTGTCGTAGATATGTAGCTTTTTCTGAGCCCTTCACGTAAACCAAATCAGCATCTTGAGTTAGCCGTTGAATAATGTCTGGGAACGAGAAGTGTGGCGTAAATCCTTCAGTCCAGCGCAGACAGTGATGATTATTACTCAGCCAAAGGGCTTGTTTTTTAAAATCTTCTGGTAAATTGTGGAAAGCATATGGCGGTTTAAATATGTAGTGCGACATATGACTACCATCATAAGCTGCTAATTCTTTGACAATGAAATTTTTTGTAGAGGTTTTAAAGCCTTGCACATCTACCACTAGAAGCTGCATACTTCGGACCTCATCAAATGATATATTTCAACTGATAATCTTGGCTGAAGACAGGTTCTTTAAAGAGCTTATAGTTGTTTAACAGCTTTAGTAAGAGCGTTGTATGTAAACACTCGATCATGTAGAATTAAACAATGAGCTGTAGTTTTTGCGGGGACATTTTTATTGGTTTCAAATTCTAATCTAAGAACCACTGCCTTCCTTTGCAGCGAATCTTTTTGATTGGAGCAATCAATAACAATTATAGGAGCAATATCTTTGAATTGTTGAGGGGATAGTAAAGGTTCGTCTCCTTTTTGATAATAAGATGATTGAAATTTAGAATACATTTCGTAGAGTGTAGCAAAATGGTTGTTATCAAAATTGATATTTAAATTATCATACGGATATCTTTCAGTGTTTAAGTAAGCCCGTAAGTTTTGAATATCACAATGATCAAACCGGCTCATATCTTGGCGTATATTCCCCTCCCTATTGGTTTGAAATCCTATTATTAGATATCTTGGAGTTTCTAAGTTAGTTGTTGTTTTAATAGGCCATGTATGCTTATCTACTTCCTGTAGAGAGGGGTAAACATGCGTTTCCCAACTCCTAAATGCGACTTGGGTTTCATGATTTTTATCGATATATTTTGTTAGGGCCAATTCTTCAGCCAAACCCGGAGTGATGTGTGGAACTTTCCAGTACAGTTTTTGTATTTCGACTGTAACAGTATTATCGTCACCTGTGAGTGCATCAGTATCTGTGTTACTGCGAATCAACACCAATTCCTGCCTGATATTTAATATTATTTTCTGGTAATCTTCTGCAAATCCTAGCAATCTTTTGAGGGGCAGACAAACATTAAAATTACCTTTTGTATCAACAATTTTACTGTGATTGGTTGGAAACCATCCGGAATTTTCAAGTTTTACAGTATCAGTAAGAGTGTCAGATACGTAGCCTTTCAAGGTAGACGTTAAACCAACTTTTGTCGTAGAATCAACCGGAATACCATTTATTTCATATCTAATTTCACTAAAGAGATATGCTACACCATTATTTATAAAGTTAGTAGTTAGTTCTGTCGTTTGATTCGGTGCTGTACCAACTAATTTTGTTGGTGCTGAACCATCAGGTTTTTTTAATTTGCCTTCAATATACAAATAACTGCGAGATGGTAGAGTGCACATGTCTTCATTTATTGGTATACGAATTTCATCATTATTTCCGAATCTTGTATTGTAGGGTTGATGCGTATGTATTTCTGCATTTACTATGGAATTATCCACGTAAATTTTTTCAGTAACGTTTAATACACTCATTGTAATACAGTAAATCCAAGAGATTGTAAAAAGAGTTTATTGCTAGCTGTTAACCGCTTGGCTGATGGTTGACAACTAATTTCTTTTGAGGTTGAGGCTCTCTTTTTATGTTTTTGTTGAGAGGAGGCAATACAAAATGTGCGATAATTTGAATTATACCGAAACACCATTATGCACGCTCTTCAAATGCAGTCCTATCGTTACAACCTCACCTCTAAAATTGACGTTATCACCATCTTGATCGACTATTTTAAGAGTTATATTCGTCAAGGTGGTTACATTGATTGGTAAATAAATTACGTGATCTGGACTTTCAATTATTTTATAACCAGGCGGTACACTTGGAAAAAATTGATGAATGACATGAGAAGGTTGTCCATTTTTATAGTTACCCGTAGTTATATTGCATTCAATCAACAAAGAGTTCACTTTGATAATGTTTGCTGGACGATCAGAATTCACATTTGCACCCTTAGCTAGTTTTTTGTTGTCAAACCCCAAAAGAGGTCCTATGGAATTGTCAACACTAAAATCGACCACTCCTGAAGTCTTAAGCTTAGTGTGCAAAGTGTTGTTGTTAGCAGTAAGGGACAAACTGTCACCAGGAGGCAATTGTAAATTGATATACCTATTCAAATCTGATATTTCATAAGCTCCTTCAGGGACACTTATAATTGTATTGTCGTATTTCAAATTACTATTAGCTTTAGTTACGTTTGGTATAGCATTGAAAGTCTCAAATGTTGTTAAACCCATAACGTATTCCACATTGGGGTCAAGAATAATTGGAGGATTGAAATCCGCCGACAAAACGGAAGAGTTACCCGTCAATACAAATGTGAGAGACATCTCTCACCGAAATCTAAATAAACACTAGCAAACAGACGTTATCCAGCGTTGTTATATAAGAATTGTAATACTAGATGTCCACAGTTATAAGAGTTTAGTTTCTGAAACCTGTCAAAGTTATATTTAATTTGAATCCCGCTACCGCCACTTCGAAAGTAGTGTATTAGTTCTAGAGGAGGTTTAAGTTGACCTATACTATCGAAATAAGCAATTTTATTACGAACCTTCACATACGCAGTCCAATGTGTACCTTGTCCAATATTATCATCAAGATTTATGATACCGCATTCTTTATCGTGTATTTTAGAAGGCAAATTGTCACGCATATATATTCCCCTGAAATTGGGAACTTTTAATTTTCGAACGTAATGCATTAAATCGATATTTGTCAATGGTCGGTGAGGTAGCTTTATGGGAAGTTTTTTTGATAGGGATTCAAATACAATCCCAGTCCTTTCTTATAAGGTTTTATGTATAAACCTTTTCCAACAGCAGCCGCTTCCATGGCTCGATTATGTCTCTCGGTTTCTTGCAAAGTCTTCGTTGCCGCTTTAGAATCGCTAACAGCTTTTGCAACGCCGGCAGCTCCACCAGCTAAAGACCCTAGAGCTCCCAATGCCGCAAATATGGGAATAAGGGGTAAAATACCCCCCGTTTTTGGAATGGGAATCACCCTTTGTTTCGGAAGAGCGATTTTCTTTTTTTTAAGGGAATTCAATGCAATTTTAACAGTATTTAACAAATCAGACTTTAAGACCCCTCCTATACGTTTTCGGACTACAGCGATAGCTCTCTTAAAACTAATGGTCCCATTGGAAACTTTTCTGTGACGTTTTCTGGCACCCATCCCCAGTTTAGTTTTTCCTTTCATAATGCCGGTGATAGTTAAAGCAGCCGCCTTTTCTCCAAACTTGGCGTCCTTCGATTTAAATCGTTCCCACGCTTTTTCTGCTAATATTTTGTCAGCCTTGTGGCGGTCTTCAATATTATTGGAGTCAGCGTAACTGATATCGTGATTTTTACAAGCTTCGTCCAATGGGTTAATTCCTTTATCACCCCTAGCAAGTCGTTTCTTCAACCGAGTTCCAGGACCACAAAAACGGTAACCAGGTAAATGTAGCTCAACCGGTAATTTGTTAATCAAGGTGTTGATCAATCCCGCACCTTTTCGTGAAGTTGTTTTTCGACGACTGAACTTCTTAACGGATCTGCGTGTCATTATAAACTAGCAGTGACAGCTGCCGCCAGAAGACTGATAACTGTTTCGTAAATACGATCTAATATATATTAGCGACTTCAGTTAAGTCATGGATGAGGTGCGAGTTACATCTCAAGAACAAAGTTTACCAATAAAAAATCATGACGTGAAGGTGGACACAAACCAGTATCGAAAGCACGGTGTCTTACTCGGGGGATGCAAACGCGGCCTCATAGTAGGAGGATCCGGAAGCGGGAAAACAAATGTAATTATTAGTTTACTAGAAGAACCCAACGGATTACGATTTGAAAACGTTTATTTATATTCCAAGTCCTTATATCAACCAAAATATCAGTATCTTAGAAAACTTTTAAAACCTATAAGCGGATTAGGATATTATGAATATGAGGAACATGCAGACATTATATCACCCAACGAAGCAAAACCGAACTCTGTTATTATTTTCGACGACGTTGTTTGCGACAATCAAACCGTAATTAGAGACCATTATTGTTTCGGACGCCATAAAAATAACGATTGCTTCTATCTATCTCAAACGTACTCTTCCATCCCTAAACAGCTTATAAGAGATAATGCAAATCTAATAGTTGTTTTTAAACAAGACGTTACTAATCTAAAACATATACATGACGATCATGTTAACGTAGACATGACATTTGAACGATTTAAAAAGCTCTGTTCCCTTTGTTGGGAGAAGCCATACGAATTCGTGGTAATAGATAAAGACAGTGAAGTAAATTCCGGACGTTATAGAAAGGGTTTTGATTGCTTTATTAGTATATAAATACGTACGCTACTGTAGGGTCGGCTTAGTCACCATGGACAAGCGTTTAGTGCAGGAGTTGATTAAATCTAGAAAAGCAGTAAGAAGAAAATTTGAAAGCATTAAAGCCGATTCTGCACAGTCAGAATTGCAGCTAAGTAAAAACTTAAAGCCTATTGCACAACCCCTCCAAGAGCTGATCTCTAAACTGAAAGCCGAAAGCTTACAACTTAAAGTGGAACCCCCGGAAGTGAAGCAATCTCCGAATGTATCTACCGTCAAATTACAAACGTTAACAGACACTCCCTCATCATCCAGAAAGTTATCAGCCGTCAGACGCGAGCTATTTGCTAAACCTGAAAGTCCGGTAGCGCACAGTTCAATTCAGAATATTTTGGAAGAAGAACCTAGTTTTTTGGAAACAGAAGTAATTGCAGAATCCGCCCCGATTCCCACATTAGAAGAATTAAGGGAAGAACTGGCCAATTCAGGATACACTCCAGAGTTTGAAGAATATCTAAATCAGTATACAGGATTAGCTAGAACGTATGTTAATGAACTATTTACGGGAACTTCAACAAGCTTTGATCATACGTACGGCGTACGCTTTGATCCTACTTTGGACAAATTCACTATAGGCGATTCAGAGCTAGACTTTAATAAAGATAATATAGTTATAAAGCTTCCTAGCGGTGAACATTTTGAATATCAGGGTACACCCGGCTTATACGAGCTTTTATTCAAGGAAGTGCCAACTGGAGTAAAAGAACGGGATAACAAAAATTATAAAGATATTTTAGAACGCACTAATGCTGCACATAGACATTATGATCCCGAAAAACAAATACTAGGAACAGCCGGGCGCAAATATAAAAAAGTCGTGCAACCACTCATACGTCCAGCGAAACCTAGTGTTAGACCAAGAACTACTAGGGCCCAGCAAAAGAAAGGTCTTGGCATGCAAATGTTGCAATTAAATAATAAAAAACAAGAATATATTCCTTGGACAGATCCAAATAAATTAGTGGATCGGTTAAGAATTTTAATGAGTTCAAAAACTGCAGGACATAGTGGACACACAAATGATATTATTTACATCATTGACGAATTGAGACAGGCCAAAATCATTAAATAAAAGAAGATACATTTCAACATACCTCTCAGAATGTGTTAAATTGTATTAAAGCGAACATCAACATGACGCTTGACAAATTTGGTAAACACCTTCATAGTCACCATACAGATCAGTACAAATTATGTTTGGTAGAAGATGTATCAAGTCTTCATTACTATACCATGTTTTATATTGTGGCTATAAGTTCAGATAAGGATGGTTATTATCGAATTATTAACAGTGACAATTTGCAGTATAAGTTTCCACTGCCATCAGCAACTATTGTAACGTATAAGTTAACTCCACCAAATACTACAATATATATAAACAATAATGTTATTGATAAATCATCATTGATCGGTTTGAAATTGAATGCAGGTGATGAAATTAGTATTCAGACCACCACCAAAAATTCAAAGGTGATCTTGGCATTTGAAGCTCTTGTAAAAATTAATTTAATTAATAGACAATGAGTAAAAGTGTGAAAGAAGACATAGTGAGCGAATTACATAAACCGGCGAGAAGAACTTATAAGCGACGACGCGTAGTGATGAAAGGTTTAAACGACTTGTTTCAAGCTGATCTGGTGGAAATGATACCGTACGCCAAATTTAATGAAGGGTTTAGATACATATTAGTGGTAATCAATGCATTCTCCAAATATGTATGGGCATATCCGGTAAAGCGAAAAACGGGTGCGGATGTCACTAATGTAATGAGAAAACTTTTAGTTTCACTTAAAAAAACACCGAAAAATTTACAAACAGATATGGGAAAAGAATTTTATAATAAAAAATTCTCAGAGTTAATGACTAAATTTAAAATCAACCACTACAGTACCTACTCCAATATGAAAAGCAGTATAGTGGAAAGAGTTAACCGCACTCTCAAAAATATTATGTGGAAGGAATTTAGTATCCAAGGTACATACAAATGGTTGGATTTATTAACAAAAACCGTTAAACGTTACAACACAACGAAGCATCGAACCACAGGATTCAAACCGGCGGATGTTAATAGCAAAAATGCAACTGACATTCTAAATACTGCATACAATTACGTAAAAGCGATTGATCCGAAAAAACAAAAATTTAAAATTAACGATTATGTGAGAATAAGTAAACATCGAGAAGCATTCGATAAAGCTTACACTCCAAACTGGAGCACGGAAATTTTCACAATTGCTAAAGTTAAACTCACTAATCCGACACAATACATTTTAGAGGATAGTACAAACCAAGAAATAAAAGGAGGATTTTATGAACAGGAACTTCAAAAAGTGAAACACCCAAATATGTATCTTGTTGAGAAGGTGCTAAAGAAAAAAGGTCAAAACGTATTTGTAAAGTGGTTAGGTTTTGACAAATCGCATAATTCATGGATATCAAATAAAAATGTTGCTTAAAGTACTTGGAAGTATGATACCTCGAATTTACTGAATATTTAGATAAAAATCTTGACGTCGTTTGCTATGTGATGAACTTACTTATTGAATTTTAACCACATGTATTTTTAGAAAAAAATAAATAACATATTTATCAACTTGTTTATTTATAAACCATTTCACCAATCACAAGTATTATTTACATTGAACAATTTACAAAACAAAGTAGGCGCAATACAAAACTTGTTTATTTATATAAGTATGTCACAGAACACTAAATATTTACACACAAAAATAGGTATAAGGAATAAAAATAAAATATAGTGAAATACAAGTCACTTACATAACTAGAATATAAAACGCGTAGAATAATTTTTATACAAATATAAAAAAAGATTCATAAATCATTGCATTTCATTTCGAACAACATCGCCCAACATAGCTACTAAGTCGTCTAGAGGATCGGGAGTGGTGTCGTATAACCAAATTTGTTCATGACCCCAGGCCAAAGTGTTTGAAGTCCCCGGAATTACAAACCGTTTATCATCCTTTGATGATAGAGCCACTTTGTTTTTTAATTCCGTATACATATTATGACGAGAAGATTTAAAAATATTCATTTTACAAAAAATTAGCCGATTTTTATTTTCAACAATGTTTTTGTAATCTTCCTCTTTCAAACTATTCTCGATTGCATGTTTTTTTACTCCTTTAGCCTTTTTGACAATTTCCTTGCCTACTACATCTACACAATACGATTTAGCTCCAGTACCGTAAAAACTTCGAACAGGTTTTCCAGCATACTCGTCTTTCATTTTACCAAGAACTGATTTGGTAATAGGAATGTTATATATATTATCAGCTGTATAATTAGCCGTATCATATTTGTCAATATAACGACAAATGTCTTCATAGAAATTTTCAGTATAAATTTTAAGTATCAAAGAATCGGTATCAGTGTAGAGCAAAGACACGGAGTTGCCGTAAACCAGTTTTAGAAAATCATAAAAAAATTCATAAATAACAGTTTTTGAAATTTCCAGAACAGTAAATCCAACATAAATGGGTTTATCATAAACAACCGATACTTTTTTCAATTCGATGGCTGCCAAATTTTCAGAGAAAGCAACGTGATTTTTATAAGCCGGTTTGGCAACGTAAGCCTCTACCCCAAGCCGTTTTCCAACATTTTCCCAGTGACTCAGTAATTTTACATTACATCTGTTATCAACATTTTCCATTGTTTTTCCAAACATAGCATTATTATTAAGTTTAAAAAGATTCTTTTCAAAACTGTTTCGAGCTCGATTTCGCAATTCCGTGTTAAAATCAATATACGGTTTTAACCAGGGAGACTGACGAAATTTCAATATTCGATAAATCTTTGTCAAAAGTAAACCGTGGGTCATGCACTGCTTTAAATTTCTATAGTGGATAATATATTTGGATTTATTATTTAAATTTGGAATTAATTTCGGGAGAGTAGCTTTTGGAACAGGGGGAACTATATTTTCCGGACAAAACGGTAAATCATTATGGAGGTCATGCAAATGTGGTGGGTAAGTCAAATCTACTTCCAAAACGAAACCAAAATTGGAATCATCGGCCATTTCGTTGACGTTAAAATTTGTTATTTCACTTTCGGACAGCCAAGTAAAATTTGAATGAGGAAGGTATTGAATCATACCGTAACCGTATAAATTGGTAGCGTCTAGGTATGCAATAAACGATTTGGCTTTACTGGAGTCATAGTCAGGTAGAAACTGATTGTTGGCTATTGCTTTTCTATCAACGCACACACTAACCCCACCGCGAATTCCCTTTTTAAAAAAATGGTACATGTTAATGTCGGTCAAGAGTTCTAATTCTACCTTCGTAAATTTTAGCATAGCATCCCAAGTATATCCAGGGGTCGTTAAATAGTGGGCGGGGTCTAATTTATAATTTTTAAGTGACGATTTTCGAAAATTCTCAAATACATCAGCTAAAATTAAAACGTCGGATTTCAAATAAAGGTCTGAATAGTCTCCGAGCGTACGGCATTCAAACACGTTCCATACTCGTTGCGCACGCGCATAATCATCCTCACTGAGCTCTTCTTCACGTAATTTATCAAAAAATTGTGCACGTGACGGGAGTCTTTCTTCTTCTAATTTTAAAAAGGAATCTACGTAAGAGTACGGAAAAACACCCTTTTGCCTCATCAAATCAAATTTTACCTGCACAAAATATTTTTTTATTTCTACGCATTCAGATGATGGAAGATTTTCGCCTAACTCCGCCAAAGAAGAGCTCATAAATCTAAACGTATCAACAAACCGTAAACGAATAAACACTTTGTGAAGCCTATCACTTTGAGGGTCTGGAATTTCGTCAACTAACAAATGTTTACTAAAAGAAACGTACTTTTCTTTATTCTGAGCAATAACATCAAGCTCTTCGTTATTCAAAGCTAACTGTTTTACAAAAAGATGAGAATCATAATTTAAATTATGGAAAAAAATAGGTATAAAATTTGGAATTTTGTAATTTAAATTGCATTGATAATGAGCAGCACCTCTATAAACGCCTGTTAGGTGACAATGATCCCGAACTTTAACATCCATATCATCTACAATAAACGGCTTCTCACATATAAAACAAAGGGCTGCATTTTCGAAATCTAAAAGTTGATCGGGATCGAGATCTAACATTGGTTTAACAATTTTTAAATGATTGCTGTATAAGTTGTGCACATCCCGTTCGATCATTTCTATAAAAATCCTAGAAGCATTAGGACCTCGATAACTTTCAAATTTGGAAAGAGAATCATCATGCAGACATTTTATATAATATGCAAACGAGTAGGGCTCGTGTTCGCACGTTCGTACGGTATAAGGAGTATTTGGGGCAGGTTCGGTAGTTTCAATAGGTTTTAAGAGAGTTTCAAAATCAGAATATATTACAAAAGGAACTGATAATTGTTTCTGATAATTTTGAAACTTGAGTATATTCCCCGGCATTTCCTTACCCAACCTATCCAACTTAGGCGTTATTTCGGGCAATTTAACTACAACACGCTCACAATCGTAACGACTATGATTATACAATTTTTCTTGAGAAGTAAAATAATTGAGACACCCGTCACAAAAAAATTTAGCACCATTTCTAGAATTGATTTGTTTGGAAAGCAGCCTCGAAAAGTTTTTGATCCAACAATAATGATTGTTGCCCTGCTCATCACTGAGTAGCAATAGATTTCTATGAACCTGTTTTTTGTTTTTCGTATAATGCACAGGGCCGACAATTTCGTAACAAGCCTTATTATTAGAAAAAACTAATTCTACACCATATACATTAATTGAAATAGGATTTTGGGACTCAAATTTATGAATGTCTTTTAACTTTACCGGAAATGTTATTCCTCGGAAGTCGAACAGCTCGTTGAAATTCGGATAGGAAGACGTGCGGTGGCTGGAGCCGGTAGGCACGGAGATAGCGGAGGTCAAAGCCCAAGCGAAGCAAAATTGGTCATCGTTTTGGACATTTATTATTGCCTTCTTCCGATGAATCTCCGGCGGCAACGGGATGTACGACGAGGCCCGCAGAGGGTTGTATTTGTTGATGCCCACCTCCAAAAACAGCCACCTGACGAGGATCCATCCTGTAGTAAATGGAAACACATATTAGTTTAGACAAAGTAACATTTTTATTATCCTTACCAGATTCACGTTCTTGGAATTCGCTAGCTTTTTGATCAAGAATGGATGTAAAATCATCATACATGTCCTCTAAATCGGTGCCAACGGTAACAATTACATTTTTAGAATTGAAAGACTTGACATCATGAATATCCTGCGACTCCAGAAAGTAATAGCCAAACAATTCGAAATTTAACTTCACCGAATTAAATTTTGATAAGTCGCGGGTAATGAGAGCCAAAACTTTATTTTTTAATTCAGTCATAAATTCGCGTAAAACAATATGATGACTTTTACAGCTCACTCTGTAGGTAGCAAGGCGACATTTAAAAGCCGTTTGCAGCAACTGGACATCTACATCCTCTTCGGAGGCGACCTGGATGTTGTTTTTGTGACGGTTGCTGCGTAGGTGTCCTTGATACATCCGAGAAGGTATAGATTCACGGCAAGCACGGCAAAACACATCGTTGCTGCTCGACACTGAAATACATGTAACGTAAACGCACTATTACAATAAAAGAGCATTTAAATTACTTACCAAGCGATGTCGGTGGATTTATCCGCGCTCTCTTCACACCACTAGGTCCTGGTGCACCTCCGTCACCTGGACAGCTGTCTCGTTGGTGGCGGCGGAGAGCATCCGACCTGGTGAAAACTCGAGCACATTTAGAGCAAGTGAACATCATGAAAGCTAGAATGGTTTTGGTGTTAAACGCCCCGAACCACGCGAGAAGGTACCATTTACTCGGGGCAGGACCGAAAGGAATTAGGAGAGGGGTGGAGAGGTGGGAGATTGCCGAAAAACGATACTTTAATGTTTAATCAGCTTCCATTAGTTGCAAAACCTGTATCAATTCGGCCCCTGCCTCCTTGACCTGCCGCATGAGGCGCGCCTTCTCCTGGCCTGCGCGCTCCAGCTGCTGGTGCACGCGCTCCATCTCCTGACGCAGGAGCCCCATCTGGGTATCAACTTCAGCAACCTGCGTAAGCAGGTCCTTTCGTCTGTGAAAGACCTCTTCAATGCGCTGCTCCGCATCAACGGGTGGAGGAACCGTCAGATCTTCGGTGACGGTTTCCACTAGATGGGGAGGCACTGGAATTTGGTCCAGGTAGCGAAGGAGCTCTTCTTCGCCGAGATTTGGCAACGGAGGTGCTGCTGGTGGCTGGGGCTCAGGAACATGTAAAGCGTATTCCTGCTGGACGGTACCCCAACCAGCTACATCCATGGTGGGCTGGAGGTTGCATAAATTAGCATAAATTAGCATAAATTAGCATAAATTAGCATAAATTTGCATAAATTTGCATAAATTTGTATAAATTTGTATAAATTTCCATAAATTTCCATAAATTTCCATAAATGTGCTAAATTTGCATAAATTTGCATAAATTTGCATAAATTTGCATAAATTTGCATAAATTTGCATAAATTTCCATAAATTTCCATAAATTTCCATAAATTTGTATAAATTAGCATAAATTAGCATAAATTAGCATAAATTTGCATAAATTAGCATAAATTTGCATAAATTTGCATAAATTTCCATAAATTTGCATAAATTTGCATAAATTTGCATAAATTTGCATAAATTTGCATAAATTAGCATAAATTTGCATAAATTTGCATAAATTTGCATAAATTTCCATAAATTTGCATAAATTTGCATAAATTTGCATAAATTTGCATAAATTTGCATAAATTTGCTAAATTTGCATAAATTTGCATAAATTTGCATAAATTTGCATAAATTAAATTAGTTACCGAGAAAAGCATTTTGCGCATATAAAAATTTTTTTCTAGTTATGTAAACAATTATTTTCCTAAAATTTAAGAATTTTACTAAGAATTATGGTTTAATATTTTAAGAGTGGGGTGTGGGAGTATATAACAGTCGCACATATTTTATTTTCACATGTGTAATTTTCTTTTCTTCTAAAATGGTAGGGGGGCGTTTACAATATATATTCCGTTCGAATCATCAGCTCACCAGTTCCATCATGTTTCCCTTAAAGCGTGAACGAAAATTACAGTTTCTAACACTGACCGATACGCGGTGCAGGAAATACATAAGTGTCGTGGATATAGAAAATTTAAACCGCTGGGTTTATGTCTATTGTCGAGATTGCTACAGACAACTCGAGGACATGTACCATCTTTCCGAGCGGTTTGTAATTTTTGCACACCATCACCACACCCGTATTACGTACGCCTGCGATTCCTGCAATTCCCTGATGGCTGCGGGGATTTCTCCAGAAACTTGTCACGAGCCCCTTCAATCAATCTGTCTGACCTTAAAGCACATCTGATTAGTGTTTTTGTAAGCTGGGGTAACTGAGAACATTATTATTTAGTGTATGTCATAGTTAGTGTATGTAATAGTTTAGTGTAGCTTTTATTATTCTTGTATATCTTTAACACCGAAATAAATTTATATTCAGTTGATAAAGTTTTCTCTTACTGTTAACATGTGTCTCGAAGATATAAGTACGGCACTTGGTCGTTTTAATGCTAGGTTATTAACTTTTAATGCTAAGTGGTCTGGCGTTCACACACCCGAATCGCTTGCTAAAGCTGGTTTTTACTGGACGCAAAACAATGATTTTGTACAATGTTATTTTTGCCAGATTGTAATTGGCAAATGGGAACCGACCGATGATGTGCTTTCTGAACATTTAAAATGGTCGCCTAGCTGCTTATATGCTAATATTAGGGAAATGCTAGCTGATAAAGACTCTGTGGCATAAGTGTTGGTTTCTTTTTTTACTGGTCAGCAGTATTTTTTAATTTATAAGTGCAGCAGCAAACTGCAAAAACATCAGTCCGTTTTAATCGTTCAAGTGGTGAACATGCTGCCTATAAAGTTTCTGGTAGCTTTAGCAGCAATATATGATGGCGTTCTGTACGTTGCCCAACCACCCAGTTCCACAAATGCCTACATCACCTTTAATAAAACTGCTAATACAACAGCGTGGATTAAGATGGATCCTGATACTTTAGAGGGCATTAAAATTCTTTCGACACCTGTTGGAAAACTTAATACAAGCAACACTCTATGGTTTAAAGTAAAGTTTCTTTATCCGAAAACTTCAATTGAAACTAACTGGCAGAGCATCGTTGTTCGTCCTGATACTGGCGCTACTAAAATTTCATCAGATCACAACTACTGTATTACATCTTTAATCTTAAATGTTTTACTGTTTATTATGTTATCTGTATTTATTCTATATAAACTGTATTTACTGAATTACAATTATATTGTACAGAAATAAAGTATTTAATAATTCTACTTCTTTTTCTTATATCGCAAGAGAGTGAAAGGTAAAGTGGTGGGAGATGGAGGTCAAGGGTCAGGGGGGTCAGGGGTCGGGGGTTAGGGGTCAAGGGTTAGGAGGGTCGGGGGTCAGGGGTCAAGGGCAGGTCAATGAACTTGGGGTTAGGGGGGTCAATGAACTTGGGGTTAGGGAGGTCAATGAACTTGGGGTCAATGACAGGTCAATGAACTTGGGGTCAATGACAGGTCAATGAACTTGGGGTCAATGACAGGTCAATGACTGGTCAAGTGGTGGGGGGTGGCATTAGAACTCTCATTCTTTCCCTACTTGTTCCAAATCATTATCGACAACAGTCTGACATTGCATTAATTCGATTTACAACAACACACATCTATTACGGTAATGTAATATTTGCAGCAATAGTCGTATATCGTTTTAATTTGGTAGGTAGTTAGTTGCTTCAATACTACATTTACAGCAATAGTCGCACATTGTATTAATTCGAATTACTACAACACTCGCATATTGCGTAAATTCAATAGATATTTAAAGCAATTGTCGGGTATCGTTTGAATTCGTATTTTCGTCAGTGCGCTGGAATTGTTTAAAATCATTATTTACAACAATCTGACATTGCATTAATTCGATTTACAAAATAATCGTCTATTGCGGTACTGTATTACTTGTAGTAATAGCCGTATATCGTTTTAATTCGGTAGGGAGTCGCTTTAATTCTACATTTACAGCAATAGTCGCATATTGTATTAATTCGATTTGCAACAACACCCGCATATTGCGTAAATTCACTAGATATTTACAGCAATTGTCGGGTATCGTTTGAATTCACATTTTCATCAATGCTGTGGTACTGTTTCAAATCATTATTTACAACAGTTGCACAATGCATTAACTTGATTTACAATAGTACACGCCTATTGCGATAATTGTTTATTTGCAGTAACAGCTAGTCGCGTATCGTTTTAATTCTGTAGTTGCTTAAATTACGAATATTTATAACAGCATTGTAATATTGTTTTAAATGATATCGTTCACAGCAACAGTCTACTTTGATTTCAGTTTGATTTGCACGACAATGGTCGTGTATTGTGTGGTTTACAACAAATGTAGATTGTTGTTTTATTGTAGATTGTTTACCACAACAGTCGCATATAGTAAGAATTCATTATTTATTGCAACTTTCAATGTACTCCATTGAAAATTTGAAGAGCTATTGCAATATTTAAAACAATTAACCTGAAACTTTGTTTCATAACAAAAACACCTATGTTAGATTTATATTTTAAAATGTATAACTACATGATGTATTATAACATAAAGTTTATTTGTACTAAACAGAGAAAACGGTCTTATTAATAAAATAAATGTAAATTTTAAATAGCTTACAAATGTTCGAAATAAATAACTCGTAGATTGTTTTAAATATCACGATACCAGCTCTAGCGTTAAAAACAACACATTAAGAATTGCTACATATGCTTATTTTGTGCAATATGTGCATAACGTCGGAATTAAGGAAATAGAACATTGTTTCACTATTGCTTTATTACGGTATGTTTTGGTAAACTTTCGTTTACAGCGCCTAGTTATTTATATGAAAGCAGGTGAAACAAGTGTTGAATTGGAGCAATAGCCCAACATTGCTATAATTTAATATTTACGAAAATAGTCGTATATTGTAAAAATTCAATATTTGCAGCAATTGCTAACGTGATGATTTAAAAACTTAAAAGGGTTTTGCAATATTTAAAGCAATACCGTAGAAACTTTGTTTTGTAAATACTTTTTATTGTAAATGAATTAAACCAACTAGATGTTGCTCACAATTTTGTTTTAAACTTTTGAATTAATAGTAATATGGCGTTCCATAAGTGGCCATCCTAGCCGCGCCACCACGAGACCTAAGCAAAGTATTACTGCTAAGAATTGTTTTGTCTGTACTCAAAACCGTTCATGAATTTTTATATTTTTGAACATTTTAATAATTTTTATATGAATGTTTTTGCTTTAACAAAGTTATAAATTTATCTCTTCGTAACATCAAACATGAACAAACAGATTATTACAAGAACAATTACAAAGTACAAAGAAATTTAAAAAGACTAAATACGGAAATCACACGCGGGTTGCTGTGTTGGTTGACCTTGGGCAGGCAGATTCTCAGCAGTTAGTTCTTGAAGCGGAAGCTTATGCTTGATCCTGAATATCAACTGATTTTTCTACGCAAGTGTGCTGCTTATATATACTTTTTTCAAGCTAAGAAAGTCTAGATACCTAATACAAACAAAATATACTTTTTCGAACAGTTGGGGAAGGTTTATTTTTTATGTTAAATAAACCACAACTGATAATTTTATTTTCAGCTTCATGTAAGAGAGTAGGATTGTTGTTCCGAGAAAGAAAGCAATACCCGGCAAATGCACGGAGCAGCGAAGCAGAATTTGCTGTTGTAAAGAGCCACGCCCCCTTTTATTTTTAATGGCAGCAATAGTTGCATTGTTACAATAGCGTCTAGTCACTTCTTCTACAATTGATCCCACCACGCATTCAATAGGCACCTATTTAGCGATAACCGGCAGATTCGTAGTGGCGCAGATAGATATGAGGGTGTGTTCGGGTGTACTGCCGTTTTACTGCATAAGTAGTTGTGGGGTCGAGTCTCGGTTGGGGCCAAATTTTTTTTTTATTTTATAGTTTTTTTAAAACACTGTTGTTGCGTTTTGCTGTTTACGCGAGGTTATTTGTTAATAGCAGTTATATTTTTAAAGCAAAAATACGAAGACAAATTTGCATTCACTCACTGATTGACGGCATACTAACACGCAAGTCTGACCTTGATGAGGTAGGGGGGCTAGAGATTGTTACCAGTATTTAGTATATTTCAGATGTCGTAGGACGTAAGACGTGGTCGCGAACACAGAACAGATTTGGATGTGTGGAATTATTTTGACATAACCAAGAATTTGTATCAGGTGTTAATTTCATTACGTATATAAATACAATCAAATTGCTTCGGTTTCAACTGCATCATTTACCTATACGGGGGTGTTTGTTACGCCACTGTGCACAGTTTACTTTGCAAATGTACTGACGCATATGGTTTTCTTTTTCAAAATTGCAACGGCCCGATTCCATCGCCTTCTATATTACCTCTGCATTTTGCATTTTTTCAAAAACTTTGTTATGCAACCCTATTAAATAATAAAATGAATAGAAAAATTATATGAATAAAATTGTACCATGCAATTTAGCAAAATATGTCGATGACGTCATCGCGAAAATAATTGCGACACTAAATTAATTTTTGTTTTCTAATTTACTTCAAACCATAGAAAAACTGATTTATTTGGTAAAGTATTGGAAGTGTTGGGAGTTATATCAAAAATTATGTCCCTACAATCTTGGGTCCTTTGTATAAAACAAAGGGTATTCGTGCATAGCTTGACGGTGTCAGCTGCGTATACATCCCATATATTACATATAAACTATCGTTATTTAGAAATTATTATGTATTGAACGTTATATCACTTTATAATATTATTTTGATAACGATAACTCATAAGAGTACTTTAGTAATCATTTAAGTAGAAACAAAATAGGTTAAAAAAATATCGGTACGTAATTCGTATCACTATTTTACTGAAAACTTGGGCAACTAATAAGTGCGACAAAGAACAGATAGGCAACTAACGATTGCGACCAGAAAGGCAGATAATAGTCCAGTCAAGTGAAGAGTTGCGTATTCATGGATACTTTTAAGTTTAATTAAAAACATTTCACGTGTTTATTTAATTTTTCAAAGTGTCATCGGTACTATATGAATTTTTACTTGGCCCGCTCAATATATCCCTTTGTTGACGCACTCATTAGTTGCCGAAAAAATAGTGACAACCTGCATGTATTTAAGCGATGGTTGTAAGACTTGTACATAAATTGACCGATTCAATTTACAATTACAATATTACAACTTACTTTCGGCTCAGACCGCGTCTTCATTTGGGGATTACACCCAGCATAATCAGGTAAGGACCAACCTATAGCTTTTCTGCCTTTACAAGCATTTGCTTTACACTTTTGAGCTATAGTGATTCGTAGGCCCTGCCTGCCTAAACAGGGCCGTATGCTTAGATTATTTAAACCTTGGGGCGGACAAGTATTTGATCTTAATGTATTTTGTTTGCCCGGACAACAATACTTAATCGGCTTATGCCTGTTCGTTGTTTGTGAACTCAAACTAACTAACTTTACGCAAGACATTGCAGCTTGCATCTTCAGAGTGAATAGAGCACTGAATTCAAATTCGAGAAAAGGAGGTATATAAACCCCTTTGATCCAGTCGGCCAGAACGGCGGAGTTCTGGTTAACTGTCACCGTCACGTCAACGTTTTAGAAAAGCCAAGTCTGCCTGTAACTTGGCTTTCTTCTGTCGAGGTTACACGAATGGTGCAACGTGAGTAAGAATCCAACGCAAGCAACCATGACATGAGTATTATTGTCTTATGTAGTAATTTTTGGGGCTAGAATATTGTGATATCTACCTTTTTTAACGGTGATAAAGTGTTGATAGACTTCGTAAACGCTATCTGTCAAAACAATAAATAAATAATATTTTACATTTAATTTTAATAAGTAGATTTTAAGTAAATTGGTACATGTCATTCCTTAGAATTGATTTCCACTTTTTAACATGTTTCTCCCACGGGCATGATTGTAAGTTCATGAACCTGCAACAAGAAAATAAGTAAATAATTTGAGTGTTTTTCAAGCTAAGTACTTATGTATTTATAAAATCCATATTTATTGATTATAGGTATATAAAATACTTAATTACTTCAACAATATTTATTTATTTTAACCTTATACGTATTTCGGCATGTTTACATGCCATTGTCAAAGGTTATAGAAAATAAACAGTTAGTGTTGTTACAACAATAGAACTTGATGACTTGATCTCGGTAATCGTCTGCAGATGACTTGATTTCTTATTGCAAAATGTTCAACAGAGGAGAATTTAAAAGATCAATTTGCTCATTCATTAATGGTACAGTTTTTAAATGTTTGTGAATTTCGAAAGCTTCTAGTATATCTGATTTACGTTTATCATCACAAAAGTGTGAACATTCTATAGTGTTATTGGATGTCATTGAATGATTGTGTTCTAGTAAGTGTTTAGCGTAATTGGATTTATGTGGGTGTTTGTATTTGTAACAACGTACGTGTTCTTTATACCTAATATCAAAATTTCTAATTGTCTGGTCTATGTAAACCGAATTACAATGCGAATAATTTAATTTGTAATGTAATATGCCTGATTGCATATGGTAATGGTTATAATACTAAACTTATTGATACATTAATTAAAGAAAAAGATTATACATTAGCTATTCAAAAAATTTATCCGAATACTCCAACTTCATCCAATACAATTAAATATGCCTCGATCTCATATTTTGATGACAAATCTAAAAAAATTGCTAAAATTATAAACCAAACAGATAAATATAAAGTAAGTTTTAAAACAACTAGAAACATCTTAAACACTTTGTTTAATGCAAAACCAAAAACAGATGATCTGCTTAAATCAAGCATTTACAAATTAAATTGTTCACATTGTAATTAGGTTTATATAGACCAGACAATTAGACATTTTGATATTAGGTATAAAGAACATGTACGTTGTTACAAATACAAACACCCACATAAATCCAATTACGCTAAACACTTATTAGAAGACAATCATTCAATGACATCTAATAACACTATAAAATGTTCACACGTTTGTGATGATAAACATAAATTAGATACACTAGAAGCTTTTGAAATTTACAAACATTTAAAAACTGTACCGTTAATGAATGAGCAAATTGATCTTTTAAATTCTCCTCTGTTGAACATTTTGCAATAAGAAATCAAGTCATCTGCAGACGATTGCCGAGTTCAAGTCATCACCTATAATCAATAAGTACTAATGCTTACCTGCACATGCGCAGGTGTAGATAATATATAAACGACAACATTGGCGATGTCTTGGGACTGCAACATTGGATATGTTTTAAGAGGTTCTTCAATTTCTTTAGTAAATGCCGTTGCGCTTGCCTTTACGATTTCAGTGTCTACGAATCCTGGGCTAAGACTCTAGAAAACAGTTGTTTAATTAAAAAGTTTTTGAATTGAATTGCCCAAAAGTTACCGTGATTTTAATTCTGCTTCCAATCGAACTCAACTCTTGCCTTAATGTTTCCGTTAAGGCTGTCACAGCAAATTTGGAAGCAGGATACACGCTTAAGTTTGGATGTGGAGGTACTTTGTGTCCTGCAATGCTATTTATATGGACCACGTGTCCATTGACATTATTTGCAATCATATCCTCGATTGCTTCCCTAGTTGCTATTGAAAGGCCCAATACGTTGGTGTCAAAAATTTCCTTCCACTTTTTGGTATTCCCTTTGATCAAGTTCGTATTGCTTGCAATTCCTACGTTGTTTATTAAAATATGCACGCATCCCAAATTTTCTCTTACCCACTTGAATGCCTCTAAAATTTCTTCTTCCTTAGTCATGTCAACTTTGAATGGGTAAAGCTTTCCACTTTTACCCTCCAATGTTTTTGCGAGCTTTTCTATCCTTTCTTTACGACGAGCTAAGCCTACCACCTAAAAACTTTCATTAATCGACAGCGAAGAACTAAATAAAATGATACATAGAGCTTTGACGGTCCCTTTAGATAAAATTAATTATAATAGAGAAATTTCAATTATTAAACAAATTGCATATAGTAATGGTTATAATACTAAACTTATTGATACATTAATTAAAGAAAAAGATTATAAATTAGCAATTCAAACAATTTATCCGAATACTCCAACTTCATTCGATGCAATTAAATATGTCTCGATCCCATATTTTGGTGACAAATCAAAAAAGAATGCGAAAATTATAAACAAAACAAATAAATATAAAGTAAGTTTTAAAACAACTAGAAACATCTTAAACACTTTGTTTAATGCAAAATCAAAAACAGACGATTTTCTAAAATCAGGTAGTTACAAATTAAATTGTTCGCGTTGTAATTCACTTTATAAAGAGCAGACAATTAGAAATTTTGATATTAGGTGTAAAGAACACGTAAGTTGTTACAAATACAAACACCCACATAAATCCAATTACGCTAAACACTTATTAGAACACAATCATTCAATGACATCTAATAACACTATAAAATGTTTACACTTTTGTGATGGTAAACGTAAATTAGATATACTAGAAACTTTTGACATTCACAAACACTTAAAAACTGTACCGTTATGAATGAGCAAATTGATCTCTTAAATTCTCCTCTACTGGACATTTTGGAATAAGAAATCAAGTCATCTGCAGACGTTTACCGAGATCAAGTCACCAAGTTCTATTGCTATAACAACACTAACTGTTTACTTTCTAATATAAGCTCTGACAATGGCATGTAAACATGTCGAAATACGTATAAGGTTAAAATAAATAAATATTTTATATACAGATAATCATTAAATCTAAAAAGTTTGCTTACGATTTACATCGTAAATAGTAAGAAAAATATTTTCTCGTCTATAAGTACCTTGTAATTGCTGGCTTGACAACATCTTGATTACCAAATGGAAACGCAATATTCGTTTTTGATAAAAGTTTTAAAAATGGAAAAAAAAGAACGTAATTACCTTCAGTCCAACATTGACAAGTGCTTCAGAAATTGCGGAACCAATTCCTGCACTTGCTCCTGTTACGACGGCAACTTTTCCTTGCCATTTATCCATCGACATAACTAAAAAGAAAAAAAAACGTATTCCACCGGCACGGTTTTCTTTGGTAAATAACTTGTGCTGCAGGTTTATAAGTAGGAATTTTTATCAAAAAAGTTAAAATTATTAATTTTAATGTGAACCCAGTGTTCTTCTGTTTTTACTTTCCTATACTTTCAGTATTGATTTCATGCAAAATTTCAAAGTTGAGATTTTAACGGAAATAGTCGGGGGGGGGGGGGGTCCATGGACCCCAAAAAAGTAATTTTTAAAAAATGTCTGTCTGTGGGTGGGTGGGTGGGTGGGTGGGTGGGTCCGTTACGCTCCATATCTCCGGAACGACTAGACCGATTTCGATGTCCTTTGGAATGAGGAGGTATATCAAAAATTCATCGACAAAATAAGCTTTTAAAAAGAATCCGAAACCGGAAGCGGAAGTTAGACATGTTTTTTTGGTAGCATTTTTTTTAGAAACGGAATTTTGGAAATTTTAATAGTGGAGATTAAAGAAGGCCTTAGTACAAATCAAACGATTTTTTACCGAACTCTCTAGCTTCAACATGGCGGCCGCTACGAATTTTTGAAAATTTCGACTTTAACGCCCATTTACTCAAAAACAAGTTATCTGATTGGAATCAACTACATCTTGTTTGGTAGCCCTTCAAGGGTACTATACCATGAAATATCATTAATTTTGAAAATATAAAAACGATCGCAATGACATCACTCCAAAATTTTGGAATATTTCAAAACAAAATTTCTCAAAAACTGCCCACACGTTTTTGTTTAAACTTTTTAAGCTGATAGAGCTGAGAATCTTCTACAATTTATTTTTTTGTGCATTGCTATAATTTCACTGTGACGCCCTCTGTGATTTTTTGAAGATTGAAAATTGGTACCCTTTTATTTATTTAACGGGGGGCAATAAAATATTTCTGTTAAAGCAAAATAGCTCATCATTGATAGCAAAATCCGAATATCATAATATTTTTTCGATAATTTAATATTTAGGGGGGCTACTGTTCCCCCTCCCCCCCAAAATTTTCGCTACAAAATTAAAAAATTAATTTCTTCTTTTGTTTGCTCTAGGAGAATCTTTTTACAAAAAATCAAAAAATCGAATTTTTTGCCCCTTAATAATCTTTTTGTCCTTAGAAGAATTTCACATACTTTCTACAGCAGTTGTATTCTTGTACTAGTCGTTTAATGTTCAGTGTAGACTAACTTTTTTATTTTAATAGATAGACTCGCAAACCCAAGAGCAAAGTTGTAGGGCAAATTCTTCTCGATTGTTTTTAAGAAAAAAACTTGAGTTTCCAATTTTAATATGGCGGCCACGGTAAAAAATAACTTTTTTTTAAATGGAAACGTGGCATTTTGGCTTTAAAATCAGAAAGGTTTTGAAATTCTAAATACAAATTAATAAGAGTAATTTCTTGCTAAAAATAATACTTCTCGAGTTATTAATATATTTTCAAATATCAATTTCCGCCCTTCCGTTGATTCAGTCCGAATACTTTACCCAACCTTATCCTTGCAGAGCGCAGCGGTCGGTCTTTCTTCAACCGCTTCAAGATGTTACAACTTATAAGAACTATTTACTTTAACTAGTCGTGTCTAGACAGGTGCATATCGAAAGTGTTGGAAAATATAAAACAATGTTATTTTATAAGTATAGGAAAGTCCAGGCGAAGTGTTTCGCTCATTTTTACTTTCCTATACTTTCAGTATAGGGAAGTATTGATTTCATGCAAATTTTCAAAATCGAGATTTTGACGGAAATACATGTTTTGGGCTTCCAGGATCTAAAAAAATGGTTTTTAAAAAATGTCTGTCTGTGGGTGGGTGTGTGGGTGTGTGTGTGTGTCTGTGTGTGGGTGGGTAACGCTCATATCTCCGGAACGGCTGGACCGATTTCGATGTGCTTTGGAATGAGGAGGTATATCAAAAATTCATCGACAAAATAAGCTTTTAAAAAGAATCCGAAACCGGAAGCGGAAGTTAGACATGTTTTTTTGGTAGCATTTTTTTCAGAAACGGAATTTTGGAAATTTTAATAGTGGAGATTAAAGAAGGCCTTAGGACAAATCAAACGATTTTTTACCGAACTCTCTAGCTTCAACATGGCGGCCGCTACGAATTTTTGAAAATTTCGACTTTAACGCCCATTTACTCAAAAACCAGTTATCTGATTGGAATCAACTACATCTTGTTTGGTAGCCCTTCAAGGGTACTATACCATGAAATATCATTAATTTTGAAAATATAAAAACGATCGCAATGACATCACTCCAAAATTTTGGAATATTTCAAAACAAAATTTCTCAAAAACTGCCCACACGTTTTTGTTTAAACTTTTTAAGCTGATAGAGCTGAGAATCTTCTACAATTTATTTTTTTGCGCATTGCTATAATTTCACTGTGACGCCCTCTGTGATTTTTTGAAGATTGAAAATTGGTACCCTTTTATTTATTTAACGGGGGTCAATAAAATATTTCTGTTAAAGCAAAATAGCTCATCATTGATAGCAAAATCCGAATATTATAATATTTTTTCGATAATTTCATATTTAGGGGGGCTACTGTTCCCCCTCCCCTCCCAAAATTTTCGCTACAAAGTTAAAAAATTGATTTCTTCTTTTGTTTGCTCTAGGAGAATCTTTTTACAAAAAATCAAAAAATGGAATTTTTTGCCCCTTAATAATCCTTTTGTCCTTAAAAGAATTTCACACACTTTCTACAGCAGTTGTATTCTTGTACTAGTCGTTTAATGTTCAGTGTAGGCTAACTTTTTTATTTTAATAGATAGACTCGCAAACCCAAGAGCAAAGTTGTAGGGCAAATTCTTCTCGATTGTATTTAAGAAAAAAACTTGAGTTTCCAATTTTAATATGGCGGCCACGGCAAAAAATAACTTTTTTTTAATGGAAACGTGGCATTTTGGCTTTAAAATCAGAAAGGTTTTAAAATTCTAAATACAAATTAATAAGAGTAATTTCTTGCTAAAAATACTACTTCTCGAGTTATTAATACATTTTCAAACATCAACACGCTTCCTTACTCGTGCCTCCGGTTCATTTCAGTTCGGTTGTTTTACATGTACTCAGTTGCAGCGTAGCCGACCGATCTATCGGTCGGCTACGGTTGCAGGCGGAGCCAGCGTGGTAATGGTACGTTTAAGTTACGCTCTTCACGCTTGAAGTTTTTATAAACGCTGTTTACTTTTACTAGCCGGGTCTAGACAGGTGTACATCAAAAGTGTTGGAAAATATAAAACAATGTTAATTTATAAGTTAATTTATAAGTTTTGAAGAAGGCCAAAAGCCGAAACAGCTGTAAACTGTTAAACCGTTGATTATTTATTAAAATAGACCCAATCCCCCACGAAAAATTATAATATTAATTTATAAGTATAGGAAAGTCCAGGCGAAGTGTTTCGCTCATTTTTAATCTTATCTTGACCATGCTATAGTAAAAAATAATGGAAACGAGCTACTAATAAAGTATTATAATTACTTAGTTAGTTATCTTAGTTATTATTAGTTGTTTTAGATACGCTTTTTTTTGCAACAGAAGTAAGTATCAAAAAGAATTGTTTATCACACACACCTTATTTGGTAATCACAAACTTACTAAAAAATAAAGACTAATATATAAAATTACTATTACAAACATTTATTTTTCTCATTTATCATTCAGACTTCGAAAAATAAGAAGTTTTTCAAACACAAAAAATATTTATATTTTCAAATCCGTTAAAAGAACACTGTTAAAAATCATAATGACTAGTGGGCCGCTGCCGGCTTCTAGCATTTTGCTGGTATGACGTCATCGTCTTGTACTTTACATAGTACACCGGCGGCGATTGCAATGTAGGCACATTCTGCGCGGTTGATCTGTGATCAAAGAGCGATATCGTAAAGTTATGTTTTAAGTATTCGACTTTTTTTAGAAAACTTCGAATAAGACAACAGAACTCTATTCTTACTGCGCATGTGCTTGTATTTTTTTTTTTTTTTAATTTGCATATTTTCAATCTACTCAGAAAATACAAGTGAGTAATGAGTAAATGTTATCTTAAATATATACATGTCATGGTTTGGGATCAGGCCATTGCCGTTTTCCCAGGGTTATACACTAACAGAAGGCAGTTAGGGGAGTAAATCTAGTGGCCAGGTGCGTTGAAGTCTTCTTGCGGCTGCTGGTTGGCGTGCGAGATGCCCTACAAGGTCATTTTCATGTCCTGGTAACTTGAGGTTGTATGCTTGTGCGAATCTTTGGATTTCGGTTGTTACATGAGGAATTTTCAGGTCGGTGTGGATAGAATCATTGCTTACATACCATGGAGCGTCAGTGATTATTCGGAGTATTTTAGATTATATTCTTTGTATGATTTTTGTATGGGATGCTTTTGCACAGCCCCAGAGCTGGATACCATAAGTCCAAATGGGTTTTATAATGATTTTATAAAGCAGTAACTTGTTGGATAGCGAAAGCTGCGAACGCCTTCCGATTAGCCATTGCATCTGCTTCAGTTTCAAGTCTATTTGTTGTCTTTTTTTCTTGATATGCGTACGCCAGTTGAGTTTTTCGTCAAGGTGCATACCTAAATATTTTATTTCGGACTTAGTTGGGATTTGAATATTGTTAAAACTGGTGGGAGGGCACACAAGTCTTCTGTTAGTGAAGGTTATTTGTGCTGACTTGTCGCTGTTTACTGTGATTCTCCATTTGTTGGTCCAGTCCTGTAGGAGATTGAGGTGGTTCTGTAGATGAGTTGTCGCTGCTGCAGGTGATTCACTGGTTGAGAGGATGGCTACGTCGTCGGCAAACATGGCAATAGTAGTGTTTTGCGTGGTTGGTGAATCAGATGAATAAATCAGGTAGAGTAAAGGGCCTAACACACTTCCTTGCGGCACTCCTGCTTTAATTTGATGGTAGTCCGAGGCTGAGTTATTTATTACAACTTGGAAGAATCTTTCGGTGAGGTATGATTTTAGGATTAAATAGATCTGAGCTGGGAATTGTAGTTTGATATTGAACAGGAGGCCTGCATGCCAAACCTTATCGAAGGCTTGCTTTACATCTAGGAAAGCGGCTGCAGTTAATTTTTTGGTTTCAAGACTTTCTATTATTCGATTGACGATTCGATGGCATTGGTGTATCGTTGAGTGGGCTTCACGAAAACCGAATTGAAAGGTCGGGATTATCTGGTCAAGATTAACAGCTTTTTTTATTCTTTTCAATAGGAGTCTTTCAAACAGCTTGGATAATAGAGGTAACAGGCTTATCGGTCTAAAGGAAGATGGGAGGTTGGGTGGTTTGCCAGGCTTTGCAATCATAATAATCTTAGCATACTTCCATTGTAGTGGGAAGTACGTTAATCTCAATATACTATTGTATATGGTGGTGAGGAGGACCACTGTGTTTCTTGACAGATGTTGCAGTACTTCACCTACGATCAAATCATAGCCAGGGGCTTTTTTGGTGTTCGTAAGGTTGATTTGCTGGCGTACTTCTGACGGAGAAAAGGGTTGTATTGGCCGCGAGAGTGGGCACGGAGCGGTTAGGAAATCTTGAATTTCGGTGTCGTCACAGTTGTCGTGTGGGTCCGGGGTAGCGAATACGGTGACAAGGTGTTCTGCGAAGGTGTTTGCTTTGTCCATGTCTGTTCTGGCCCATGTATCATCAGGCTTTCTGATTGGTGGTATTGCTATTATGGGTCTCTTGAATTTTTTTGTTGCTTTCCAGATTGAATGGTCGGTAGGAGAAAGCTTGGAAATGTATTCTTTGAAAGTTTCATTGCGGGCTTCCGTAAGTGTGGTATGTAGTTGATGGGTGAGTCTATTGTAGATTGTTTTGTCGTGCCTGTTCTTTGTTCTTTGCCATTTTTTCCGGGCTCTTCGTTTCTCCGCTAGTAGGTTACGTATATGGCGAGGAATGTTATTGATTACAGGAGTGCTATTTATAGCAGTAGGTGTGGCTTGCCAAGCAGCGACTTGTATTGTTGTCGTAAGGTGATGAACTGCTTCATCAAGGTCTTGATTATCTTTAATTCTGATACTTAGGTTAATGTTTTCTTCTAATAGGTCTCTGAAGTGATCCCAATCCGTGTGTTTGTTACAGAGCCTAACCGGCATTTCTTTGGTGATTATTGTTGTGCTGACAGTGATAATGACTGGGGTGTGGTCAGAGGAGAGGTCGTAATTAGATTCTGTTTTGGTATAAATATTGGCTATTCCATTGACAACTGCATAGTCTAATAGGTCTGGGAGTTTTTGTGGGTCACTAGGCCAATACGTTGGTTCTCCGGTTGATAGAATGTTGAAATTGTTTCTCTGGAGTGTTCTTAGTAAATTGCGTCCTTTCGGGTTGATAAGTCTAGAGCCCCAAGCTGTATTTTTTGCATTCCAGTCCCCTCCTGCTAAAAATTTAGGGCCTAGTGATCTGAGAAATTCTTTATATTCGCCAGACGAGATGGGATGCCTCGGTGGGCTGTAGATGGCTGAGATTACAAGCGAATAGGGGAAGGCTTGAACTTTTATGGTTGCACTTTGAATCTCTTCAGTTAGGTATGATTGAAGTTAGTGATGGACAAGCGTGTTCTTAATTATCACAGCTGATCCGCCGTGCGCCGTTCCATCTGGGTGATTGGCATAATATGTGGTATAATTCGGTATTTTTACAGTAGTCGTATTAGTTGCATGAGTCTCGGAAACGAGCAATATGTCAATTTGTTGTAGTTGTAGAAAGATTATTACTTCCGGAATATGGTTAGTGATACCGTTATATTCAGTACACCTTCTTACGGCCCTTCTCTTCCAATTTCTATGAGACTAGCCAAAGAACAACATAAAGTAATGATTGAATAATTTCATAAACGTATTTTTAAGTCATAAACTGATAAACTGATAACTTATGAAACATTAAGCATAAGGTCTAAGAGATTACTTTCTTGTTGCCAGATTCAAAAATAAATTTAACAGTTGGCAGCCCTGGAAGTCTTCAAGCCGACTACCTCACTCTAGGTAATACTTAGTGGTGGTCCGTCTTATTAGGCAAGTTAGGCAGTGCCATAACTTTTCAAAATAAAAATCAAATTGTAACTTCAATAAAAAAAGTTACTTTTCATGCAGTTTTTACTTTTTATAACACCACCGCGCACATTAAAACCACATTAAAAATTGGGAGCCAAACAAATAAACCGTTGCCTTTAAACACCGGTTTGCATACGCGAAGGCCCGAGATTATCAGGCCAAATAATTCTAGCTACGACACAATCAACTAATCTGTTATTCTGAATACATTTTGCATGCACATTGATAAAATACTGCAATGATCAAATGTAAAAAAATGGTATGTATTTCAGAAAGCAATAAGCACCGAAAAGGCACAGCCTATATAGTTTTTACTTCCATCGGTGCAGCGTGCAGCTACTGTGTGATTATTTATTTTATGGGTAGTTTGCAAACCTGCAGCAAATATGGAAAATCTCGTTGGTCAGCTTTAAAAAAAAATTTTATGGACACACACAGAAAGCAAATAGAAATAAAAAATCATGGGCGATGTACTCAAAAATTACTAGGGCTGCTACAGACAGACGGTAGGAAGAAATCTAGATCGTTTAATACTGAACGGTATAAATGAATAGACTGGCTAAGTGGTAGCGATATTAAAATTAAACTATTTTACTGGAACTGTTTTCATCTACAGCGTTAGGAAATGATAACAACTTTGTAATTTTAAATGAATATGCTTGGTTCGTGTTGTGTTGTTTTGATGTTCGATAGATTGAGCAGTGTCGGTGCAATAATCAATTAATTAACCAAAATTAATTAAAACTACTGAATTTAACATCAGAAATGGTTCAATTTACACACAGAAAACAAATTCAAATTTTAATTATGGTTGGTTTTGGTGAGCATCGTAAAACTCAGCAAGAAGTTTGTACTTTATTTAACAATTTGCAATCTTTCTGTTAATTGAACCATTTTTGATGTTAAATTCAACAGCATTAATTAATTTGCTTAATTAATTGATTACTGCAACCACACTGCTTAATCTATCAAACATCAAAACAACACAACACGAACCAAGCATATTTGACAACTTTACAAAACTGTTTAAGCTTCTCATATTCTTTTGTTTTCAAGAGCTGCACTGAACTTGCAAGAAAAAGTTCTATCGATATATCAAAAAATATACAGGGTGTTCCATTCAAAATAAGAAAGTTGATATCATTTTCGGCTAAACTGGAAGTTCTTTTAAACTGCCGATACTTTCATTGTATCAAAATCTTCATGTAGAAAATTTTGTTAAAAAAACGCATTTGTCTTGGGCAGTTTCAAAAAGAATGAGGCTAATTAACAGCGAATAGTCTATTAATGAAGAAAGTGTTGGAACTGCAGAGTACTAGCGTTATTTTCAGCATTATGTTAATTTAGATTTTTACGAACCAAACTTTTTCTGGGCGACATTTATTCCAGGTGACATTTCTTTCTGTGACGTTTTTCCGGGTGACATTTTTTCTGGTAGCATTTATTCCGCTTACTGTTATACACTATATTCTGTTGGATACAGTAGGATTATTTTTGTATAACGTTATCATCATCATCATCATCATCATCCAGCCCATATTTGAGTCAACCGTTGAACATAGGCCTCCCTTAACTGTTTCCACCTAGATCGATCTTGTGCGTCTCTCATCCAATGTCCTGTCAGTCTTTTGATATCATCGCTCCACCGAGTTGGGGGTCTTCCTCTGTTTCGTTTGTCTGTGCGGGGTCTCCACTCGATTATCATCTTCGTCCATCTGGAGTCGGTCAGTCTCGCGATGTGTCCTGCCCAATTCCATTTCAGCCTTGTTATTTTCTCGATAATGTCGCAAACTCCAGTTCTTTTGCGTATTTCTGTGTTTCGTACACGATCTCTCAATTTGATACCGATCATAGCTCTTTCCATTTTTCTTTGGGTAACTTGGAGCTTTCTTATAGATGTTTTTGTTAGCGTAAGAGTTTCGGCTCCGTACGTCAGGGTAGGCAAGACACACTGATCGTATACTTTCCTCTTTAGGCTCATTGGTAGGTTGCTGGTTAAAATATCTCTGAGTCTTCCGATGGCTGCCCATTCCAGGCCTATTCTTCTTTGTAACTCATGTGTTTAGTTGTCTCTACTTAGTGTAATTGCATGACCAAGGTATTTATATGTTCTCACTTCTTCTATAATTTCGTTGTTTATTGTTATTGTTCCTCCAAGTACCATATTTGTTATTATTTTTGTTTTTTGCGTGTTTATACAGAGTCCCACTTTTCCTGTTGCTCGCACTAGTTCGGTAAGCATCTCCTTTGCTTCGCCCAAGTTGTCCGTCACTGTCATTATGTCGTCGGCGAATCTTAGGTTATTGAGTTTTTCGCCGTCTATACTGATCCTTCTATTTTCCCAATCAAGTGTTTTGAATACGTACTCCAACACTGCACTACAGAGTTTGGGAGATATAGTGTCCCCTTGCCTGACACCTCTTTGTATTGGAAACTTATTGATCTCCTTGTGAATTTTTACGCTTGCCGTTGAGTTCTTATAATATATGTTATAGATAAGGCGGGAATATCTGTAGTATATACGCGCTTGGTCAAGAGCAGCTAGAATAGCTTCTGTTTCGATAGTGTCGAATGCCTTTCTGAAGTCAACAAATATAATTGCCAGGGGTCTGTTGTATTCGATAGTTTTTTGTATTAGCAGTTTTGCTGCTAACAGGTGGTCGTTTGTGCCAAACCCCGCTCTGAATCCTGCCTGCTCTCTTGGCTGATAGAGATCCAATTTACGTTCCAAACGGTTGTTGATTATCTTGGTGAAAAATTTGTAAAGATGAGACAGTAGGGAGATGGGTCGATAATTTTCTAAATCCGTCTTGTCTCCTTTTTTGTTAATAAGTATCATCAACGCATTATTCCATCTTTTTGGTATTTCGCTGTGTGATAGGCAAAGGTTGAAAAGGGTTAGTATATTTTTTATCAAGGTTTTTCCTCCTGATTGTACTTCTTCGATTAGTAGTTCGTCGTCTCCAGGAGATCTGTTTCTTTTCATTTGTTTTAGGGCGTTTTCTAGTTCATCTTTGGTTATTTCAGGTATGTCTTCAGATCCCTGGTTCTTTACTCCAGTTTTCTCGTTTAGTTCTTTATATTCGTCTTTGGTTGTTGTTGAGCGGCTCTTATACAGCTCTTTGTAGAAGTCTTCCACCACTTGTAGCAGAGTGTCTCTGTTAGTTACAATTTCTCCTCTGTTGTTTTTGAGCTTCAGAATTTCATTTTTTCCTTGACTTAACTTTCCTCTGAGAACTTTCAGGTTTTTGTTCTTCTCTATTGTATCTTTTATATTATCTGTGTTGTAGTTTCTTATGTCTTTTCTTATTGTTTTTGATATTTCTTTGTTTAGCTGTTTTATTTCCTCAGGGGTTGAACTTCCTTTTTTCTTTATCTCCCTTCTGTGGCTTAATAGCTTGCGTGTTTGAGGGCTTAATTTGCTCTTTTGTTTTTGTCTGGGACAATGTTTCTTTGCTGCTTGTAGGAGTGTATCGGTTATTTTGTTGTTCAGGTCATCGATATTCGTTCCCTGTGTTGGATTTTCTGTTAAACTTTCCGTAACTTCTTCTTCGAACTTTTCTGGGTTTTCTGGTGGTGTCCATTTTATTGCTGTTTTTCTTCTTATTATTCTATATCTCTCTTTCCCCAAATTGATTTTTATTGTTGCTCTCACCATTCTGTGATCGCTTCCGACGGAAATTTGGTTAATAACATTTACGTTTTGAAATATTATTTTCTTGTCTGAAATGATGTAATCGATTTCGTTTCTAGTTTTCCCATCGGGGCTTTCCCAAGTCCATCTTCTGTTAGGTCTTTTATAGAAGAAGCTACTCATCAGAAACAGGTTATTTTCTAACAGGAAATTTATAAGAGTCTCTCCGCGTGGGTTTCTTTGGCCACTTCCAAAACTCCCCAAGGATGTCTCATTATCGTTGTTTTGTAGGCCTACCTTTGCGTTAAAATCTCCGCATAGGATGGTAAAGTGCGTTTTTGTTTCTTCTAAGGCCGTTCTGACGTCGTCGTAGAATTCCTCCACCTCTTCGTTGGAGTGTTTTGTTGTGGGAGCCTATGCTTTAATAATCTTGAGGTGGTATTTTGAGTTCAGTTGGAGCGTTAAATATGCTACTTTGAGTGATATGCTTCTAATTGTTTTGATGTTGTCTGTGTGTCTTTTGTTGATGATAAATCCTATTCCGCCTATTAGTTTATCTTCTTCTCCTACATGGTATAAGGCGTGTCCTGATTTTAGTATCTTAAAAGCTTCTCCTCTTTTTCTCGCTTCGCACAGTCCTACTATATCCCAGTTCATGTTTTTAAGTTCCTCTTCGAGTTCGAGGGTTTTCTCTTCTGATGATAGGGTTTTTACGTTATAGGTTGCGATGTTGAGTTTGATATCTTTTGTTGATGTTTTTCGGTGATATGTCAAATTTTTGTCCCCCCCCCCAGAATCCGTGGCACAGACTGCGACTGCAGTGTGAGATTCTGGCTTTCTTCGCCTACTCACCTGGGGTATTGAAATCGTTTTTGAACTTGACATGGTTTTCTAGGGTTAAGGTTTAAGGGGGAAATGGCAATAAAACGCCACGCTTGCCAGGCGGATTGGCGAGTGGGTAAGGGTGGGTATGGATAAATGGTGCAGGGGGCGGGGGGATTTGGGTTGGGGACATGGCTCTTTCCCGGTACTGGGAGGTGGGAGAGAGCCAAGGCTCGCGTAGGCAGGATCGCTTCCCTGAAGTAGATCTATCCTTCACCGTGAATGTGGAGGAGTATCTACCCGCTACCCTAATAATAACGTTATAGCTTGCTTTAAAACAACTGTTTTTTTTGTGCTACCGCGCATATTTTTAATAGTTGAATTGGCGCTTTTAATTGATACCTAAGTAATAGAAGTTTGAAACATACAATCATATCCATAAACCTAACATATTTGAATGTGATTGTGACTATCATTAAAATTCAAATGGAAAAATTCGCATAGAGATATTTGTAGTGAGAGCTGCACTTCGAAACATCTCAGACCAAATATAAGGAAATTTTGAATTTCCTTCAGTTAGTTATTAACTAAGTTATCACAAAATTGCACAACACTTTCCAGTTTATCAGACACAATTCGAAACAAAACAGTTCACTTACTGCTTTGGGTGACAAAAACGATAACCCAAAGAAGTGTTTCAAACAGAAGAACGTTTATTACTTATTAAATTATTATTTCAATTTTGATGTTGAACTTATACATAGAACATATATTATTGTTACTTTTAATTGTTGTACAATTATAAATATGTAACTACCTGCTTAATCCTAAACGGGTTTATAATTGAGAAAGAAGAGATTTGGTTTCAATTATGGTTAGATTAGACCACCACATGTTTCGTTCTTACTTGAACTCTCCAGGTGGACATATTTCTAACCATAATTGAAACCAAAACCGAACAAGCAGATACATGCCAGAAATTATAACATTAAAGAGGAATTATACAAGTAACGCCCCATATGATGTGCGGCGAAGAATAGTTGCAAAGCAACAAACCGGTCTATTATAACCATAATTGAAACCAAATCTCTTCTTTCTTATTTATTGCAACACGGACGTCTCTATGTTTTGTGCTTAGAGGCCGGTGTGATCGCAGATACCTGCTTTGCAGGTTCCGATCACATCTTTGCCGGTTTGTTGCTTTGCAACTATTCCTCGCCGCACATCATAGGAGGCGTTACTTGTGTAATTCCCCTTTAATGTTAGGTTTATATATCCTGCATCGCTACTACCTGCTATAAAGCATCCCCAATATCTAAGGATTTTTCTAGAACAAATCACTTAACTATTACATTAACTTTGGCATTGCTTCTTTGAACAAAATTTATATTACTCGGAAGAATTAATAGCAGTACATATGTTTACCCATCTAGCTTCGCAAGGAATCCCTTCGGTTATTATACCGTTCATAGTGTCTATTGAAATTGAAATAATCAGAAACATTATTCAACCAGGAACATTAACATTACTTTGAAATACTGGAACCTCATTAAGTCTAGACTTATTATCAATATATTAGTAATTGCTCAGTTATTACTATTAATCCTGGTATTGGTCGTTCGGATTCGACGTTAAACTGTAGGTCCCTCATTTTCACCTTTGGCGCTAAGAGAGACTACGTGGCAGAGACGAGTCCCGGAGCTCAGCAGTGGCACTTAAAAGCTGAATGCGATGACCTATAAGTATTTCTCATAAAATACACCTTGTAAGTTCATAAAAATTAAGTCTTAACATTTTTGTCTAACGTCTAAAAGATTACGTAATTATGTAGTTTTGTTTTAATATTTATTTAGTACAACATTTTTTAAGTTTATTTAATTTGAATTTTTTTATAAAGTAACCAAAAGATAACCTTAAGGCATCAAGGCACTATATTTGTTAAGAAAATTGGGGAGTTTGTCTAGAAAACTTAATCTAAGTTGTGTGCCAACCGACACACAGAGATCAACAGAGATAATCGATTTAAGATTGCTCTGAGAGAGCACTAAAAACAAAACAACTATCAAACTTTGAAAGTGTGAAAACCAAAATTAAAACTGACAAAACTATTTAAAACTATCATAATAAATATAAGTTGGTCAATTTTTAGACAAGCCGTGCAAGTATTTGAACTAAACCGCAGTAATTTTCGAAAATGGTTGTGTCAATGGAAAGATGGAGATGCAAACCAGCTATTGTAACAGGGGCAAGTTCCGGAATCGGTGCCGCAATTGCTATAGCCCTTGTGAATTGCGGAATGAAAGTTAGTTAATTTTCATTTTTAATTATTAAAATGTAAGTTTTTCTGTACTAGGTTGTAGGACTTGCTCGTCGCAAAGAAAAAGTAGAGGAACTATCAAAGAAGCTAGAATGTAGAGATGGATGTACAACTCTTTTCCCGTTCAAAGCTGATGTAACAAAAGAAGAAGATATCTGTAAAGCGTTTGAATGGGTCAAATGTAGTTTGGGCCCTCCACACATCTTGATCAACAATGCAGGTGTCATTTTTAGCGAGACTCTGATGGAGGGAAAAACAGAAAGGTGGAAAACAGTGTTAAATACAAACGTTGTGGGCCTATCGGTAGCAACTAGAGAAGCCATTAAACACATGCGGGAGAATTGTATTGATGGACATATTGTCCACATAAACAGCATTGTGGGCCATTATGCTGTACCTATTCCCAATTTGAATATGTATATTGCATCCAAACATGCTGTGACTGCTTTAACAGAAATTTTAAGACAAGAACTAAACGCGATTTCTAGTAAAATCAAAGTTACTGTAAGGGTTGTAGGTTTGGTACATTAAAATTTGTTTAAATAATAATTATTGCAGAGTGTCAGTCCAGGTGTTGTTGCTACTGAAATTTGGGATGCTAGCGGGCTTAATGCTGACCAACAAACTGCAGAAGTGATAAAAAAATATCCAATGTTAGAGGCAGAAGATATTGCTGATGCTGTTGTTTACGCTTTGTCTACACCACCACATGTTCAGGTACAAATCTTCATCAAACAAATATGTCGTATGT
The DNA here is from genome assembly GCA_958336395.1 of Ctenicera cuprea. Taxonomy (NCBI): domain Eukaryota; kingdom Metazoa; phylum Arthropoda; class Insecta; order Coleoptera; family Elateridae; genus Ctenicera; species Ctenicera cuprea. Next base: position 20,953,918 of record OY284493.1, read on the forward strand.
TTTGTATGTACTAAGTACTTTTGCAGGTTCACGAAGTCACTGTTAAACCAATTGGGGAAGCTTTCTAAGAACTGTTATTTACACATAATATACCTATTATTTTTTGTAAATTTTCCGATTATAAATAAATACCATCACCTCTATGTTATTTATTACATTTAACCGACAGGGAGCAATGCAAAACTCCAATGACGGCATAAAAACTAACTAAGAACTTATTAACGACATACGATACGCAGATGATTCAGTGGCAATAGCAGATAGTGCTAAAGAATTACAAAGTTTAATGAATGTATTAAGCACAGAAAGCAAATGTACTCGGCTTAAAAATAAATACAAAAAGGACTAAAGCAATGGTGTTTGGCAGGAATCCTGAAGCTCAGATTGAAGTTAGCGTGTACGGAAAACAAATAGAAAGAGTAACACCATTTAAATACCTTGGCTGCTGGCTGACACGATTTGAACCCGGACTTGGAAATTAAGACTCGAATAGAAACAGCAAGAACATTCTTCATGAAGTTGAAAAAGTTACTCACTAACCCTAGCTTCTACCTTGAAACACGCTTTAGATTCGTTCCCTGCTACATTTATTCAATACCGTTGGATTCTGGATTAGGAATTGGGAGTGTGAGTTACCTCACGCGCACTTAGGCCACAATAGGTGGGCTCAGTGTACTACCTCCCCAGCAGCTCTCCACATTGGACATCACCCAAGCCATCCAACCTTTTGGATGTACTTGAGGACATCCTCATTTGGAGTATTGCTGATTTCGGCCATGTTAGGCCAGAAGTCCCCCAGCATGGATCCTCTGGTTGTTGCGAGAGCTGGGCAGTGACATAGGACATGTTCTGCCGACTTATCGTCCTCTCTGCATGTACGGCAGTTTGGGCTGTCCGCCAGTCCCATCCTCTGCATGTGTTGCTTTAGGGTGCAGTGTCCAGATAAGATACCCACAACTAGGCGCAAGTTCTTTCGGGACAGTTGCACACAGTATTTGGCTGTTTGTGGCGGGGGTGCCGTAATAGCAGCCCTTGCTTAACGACAGCTTTGAGTGTTAACCCATCTTCGTGTGAAGCTTTTTAAGGTTTCTTGGTAATAGCATAAAGCTCAATGTCTTTAGGGATATGGGAATTACGGATTCTGGCCCCCAAAGAGGTTGTTCAAAGGCCAGTCTCGCAATTTCATTAGCCTTCTCATTGCCGTAGTTGCCGTCATGTCCTTTCACCCATACAAGAGAAACGGCATTATCTTTTGAGATATCGTCGAGAGCTTCACGACACCGCAGTACTACTCCTGAGGTAATTTTGCAACTTCCTAGGGCCAGTAAAGCAGCTCTGCGATTACCGTAGATACCAGTACGTTGGTTCTTGATTCATCGTTCAAGAATTGCATTTGCACCATGCATTATTCCCACCACCTCCGCTTGGAAGACAGTGGCAATTTTCCCTAGTGGTATACTCTGGCATAGGTTTAGGTCATCGGAAAAAATTCCGACACCCGTTCCATTCCTTATTTTAGATCCTTCGGTGAAGATGGATCCATATGGTGGGTGGGTCCAGCATTCGCATTAACACTAAAGTGTCTTCAATACTATTATATGGTGTTGAAACATAGACGCTCAAAGCCAACACAGTAAAAAGACTACAAACGTTCGAATTTTGGATATTCAGAAGAATACTGTGGATATCGTGGACTGAACATGTCACTAATGTAGAAGTACTGGAAAGAATGGGAGCAGACAAAGAGTTAATACAAACAGTAAAGAAAAGGAAAACCTCCTACCTTGAGCACATCTACCTTAACAATAAATACCAAACACTACAGACTAGAAAGGCCCAAGAAGAAGAAGAAGCTCATGGTTAAAAAATATAAGGGAGTGGACCGAAATAGATACCCACACGCTAATAACGGCAGCGAAAAAACGAGATGACTTCGCCTTAATTGTTGCCAACCTTCATTGATGAAGACATTATCTTAAGAAAAAAAACTGACAGGGATTATACGCTACTTAGAACAGCTTCATAACAAAGTAATAAGCAAGCAAGTTTTATTGAGTATATAGATTAGCGTTTGTGAATAATACTTATTAGTGGAAACCCAATTACTAGACAGATCAAGATAAACAACATTATGTAGTACACTTGATTTAATTTTCAACACTCCCTAAACACTGTAGCGTAATGAAATTATTCGGTTTTTAACTTGCTCATTTTAATCGTTGCCCGTAGAGTCTGAAATCGCTTCCTTGAGAGTGCGTATGTGACCAGATCAGCTACTTGCTGCTCACTGGACACGTCCTCTTTCGGTTCTTCGAATTTCTACCGTCAAAACTTGAACCTAACGTCAACTTTGCGCTTTACTTTAAATACCCAACGATTTGTTATTCATTCCCTTCCTTCCGGTAGATCAACAAGCTCCCACGTCTCATTCTCTTCCAATAAACACTTCTTCTATTGCATTTTGCACTGATGAGATTCTTTAGAAGAAATAGCTTGTTTGAACGTTGCCGGTTTGTAGTTCTGCGCTAACATGGCAAAGTCATCAAATTTAACTCGCGTCTTGATCATGCTTCTGTCCTGTATATTCCAATTATATTAAAAAACCTTGGGCCTCTTTTTCCCCTGTTTCGGCTTCTCCTGCTTCAATATTCTCTCCATTGTTATCACTTTTTATATTTTGGGTAGTACATAATCCCTTTCATCATTTTGGATAGTTACTAATGCATGACAACCGTAAATGTTCTAGAACCCAGACTCGATAACCATCTTTATCACCACAGTAGCCTACTAAATAGCCCTTTTAACCTTTTAGGCAAACTGTTTCCGTTTTTGTTTTGCGATTTGTATAAAACACTCAGTTACAAAAACTCTTGAATGATTGATATCTACTGGTTTATCAAATCAGAGTTCGTAAGGTACGTTATCTATTGATGTGGGACCAGTACCTACGATAAATCACGTAGGCTGATCCTTTGCATTCAGCATAACTTTAGCTTCGGCAGCACCGTTCTGTGCCAGAGTATATGACATTGAGATTTAGTAATGTAGAACAGCATCTTGACAAAATTTGATGTCTGTGATTATCAGCTCATCTAGTTTAATCGGTCGTCCCTTTGCTAGTTCCAAAGCGCAAACGATGCATCTTTTCGTGCATTGAGGCATCGCAAAACTCGCTATTCAACTTTACTTCAATTCCTCACTGTTTAAGATTTGAACGTGGTTTGTCACACCTGCAGTTCATTACCACTAAACAGTGCGGCCATCTGTATTTATAAACTCGCAGTGGTTGCTATCTGCATATTCAGTTAAACCACTGTACAAGGCTGCACCAAACGAGAAAAGATTTTGATCACCTTTCAGTACAAACCAGATCCTTGTCAAATGGGCCGGCAAATCACCAGAGACGAGCATTTCAACCTAGATTTCGCCTTGACCATGAACATACATTGCTCGTCCATCGCCAAAGCGAACTTTTTACTTTTCAAGTAGATATCAAGATAAAATAAGGAACGATAAATATCGGCTGCTTCAATTAATCATGAAGGGCAAAATAGAAGGAAGGCGTGGAGTGGGAAGAAAACGGACATCGTGGTTACGGAACATCAAGAATTGGACCGGGATGAACACACACGAGCTATTTAGAACAGCAAAAGACAGAGAGGCTTTCAACATAGTTGTCGCCAACCTCCGATAGGAGAAGGCACCGAGAAGAAGAAGATCAAGATAAAAGACTATAAAAGTGCGTTAAAATGAAAATTGGTTATATTAATTTTAAAAAATGATACCTTGATTGCTAATGAAATATTAAGCACGTGTGCTAACATACCCGTAAGAAACTGTGATTTTTGAGCCAAATATAGATAAATAAGATTTTATTACGTTCGGTCTTTTGACTAGAAAAACTGATGATCAAGTCGGCTTTCACCCACACATGTTTGAGGTTGTAGTATCGTATGTCTGAGGATTATGAAGTCATTTGCAAAGGTTAGCGAACGCTTACCTAAGAAATTTGTTTATATCACTCATTATCATAAATTGGGGTGATTTTGTCAAGTTAAGTAGGACGATAACATTACAAGTGTTTGGTGGGAATTTTAAATTTTGGGCAGTGCTATAATAAAATTTTGACTAACCAAAATTGTTCATGGATTATAAGTTTGAGTATCGACAACCTTTAGGGTTGGTGTTAAAAAAGTTGATAAAATCTCGAGTTTGAGGGTAAAGGGGGATTGATATCTCAGATCGCAAAAAAGATCAGATTGAACTGCTAAGGCTAGAAGCTCTGTCAACTATTAGTGTTAAAAAGATTATTAGGTAATTACCCACGTACAGGTCCGACAAGTTTGATTAATAACGCTACTCTCGTAACAAGTCTACTATCGCTACTCTTTAGGGAAGTTGCGGTTAGGCGTCTCGACGTTACTACATGACCAACCTAAATTAGGCGAAACTTGTTGCTATTAGGCGGAATTGGACAAACTTGCAGCGAATAAAACAGCTAGACGTTGATTAATAACGCTACTCTGGTAATAAGTCTACCATCGCTAATCTTCGGGGAAGTTGCGGTTAGGCGTCTCGACGTTACTACATGACTAACCTAAATTAGGCGAAACTTGTTGCTATTAGGCGGAATTGGACAAACTTGCAGCAGATAAAAAAGCTGGACGTTGATTGATAACGCTACTCTGGTAATAAGTCTACTATCGCTACTCTTGGGGGAAGTTGCGGTTAGGCGTCTCGACGCTACTACGTGACTAACCTGAATTAGGCGAGATTTATTACCATTAGGCAGAATTAGGATGTCTTGCAACGCTACTCTGGCATCTGCTCTCCAATCGCTACTCTTTATGGGAGTCCTGGTTAGGCGTCGCGACGCTACTACATAACAAACCTGAATTGGGCGAAGTGCGGAGAGGAGGTGTTACTCAGGCGTAATCGACGAGATTTCGTGGATGAAACAAAATAAGCAACATAAAAAAATAAAAATACTCATGGAAAAAAGGGGGGTAAATCATTACATCAAAAGAAGCTATTCTGGCGTCAAGTCGGTAATCAAGTTTGATCAAGGTGTCAGACTGAATTAGACGAGGTTTGCAGACAAAGCGCCGTTAAACTCGAGAATGTAATAGTTATTTACGTTATAAGGCCGGGAGATGATTTATTACAGTAACGAGTCAAGATGTTTCCGGATGAGGCGACGAAGGAGCCGAATCTGGAATTTCGAGACGAGTATTGTAAGATCATCTCACGGCCGTGTGACGTACAACATTTTATTTCATACTGTATCGCTTTTTTATATTATTTAGAGTAACGATAGCAACCAAATGTTTGAAAATTTTTCTTGTTTTTAAAACTGTTGTCAAAAATGTCCGCTGCGTGTTCTTGTGGTGATTTTTCGAGCGAAATAGCTTCAAAATGTGCCGAGGCTACGGAGAAGCTTATTCCCACGAAGACATTAACGTTAGCGTCATGGTGGTTGGAAAAGTTCTTCCGTAGCCGAAAAATATGTAGAAGAATCCATTGAAGGGAAGACAAAAGTAGCCAGAATGATTCAAGGCGGGGAAAATTTTGCTCCAGCAACAACAAGAAGTTTCCACCACCACAATCAGCACCGATGGGGGCATGCCAACTATTGACATTACAGAAAATTCTAGCTGTACTGTAGCAGCCCTTGGATTCAATTGTATTTTGTAACTTGGCGACTTGCTATTGACGTTGCTATAAAGATTCATCAAGATAGTCTTGTAAAAGCTAAACACAGAAGGTTGCGTGTTCAGATCACGTCGGGGTCACCAATAATGTAAAGTTTGGTTTGGGAGTTGTAAATAAAATACTAATTTTCAGGAAGAACTTTTAATGTGTTTAGCTTTTGCAAGATTATCTTGATGAGTCGCCAAGTTACAAAATACAATTGAATCCAAGGGCTGCTACAGTACCATTACAATCAATATTAATCGTTCATAAGTTTCAAAGTTTGTCATTTTCAATAAATTTGTCAAAAAATGAGTGATGTGTTTTTGTTAAAAAACCGACTCCGGGAAATCTTGCGAGGCAACACTTTCCGGCCTATTACTGTAATGTGTCATTTTCCGGACTCAAATTAATGACGTAAAGTAGTGTACGGTGGACAGTATGAAATAAAAATAGTACATTATACACTAATGGAGAGAAACGTCTTATTTTTCCCGAGGTGTACTTTGAAGCCCGAGGGCTACAAATACATCGAGGGAAAAATGGCGGTCTCTCCCGAGGTGTATATACTATTTTTTCCACGATCGGGAGTAGACACACTTAATTTCATACATAAAAAATTAGATTAAATCGGTGTGAAATTACAATAGTTAGAAGCCTTTGGGATGTTTCTATGCAACGTACCATGACAACAGGCGTTTGTTTACAAAAATAAATATAAAATGAAATTAAAACTCCCCTAGGGAAATTGTTGTCTTATTTCGTCCCTAGAGACTAAATGCTTTACTTCTGTCACAATTTTGATGCCATAGAAACCGAATTCTACTACCGGTCGTGGAAAAAATATACACTGTGTCTATAAAGTACCCCCCCCCCCCCCCCAACTATTGGTTATTGGTTATTGGTAGTAGCAATTGCAGAGCACGGTTTTGTGAGTCCCTGAACACCCCGGCCAATAAGGCCTATTGTGTTTCTCTGCCTTTGCGTTTTGATTTAGGTGAACAGGTTAAGACCCCTTATTAGGTTTAGTAGCCTGTGGACCAGATCTTTTTCCGGTATGCCTACCTGTGGGTCTATTTCGCCCAACAGGTTGTGACGTCGGCGGTTTAATGCTTCACATTCAAAGATTACATGAGAGGCAGTCTCTTCCTCTTCATTACAGAGTCTGCATATGGGTTCTTCTGTATATACGCCCATTCTGTGCATGTGTTTCCTTAGACTGCAATGACCGGTTAGTATTTCAGTTGCTAGAGTCTGAGATGGTCTTCCCATCATCAGTTTGCTGTGTCTTTGTCCTTGCACGTGGTTCCAATATTGCTGGTGTTGTTGTTTGATCCACTCAGTTATTACCCCACGTGCAGTCGCCTTTGTGATACCTAGTACTGGTTCAGGACCAATAAAGGTTGCCTCAGATCCTTTCCTCGCTAGTTGGTCTGCTTTTTCATTGCCTGCTATGCCCTTGTGACCTGGCACCCACACCAGTGTTACTTGGTTGTGTTTTGCCAGGGTTTTCAGGTTTTGCAGGCATTCCCAGACTAGCTTGGATCTTATCTGCTTTGATGCTAATGCCTTTAGGGCTGCCTGACTGTCAGTGAGTATGTGGATAGGTTTGCCTTTGGTCTGCCTTCTCAAATTCTCACAGACACAGGTTCCCAGAGCGAATATCTCCGCTTGGAATACCGTGGTGTTTTGCCCCAGTGAGACATGCATGTTGTGCCTTGGGGTTTCGCCGTGTATTCCAGCACCTGACCCGTTATCCATCTTGGACCCATCTGTGTACCAGATCAGCCCTCTTGAAGGATTCTGTTCTTCCCTACGACGCCATTCAGCCCAGTCCATTTGGATTTCAAATGGTTTGTCGTATGAAATTTATGGAATCATAGTGTCGCTACCCATGTTTAAAAGAGGGTTTGCGACCCCCCCCCCCCCCCAACTAACTTTTGAACGACTTGATATTTTTTCACAAAATTTGGTGTGCTGCAATGGGAAATTAAATACTTTCATATTAAAATTTTGTGTCATCCAAAATGGCGACTGGGCGCCATATTGAATTTTCTTTAATGGAAACAGGGGGTCGAGTGACACCTCATTGGAAAGGTCTTTTAGTTCTGCGTCTGATCCTAGAGTTTCAAAGAAAAATATTCAGCCATAACAAAATGACAATGTTTGAAGATAAAGAAGTCTATTTAAAAAAACTAAGAATTAAAGCTTAAATTAATTGAATTAAGTGTTCGAAATGTTTACCATTCACTTCTTGGCACATAAAAAGTCGGTTATGAAATTCATGCCATACATTTTCATAAGTTTCTGGAGTGATATTTCTGCAAACTTCGGTAAAGCGTTGCTCCAGTTCTTCAATTGTTTCTGGACGGGTTCTGTACACTTTCGATTTCAGATATTCCCATAGAAAAAAAATCTAAAAAAGATAAATTTGGGTAGTGAGCCGGCTATTCTACAGGCCCCCGCCTACCAATACATCTTCCAAGAAAATGTCCGTTGAGAAAGTCAGAAACAGGCCTATAATAATGAGGCGGGCGGCGCACCGTCTTGTTGGAACATAACGTTTTCAGTATTATTTCCAGCCACCTGAGTTATTTCTGGTAAAATTTTGTACTGCAAATGAAAAAGTGAACTACTGGATAAAAAAATCAAAACAATTTTGAATTGAGTGAGTCCATTTGTTTAAAGTCCTCCATTTTGTTATGGCTGAATATTTTTCTTTGGAACTCTAGGATCAGACGCAGAACTAAAAGACCTTTCAAATGAGATGTCACTTGACCCTGGATAAAAAAATCAAAACAATTTTGAATTGAGTGAGTCCATTTGTTTAAAACCCGCCATTTTTTTAGGGCTACATATTTTACTTTGAAACTCTAGGATCAGACGAAGAATTAAAAGACCTTTCAAATGAGGCGTCACTCGATCCCCCTTTCCACTTAAAAAAAAATTTCAAAACGGCGCCCAGTCGCCATTTTGAATGATACAAAATTTAATTTTTGGCTAAGAAATAGTATTTAATTTCCCATTAAAGCACACCAAATATTGTGGTAAAATATCAAGTCGTTTAAAAGTGAGTTAGGGGGGTACAGACGGTAAAATTGCTCTTACATCCATCACACGGAAACTTAATTAGAAATAAATAACAAAAGAGAGAAATAATAAACTTCGAATTCCCCACTCATACGATACGTCAAAATCATAATTTAATGAAATTGACGAAAGAATTAAATAAATGTTAATTAAAAGTTTTTAAGTGTGTTTCATTTATTTTCATCACTAGAATAGTTTTTTCTTTTGCCCTCGTCAACGGTGAGTTTCAAATTTTCAATAAGATAAATAACACAACGTAAAGTCTATTGGAACATTCTGGCGAATTATGAGAACTCGTCAATAGGTAAAGGTCTAGGGTTTGATTCCCCGCCCAAGCCATGCAGCAATCAAAATCTATGCCGCAACCCGCCACTCACATTCCCCAATCCGGCGTAGGCAGCCGTAGGGTCTTAGTGCCTAAAACCTTCTCTGATATTTAGTCGTTCGGATTCGACGTTGAACTGTAGGTTCCCCGTACTCCACCTTGGCGCTAAGGAGAGTACGTGGCAGAGAAGAGTGCCGATGCCCAACAGTGGGACGTAAAAGGCTGATTGCGAGTTGTAAGTCTATGTTGTATTTAAAATTGGCGCTATTGAATTTGGACGTTACCCATTTTCAACATGGCGGTGACCCAAATTGATGCTCAAAACATCAAAGGAACCGACACAAGTGACGCTTCTGAAAGTATTACAGTTAACCACTAGCGTCTAACCGGTGGTTTTAGCGATATTCTGCAAGTTCGAAGTGGCATGAAAATGCGGGTGTACTGCTTTTTACTGCATAAATGGTTGAGAGTTGGTTATTTTATACTGCTTTTTTTTAAAACAACGATGTTTGTTTTTACTCTCTAGCCGAGGTTATGGTTAAGAGCAGTTATATTTTTAAAGAAAAAATACGAAAACAAAGTTGCATTCGCTTACTGAGATTGACGGCATACTAACTGCGCAAGTCTGGCCGTAGAAACGGCTGTTGCATTAAACCGGCTAGACGCTAGTGTTTATAGCCCCTGATTGGCTTGCTTTTTGCACTTGCTGTAGGTTATGCTAGTATAATGGTTTCCGCTTAGCTCTAAGGTCCCTAAACTGTGGACCTTGGCTTAGCTCAACAATAAAACACTGAACCAAACAATGTGTCTTAAGTATTGAATTTTAAAGAAACTTTTTGCTACTTTGGGACTAAAAGTCCAGTCTTTGATTATCAGGTAGATATACACTGTAATCACTTAATAATAAATAAATTTTAATATAAGTTATCTTGAACACACTCGAACTGTGGAATAACAACACTTGAACAACACAACACCCTTCCACGCAAGTGACTAATTACCAGATACGTGTTTCGACAGCTAAGCTATTAGCAATAGTGGTAAACTACCAGTGTCAGTTTGACACTGGTGATGATAGCTTATAACTGTCGAAATACGTATCTGGTATTAATGTTAGGTGTATATCACTACCTTAGAATATATAATAAATAACCATCTATACAAACATAATACTAAAAAAAGTGTATTTTCAATACAAATATCGGTAATTAAATCAATTAATCTAATGGAAAATTATTGTACTTTATTGTAGGTATCGCGGCGCACGCAAAAGAATTCGTTTGCTTGAATTTTCCCGCCTGTTGAGTGTGAATTTATTTTGATTCTAACTTTCCTAAATTGTAACCTATCTCGTTTGCCTTTTTCAGCGGAAGAAACCCTTAGAAATTTACCTGCTTCAAGACCTTTAGCGTCGAGTTCCAGGAATTCGTCTGTTGGCGTTCTCTATTGTCGGGTTTGGACGAAAATAAACTCTATTGCCTAACAGACTGCCCTAACAGAATAACAACATCTACTTTTTTAAATTATTTGTATTGTTTAATATCTACTTACAGCCGCCTGTTCTTAATTTATCTTGGGGATTTTATCTATTTATTCTCTATTAGAAATTACTACTTATATTTATAACTTAGCTTTAACTGTTTGCTGATTATCCATTTTCCGGTTTCCTTTCATCTGTTGTGACATCGGCAGGTAATCCAGGTGGTACAATTAATCCCGCAGGTAATTCTCACTTCTTTGTTTTTGAGAGCTGGCGCATGTCACTGATGCACCTGCTTTGCGCTGACAAAACAAACATTCTCCGGGCGCGCGCGCTACGTTGTTACCTGTTTTACCTGATATGCTAACCCAAAGGTACTAATTTACCAACTTTAATGATCACTCTACACTAAAATTGTCTTTTCAAACGGTCAAAACGCCGTTTTACATTTAAACGCTAGAGTGGCGTCGTTAAACGTGTGGACTCGACCACTGCTCGAACTCGACCTCTACAGAAAAATTAGCAGACTGTTATATAATTAAAAAAAAATCGTGTAGTCAGTTTTGAGCAATACTTTTTGTAAATTTCCGAAATTTAGGATATTTTTTCACTACATGTTTCTTAATTTTTCGAAAATGTTTGTGCACAGTAACGTTGTGGCTCTATAGGGCTATTACGATAAAATATTTGAAGCCGATCTGTCAACCTGATTTTGAGTGATAGGCGCTAAATTCAAAATTTTCAAAACATCGCAGCGACCACCATTTTGAAGCTAGAAAGTTTGGAAAAAACATTGGATTTGCCCTAAAGTTATCTATCGGATTATTGTTTCAGATTTATAAAATTCGGTTTAGAAAAAAGTTTTACCAAAAAACATGTCTAAGTTCCGCTTCCGGGTTTGGATTGTTTTGTTGAAGCTCATTTTCCCCAATGAATTTTTGATATCCCGCCCCCGATTCCAAAGTATATAAAAATAAAATTTGAGCAAAGCACTTTGCCTGGACATTCCGATAATTTAGAAATAGTTAGTTATCAAGAGTATTTCTGTATTAACGTCTTACTGGCCAACAATAACAAAATAAACGAGCGAACTAACTAGTTGCATTCTCCCCGTACACTAACAGAGAGCAGTGTTTCTCTCTGCACCAATCACGAGCGGACCAATATATTAACACACCAAGCATACGATGTCAAATCACCTAAACTTTTGCGTTGTCCGGTCTTATTGATGTACTTAAAAACTGAAGTATTCTTAATTTTTTTTATTTAAATTTATAATTCACTTAAACCGAAATTTTTCATAATCCTCCTTTTATTACTAAACAAAAATGCATAAACTTTCGATTTTCAAAAATTCATAGCAAGTATCACAAACAAACTAGTAGACTGAAACACAAATTAAATTGTAGCTCTTTTCTAATTCTGTTTGCCTATAAAATTAAAAAAAAAATCGTGTGGCTAGTTTTTGAACAATATTTTTTGAAAATTTTGAAACTCTTAATATATTTTTCACTTAACATCTTTTAGTATTATTTATTTATTATTTATTTAAGCAGAGTAATATTATGTTTCTAGAGGGCTATTGCGATCGAAAATTTTTACCTAATCCGTCAAATAGTTTTTAAGTAATAAAACGCTAAACTGAAAATTTTCAAACAATTGTAGCGGCCGCCGTTTTGAAGCTAGGACGTTCGACAAAAAGCGGTGGAATTGAATTAAAGTCTGCTATAGAATTTTCGTTTCAGATTTAAAAAATTCGTTTTCCGAAAAAACAATGCTACCAAAAGAACATGTCTAACTTCCGCTTCCGGTTTCGAATTTCTTTTAAGAGATTGTTTCCCGTTGAACATTTGACATACCCCACGTTCAGCTTTAAAGTGGCGGCCCGGCCGCTACAATTTTTTGAAAATTTTGTTTTTAACGCCTTATTATTCAAAAACATTTCTGCAAATTAAGATTAAATTTGGTGCTATAAATGCTCTAAGGAGGCACAATGTCACTATGTAATTTAATTTTTGCACAAATGAAAACTGTAAGTAAAAATAGTTTCAAAGTTTTGAAATTTGAAACATTTACAAACAAATATTGCTCAAAAACGGGCCACATAATTTTTTTTATTTTTGTAGGTTAGAAAGCTGAAAATGATCTACAATTTGGTTCGTGCCTCAATTGCTAATTTCTCTGTAACGTCTTCTATGAATTTTTGAAAATTTTGATTTTAACGCCTATTTACTCAGAAACGAGTCATATAGGAATAAAATTGAATATTGCAAATGCCCTAGAAGCTAAGAAAACATCTGGAACTATAAAAACTATAAAGAGAAAAACATTTCAAAAATTATAGATTTGGTTCGGGTTCCAGTCCCATAATTTCTCGGTGACGCTTTCTACGAATTTTTGAAAATCTCCAATTTACGCATATTTATTTACTGAATAAAGTTGATAAAATATTTCTGTTCAAGCTACGTTGCTCACGATTAAGAGTAGAATAAGGTTCACAACTTAATTTTTAGGTGCATCAATATTTAGGGGGTTAGACGTAAGGAATCTTTTCCAAAAATTAAAAATTGTTTTTTGTTTTTCACAAAAAGTTTAATTGCACTACCAGTTTTATTTGCGTATCTTTCTCTCTCTTCCTCCCATCCCTCTCCCTTTTTCTCACTCCCTCCTTCCATTCTTTCCTTAACCCTTCCTCCAACAACAGACGCGAATCTGGCGACTAGAATAGCTTGACTGAATCAACCGTCGGCGTCGGATGCAGAGGTAAATACTGTGTCCGACTAATAGCTGTTGAGTAGTTGCGCGTTTGTCTTTAGGTGCTAGAAATGTTTGTGTACTTGTGTAGAAAGGTGTTGTTTTTTAAACAAGTTACGTTGTCTAAACTATAAAATTAAGTTTTCCTTATTTGGTTTTAGCAAATCTGTCAATTATATTATTTATATTAATATTTGTATTGCGGTGGATGTGCAGCAGTACCAATAATAGTAGGCGCTTCTAAGCTGATCAAATGATTTTGATCAAAACAAAAGTAGTCGTTCTAAGCATGGTGGCCATAGTGACCAAAATAATAATTTTTTTTAAAGGATCATGAGGCCGGGCGTGAGCACGACTCCATGTTTCCCATCCCACCCTCTTACCCGGGCCCAGCGGACTTTCGTCTAACACGCCCCACCGCGAAAAGACATGCAACCCAACATACACACCACACACACCATCCATGAACACGCCGGATTTAACTTATTCAGAAAATTCTCCGACGGGCAGAGGTTTCGAACCTACTGCCGTTGGGAGTCTAGTTTTAGAGGTTGGGACTCTAACCACTAGACCACCCGCTGGCCCAAAATAATAATTGAGAGTTGTGACAAAGGTAGCAGTTATGTCCACAAAGATAGTTATGGGGGTTGTGGGGTTTCGTGGCCGCTAATTACGTACGTATTCGGGGTTTAAATTATAAAATTCAAAATGCCGGATTCAATATGGCAAAAATAGTTCATAAAGTTATTCGAACTGCATGCAAATTGGTATTCGTATATATTATTTTTTCCGAACCTAATATTTTTTCGTATGACGTAAAATCTATACAAGATGAATACAAAGTAAGGAACATCGATGCTACAGCCTTAAATAATAACTTTACGAAAAAAAGCTTCTAACAAAAGTTTCCTATCAAGTTTTTTGCCACAATTTGGCGTTCTTCATTTTTTTTTCAATTGTCATATGTTTTAGCTATGACGTCATCGACAATTTTTTAAATGGCAACCAATACTTTTTATGGCATGACCAGTTAGTGCTTTTTATTCTCTATGCAACCATGTAAAAATATCATGCAGTTGTAAAAAAGTTTTCGATTTGCCTTAAGTTCTCTCTGATTCAGTGCTAAAATTTTTATGAAATAAATGTTAATTCACACATTATTTAATGTTACCCGCAAGTAAAATTGATTAAAACCCTCAGGTTCTTTTTTATTACAAACATTTTGAAGAAGTTTCACTTCAAAAATCTGTAGCTATATTTACTTTAAAAAAATGTCGTAAATAAAGTCGCCTGTTATCACTAGTTAATGGACAAAGAGCGGCCAATATCCGATAGGGCCATAAACAACCTTTTATTACTTGTTTTTATCTATAAAAACTGTTTTCGTTTAAATTCCGCCTGTTATGTAGATGTTTAAAAAGCAATAAAACTTGTCAACGCCAATTATTTAACCCGCAAGAAGCTTCTCCCGCTGCAGCTGCAAGTTATTTATTGTGGGCAACCTTCTTTTTACTGCTTTTCTCCGAATTACGTTTACTTCATAGCGAAATACCGCTGAAGGAAATTATGCAAAAATGGGCAAAGCTTTTCGCCGGATCTTTCCCTTATTTTAATGTCGCAACAAAGCCTCTACTAAACCGTTTTTTTTATTATTTTAGGCAAGATTGCGTTGGAACTGAAAAACACTACAGAAAAGACAAAATAATAGTTTAAAAGTTGGGGCGAGGCGTATAATTAGTCCCTCTTAATATTAAGGGATCTAAAATAGTATATTAAAAAACAAGTTTCATAAGACATGATTTTAGAGCACGCGTCCAAGTTAGAAAACGAGCCGCTTGCGGCGAGTTTTTTAATGGACAAGTGCGCTTAAATGTCTTATGAAACGTGTATTTTATACTATTTTTTCTCTTTTGGTCCAAAAAAGTTAAAAATTACCTTATTTTATATTTTAATTTAAAAATATAATTGATTAGGAAAATTTTTGATTTTCTGTTTTTGTTATGTGGCTGTTGGTAACATTTGAAACAATTTCAATTAATTCAAACTACTGTCAAATTAAAATTTAGACAAACTGTGTTTGAAAGTGATTTAATTTTTAAAATACCTGAGATTTGAAGACAAGATGGAAGAAGAATTATCTTGCACCCCACCCGAGCTACGCAAAGTAGCGGAAAATACGCTAAATAATCTTAATTTTTAGAACTTACAATTTGAAGGTTATGTTTACAACGCGTGAAGGTTTTGTTGTCACATGGTTGTCACCAACCTAACAAAATAAAATTTCGAATTCTTTAAAGAGTTGCTTTATGAAATCCAAATGAGTTTCATAAAGTAGTCAGTAAAGAACCAAAATAGAAAAAAATATAATCGATTAGGAAAATTTTTTGTATTTTGTTTTGGTTTTGTGGCTGTTGGTGACATTTAAAACAATTTCAAACAATTCAAACTACTGTCAAATTAAAATTGAGACAAACTGTGTTTGAAAGTGATTTAATTTTTAAAATACCTAAGATTTGAAGATAAGATGGAAGAAGAATTATCTTGCACCCCACCCGAGCTACGCAAAGTAGCGGAAAATACGCTAAATAATCTTAATTTTTAGAATTTACAATTTGAAGGTTATGTTTATAACGCGTGAAGGTTTTGTTATCATATGGTTGTCACCAACCTAGCAAAATAAAATATCGAATTCTTTAAGCAGTTGCTTTATGAAACCCAAATGAGTTTCATAAAGTAGTCAGTAAAGAACCAAAATAGAAAAATTAATTTTTTCTAATTTTGACATGTAAAGTGTCACTTTTCAAAATTAATTGAAGTTTCGAAACGTCACACTTTTCATAACCAGTTGGGAAAAGTAAAATATTTCACAACTGGTGATGAAAAATTCATTTCAATACCAGTTACGAAAAAAACACAAAATTAAGAAAAATTTAACATTTAATTAATTATAAACATGTATAACACTATTCTTACAGTTAGTTAAGTTAACTCCTGATGATTGGGAAGTTTTATTACTAGAACTTGCTGTAATCTGAGAAACGGAAACGCAATTTGTTTCAAACATCAATAGCATTCTTTGATATGTTTTACTTTTTTTTCTTCACACCACTTTTCAAATTTTTCGTAAGCCAAATCATATTATGCTTTTGATTTTATCAGAATCACGGATGATAGTGCATTTTGTGCGGCCTCTTCGATATCACATGGTGTATATCTGAACTTGAATCAGACATTTCGGATATTTTCTAACTCTACACACTTCTGTATAAACTTCAAACTGTCAAACAAAATAAGCGTACCTACTTGATTTTCTATACAATTCATGAAATTAATAATTTCCCCGATTTAAAGTTTAAAGAACCTTTCTGTTTATCAAAATTAGAAAAAATCTTGTGTGATTTTGCGGGAACTCGCTTCGCTCGTCCCGCAAACATCTCACACGTTACACAAAATGGTGCATTTCCTAACTGGTTACATAAATAGCTATTATAGTCTGATTTTACTATTACTGATGAGCGACTTGGCTGAAACAGGAATATTTTATGGTATAATAATAATTAATCTCCCAATCAGTGGCGGATTACCGCACAGGCGCATGAGGTGCGTGCCTGGACTAGCGTCTAGTCCCTTGTTATTACTGCCGATCATACCTCACATGACTTGCGCACCCTCTGCATGCAGCTAGCTGAAATGTGAGAAACCACAACACCGCCGTAGAGCAGAAGAAGATTCAGAGTAAAGGCGAGTATCTGTGGTTACTTGAGAAACCAGCAGAGCGAAATAGAAGTTGGACACTCAGCGTTTTGCTCGAGCGAAGAATATCCTAATAAGGAGACGCTAAGATAAGTGTTTATTTTTAAAAAAGACGATTGTAGTTAGTAAAATTCATTTGATTTTTCGGAAACCACATTTAGAAATTCATTTATTAAATAAAACTATTATTTTGTAAAGTTGATATCGTTGTGTGTGTGTTTATTTCTATTTAAAATTAATTTAAACAATTTATTCTACAAGCTAAATAACGACCCTGAGAAAGTTTAAAAGAGTCTCATAGAAAGTTTAATTTAATTGCGTGAATTGCAGACAGTTTAGGGAATTGTTTTCTAGTAGTCACAAGACCACGCATATCATTGCAATATAATACAACAGAAAAAAATTCCGCCACAAAATCGGCAAAAAAAGATCATTGTATACGGCTAACTATACATTAAATTTTAAAATTTCCGCTCTTCTAAGTTTGGTACATTTGTTGGTAAATCTGGTACAATTTTTCGGTAGTGTTGGTACACAACATTTTTACCTTGTGGCAACACTGCGCTAGTCGTGCCTGGGGCCTCAGAATCGTTGGGTGCGTTATCCTCAAAACCAAAATTAAATTTTTTTATCTGAGAATGTGATTTTTTCTTAAATGGGAATTTCATTATTTTTTTTAAGTAGGTACCTGAGAATATTTTTTTATTTGCGTATCTTATTTTTATGTGTTTATGTTTTTGTTGATTCCAAAAATAAAAAACGTTATGATTTTCTGCATTGTTCATTTTAGTGAACCATCCCATTATTAGAAGGGTCAATAGGGGGCCTCCAGATCAAGTTGCGGCTGGTGCCCCACAAAATCAAGATCCGACACCGATGGTTTGTGGTTATGCTGCACTTTGCCTGAGTAGGGCCCGTAGCCCGGAAACCCGTAGGCTGGAAAGGACGTAGGCCGGAATCCACACCGCCATGTTGATATAATGCAGCAGTATCAACGCGGTGTGCATTTTATGTAATAGGCAACCTACTCTACAGCTGTGATCCAAGAAATATTTACGAATGACTTGAAGGGGCTGTTGACCTGAGTTGTGAAATTCTTTAAAGTAAAAGTACATGTAATGCTATATAATAAATATAATACCTAACAAAGTCTTTGATAATAATAGAGTTCCAAACTTTGCCGATTTATTTTAAATTTCATATTGAGAATTTACCTACAAAATAATTGATTTAATATTTTTGCAAAACTAAATGTATGAAATTTGCAGATCATTTTATTTAAATAAATTTTTTTATTGTTTTTATTTTTTGTTATTGTTAACCCGCGTAATGTCATCAAATTAAAAACACTAAAACTATCAAAATGCAAGTTTAAATTAGTGTATGTTAAAAGTTGATCGATTTTTTACGATTCTAGTAAAAATCTGTTTTCAAATATTGCGAAGTGTAATGCTGGTTGCATAAGACTGGAAAATTATCGCGTATCTAATATTTTTAAATTAAAATGTTTCAAAATAGGCTGGTACTTGAATCCCGCAAATAGGATCACTAACAAAACTGAAAATCTCGTATAGCAGCGGTTTTATAAGTTCTTTTTTTTTTATTTTGAGATATGATTTAAAAAATGGGAATTTACAAACAATCTCGAGTTTATAAAATCGAAATTTAAATTAATGTATTTTAATTATTTTAAAATATGCTTATTAAAATACGACTTCCTGATTTCCGTATACGATTAGGTTAGGTTAGGTTATAATAATATAGCAATTCAACTAGCCCTGAATTTATCGGCATAATCAAAATATTAGCTTTGTAATAAACTCACTGCCAACGATGAACACTATAAAAAATGCAAGTTTATCTTATATTTAGATAAGTTATATTGTATTTATAACATTTCTGTTTTTATGAGTTTTGCTTTCCTTTTTGAATTTTTTTAGGTTCTTCCCTAGAGAATTACTCCGGGGACTTTTTTCTGTGACCTTTTTCCAAGAGATTTTTTTTGGATACTTTTTTCCAAGAGAGTTTCTTTCCGGGAGACTATTTTCCGGGGACTTTTTTTCCCGAGATTCTTTCCAGGGGACTTTTTTCTGTGACTCTTTTTCCAGAGACCTCTTTTCCTAGATTAGAAGTTGCGCAATTTTTATAACGCAACATTAATCTAATTTAACGGTCTTTGAATCTTATGTAGTTGCCGAGATCCCCATACTGTGCAAATTAAACTAGGCACCCGTATGCATGCATTTTAAACCGAATTTAAAAACATACACAATATAAATAATTACGTTAATTTAGTGAAGTACGTATACGTACAGAATACTTCAAATCAACTATTTCCATAAATTGCGAATATTTTCGAAATTGTTGCCTAACAAAAAACAAATATTCGAAAAGATTTGACCGAACTTCCTGACTAATTTTACCGTGAATAGTCGCATTTCCAAAGAGCTATTAAAGTCGACACTAACTGTCATATTATAGTCATATATTTTGTAAAAAGAATGTTTAAATTGCAATGATAGCCTAGCTCAAACGCTTCTAAAGTAAACCGTTATTACGTTTTTTTATAACAAATAGGATATGAAATACCTGAATTGGAATATGGATTGGAGTATTGAGTATTTAACAGTTGGCTACTAATTACACCCAGCCCATGAGTTCAAGGAGAAGTGCTCTTTTCAATTTATAAATAAATAAAAGTAAGTAGAAACATTTGAAAAAAGATTAAATAAAATAAAATAAATGAAAATACTATGAAATTTGGTATCACTTTAGAGGCTTCTCTTTTGCTAATCAAAGTAGTCAATTTTTTCTTAAAATGGATGTATATTTTTGAATTATGCATTGTTGCTATATTTTACTTATTTTTGTATAACAAAGTAGATTTCAGTTTTGTAATAACATAAGGCAATTTCAAATATTTTCTTGGAACCTTTTACAGGGACCGAAGGTCGTAACAACATTTGTAATTTTTGGGTGAGAAAGTGTAAGTTTGCTATTTTTATTATCTAAATTTATTGCCCGATTGACAGGTCTTTTGTAAATTTTATTACTACCCATCTGGAGTGCAGCAACCCTTAGCATACCTTCTAACAAGTACTTTTTTGGTATTAAACATATTTATTTTTAAATGTCAATGTATTAAATTATAATAATTTGTAATAGTTATACACCAATTTTCCTCGTTATCTCTGTAACTTTATAAAAAACATTCTAACCTTAAAAAAAATTATCAAGCAGATTTAGGAGCTTTATTTCAAAAATGTCATCGTAACAGGATGTACCTACAAGGTTACAAGCAGGATTATAGGGGCTATGGGGTAAATTTACTGAATAAGTGATTAGAAACCAATATCTCCTAGCGTAATTTTCAAGACATGATTGTACGAATATCTGAGATTTTTTTACAAGTTCCAAATTTTTTATCTCCTCACGAACGCTTTATTTGTTCTTCAAAATAGCCGCACTTAAAATGATGATAATTTATCGATACCTGCTACTTCTGCTCCACCAGAAAGAGTATTTTCTACAGCTGGAAACATAGTAACAAACAAAAGAAATTGTTTGTTACCTGAAAACGTTGATATCCTTGTTTTTTTATATGAAAATAAAAGGCAATATTAAGGAGTTTTCAGAAAAAACGAGTTGAAAAATAATTATGATGTTAATGACCATAATAATAGTCATCAGAAAACAAAACAAATGCATCTTAAGGCAAATCGTAAACTTTTTTACAGAACTCTCTAGCTTCAAAATGGCGGCCGCTACAGTTTTTTGAAAATCTGGACTTTAACGCCCATTTACTCAAAAAGTAGTTGTCTGACCGGGATCAACTACTACTTGTTTGAGAGCCCTTTATAGGTAGTATAGGATGAAATCAAATTAATTTCGAAAATCTGAAAAAGTGCTTAATTGTGTTGTTTAGTTTTAAAAATAAAATTAATTAACAGTTCCATATAATACGCCTGAAATAATTAATCTGTTTTTGTAAAGTCAAATAAACCTTAAAGATTTCTGTACCTTTAATAAATAGATAAATAGTACAATTCAAGAAAGGCTACGACCGATGCGCGAGCTACTGGAGGTGCCGTTTATGCCGTTCTGAGGGTTTACAGTTAAAGTACTTAAGTAGGAAGTCTTAGTTGTAAAAAAGGTATAAAGTAAACCTGCAACTAGGGAACTAAATTCAGAATTCATATTTAAGTATAAAATTAGAAATTGAGAAAAAAAGTATTCCCTGCAAGTAATATCATATGGGAAAATACGTAGATAAGTTAAACAATCAAAACAGCTTAACCAATTTTGTAATTGTCATGAACATAAATAAAAAATAAATTAAAAAGTGGTACTTTTCAGATGCTACTACCAAATATGTAATACATATATTTATATTAGAAGATTGTAAAATCGTAAAATAAATACCGATTATAGATTCGAAGACTTTCATAATTCTGAAATTGGAAGACTAATCTCACTTCTCCTATCAATTTATTTTTCAATTCTAAAGATGTGAATTTGGAAACTATTTTCAATCCTGGAATCGCAAAACCATTCTTGTTTCAAGAGAAAACAAACGATTCTTGATTTTAGAATTGGGAGATTCTAGAACCGAAAAACGATTTTTGATTCTAGAATCGAGAACCCATTCTTGTGGAATCGATTCTTTTCAGAATCGAGAATCGATTCTTCAAAATTTCCGATTCTTGACAGCACTACGGCGATCGAGTGCCGTACAACGTTTTTGCGCTGTCAACTTTACTTATAAAAATAAAAATACCGTTGAATACTACTGTAAGGAATTAGATTTAATCTTGTTAATTAAGTTAGTTTTGAGTTTTGACGTAAAAAAATACATAATTTTATATGGGTCCGTGAAGTTGGCAGGTTAATGAAAGCACTAACGACAGCAATTACGCCAATCGTTAGTGCTCTTTAGTGCCCTACCAAGAAAACCAGCAAACCATCACATTTTCGAGTAAACTAATAAATAAAAGAATTAGAATTATTTATCTTTGGTTAAATTTATGTACTTTAAATTGTTCATTTCTATTCTCGACCTTGTTTATATTATAGTATATACCATCCCAATTATGATCCATTAAATAGTTCCCAGCTTGTACCTTGTAGTACGTATATTATAATATGATAAATAGGTACATTCCATTTTCTCTGTAAAATAATTTTTTTTTAATTTGCAGATTTTGTCATTTAAACATTTAATTTAGTTTCTCACATTTCTAGAGTTGCTATTCATTGTTGAATTATTTACTATGAACTCACAACATTGTTAAGTAATTTTGTATGTGTTAGGTGTGTGTATACTAATGTATGTACATATATGTTAAAAATGATATGTCAATAAATACTACTTCAAAGTTCATTTATTTTTTATTTAAAAAAAATCAATAACACTTAAGTAATAATAATAAAGTTATCACAGGTATGTATTTAGTTTCAAAATTGTGATAATGAGTAAGTAGCTACTTTAATAGAAACTGTATCTACATCTTCAGATTAAACATTCATATGTAAATACTAAAGGTCAGTCATCATTGTTTAAACTATGAAAATTGAAAAAAGAAAATGAGTGCTATAATTTTATTATTGCTCAAAAAAGTACTCCCATTATGAGCAAATATGGACATCAACTAATTCAACACTTAAGTATATAAACAAACAACAAAGGGTTTGAATGTAGATAATAAATTATAATAATAAATTGTAATGGTTTATACTTGACATTTTTAGCCACATTTGTATTTATTGGTATAGGACAAGCTGATGTAGATTTCAAGAAAATAAATAATATTATTTGCTCTGGAATATATGATATTATAGATTGACTTTACTTCATACCTACACTACAGTTAGACAAAAACAGGCTGCATTTTTATGTTTTACTACCTACTGGTTTTAATTCTTAGGTGTAAAATTGTTTTTAAAAGCGTTTTAATTGTAAATACCGACAGATAACAATTAATAAACAGGCTAAACAACTGACTGAACGCTAGATTGGCGATTAATTTAAGTAAACTTAATAATAAAGCGTTACCTATACCAATAATTTATTTCAAAAAATTTTTAAATACCTACTATATTAACTGCTAAATTTGGGAATAACTTATTATTTAACAGTTTTTCAATCATATCTACAAATATCAAAATTTATAAAATTATTAGAACAATCAACGCAATAATTTATAAAATAAATTATGTCTAATGATAAATTCCAATTAAAACTCCAATAATTAATTAGCTGTCTACAAACTGATAATAATAAACCTCTACAATAATACACGTTTGCTGTTTTGGTTGTATAAGTCTAAAACTTAGAGTTTGTACTTTTACAACTGCATTTCTAAACTAATTGAGAGCCACTGGACTAACGACCTTGATTCCGGGCTACGGGTTTCCAGCCTACGGGGTGTTTCGCTTTGCCTCACGTGCAAACATAATTGCTCGTCAGACAAAGTGTTACTTTTAATCCTACTGACACAATATACTATTAATAATAATAAAACTGGTAAGCCAAGGCATGTTCTTTCGTTGTGCAGTTAGTCAAACTTGAGGTTATCATCAGTTTTAAACCAATTGCTTTCTGCCATCCTGTGGTCCCCAAGTTTTTGACAGCAAAACGTTTCCGCATTTTCTGAATAAACAGGTTTTTAAGAACGTAAAAGTAAATTTGTTCTCTTTTGTGTTCTTGTTCGAAAAAATTATTTTGGCAAAATTGTACGACAGAATAGTAAAATAGAACCGTAACTAACAGAAAAGTAGGCTAGGTTATACTAACTAAGAATTTTAACAGGAGGCTGGCCAGAAACCATCTTAAGGGCGTTGTACACTTACCAGGAGAAGATGCAAAGGCTATAGATTACCAAAAAAGCAGCCAACGGATTGATGAAGATTCAGTGAAAAATTTCGTTCGACATAAGCAATGTAAAAATTTTGTTGTAAGGAGAGTATTAGTTTCATGCTTTGACTCCCATCTTTTGAATTGTATTTATTATTTTTATAGGAAAGATAGATGGTTGTTTATTTGATAAAAAAGTCATCTTGTAATTTGTAGTATTGCAAAGAATTGCGGATACAGTCCTACGTTAAAGCAGTGTAAAAATTAAGAAAGCAAGAGAAGGAAGGAAGACAACTGCAAGAAAAATTTGTTCCAGAGAATAAGCATTGGGAGAAAGCAGTTACACACATTTACATTATTACAAAAAAACCAATCAATGCTTTTGTAGATTGCAGTATTCACATATTTTGCACTGAAACAAAACATGTGAATACGGGATTATATAAAAGCACCATCTACAGGAGAAGGATTCGAATGGAAACCAGACGTAAAGTTATAACCAGTTAAGCAATTTGATAGATTTTAAGTAAAAATGTAAATTCTTGTAGAATTGTTTGAACCAGTGACAATAATATGTTTAAAATCAAGACTTTTTCTATTTTATTATAAACTTGGACCAGTATTGCAAGGGTTCTATTATTCTATACTAAACAGATCGTGAGATTTAAAACTGAATGCCTTCGGCTTCAAGTTTACATCATTCTGATCGGTTTTGTTTACATCCTATAACAATTTGGTATATTATTAAGATCCTGTTCAGGACTAATTAATTCTTTTGACATGAGGGTATCATTGTAATGAATGAAGTGGCTTCGGGGATAGCCAGAACAGTAAGACTGCTATTTGGTTTGTTGATTCACATTAAAGACCGCTTGGAGAAAAGCGAGAGGGTGACTTTGTCATGCCTTTGAAACTAGGTAGGTATAAGTTGTTAACAAAATTAAAGAAACATGGCATTAGGGGCATAGCCTTAAACTGGTTTGAAAAATATTTAATATATCACTTAATAGGTTGCGAAAATAAAATTGAATTCTTTTCAGGTACCGAGGAATTATGTTTATTGTATTTATAGGTGATATTGTGAAGAAGTATGCCAGTAGCTGTTCCACACATATCTTTAGTATGAAACTCTGGTTTATATGTCGAGAAAGGATTGATGTATTGAGCAGTGGTGAAATTATACTAAACTTAAATTTGTCAAAAACTAAGTCATATCGAGTTATTTTAGGTAGTAAGGGAAATTGGTTTGAAAATATGGATTACAAAATTATAATAAGTGAAAAAAATTAAAGCCGGTAGTATACAAAATTAAATAGGTACCTCAGAGTGGTAGGTAATTAATAATAGGTTAAATTTCAGGCATCATGTACATATTTCTAAAAAGATATAAAGAAAATAGGGATACTGGGAAGAATTAATAATAATATATCAAGGTTCATAAAACTCCAGATACACAAGGCAAATTTAGCGAAATATTGTTTTCTAACATCTTCATTATAGTACTTTAAAAAGAGCTGAAGTGCTCATTTCAAATGAACTTTCCAATACTAGATATTAATACTTACCGTATTTGCAAAAATGTAAATTTCTTAATTATTACATGTACATCTTTTAGTACATATACCTGCTCGCATTCTATCTTGTCCAAGTCCAATGAGCGGAGCCCTTCAATTTCCCGCCAAAGCTGAAGTCACGTGACCTATGTCTAAACCAATAAATCAATTTTTAGGTTACCTGAGATGCAGAAGCAATCCAAAAAATAAGCTTTTGGAAAATTCTAATAACTTTCCCTATATGTTGCAAGCATTTTGCTGGCCACTGTATATTTTTTCATAAATAAACAAAGATATTTACAAGATGTTATGTATTTTATTAACTAATAACTAAAATTTACCAGGTGTTAATGAAACTTTAGTATATGTTTTATAGACTGTAAAAACTTTTATATGAATATGGTCTCAAAATCCAACCATTTTTACTTCCAGTTTCACAGGAAATGACATCAACTTTCTAATCTTTAATGAAGTCGCCTGTAAACTTTTGCATTCGGAATTAGGATGAAATTTTGAGTCTATTTATGCCAATCAAGTGAAGTTTAGACATCCTAAATATATTTATTGTAATTTTTTTACTATTAACCCTTTCGCTGCATATGTCACGGATCTGTGACACAAGCATCCTTTGCTCAGTGCGCCCGGCACGGATCCGTGTCAGACGCTGCTTCGCATTTACATTGCCTGTACAAAGCCAGCATATGGCAAACGATCCTGTGCGCAGGTCAGCACGTAGCTAAAGCATTCGGAAATCTAAAAATAGCGCTGTCGTTTCCAATTCTTTTTTCTCCGTCTAGCTAAATAAAAAAGCCAAAAAACCAATCCGCTCCTGGGCATGGAAGCGTTTTCACCATACGCAGCGAAGGGGTTGATTGATTAATTAATTTACATACTGGAATAGATCGATTGTTTTTTTTCCTTTATCTTATTAAACTGCGACATCGCGTTACAGCGCCCACTACTATATACTGTAGTGATTATTCTTTAGTTGGCTTCGTTTTGATTTATTTGGTTACCTGTTTTCATGTCATATTTATCAGTGAAAAATATTTTCTATTATCGAAGGTGAGTGTTTTAGGAACTTCTAAACAAACTACACAATCATATGCAGAATTTCCTCCAAATTCCAAATATGTAAAAATATGCAAGGTGTTGCATTTAAAATAAAAAAGTTATGGTCACTTTTGGCGAAACCGGAAGTGTTAAAAAATTGCTAATACCATCATATAATTAAATTTTATAGATACATTACCCATACTAAATTTCATTCGTTTATTTTAATAAATAAATAAAAAAAAAGAGGGTGCGCCATGTTTCATTACCACCCAGTATATGGTGCGATTTAGGGAAATTAGGATTATGATATAACTCACTCACCTAGAATGATTAAAAAAAAAAGTTAAAGTGCCTCGCACAATAGTTCAGCGACCAACAACCATTTTAACCCTTTGAATACGCAATGCTCTCATAAATGGTACACGCCCAGTATGAAGAAATTTTCATTTGTCGTATCCGTACGAAACTCGTATTCAGAACTGCTTTTAATTACTATTGCGCAGATATTAAAAATCTTATTAGGTCGAAAATAAGGATTTATTTCTTAGAAAATACAAAATTAGACCTAAAAAACAAAACTAAACAAAAGAGACAAAAACAAACAATCTAAAAGGCCTTTTTAGTGTGGTATATCACTTTCCCCACTGCTGTATGCATCTGCAGGGCCATCATCTTCTTCCATAAAATTATTTGCAAATTCTTCTAATTCTTTTTCAGATAACGCACGTCGCAAATCACGAAACATTGTTATATTGTAAGCTACCACATCCAACAACTGCTAAAGACGTACTGACACGTCATAAAATACATGCATTTTAGCAGGCTCTAACAGGCAGCTGAAATTTGTTTAAATGACCCCCACCACAGAGAGCATAGTTTACAAGGTTATTTAACATGCTGTATGGGTGCCGTATACGTTCGGCAGTCGTGTAGCTGTCCAAAACCAATATACAAAATACGGCACTCGGGCTCAAACAGTACTGCATATATTGCAATGATATGCGTGGTCTTTGTGACTACTAGAATACAATCCCTAAACTGTCTGCAATTCACGCAATTAAATTTAAACTTGCTATGAGACTCTTCTAATTTTCTCAGGGTCGTTATTAGCTTGTAAATAAGTTATTTAAATTAATTTTAAATAGAAATAAACACACACAACGATATCAACTTTACAAAATAAGGTTTTATTTATTAAATGAATTTCAAAATGTGGTTTCCGAAAGATTAAATGAGTTTTTACTAATGACTATCGTCCTTTTTTTAAAATTAGAACACTTATCTTAGTCGCTCTAGCAAAACGCTGAGTGTCCAACCTCTATTTCGTTCTGCTGGCCTCTCGAGCAACAAATAATACTCGCCCTTAATCCGAATCTTTTTCTGATCTGTTTTATATTATTTCCAATTTACTTTGAACATCATCACAATTTATATTGAAAATCAGTTTACATTACGTTTTGAACTCGTTCTTTCTGTTTTCATCCAGAGGATATCAAATTCTCTGTCTTTTTTTTCAAAGACGAGCCGTAACTAATTAAACAAATTTCTTTATATCTTTTGTCTTCCTTCTTTGATTTTTATTTTTATAAAACAAACACATAAACCTCATGTCCAAGAGTATCCTTTTATATATTTGTCACAATGACACTGACATCCTAACTGACATTAGTCGACGCACAAATCAAGTAACTCTAAAACTTTTTATAAACTAAACCTTTTTAACAATTCTGAATTAAATTATAATTACAATTAACATAAATAGTCTTCGTATCAATCTGTTGTGCTTGTCTTTTCTTTCAGTAAAAACAAACCATATGAAAAATAACAATTATTAGAATTTATAACAGGAATTCTAGCAAAAATACGCAACCCTGAGTTTATAAGTTAGAATATTAAAATATTACAAGTCTTCATAAATCTCCAAATGTAAATTGAACTGCAGCAAGCATTCCAAAAATTACCTTCCAGCCACCACAATACCCCAGTCAAATCAAACACCTCTAAATATCATAGCAATATATACGTCACTCGTATAGAAAGGGTTAAGTAAATAATAGTATATTCTGTAGCAAGTTTGGAATACGGCATATTCTGCATGAGTGGAAAGTTTGTCACCCGAGCCGAAAGGTCATTAAAATGAGAAAATAGGTAAATTTTAAGTTTCATTTCTAAAATACGCTGTTTGTAACTGTCAACAAAACATAAAAATGAGCGAAACACTTCGCCTGGACTTTCCTATACTTATAAAATAACACTTTCGATTTACACCTGTCTAGACACGGCTAGTTAAAGTAAATAATTCTTATAAGTTGTAATATCTTAAAGCGGTTGAAGAAAGTCCGACAGCTGCGCTGCAAGCATAAGGTTGGGTAAAATATTCGGACTGAATCAACGGAAGCGCGGAAATTGATATTTGAAAATATATTAATAACTCGAGAAATATTATTTTTAGCAAGAAATTACTCGTATTAATTTGTATTTAGAATTTCAAAACCTTTCTGATTTTAAAGCCAAAATGCCACGTTTCCATTTAAAAAAAAGTTATTTTTTACCGTGGTCGCCATATTAAAATTGGAAACTCAAGTTTTTTTCTTAAATACAATCGAGAAGAATTTGCCCTACAACTTTGCTCTTGGGTTTGCGAGTCTATCTATTAAAATAAAAAAGTTAGCCTACACTGAACATTAAACGACTAGTACAAGAATACAACTGCTGTAGAAAGTATGTGAAATTCTTCCAAGGACAAAAAGATTATTAAGGGGCAAAAAATTCGATTTTTTAAATTTTTTGTAAAACAAATTTTTAATTTTTTATCGAAAAAATTTGGGGGGAGGGGGAACAGTAGCCCCCTAAATATGAAATTATCGAAAAAATATTATTATATTCGGATTTTGCTATCAATTGTGAGCTATTTTACATTAACAGAAATATTTTATTGCCCCCCGTTAAATAAATAAAAGGGTACCAATTTTCAAAAATTCATAGAGGGCGTCACAGTGAAATTATAACAATGAGCAAAAAACAAAATTGTAGCAGATGCCTATCTCTATCAGCTTAAAAAGTTTAAACAAAAACGTGTGGGCAGTTTTTGAGATTTTTTTTTGAAA
Organism: Ctenicera cuprea; assembly: GCA_958336395.1. NCBI lineage: Eukaryota > Metazoa > Arthropoda > Insecta > Coleoptera > Elateridae > Ctenicera > Ctenicera cuprea. Next base: position 20,983,580 of record OY284493.1, read on the forward strand.
ATTTCTAAAATTTTGGAGTGGTGCCATTAAGATCGTTTTTCGATTTTCAAAATTAATGATATTTCATGGTATAGTACCCTTAAGGGGCTACCAAACAAGATGTAGTTGATCCTAATCAAACAACTGGTTCTTGAGTAAATGAGTCGAAATATTCAAAAATTCGTAGCGGCCGCCATGTTGAAGCTAGAGAGTTCGGTAAAAAAACGTTTGATTTATTCTAAGGCCTTCTATAATTTCCACTATTCCAAAATTCAGTTACTGAAAAAAATGCTACTAAAAAAACATGTCTAACTTCCGCTTCCGGTTTCGGATTCTTTTTAAAAGCTTATTTTGTCGATGAATTTTTGATATACCTCCTCATTCCAAAGCACATCGAAATCGATCCAGCCGTTCCGGAGATATGAGCGTTACCCACCCACACACCCACAGACAGACATTTTTTAAAAACAACTTTTTTAGGATCCTGGAAGCCCAAAACATGTATTTCCGCCAAAATCTCGATTTTGAAAATTTGCATGAAATCAATACTTCCCTATACTGCCAGTATAGGAAAGTAAAAACAGTTGAGAGACGCAACCTTTATTATTCAGAACAGTGTTAGAATGAAATATCTATAACAAGTGTAGAAGGAAGTTATTCCGTAATTAAAAATTGTATCAGAATGCTTATATTCTAAAATAAGTCGTAGAAAAAATTATTTTGACAAACCTTTTTTTATAAAATAATGGGAGACGAGGGTAACATTTAGATGACCCCCCTACATACAAAAGAAGACCCAAAATTATTTAGAAAATTTTATTTCTAAAACAAGAGAATAATACATAATAAAAGTCAATATACGAAATTCTTATCGTAATAAATCTGTAAATTCACACAGCTTACCCAAGAGTTATATTTTTTTAAATATAATAAAAAAAGGTGCTTTTAAAACATGCATTAATAAAAAGTTAAACAGATTAGTTAAACAAAATAACAGGAAAATAATTCACACTTAGTCACAAACTGTTTAAATAAAAATTCAAGAAAAACAATGAGAAAACATGTTAAAAAATGAAATACCTGAAGAAGATCCGGTTAATCCCAAACAAATCCTGATTTAAAAATTCTAATCCTCAAAAAATGCGAAAATTATCCTCCTATAATCCCTCAAAATGATGGAAGAAATCCTGAATGATCCTGTTATGATGATCCTAATCCTTAAAAATTCCAACGATCCTTAAAACTCCTGTTACATCCACACATGTCCAGAAGCATGATGATGACACATAAAGTAGTACGATCATCATCCTGAATCCTCCATCAATATAGCAAGCTTCGACAATCCTATCCTACATTTGCCTCTAAATTTTTTTAGCAAGTATGTCCTATTAAACATTCTGTGTGTGAATCCCACGTGGTCCAAAATACTGTATTGATGTGTCTCTAGAGGCATGAAATTCGATTATTTTATTATGAATTTCGTATTGAACCTACGTCTACATAACAAATAAGAAAAATATTTCATACCAAAAAAGATGCAATAATAATTTTTTACAATAGAAATACTCTTCTTTTAAAAGTTATTTTTTTTTATATGGAAGATGTTTAACAATTCTATGTTCAATGAAAATTAAGAGCATTTTACTAAACATCCTAGAAGTATATTTTTTTTAAATGATATTGTAATTTATTTAATAAGAGCACTCTCTCTATACACAACCATCAAAGGTATGAAGACACGAATTTCTGTCGTTAAGATTCATTTAAAAAAAAAGTTTGAATGAAAGTTATTCAGGAAATTTTTATGTATAAGCCGAGGCATAAAAACAATTTTTGTTCAATTGTTGTTAAGTTCTAAACCTATTTTTCTTCAACTGTTTGATAGAGTATTTTTTTCTCTTTGCGAGGCTATAAAAATATGGGATTGCATAACAACTGTTTTCAGTATTAAAGCTTAAAGTTGTTATTTGAAATTAATCAAGTTCACTACGAAATCACAACAAACAGTTTCTAAGGTAAAGTAAACATTTCCACAGATTTCTATATAGGTTTACTAGACACGCGACTGCAAACCATCTCACTTTTATCGGCGATTTTTACATGCGATCGCACAACTCACTTGCGGCATGGCATGCTGCTAAAATTAGTTTTAACAACTAAAAAATTTAATTTAATTTTTATATTAACATTGAAATGCAAAATAGTGTTTAAATTTGTAAAATGTCACAAACCTGACTTTGACCTTCTACAAAATGGAACCTGACTTTTTGTATAGCAGTTTTTTAATGTCAAAGAAAATAAGTATGTGATTATTATACAATTATAGCATATTTTGTGTTAAATGTGTAATACTACTGTTGATATTTGTATTGTCTTTATGTTACTACTTAAGACAGGTTTCCATTGTCAAACAAAGTCTGTTTGAACAAATGGATATTTGCATTTTAATTTAACATTTTGGCCTCCTACAAAATGGTGGCTCGGCTTCACTATTTAATTGATTATAGGTCTATAAAATACTTAATTAACTTCAACAATATTTATTTATTTTAACCTTATACGTATTTCGGCATGTTTACATGCCATTGTCAAAGGTTATATGAAAAAGTGAACAGTTAGTGTTGTTATAGCAATAGAACTTGGTGACTTGATGTCGGTAATCATCTGCAGATGACTTGATTTCTTATTCCAAAATGTCCAATAGAGGAGAATTTACGATATCAATTTGCTCATTCATTAACGGTACAGTTTTTAAATGTTTGTAAATTTCAAAAGCTTGTAGTATATCTAATTTACGTTTATCATCACAAAACTGTAAACATTTTATGGTGTTATTAGATGTCATTGAATGATTGTGTTCTAGTAAGTGTTTAGCGTAATTGGATTTATGTGGGCGTTTGTATTTTTTGTAACAACGTACGTGTTCATTATACCTAATATCAAAATTTCTAATTGTCTGGCCTATATAAACCGAATTACAATGCAAACAACTTAATTTGTAAATGGCTGATTTTAGAAAATCATCTGTTTTTGATTTTGCATTAAACAAAGTGTTTAAGATGTTTCTAGTTGTTTTAAAACATACTTTATATTTATTTGTTTTTTTTTTATTATTAGAGCAATTTTTTCTGATTTGTCACCAAAATATGGGATCGAGGCATATTTAATTGTATTGGATGAAGTTGGAGTATTCGGATAAATTTTTTGAATTGCTAAATATAATCTTTTTCTTTAATTAATGTATCAATACGTTTAGTATTATAACCATGAGGGATGCAACGGATATTCGGTTATTATCCGTTATCCGGCCTATCTGGCCATTTCATCGAATATTCGGTTTGGCCAGCTAGTATGAAATATCCGGCCAGAGATTTTTCTTCAAGTAAAAGAGATTATGCATGCAATTTGATTTGAAAGTATAGACTAAAACAATTTAAAGTAAGAGAGCAAAAACCCCATAAGTCCAGTATTTTGCAGATCTGCATAAAATTACTACATTTATATTATTGAGATCAGAATTTATGCGAGTTAAAAATTTGAAATGATTTCGAACAACATTAATAAATATTATTTATTAAAACCAGTAAGTAATATACCGTGTGGCCGCCAGAACAGGTAACAATCGGCCATTTACTTAATTTTTAAATAATTATGTAATTTCAAATTTTTTTCGGGGTAATATACACATAAAAACGCATATTACGACATATAACGGTGTTAATTTGGACTTCGGATTTAACCGGCTTTTTATTTTTAATGGAAACCCTGTATATTTTTGCATATTTGTTATCTAACATAAGGAGGATGCATGAAGCGCTTGTTGCTATGACATGCAGGTCTCAATTTTGCAGTACATGTGACGGAAAGATCCGCGACAAGGAACCTATAAAATGCACTCGATCGTCAATCGTCAATATTTTATTTAAATGTCGATAAAAACCATATAATGTTGGGTTATGTCAGTTGATTTCTTGATAGTGTCGGATCTATCAGTTTCAACAATTGTTGAAAATTATAAATTCTCGTAATTACAATCAAATTCCTTGACAGATTTCCAATCTTAATTGTAAACAAAAAATAGTATTACAGCTATTGAGCACATTCTTGAAATAGTACATTTAGTAGTTTCCTTGTCTCGGTGGTCTCTCTCTAAAACACTGCACTTCGTGCATACTCTTGAAGTATATATTATGCCATGTGTTTGAAACCTAAATTTGACTGCATTTAAGCTGAAACTACTTCGAAAGTAAAAACTATGCCGGATAATCCGGTATCCGGCTGAGCAACCAAATACCAAATATCCGTTATCCGGCATTTTGAAAAAGTTCTGCTCGCTGCATCCCTAATAACCATTACTACATGCAATTTGTTTAATAATTGAAACTTCTCTATTATAATTAATTTCATCTAAAGGGACCGTCAAAGCCCTATGTATCCGGGACCTGTATGCTGCTATTCAATTGTTCATAAGCTAAAGTTGTATATTGACTAAACCTATACCGAAACCTGTGAAAATTTTGCACATGTTAATCTGGAGTAATAACCATGGTATCACTAGTTAGTTTACATTTCAAGCTTTAAGGACTAGGAAGATTTTAATAATTAATTGTTAGACATCCTCGGATATAGGCAATAAAATATCAAGTATTTTATATTCATTTCTTTGCTGATTTTGGTCTTAAGTTTTTCCAACATCTGATTGTCATATTGGATATCTGTTTGGATGCATGTTCTTAAATAGATTACAAACATTTTGTACATTCTTCGTCTATCTACATAACACAGCAGCCACGCTTGTTAATGTCAACAATATTAATATTAAATTAAGCTTTAAACTGGCCACAGGACCTCACCCATCAGCCTCCACAGCCATAACATACAATATCTGGGAGAATAGCGCTGGCTATATCCCCCCACATGACATCATATCTTACCATTTACTTATTACTCAACTCATGAATACATTGTAAATATGCAATGAAATACAAAAAAAATAATAATAATTTACATGCAACATTATCATTTACCTTAGAAACATGTGGAACTCCATAGCGAACCTGATTAATTTCAAATTACAATTTTAGACAAATTTTCTCAAAAACAAATCATATGTAACCCCACATTTTTATAAGACCGTAAAGAGGAAAAAATACTCTACCAAACAGTTTGAAAAAAAGTATTAAATTCTTATTTTAAATTTTTTGCGAGATGTCACCTCCAAAACAGTTGAACAAAAAAAAATATTTATACGTCACCACATAGATAAGCATTTTCTGAATAACTTTCGTTTGAAAATTTTTTTTTTAATCAATATTAACCACATAAAATTGATTGTATCCATATTTCTGACTCCATCTATATATCAAAAAATTATTATTGTACGTTGAATCTTAAAGATTTTTCTCATTTGCCACATAACTTCGGTTTCACCCTGTACAACATAAAGCACCAAAATATTTTCAAAATTGCATTAAAATGGCGCTAAAACAAAGCCACATCAATTCAAATACCGAAATAAAAATTTGGATAAAACAATAAATAATCCACTGATTAGATATTGTTTAAAAAAACAAGTGAAATTCAAGGTTTATAAAAACTTCCTAATTTTTAGAATAAAAAGATACATTTATTTACTACCATATCCTCCTCCGAAAGTATGTTAAGAGTATGATCCAAACATTCCGAGATTATTTTCAAAATTCCCAGAGGCTCGTGCCTCTTCCTTCGAAAATCCTGATCAATTTTAATCCTGAATCCTCAAATCCTGATCCTTAAAGAAAGAGTGATCCTCCAGAAAAAATCCTCAAAGAGTGATCCTCCAAACATTCATTCCGTCCTCTTGCATCCAATAAGTAACATGTTCAAGTGATTCGTTTATTTTTGCCCCAATCCCACGATGTACAAACATTCAGTAATATTCGGCAACAGAAAATGTACACAATTAGTAGAATCTTCACAAAATTAACAACATACTATGATTGTTACTAGTCAACTTTATCAGGAGAAAATTAATTTGGTAATGCTGTGAACAATCTTAGTACATCGTCTTAGATCGCTTTATTAAAAATACATTTTAAATTACTAGAATTGATATTAGCGAAAGTTAACTAATCTAGAGCAAGGTACATACGTCCAGTTTTAAATGAGAGACTTCGCATTGTTTTTTTTTCTTTCAACTTGTCCCCGTTTATTTGATTTGCAAGTTAAGTTTTTAACGTACAATTAAGGGTGGTCACATTTAAAATGGATATGATTACCTTGCACAATTTTTTTAATTGGGATAGCCGATTGTTGTATAAAGCAATTATTTACCATAAAAAAAAAAGTGAAATAAAATCAAAATCGCCATATTAGATGTTAAATTTAAAATATTGGGAACAGCAGGACAGAGCCTCTGTCCAGGGTCAGTTAACAAGTGATCAATATCTCCTTTACTATTTAAAATATAGAAATTATTTTCAAACAAAACTTGTAGGGCAACAGAATTTTAAAACTATTTTCAATTATACAGGGCGTTCCATATAAGTGTGGCATACAAAAACTTGTTTTTTTTAATAGAATACCCTGTATATGTTTGCATAGTTAGTTGCATTAGAGCTCTTGGTTTTCTCTAAATTTTATTAACCAACAATTACAGTCAAAAACAGCAGTATTCGAAAAAATTATATTCTAGAGAAAAAATCAGTTATTTTTTCTAAAAATCCAGATATCATAAAAGGTATCAACTTCTGTTTTTTGCAGAAAGGTATGTGATTAGGCCACACTTTTTGATGGCAGAGTAAATAGAGATCTAGATTTTTATAAGAAATATTTTGGCAGAATTGTTGGTAAATGTACCTTGAGTAACAATTAATAGGTAGATTATGGTTGCAGCACGATGACACATCAGTCTAATACTATGTGCAAATACGGTAGGTACTATTTAAATAATGAATTTCCAAATGTTGCTTGTTAGTGGCCACCTAAGTCGCCAGTCCGAATTAAATTAGATTTCCTTAAAGCCACAATGGAATTTCAAAATCAAAACATATTCGAAAAGGCAATTAAAGGGTAAATAAGAATACACAAAAATATACAAGGTCTTCTATTAAAAAAACAAGATTGGTATGCCACTTTTATATGCTACCCTTGCCTAATAGAAAATAATTTTAAGAGACGGTTCCGTGGTCTCCTAAAACTTTTATTTGAAAAATTTATCTGTATTTTAAATAGTAAAAAAGATTATCGACTACGTCGGCTTTGTTGACTTACCCTGTATATGACAAGTTAAGTAAATAAGATAATACGTTGTAGAAGGCAAAGCGTTCTACCTTTTAAAACAACCCAAATTTTCCCCCATCTTCTGTTAATTCCATGAAATATGGGAGATATGAAATGACAAAATTGGTTATTATACAGGGCGTTCAATTTAAGTACCTTGTGTTATATATATTTTGTATAAGCATAGCTTCAGCATAGATCGTGAAATATCTGCTCAAGCCATGGCAGATACCGGTGTCCGCTGTATTAATCAAAGTTTGTTAGTGTACTGTTCCTCAAGCGAGCACAACATCTTTGCTGATGTTCCATTTAAGAGATAAAGTTACCTACCGTTTCACCTAAATCAACACCCTGTATAAATATAAATAATTAAACCCCTAAATATTTTTCTGCATCTCTTAAAATAACATATATTTGTGAGATATGCTTCAGTAAAGCATTAAAAAAAAGTCTACAGCTTGTACCAAATTATATCAGCAATATTGTCAACTGTTTTATTATTAGAGCTACAGATTTGGTTAAATTAAGAAAGTAGTTGGACTTTTCAGGCTAATTAAGACGCCGTTTACAAAAAACAACTAAACGCCTACTTTTAAGTTATTTCATACAATGGTTTTGCTTAAAATTGAACATCCTGTATATTTTCGAATATTTTAAATAGAAATTGAATACTAAACAAAAATCTTTTAACACAATAGTAATCTTTAGTGGATAATAAAAAAAATTATTAATGAAATAGTTTTTTGTTATTAAATCTGGAACTGCCTCAACTTTACGTGATGAAGGGCCCCCACTACTAGAAGCCAGAAAGAACCTCTGATTAGCCAACCAAACTCTGCAGGTTGCAGATTGGTTGGGGCATAAGTCACAGGTCAGCAAGTTTAATAGTAGATAAAATATTGTATGACACTCATGTGTGAAAGACTTTTACGCACTCATTGCGATTAAAGCACTCGCCTTCGGCTCGTGCCTTAAACTTCGCAATTCTTACGTAAAAGTCCTACTTCACACACTTGTATCATAAATATCTATTATGCAATAATTCGGAAAGGTAACGTTCAATTCTTTTGTATATGACATCTTAATCGGTATATAAAGTTAAACTTTTTTCCAAATTCAATCAAATCTGTAGCTCCAATAATAAGAAAGTTAACAATAGTGCCGAGATAATTTAATACACCCTGTATAATACAATTTATATTAATTGCTGCAAAATTTAACACAATATTTATTTATTAAGCCTGGAATGGCTAATGGCCTAGTTAGGGCTTCCCACAACAACAGACAAATCCCGATTAAAATAATTTTTTACTATTTTTACTACAATAATTAGTACCTTAGCAAAAACACTACTTCTAAGTTTTACATAGACATTATTTGTAAACTGCGTCCAATAAGTAAGCAAACCTAAATCCTAATTGAATCGTAATACACATACGTCTCTGGGTATTTTTTAAAGTAAAGATTGCAAGAGACACCTAGTCAAAGAAAAAGACTTTCTATGTTATTATTTTTTTAATTTTGACACACTGAAATTGTTTCTTCCCCAATTATATGCCCCCCCGAAAAAAAAAAAAATGCATTTGATACAATTGAATAATGAAAAAGGAATGTGTATTACTCAAAAACTTTTACCTTCACTTGTAGTACAAAAAATGCATAATATAAAATTATTATAATAACTTGCTCTTTTTATCGAAACATTGCCAACTGATGAACTTTAAATATAAAAAAAGTAAAATATCTACTTCTCTTAACTGTAATATAAAAGCAGCCATTAACTCAAAATCAGGAATACGGGATAAACACAAAGGTTTTAAAATAGATACATACACTTAGCAAAGGGCCAATCCCTCAACTGTCTGTCAACTGTTTCAAGAACTTGAAACAACACACATTAAGAGCGGGAACGGCTGCGTGAGTAACTGCGTTTGACAGGGCTGTATGTGGGCGAGCCTCGTCTTCTGGGGGAATATGATCGGCTTCGTGAACGGCCACCAGAACGACGATCACTTCCACCACGGTCTTCTTTTACACGAATATAAGAAACTTCGCCCTAAAAAGAAATTAATAATAAAAGTTAAATTCTGAACAATTCCGTCCAATAAAATTTATTTAAACATTTAATAACGCCCGGTTGCACAAACGATTGTCAACTTTAACAGACTTAATTCATTATTGTGGTCATAATGTATTTGGTCATTGTAATTTACTGCTTTTCAATTGCAATAATCGAAAATAAAAATACTAGTGGGGTGTTCCAATGTCCTGGGTTACCTTGTATACTGCATTTCATTAAAATATTAGAATGTCCTCAAAAAACAAATACAATCTAAACAACTTTTTTTACCAATTTTTTTTTAAATTTTAGATCCATCATTTTACCAAAGAAATGTTATATTTTAATTTTATGAATACTGTTGCTTGTAATCAATAATTAGAAGTAACCAAAATTAACCTTCACCACAAAACCCAAAACCACAACAAAAATTTAAAAACAATTCTCACAGAAAAGCGAAAACATCTTATCATATTTATATTGATAAGGGAAACCCACACACAAATATCCTAAGCAAGATAAGCGAGACTAACCTCATGAGAACGAAACCTGGAGTCGTCCAACTTCTTTATGGCATATTTCATGTCTTCATACCGCAAAAATTCCACCACCCCTGATCCGTCCTTGAACGCATCTGCAAAACATACATCACCTGCCTCCCTCATGTGATCTTTTAGATCTTGCCATGATCCCGAAGGCGGCAACCCTACAATATCACGAATTACTATCTCGTTTTTAAAAAGTACCTAACAAAAGTAAAACAAACATCTGGTTGTTTTTGACTTTACATATTAATTTGAGTTATTAACCTGTAACAAGAACTCGAAATTGAGATCTACGAGCGGGTGGTCCTCGATTTCGGCCACCTCCTCCACCGCCGCCTCCACGGCCTCTAAAGCTTGGTCCGCCGCCCCTTGGAAATTCAACTCGGAGTCGATATCCATCGTAGTCGTATCCATCACGAGCATGAACAGCATCATCAGCATCCCTAAATAAGTTGCATATAATCTCTAAAACATTTAAAATATAAAAAATGTTCTGATTACCTTGGATCTTCGAATTCAACAAAGGCAAATGGGGGCCCTCGGCGATTTTTCAAGTCGACAAACGTCACCTTACCAAATTTGTAGAATAAATCTTGAATATCTTTAGTTCTAATGTCTGGGGGCAAATTTCCAACGTAGATTCTGCAATCGTTTCTGCTGTGGGACATTTCTAGAAGATTTTTAGAGCACAAACAGCACAAAACGTAAACAAGCCTCGGATTTCAATTTCACTATTCAAGATGGTGACGCTTCGTTGCCACCACAACGCGAAAAAAATTAGGCTAAATTTAGCGGGAACTTCAAATTTTCTAAACTTACAATGTTTTAATTCTTTTTAAGTTCTTAAAAAAATTAAATAAGTACTTAATTAACACAGGCAATAACAGTAAAATAATAAAAATTTAATAGCAAAATTAAAGTATAAAATTATGTGAAAGTTAAAACAACTCGCTAGGATAATAATTAAAAAATAGGAAACAAAATGAAAGTCTTATGAAAGTAAACTATTTTTCTTACTCTAATAAGAAATGTAAAAAATAAATTAAACAGTAAAAGAATCTTCATTAAAGAAAGTTGTGTACTCTCGTTATCAAAAGTTTTAATGTCTTCAATCAGAGATTAATGGCAACCAATTATAGAAACGAACATAAAGAATTAAACACTTAGAATAAACGTCCACTGCTTTTTCGTAATGAATGTTCACTAGTTTAAGTTTAAAGTTTTCAAATCACAATGTCACAATGATCCATAGATGTACTAGGTATATATTTATAATACTTACATCTACAAATTCGAATTCTTATTTTAAATGATACACCCTGTTTATTATTGCGTTGTTGCATTTCTCAGTAGTTTTCTTTTCAAAAAATCAGTATTTTACTATAGGTACTAAAGTTATTTATTTTATTTTATACATTTAAAATTATTGAAAGTATAAATTAATTAATATTACCCTAGCACAAATTATTTTATAAAACTCTACTTGTACTTGATAATATACTCAATAATTAAGCTAAATTATAGAATTAATTATGATTGGTATTGGTAGGTACAGCTATAGAGTGTAAGCGAAACTTGGTAGGTACACTACCATATCTTTCCACAATTTTAGCTAATTAAATTAAACTTGGGGATGTTTAATTATTTATAAAAAAAATATTATATAACAAATAGGTCACTAACGCATTTCCGTTTTTACCGGAAACAATGCCGACTTTATTTTTTTAAATAGATAGCACTCAAGGAACATCAAATTCTCTTTTTGCAACTGCTTTTTTTTTAATTTGAAAATTTTCTTGATGGAAGATGATCACGAAATCAGTACCTATTTATGTTATCAATTTTTAACAAGTATGCGCTGCGAATTATTGAAAACACATTATAGTTCATTCAAAATACTTATGAAATCTAAATAATTTTAGACAGTTTTTGTACCAATAGCCATAATGTTTTTTTTTATTTTAATAAAAAAAACTATACCAAGAAACTGAATTTTCTTATAAAATAACTGGCTATAACACGGTTTCTTTAAAATAGTACAACACGCTTTTTGTTTTTTATTAAAAAGATTATTCAAACCTTTCTAATAAGCACGAAGTAATATATGTATATTAATTAAGCTCTGTGCCAATGAGGCATTGAAATCATAACATTAAACTAAAACATTACAAAAGAATTGGTATCTATTCAATTTAAAAATTCTTTATAAGGAACATGAAATGCGGGTAGTACTATTTAAAAAAAGTGTTAACTTCGAGTGGACTTTCCCATACTAGATATTAATACTTGCCGTATTTGGAAACGTGTCATTTTTTATAATTATAAGGTTGTACAGTTCACCGACTATTAGATTTCTAAGAAAACATGCAGCGAGAATTTGAACCCTGTACCATTGGTTTCCGTATCGTATCTGCACGCATAATAGCAGCGACTTAACTACACGAAAGCAAGGCAAGCGCCGCGCCCTGCAGTTAATTTCAAATTCCGCTCTGGATGTCAGACAAAAATTGCTATAATAGCTTTATTTGAGGATTTATCGAAAATATGCAAAGAGTGAAAAATATATTTTTTAACTAGAGTTAATTAATAGGCGTAGTTAAAGTCACGTAACTGCCGAAAAACGCGTCGCTGATATTAAAAAGTATGTTTGTTTCCCTTAATAAAGTACTTCAAATAGTCTATCGAAATGATACAAGTTTATAAAGATCGGCGTTTGCGTTTTTGAATAAATAATTTACCAATTTCAAATTTTTCAAAATTTTCTGGACGGCGCCAAAGTAGAATTTGGGAGATTAATAAAAAACAAATTTGTAGTTCATTGCAAGCTCTATCGGCTCAGGAAGTTTAAAGAAAATCGTGTAGGCACTTTTTGAAACATATTTTTTTAAATATTTTCAAAATTTTCAAGCGCGCTGCTTCAAAATTTTGAAAATCTTAACGATCGTTTTCACATTTGCGAAGTTAATTTTACTTCATTGTATACTACCCACAAAGGGCTCTCAAACAAGTTGTAGCTGATTCCGATTAGACAACTATTTTCTGAGTAACTGAGCGTTAAAGTCGAAATTGTTAAAAAGTTGTAGCGGCCGCGATTTTATGGCTAGAGAGTTGAGTAAAAAAGTTTAATTTGTTTTAAGTTGTTCTCTTCCGTGTGCAAATTTCCAAATTTTTTTTATTGAAAAAACGCTACTAAAAAACGCACCCAACTTTCGTTTCCGGTTTCAAATTTGTTGGAAAAGCTTAACTAGAACTACAATTTTCGATATACTTCTTGATTTAAAATTTCATCAAACTCGGTCCAGTACTTTCGCCTTTAAAATCATCGCACACCCACGCACCCATCCACAGACAAAACGTGGGTTTCCGTTGAAATCTAGTTTAATTTTAGAAGAGTAATTAAAAAAAATATTAGTTTGGCTAATGTTTTTTAAGAAAACTTTGGCTATTTTTATAGTATTTCCAAAAATGTGAGCTTGCAAAATAGTTTCATTTACAAAAATTGATTATTTTTAGGGTGTTTTCGGAAATGACAATTTGGTAACTTATTTATAAAATTTGCTTTTTAACAATTTAGTTTGTTCCTGCACAGGCCCAACTTTTAGAATTTTTATTATTAAATCAGATTCATTTGTTATTCGTTTATTGTAGTATTGTCTAAAAAGGAAAAACCAAACAAAAGAGACGACTAAAAATTAATAATGAATTTTTTTAAAGCTTTTAATTTGATTAAATAAAATATAGTTTTATACGTTTATAAATATGCATATCACATTTTTACACAATATTTTATATTTTAACAGCTACAATTTAAAATTAATATTTAGTAAAATTTCTTGATTTACTCTTGATATTTATTAAAATTACTTGATTTACTATTAATATTTATTAGACATTTTACCAAATCTCGGTATTTTCTTGAAATAGGTAATTACGTGAAGAAAAGTCTTTTTAAAGGAACTTTAGGTCTATAGTTTTGTACATAATGTAATTAAATAAGCTAAAACTAGTTGTTTTGCCTTAGTGTTTAGATAATATAATTATAGATAGTTTTGCCCTAGTTTTTTAAAGATGTATCTCTTAAAGTACGAAACATTTTAGAAAATAGGTATTTTTATTGAGTTGTTACAGGGGACACTGTTCTTATACTTTTTGATGTCTCTAGATATCTCTTTTAATTCTGATAGTTAAAACAAAGGTATTTACATAAAATAGAGGTATTTGCATTAATTTTTTGAATTGTTTTGAAGTAGCCATTATCTGCTAGTATTAGGTCTGGTTATTTATTTCCGGAGTAATTGTTACCTAAGAACTAAATTAATTTTTTAAAACTGTAACAAATTGTTAGCTTTTCTTGGTACACTTAACAGTTATGAATAGTTTTTATAAACAATAAGTAAAAATTTTTATTTTTATAAATATTATAAAAAATTAGTACTTATTTGATGTTCGTTTGATGTCATTTTAGGGGGTCCTCAACAAAACTATGCGATCAATTATTTATGTATTTTAGTTCTTATAGTTAAAACAAAGATATTTACATTAAAACAGAATTATTTACATTAATTTTTTGAATTATTTTGAAGTAGCCATTATCTACTAGTATTAGGTCTGGTTATTTATTTCCGGAGTAACTGTTACTTAAGAATTAAATTAATTTTTTAAAACTGTAAAAAATTGTTAGCTTTTCTTGGTACACTTAACAGTTATGAATAGTTTTTATAAACAATAAGTAAAAATTTTTATTTTTATAAATATTATAAAAAATTAGTACTTATTTGATGTTCGTTTGATGTCATTTTAGGGGGTCCTCAACAAAACTATGCGATCTATTATTTATGTATTTTAGTTCTTATAGTTAAAACAAAGATATTTACATTAAAACAGAATAATTTACATTAATTTTTTGAATTATTTTGAAGTAGCCATTATCTACTAGTATTAGGTCTGGTTATTTATTTCCGGAGTAACTGTTACTTAAGAATTAAATTAATTTTTTAAAACTGTAAAAAATTGTTAGCTTTTCTTGGTACACTTAACAGTTATGAATAGTTTTTATAAACAATAAGTAAAAATTTTTATTTTTATAAATATTATAAAAAATTAGTACTTATTTGATGTTCGTTTGATGTCATTTTAGGGGGTCCTCAACAAAACTATGCGATCTATTATTTATGTATTTTAGTTCTTATAGTTAAAACAAAGATATTTACATTAAAACAGAATTATTTACATTAATTTTTTGAATTATTTTGAAGTAGCCATTATCTACTAGTATTAGGTCTGGTTATTTATTTCCGGAGTAACTGTTACTTAAGAATTAAATTAATTTTTTAAAACTGTAAAAAATTGTTAGCTTTTCTTGGTACACTTAACAGTTATGAATAGTTTTTATAAACAATAAGTAAAAATTTTTATTTTTATTAATATTATAAAAAATTAGTACTTATTTGATGTTCGTTTGATGTCATTTTAGGGGGTCCTCAACAAAACTATGCGATCTATTATTTATGTATTTTAGTTCTTATAGTTAAAACAAAGATATTTACATAAAACAGAGGCATTTACATTAATTTTTTTAATTATTTTGAAGTAGCCATTATCTACTAGTATTAGGTCTGGTTATTTATTTCCGGAGTAATTGTTACTTAAGAACCAATTTAATTTTTTAAAGCTGTAAAAAATTGTTAGCTTTTCTTGGTACACTTAACAGTTATGAATAGTTTTTATAAACAATAAGTGAAAATTTTTATTTTTCTATAAATATTTTAAAAATTAGTACTTATATATTTGATGTTCGTTTGGTGTCGTTTTAGGGGGTCTTCAACAAAACTATGCGATCAATTATTTATCTGTTTTAGTTCTTATAGTTAAAACAGAGATATTTACATAAAACAGAGGCATTTACATACATTTTTTGAATTATTTTGAAGTAGCCATTATCTACTAGTATTAGGTCTGGTTATTTATTTCCGGAGTAACTGTTACTTAAGAATTAAATTAATTTTTTAAAACTGTAAAAAATTGTTAGCTTTTCTTGGTACACTTAACAGTTATGAATAGTTTTTATAAACAATAAGTAAAAATTTTTATTTTTATTAATATTATAAAAAATTAGTACTTATTTGATGTTCGTTTGATGTCATTTTAGGGGGTCCTCAACAAAACTATGCGATCAATTATTTATGTATTTTAGTTCTTATAGTTAAAACAAAGATATTTACATTAAAACAGAATTATTTATATTAATCTTTTTGAATTGTCCTGAAGTAGCCCATTATCTATTAATAATTAAAAGAATCGGTGGCCAAAAAAAAAAAAATGGCTTATTATTATTGGAAACAGGCTGGGCTTTTACATCTTACAAGATTTAGAAGGTATTCCTCTAAGATGCAATTTTTCACCCTCTATACTACAAAAATGCCGGTCTTAATTAGGCTAAAAATTAAATGTTTCTGGGGGTGTTTCCAAGCAAAGTAGAAAACACATAACTATTTCAAATAACATCGTTTTGTAGATGCCAATAAATTATTGATAATTATTCCTATAACCAATCTCACTGTAAAGACAGGCGACGTGATAAGAAACCACATCCTAATTTCAAAACAGAATAAGAATTGTTGTAAACATGATTAGGAGATCCATCTTCACGTGACTTAATGCTGTAATGCTATTCGCTGCTCTAACCATTATGAGCAGCTCAAATTTGAATAAAAGGTGGCATTTTTTTAAACATATCGTCAGTTCCACTTTTGAGAGGAGTTCTTCAAGTGCTTTTGCTTAGGTAAAAAAGTAATTTAAGTTTTGTTTAATTTTAATGGTTTTTATCTTTTTATTACTCAAATTACAGCAATTTGTTTTAAAAATTTTAAAAATGGCCGATAAGAAGAATCTTCTTCTATTGTTCGAACGCCCTCAGGAGCCAGCATTTGTTGCCAAGGGAGACAAAAAGTCTGTATTCGATATTCCTGAGGAGTATTTGGTAAGTGGTTTTTAATTTTATTCATAACAATTTGTTGCAAAGATTTTGAATTCAAATTTAGATAAATTTATTAGGAACCGATGATTTTCATAGTGCTGATAATTAATTTTTCACCACCTACCACCTTGATCAGTCACTAAAGTAAATAAATAATTATATTTGCAGGCTGATCGTTACAAACCAATTGGTGTACAACTTTTTAGTCGTTTTGGTGAAGATGCAGGTGAAAGAATTCCCGTACAAAAAATTTCATTGCCTGACTTGGGCGAAATTTTGGATCTTGGTCGTCATGCGAACTTTTCCTTGTTTCTTCCTAAGCACCGCACGCTTGCAGGGCGACTCATTAACATCTTTATGGGTAAATGAGCAATTATTCTTAAATAAATTCTTCTATTCTGTTTGTTTTTTTTTGTTTTTGTTGTTACTTTTATTGTTGTTTAAATAATTTCTTTTATTTTTTAGTTAAACCAGACGAATTTTATGTTTTTTAAATTCTATTATGTCTTAATAATACAGTGTGATTTTTCAGGAATGCGTAACATAGAGGAACTTCAATCAATGGCTGTGTATGCTCGTGATCGAGTGAATCCTTACATGTTCAACTATTGTCTGTCCGTCGCTCTCCTCCATAGACCTGATACTCAAGACTTGGATGTGCCATCCTTCATTCAATCATTCCCGGACAAATATGTCGACAGCAAGGTGTTCACAAGGGCTCGTGAAGAAGCTACCATTGTTCCAACTGGATCTAGGGTATGCATTTTGTTAAACTTTGCTGCAGGCGTTGCAGATTGACACCTTGACTTGCCGGTGACCTTTGAAACTCTTAAAAAAATTTAAAATGCCTATTTTTTTTAATTTACAGATGCCCATTGAAATTCCAATAGATTACACTGCATCTAACTTGGAAGAAGAACATCGTTTGGCTTATTTCCGTGAAGATATTGGCATTAATCTCCATCACTGGCACTGGCACTTGGTTTACCCATTCGATGCAGCCATAGAAATTGTACGCAAGAATAGACGTGGAGAACTCTTCTACTACATGCATCAGCAAATTATTGCTAGGTAATATTGAAATATTTGCAAAAAAAAATGTAAAAAATTAAACAAATAATTTAAAGGCACAATATTTAAATATTTACGTCGGTTTAAATTTATATTTTAAACACAGATACAACATGGAACGTCTTTGCAACAAACTGAAGCGTGTGACCCGTTTCATTGATTGGCGTAAACCCATCGAAGAAGCATACTTCCCCAAATTGGACAGCTTGGTTGCTAGCCGATCATATCCTGCACGTGTAGCCAATCAAAAGATTCGCGATTTAAACAGAGAGCAGGATCAAGTTAAAGCTGACGTCGACCAGTTGGAACGCTGGAGAGACAGGATCTTTGCTGCAATTCATTCAGGCACGGTGAAAGATGTAAGATTTTATTTTCTTAACCCTTTCTTTATTGATTTGCCATGTTCGAAGTCTGAATTTTATTACCATTTGTTTGCTTATAGGAACGTGGAAACGATATTCAACTTACTGAAAATGAAGGTATCGACATCCTTGGAAATATTATAGAATCCTGCATTTTGTCTCCCAATAGAACATTTTACGGGGACATGCACAACATGGGACACGTTTTCATTTCGTACATTCATGATCCTGATCATCGCCACTTGGTAGCTAAAAATGACTTGACTTACCTTGATATGATATGATACATATAATTTTTTTTAATTTCTCAGGAATCTTTCGGCGTTATGGGAGATTCAACTACTGCCATGCGTGATCCAGTGTTTTACCGTTGGCATGCATACGTTGATGATATCTTCCAAGAACACAAAGCTACCCTTCCTCGATACACCGTAGCTCAAGTAAGGTTTTGCTTAGATACTTAACTTTGTCATTAATGTTAAAAGTTACAATGTTTTAAACAATTTTAAAAATTTTCTGTACAGTTGGGGTATGATGGAATAACAGTAGGCGGTATTCAAGTTCAATCTCAAAGTGGTAGTGCCAATGTATTAAACACCTTCTGGCAACAATCCGATGTTGATTTATCACGTGGAATGGACTTCCAACCCCGTGGTTCTGTCTTTGTTCGATTCACTCATTTACAACATCAGCCATTCACTTATACCATCAATGTAAACAACGGTGGTGCTCAAAGGCAAGGAACCTGCAGGATTTTCATTGCTCCCTCTCAAGATGAACGTGGCAACCCATGGCTGTTCCGAGATCAGAAGGTCATGTTTGTGGAACTAGATAAATTCGTGGTTAACTGTAGGTTTTTATTTTAACATTAATTCAAATATGCTGACTACAAATAATATTTTAGTGAAAGCAGGACAAAATACAATTACACGCCGATCCAGCCAATCATCTGTGACAATTCCATTTGAGCGCACTTTCCGCAACTTGGAAGTGAACAGACCCACTGGAGGTGATGCACTAGAACAATTCAACTTCTGTGGTTGTGGATGGCCACAGCATATGCTTATTCCTAAAGGCAGCCCTGAAGGATTCCCTTGCGATCTCTTTGTCATGATTTCAAACTTTGCTGATGATCGCGTATGTAAAACTATTCTTTAAAGTTTATTAATAATCAAATGGATTATTTTCCCTAACTTCAGTATAACAAATATTCTATGTTTCTTTTTTAATTTTTAGGTCATGCAAGACACCAACGTTGTGTGCAATGATGCAGCTAGCTACTGCGGTATCAAAGACAAGCTGTATCCCGATCGCCGATCAATGGGCTTTCCATTCGACAGGATGCCTCGTGATGGAGTTGACACTATGCAGCAGTTCCTTACACCCAATATGCGAGTACAAAATGTCAGCATTCGCTTCAATGACCGTATCGTACGACCAAAGGGTCAGAAATAGATTTGAACAAAATTCAAGTTTTATTTCGCTAAATATGACATGGCTATGATTAGGAATATTTGATTATAATGTGAATTCTTTGCAATTTTATGTAATATTAATTTTAATATTATTTCTACAACATGCTAATTAAGTGAAATTAAGTTTGTATAGTTAATATTGTGTGCCTAACTTACCTATGAGAATTTAAATAAAAAATAACTGCATAAACATTGGTTTTTTAATACATTTCAGCTTTACGATGTTTTTTTAAATTTTAGTTTTAATTGGTAATATCGAAACAACTTTTTAGTTTCGGTCTTTTTGGGAAGCTTAGTTCAAACCCCACTGTCGATCATTGGAAAAGATATAAAATCAATTTATTTTACAGCTCTATCAAATCCTAAATTTTATTTAATAAAAGTTCTTTCTTTATGAGATAAATGAGCAAAATAATGTGTAAATAAATATGCATTTTCAGCCTTTATACACGGTTGCTCAATAGTTTAGAACACCTCCAAATCTCCGTTATATTACAGTGACTGGAAGAACCCTTAAATTTCGTAGTAGTAAATAACGAGTTCTATTATTCTATTGACTACTTTTGTTATGAATACAGTTTGCTTTTGCACTATAAAACCAGCTTATTGTGGCGACTTGTTTCTCCAATGTTGTTGGTTGTTGGTATTATTTGGATTTTATTATCATTATACCATTTTTCCAACTAAAAACCAACACAAAAATAACTACAACAAACTATAAACGTTACGTAAAAATGCCGAATAAATGTTTCACTTACTTGCATATTTCATTAATAAAAGTAAAAACTACAATAACTTATTAACCTAACCTTAGCAAATAAGTGTTGTATACAGGATAGGTGCCAAAATGGTCAAGTAGTGATATAAATAATTATCAAACCGCGCCAAATTTGAAGTTTTAAGAGCGTCATCTATGCGCAAATCTTATAAAGAGTCCCGAGCTTGTTAAACTTTTAGGATAATTTTTTTATATATACAAATGGTAGGAATTGCAACACCATACTCTTCCTTATATCAATCTATCCAGTATAACATATGCGGTTCACCAGTGGGGAGCTCATACAAGGTGGTTCAGAATTTTACCCTCATATAGAGCACTAAAAACAAAAAGATTTCTATTTTTGCATTTTGCTGTATGTAAATATCTAAGGTAGCTTCAGGCCCCCATATCTGATTGGTAAATTTGAAAATGTCGTTTGATTTTGTTCAAATTTGGTACCTGGGCTCAAAAAGTAAATTTAAGTATTGCTGTTAAATTCTTCGCTCCCAGAGTCCATTTGGTATCTGCTTTATTATTTCAGATATAATTAGTGAACAAATGAAGTTTATTGAAAATTACGTATGGGAGAATCACTCATTTCTAGCAAACAAAAGAACAACACTCCTCCAAGTCAGTATAAATAACGGGTGTCCAGAAAGTCTTTCAGTCCTGGGCGGCTGTGGATTGTATAACGTATGTCTTTGGATATCTTTGTCGAAATTCTTGTTTACACGCATTGCTGGAATAATTGCAATTTCCGTTTTCTAATTGTTGACCATTGCGAAAATAAGATTTCACAATGAAGGTTTTTTGTTCTTGCGTAAACATTTTATAACAAGAAATATG
Organism: Ctenicera cuprea; assembly: GCA_958336395.1. Classification (NCBI taxonomy): domain Eukaryota; kingdom Metazoa; phylum Arthropoda; class Insecta; order Coleoptera; family Elateridae; genus Ctenicera; species Ctenicera cuprea. Next base: position 21,004,913 of record OY284493.1, read on the forward strand.
CAGAAAGTAAATTATTCAAAATAAAAACCTTTTAATTTAAATTGACTTTGACTTATGTCAAATAAATTACTTAGATTTGACTGAATAAAAGACATGCGTTATACAATCCATAGCCGCCCTGACTGAAAGACTTTCTGGACACCCGCTACTAACAGAAGGTTTAATTAAGTGAGCAAATATTGCAAGTTAGACTTGCTAAAACCAATCATACTCGTTTGTAATTGTAAAAAGCCATAATTAATATTCAAAAATTCATAGAAGATGTCACAGGGAAATTAGCAGAGTAGAACACCAATCAAATTATAGCTCGCACTATACACTGTGTCTATAAAGTACGCCCCCCCCCCCCAACTAACTTTTGAACAACTTGATATTTTACCACAAAATTTGGTGTGCTGTAATGTGAAATTAAATACTATTTTTCAGCCCATATTAAAATTTTGTATCATCCAAAATGGCGACTGGGCGCCATTTTGAATTTTTTTTAAATGAATAGGGGGATCAAGTAACACCTCATTGGAAAGGTTTTTTTAGTTCTGCGTCTGATCCTAGAGTTTCACAGAAAAATATTCGGCCATAACCATTTAAAAATAAGTCGCCATTTTGAATGATACAAAATTTAATTTTTGGCTAAAAAATAGTATTTCATTTCCCATTAAAGCACACCAAATCTTGTGGTAAAATATCAAGTCGTTCAAAAGCTAGTTAGGGGGGGGGGAAGTTACTTTATAGACAGACAGTATATACATATAATAGTTTTTTCAAATAGTCAAAACGGTGAACATTTTTTTGGTTCACAAATTTTTTGATTACAGAAATTTTTTCAATTTTCTGACATACTCTTTCATTTTTAATTAAAAAAATTTAATAATTTTTTGACCCACAAACCATTTATTTATTAGGTGTGAAATCTGAACAGTAATAATTTGATTTGAAACAAAAATTTTGTTGTTGAGAAAATAATTTTTTTCTCTACACTACAAACTTGCGATACCCCAACTCTACAACGCTGCCTACAACCACAACTACACGCACTAGGTTTTTCGCCACCTTTGGAGACCTGGGAGCAAAGGGGTTAATACTTTTACAACGGTGCATAATGATTTTCGCTTATAACATTTTGTCATTAATTTCTTCTAATTTCTACTTATTACAACACTTAAAAGTAATATTTAATTTTACACTTTTTGGCACAGGATTCCCCGTTTTCTAAACAATACTTTAAATTAGGTACCGACGTTGAACAATAAAAAAATATAGTCAAAAATAGATATTGTCATTAAAAGTAATTAATGAAGGTAACGCAAAATGAGCTTTAAGTTGTTTTAACATAGAAGGAATTTAACCATTTAGTGTTCATTTGCTGCTTGTTTACATTCGATTGATTTTGATTATTCCTATTATATTACAATTTAAAAGCATTTTTTTTGGAAAACAATGCGTTCTACGCCAAAGAAGCAGCCGTACCTTTTTTTATGTACAATTAAATTTTACATTTAAAGCTGATATTTTAATTTCAAGAAATTAAGAAATTATAAGCAAAAATTAAGAAAATAGTGCTACCACTGCCGCTTTTAAGGAAGCACTGTAAATAGTTATTTAAGTAACAAGGAATGTAAAGACGTAATAACAATCGAGGTAGGTAAATACGAGCCGAGGCGAAGCCGAGCGGCCTGCCGAGAATGTTAATAGTCGATACATTCCGTGTTACTTATTAAAAGGTAGAAATTGAATCATATTTTTAAAAGTTCGTTTTAACTGCTGTCATCGGAATTATTTTTTAAAAGCCCCATTATTCTAAGTTGCCTGTGCTTGTTACCATATCAACGAACAGTTAAAATCAACATTTTAGTATTCTGTTTGAAATAAAATATTGGAATCTCTACCTTGCTCATTTAATTATTATCCTAGGAATGTAAATGATAATATTAAGTTCCGTAGTCAAGGGCAAAAAGTAAACGAATGTTATTAGCCATTTTCATCTTTTGTAGCTATGGACGTATCGTCTATTTACCTTGCCTGTAGCGTGAAATAATTATTTTCACGCTACCGGCAATGTAAGTAGGCCTTACATCCATAGCTACAGGGATCGTAAATGGCTGATAACATTCGTGTACTAGTTACCCTTGACGACGGAACTTAATAGTGTCACTTACATCCCTAGGAAAATAATGTTGATTTTAACTGTTCGTTGATATGGTAACAAGCACAGACAACTTAGAATAATGGGGCTTTAAAAAAATAATTCCGATGACAGCTGTCAAAACGAACCTTATCCTACTATGCCTTAAATGACTCTAGCAGGGCCCTATTTGCAACCGCCTAATCTAGGCCAGACGTTGCTGCGAGTTTTGGTCCGCCCCAGGTATTTCATTTCTTCTGGTGAGAACCGCCCGATGGGGAAACAGCCAAATCCCACACGGGGTTTTGTATGTTAGTAACCATAAAAATCAAGTTAAGTCATTGATAAATGAAGATTAAGCAGTGCCCTGAACGAAGTGATTAAAAAACTAGAAATTTAAATAGAAACTCCTAATAACAATTCAAATTGGGAAAAAACTCTAAGCAAAGGTTCATTATTTGTATCTCTTAAAAAATGAGGCAATTTAAATGTTGGCAATTTGAATGCACTAAAGAAATTGCTTCATCACTGGGTTTGCTGGCAAAATGAAAACTGGATGTCACCGCTTTTAAAAAGCAACTAATCAACTGAAGTCAAATTATTCATTTATTAAGTATAAAACTATAACAGAAACGGCTTCGTTTTGACTTGAACCATCTTCGAAATGTTTTCTTTTTCTTATTCCTACTCTCGACGCCTAGCACCTTTTATAATAAAAAATAAAGCTGTCTTTCCTAAAACTTTTAGAAACAAGGGGTTGAGCGCAAAACTGTTTTTAACACAATGCAGTTGGGGGGTGATCCAAAATTCCACCGACAAACTGCTTAGGTCATTTTAGAAGTAAAGTCTGACATATATCCAAAAATCATCTTTGTTTAAATAAGCTTTCTTACGGTGGTGCTATCAAAATCACGTTTTAATTAATATCTCCAAAATTATTGAAACTTAAGTTGCACAGTTGCTTGAAAACTCTTCTTGTCGAGAATAATTTTCGTAAACAAAATAAACACAAGCTGTTACGCAGAAAGTTTTTTTTTTCATTCACGGGTGGTGTATGATTAGATTATTTCTCGAATAACATATCACTAAAAGCCGGATTTATATGCACTAACAGTATTGCCAGTTACATTTATTCTGTTGTAGCAAAGAAAAACTTATCTGGCAACACTGTTAGTGCATATAAATGTGGCTACTAAGTTGGGTAATAGATTAGTTATCTGGAGAAATTGGTACACGTGCAAATATCTAAAATTTTACGAACTTCTCCAGATAACTAATCTATCACCCAACTAAGTGGCCACATTTCTATGCACTAACAATGTTTCCAGATATGTTTTTCTCTGCTACAACAGGATAAATGTAACTGGCAACACTGTTACTGCATATAAATCCGGCCTTTACATATCACCGTCAAATTAATTTTATTATTAAAACTAACAAGTAAAGCAAATGAGTAATTTACTTAAATGTATTTGCCTTAAAAAATATTTTGTGCGTTAAAACTTACTTCTTGCTTTTTCGGATTCGCGGGTGGTACTATATGAGTGGATTATTTTCCGCATACCACTTTGCATTGTCAAATTATTTGTGTATTTAAATCTAACACAAGAAATAAATGACTAGTTGTTTAAATTTATTCGTGATTATTTCACTCTTACTATAAGAAGCCAAGCAGAATCCATAACTCGTTAAAATTTCCGCCAATCACATTCGTTTTTAACTGATAAAGCAGCATTCAGCAGATGCTAAGTAGTGATTTATCAATGCATTATGAGTGGAATTAGTGTTTCACGAGAGTCTTGCATTTTTCTTGTTCTTGTCTTGCTCTTTCTCTTGCACAAAATGCAAGACAAGAGTTATAATCAGAGTTGCAAGACAAGAGCACTGCTGTTATAATTCAGGTATTCAAAAGGCGAGCGAGATGTTTAAACTATTGATTAACAGACTTTTTCGGTGTAGATATGGACTAAATAATATGGTTTACTTACCTATTTAAAAAAAAAAGAAAAACGCTTTTAAGCTTGATATAATAGGTACTTTATGCATATACAGGTTGATTATAAACTCAGGGCCGGTTGATTTGCTCATTTATTATCGGCGGTAGAAAAAAAAACTATTTAAATAAATGTTATACAGTTCATAGCGAGTATTTTGGGCATACACAACAAAATGTACGACTTCTGGTTTAAGCGTGAGCGATTATAGCTTTATTTTCTTAAATGGAACATTCTGTATTCCGTAATTAGATTTTATGATAAATTTTGTTTAAGAAACTATAGCACAACGGTGGGCCTAAAGTTAATAACAAGCGAGATGTTTTGATTTCAAGTAACGTATGTAACCAATGGTAATGATTGCAACTGATCATAGCAAGCTGTTGTTAAGAAAATAATAAACGCGATAAAGAAACGTACAACATCTATCACATCAAAGTTTTTGATAATTTAGGCTCTTTTCTTTTAATGTCAACCTAGGTCACCTGACGTAACTCCTGTGGATTTTTTGTTTGGAGATTCTTAGAATTTAATAAACAACCCATGTCTAACTAACATGAATTGCCCGTTTGTTTATTGCTTTTATCGTTTTCTTACTAACAGACCCCTAAAATCGCTTGATTTATAATCATTAACATTGGTTACGTACGTTGCTTTAAATTAAAATATGTGGCGTATTATTAGCTTTAAGTTCACAGTTGTAATATAGTTTTTAAACAGAATTTATAATCAACCTGTGTAAGTGGTGTCGTTGCAGTGTACCTAATTATTATAGTTTAGGTTTTTGGAAAAATGACTGCATTGGAAATGATTTCTCGCTATTCATCACGCGCTGCTAAGTACACACTGATTCCCGTGACAGTACAACAGTCCGGGTGCCAACCTGGCGAATCCCTAAGTTGCAAGAGTGCAAGAGTGTTGTAAGAATCGTGCAAGTTTCTGCAAGACTCTTGCAAGAATCTTGCAAGGCGGAGAAGTCCCGACATACATAGGCGCCGACTACGTGGGTGCTCCGGGGCTCAAGCACCCCTGACCCAGATTTTAAAAAGATTAAATAAATTAAACTAAAAATAAAATAATAATTTTTAAATAAAAATTAAATAGAAAATACTCCTAAAAGTGATAGAGTGCGAATCAACAGCGACAAACATTGCGAAGTATTGTAACATACAGTAGCGTTTACGAAGTATTGCAATTAAATGTTTGCGAGAAATCAAAACTCGATTGCGCAGGGCAAAATGCATGTGTGCGCGTCGCCGCAGCGGCATTTGTACAGTGAACGCGTACGGGAAAGAGCGACAAGTGTCCTTTGATTGTTGCTAACACGTACATCTTTGGATTAGTTAAAATGGACAAATTTGTAATTGGTGTAGCAAAAAAGAAGGTTGAACCATTAGATTCATGTTCATCGAATGCAAACATGAACATATAATCGTCATCAGCTGGGGGATGCCCCCAGCCCACAGGGGGCACTATGAGCAGCACTAAGAATAAAAGTGAAACAAAGAATAAAATGACGTAAAAACCTTGGACTCCAGTAGTTTATCCTCTAAGGACTCCTAAGCATCATCGATCTCACAATCACGCTCCACCGGATCCGTCTTTGTCAACGGTGACAGCCAACCAGAACTCCGCCGTTCTGCCCGACTGGCTCAAAGAGATTTAAATACCTCCGCTTCCCGGATTTGAATTCAGTGTTTTATTCACTCTGAAGATGCAAGCTGCAATGTCTTGCGAAACGTTAGTTTGTATGGGTTCACGAACAGCTAATAAGCGTAAGCCGATTAAGCATTATTGTCCTGGCAAACAAAATACATTAAAATCAAATCCTTGTCCGTCCCAAGGTTTAAATAATCTAAGCACACGGCCCTGTTTAGGCAGGCAGGGCCCACGAACAACTACGGCTCAAACTTCTAGAGCAAAAGCTTGTAAAGGCAGACAAGCTACAGGTCGGTCCTTACCTGATTATGCTGGGCGTAGTTCCCAAATGACGACGCGGTCTAAGTAAAGTAAAGTAAAGTAAATTGTAATAATGGTTAAAATCGTTTTGACCATTCCTGTTTCAACATGTACAGCAGAGCGTTCCTTTACTGCTTTGAGGCGCTAAAAAACGTATCTCAGAAATAATATAACCCAAAGAAGATTGAACGACCATGCAATTGTAAACGTAAATGGGGAACTGGCCGACTGACATATTTATAAATAGAACTACAGCTCGCAGGAATACTTTTTTTATAATTAAATAATTTGCATTATCGCAATATTATCATATTAATGAGCTGAAAATGTTTCTCTTATTTAATTATTTAATTTATTTTACTTATATAAATCAGTTTTGTTCAGTTTTTTGTATGTTTCAAAAATGTTTTATTAAAATATTTTTTAATTTGATTTTATTAATTATTAACATTTACATTACGTTTTTTGGAGTCTGCATCAGCTCAACTTGTCAAATGTTAGCATTTGTGATTTGAGTGAGCACCCCTGAGCATTTTCAAAACCCGGCGCCAATGCCGACATATGTTAAAAAAAATGCAAGACAAGAAAATGCAAGAGGCTTGCTAGCAAGACAAGAATTTGTGTTGCAAGACAAGAGTTATTGAAGTTTCTTCTCTTGTTTTGCAAGACAAAAAAATCGTGTCTTGTGAAACACTAATCACATTCGTTTTTAACTGATAAAACAACATGCTGGTGTTTCAGCTGACAAAATTCAGCAGAAGCAGATGGTAAGTAGTGATTGGTCAATGCATTATGAGTGGAATAATCATCATTTTAAAAAAGTCATATTACGAATTCGTAATGTCTTAATGTTGTATGCTTTACAGCCAGGGGCGATACCAGAGTATCTACTTTGTTGCAACATGCTTCTAAGAGATCACTTTTAACAAAAACAGAAAGTTTTTTTAACATTAACCACGTTTACCATTTCAAATGGTCACCAAAATTATTTGCATAAAAAACAAATAAATTTGTAAATAAATATTATTATAAATACAAACTGCAGTGTATACACAAATTAGCCATAACAACCACTTTTACCTGCACGAAAAACACAATGCAGACATAAACACTCAAACCACTTCCCATGATTTCGGCAGTTTTTTGATATAAATATTGCATATCGCCAAAAACCTTGTGATTTTTTATTATTTCATTGCACACTGACAATTTCGGTTAAAACATTTTCTTGTTAATAAAAAAGAGAAATGGCAAATAAAGAAAACCTACTCCTTCTCTATGATCGCCCTCTTGAACCATCATTTGTTGCTAAAGGTAAAAAAAATGCGGCCTTCAGCGCTCCACATAGTTACTTGGTAAGTAAAATCAACTACTTATTATGTGTAAGTGAAAAACTTTTATTGCTAGCCTGACAGATATAAATCGATTGGAACTCAACTTGCCGACATACAGGTGTCAACGAATCTATTAGACAAGTCATAACTTCTAGAATATTAGGTGTATCAAAATGAGATTTGGTATAGGTAAATGGTATGTGAAGAGGAGAGTTTTCGCATATTTTTCACTTTCCGGTCACTTCCGGTTTCACCGGAAATGGCTCCGGTTTTGAATTTTTAAATGGAACACCCTGTATATTGTAACATTTTTGGATTTCTGAGACAATTCTGGATCAGAATGTGACATTTTAAAAAGTTTTTACGCCTACTTTATTTTTTAGAGTCACTTTTAATATTGCATCTAGGTGGCCGTGATCGGACGTAAACTAATCTGAGGACCTCAGGTGATGTCAGAAAATTACAATCGCAAAGTTTTAGTGACTAGTATGATAGATAGGAATAAGACAAGTTGGCAAAATTACATTTTCGTGTCTAACTATTATTTTTCAAATGGCGACCATTTTTTGACAAGCACTTTCCGAAAAATGGATTTTTTGACGAATCTAACGATACTAATTTATTTGCGATTGGATTAAAAATAAGAACATAAATTAAATATTACTAGGGAAAATACTGGATAATAATTTATTTACTTTTGTCAAGTGTGCCATGGATAATAATTTATTAACTTTCACTGTAGTAAATTTTCAAAGTGCATTCCTCCTTGTTCAAAACACATTTCAGCTCGTTCAATTGTTTCTCTCAACACGTTTCGTAACATTTGAGGCGTTATACTTCTAAATGCCCGTAGAATTCTTTCTTCTAAGATTTCAAGAGTGGCTGGGGCTGTTGCATAGTAGACCCTTTCTTTAACATATCCCCAAATAAAGAAATCGAGCACAGTGAGATCCGGCGAGCGGGCAGGCCACCGTACTGGACCATTGGTTGCAATAACTTGATTATTAAAATGCTCTATTAAGTAATTAAGAACTTCTCTGGTATTATGAGGGGATGCTCCATCTTGTTGGAAGTAAATTCGCCGTAAAACTGCTAAAGGTAGATAAAAATAACTGCAAAATATTATGCATCATGGCTATCCATGGCACACTTGACAAAAGTAAATAAATTATTATCCAGTATTTTCCTTAGTAATATTTAATTTATGTTCTTATTTTTAATCCAATCGCAAATAAATTAGCATCGTTTGATTCGTCAAAAAATCCTTTTTTCGGAAAGTGCTTGTCAAAAAATGGTCGCCATTTGAAACATAATAGTTAGACACGAAAATGTAATTTTGCCAACTTGTCTTATTCCTATCTATCTTACTAGTCACTAAAACTTTGCGATTGTAATTTTCTGACATCACCTGAGGTCCTCAGAGTAGTTTACGTCCGATCACGGCCACCTAGATGCAATATTAAAAGTGACTCTAAAAAAATGAAGTAGGCGTAAAAACTTTTTAAAATGTCACATTCTGATCCAGAATTGTCTCAGAAATCCAAAAATGTTACAATATACAGGGTGTTCCATTTAAAAATTCAAAACCGGAGCCATTTCCGGTGAAACCGGAAGTGACCGGAAAGTGAAAAATATGCGAAAACTCTCCTCTTCACATACCATTTACCTATACCAAATCTCATTTTGATACACCTAATATTCTAGAAGTTATGACTTGTCTAATAGATTCGTTGACACCTGGTATATGCAGATGAAGCTAGTGAATCAAAGAAATGACTTCCTGACTTGGGTGAAGTTTTGGACCTGGATCGGCAACAACATTTTTCGGTGTTCGTGCCAAAACATCAATATCTTGCAGGGTTACTCATTGATCTATTCATAGGTTAGTATTACTTTTATCAAGTGGATTCCATTCCAGCTGCTAGAAACATTATTAAACCACTCCAATGTTTTGTTTTAGCAATGCGAAACGTAGATGAGCTTCAATCATTGGCTGTTTATGCTAGAGAACGGGTTAATCCATACTTATTTAATTATGCACTCTCTGTTGCTATTCTACATAGAGACGATACTCAAGAATTGAATGTGCCTTTATTAATTTTTAGTTTTCCTGATAAGTTCATTGACAGTCAAGTGTTTGTTAAAGCTCGTGAAGAGACATTCATTGTTTTAGAAGAGGATTCTAGGGTATGCAAAAAAATACCGAATGTAAACAAATCAATGCCTACCCCAGTTTTTCCTTTATTTGTTAATTTCAAGAAATGGTATATGCTGAAATTAATATTACACATACGTTCCTGTTATTTGATGTAAATATTGAGTAATTGGTATCAAACGAGTTGCAACCAGTTGCTCTTTTTTGAAATAGGAGTTTAAGAAATCCTCTCTAAAATCACACTGCTCTCTGTTTTAGAAACCAATTGTAATTCCGATAGACAACACGGCTACAGATGTGGAACCAGAACACCGACTATGGTATTTTCGTGAAGATTTAGGTGTAAACCTCCATCATTGGCATTGGCACTTAGTTTATCCATACAGTGCTACTTTAGCTGTGGTGAATAAAAACAGACGTGGTGAATTATTTTACTATATGCATCATCAAATCGTGGCAAGGTATAAATTGGCAATAATATAAAAATTAGTACCTACTGATTTTTTTATTTCCATTTTTAGATACAATGCAACCAATTGTCAAGAGTTAAACGTTTTATAGACTGGCGTGATCCAATCAAGGAGGCTTATTTTCCAAAGTTAAACAGTGTAGTGGCTGGTAGTTCTTGGCCTCCTCGTGCTTATTATGAGCGTCTCCAAAATGTAAACAGAGAAGATGATGAACTTCATCAAGATATTGATGACTTAATACAGTCGAGGGACAGAACTGTTGCAGCAATTCATTCGGGTTTTGTCATTGATGTAAATTCATTCGTATTATTCAGCTCAATAATATAACGCTATTTATCTGTTAGCAAATCGAATTCCGCTAACAGAAAACGAAGGAATTGATGTTCTCGGCAATATGGTCGAATCCAGCATTATTTCGCCTAATAGTACATATTATGGTAATTTGCATAACATGGGGCATACGTTTATTTCATTGACTCATGATCCTGGTGGCAGATTTCTGGTAAGTTATTTACAGTTAAAAAAAAAAGTTCGACTCGAAATAGATTTCCTTGGTTGTATGCGTTCTGATTTGGCAGCTAATCATACGATACCGTGATTCCTAAGCAGGGCCGCGCCAAGGGTAGTTACCGCCCGAGTGCCAGCCCCGTTTTGCCGCCCCTTTGTAGCATATTAAACATAAAATTTTAAAGAGATCATATAAATAAAATAAATAAACTCACAGGTAATACATTCCTAAACGATAATTTTATTTCTATCAAACTTTATGACGGTGCAAACAAAATAACACAAATAACAATCAGTACATTTAGTTAAAATTAAACCGTAGTCGGAGATTTTTATTGTAAACTAAACAATTTAATAATTTAAATAACCTAATAATAAATACTGATGAAAATTTTTCAAGAAACTATAAAATATTTAAACAGCCTTAACTCTGTATAAATGTTAATATTAATAAAAATAATATTTGAATTCGGCTTCTAATATTAAATAATAAATGTATAAAAAAAGCATTACAAATAATTGTATAAAATAAAACTATTGAACGGATTAAAACATCCAGGATCAATGAAATAAAATATTAAATAAAGATATCTATTGTTATTTGAATATGAAATAAATTATGCTGTTTTATCGCGTAAAATTAACTTTTCTGGCTTTTTTTTATTGCAAACTCGTTCACAATATTTGAAATGTTTAAATCGGTAGTTATTTTGTTTTTTTTATACTAATAATACTTAACTTTGTAAGTCCTTTTTGTGACATCGTTGATTTTAAATATTTTTTTAACTTAAGTTTAGAGACAGATATCTCTCCGGAAGTCACTGTTAGAGGTATCGTCAAAAATAGTCTTCGAGCTATGGTGATGTTTGGATAGATGGTGAAATCATTTGAAAACGTATAGTGTAAAACGGTTGATGCATTCATATTAGTTTTAATGTGCGTTAAAAGAATATCAAATTCGTCACACAAATCTAAAGCAATTTATATCACATTCTTTTTGTGTATTATCTGATAACTTAATTTGTAAGTCCATGCAATACTTCATTTTTATGTCCCTTCTCATTATCGATAATAAATAAATGTCATTTAAAAATTGAAAACTTTCATTATGCATGTTCATAAGTTCAAACAGTTTTTCTATTTTGGATATCGCTGTATTTAAAATTGTAAAATAAAATTTTACATTAAAATAACGTTCCGGAAAATCAATATTTTCATCAGTGTTTTTATACATAAACATTCTCTTTTTCTTAAGTTGTCTAACTACACCGCTGTCATCTGTTCAACGTTCTTTCAAATGTATAATTATCAACTTATTTTAGCATTTCTATTATTATTGGTATGACTAGATCGGATTTTTGCATTAATTTACTTACAACATTAATTTTTGTTAAAATATTATGCCATATCATTATAGAACATATAAATTCGTATGACTTAATTTTTACTTAAGACTTAACTAAATTTCTTGTATTCCTATCCCTAGAAGTATTGTTAAATTGCAACAGAGGGCGTCACAATCGCAAATCCCAGCAGACATTTGCCAATACCATCTGTCGACTGTCACTAGGGCACATTAAAATATTCAGGCAGATCTGTGATTTAGTTTAATTTTGACAGCCATTGAAAGCACAACAACCTCTCGTATTTTTGCAAACATAAACAAAAGTGAATGTCGTGTGTTAATTAAACATTATTTTTTGCGTGGAAAACCATTACGCAAACCAAAACAATGCTTGATACATATTATGGGGACTCTTCACCATCGATTAAAATGATTCACAGGTGGTTTACTGATTTTCGTAGTGGTCGTACAAGCACAACTGATGCCGAACGTTCAGGATGCCCAAATGAGGTCACTACACCAGAAATGATTGACAAAATCCATGATATTGTATTGCAAGACCGCAGAGTAAAAGTGCGCGAGATAGTTAAGATAGTACGCATCTCAGATAAACGTGTGCGCAATATATTACACGAATATTTGGATATGAACAAGCTATCTGCGCGATGAGTGCCGCGTTTGCTCACAATCGATCATAAACGCACACGGGTGACTTTAGAGGCAGGTTTTGCGCAATAAAAAGAAGTTTTTGCATCGTTTTATAATTGTGAACGAAACATGGATCTATCACTATACACCAGAGACTAAGGAACAGTCTAAACAGTGGATTTCTACTGGCGAACCTGCGCCGAAGAAGGCTAAACCGGTTTTATCGGCCAAAAAGGTCATGGCCACAGTGTTTTGGGTTGCACGCCATAATCCACATTGATTACCTTGAAAAGAAAAAAAACAATCAACGGCGAATATTATTGCAACGTATTGGACCGTTTCAACGACGTTTTGAAAAAAAAAACGACTGCATTTGGCGAAGAAAAAAGTTCTCTTTCATCAAGACAATGAACGGGTGCACACGTGTGTAGTTGTCATGACCAAAATCCGTGAATTACGTTTCGAATTGCTTCAACATCCACCATATTCTCCAGACTTAGCCCCCTGCGACTATTTCCTGTTTCCGAACTCGAAGAAATGGCTCGGCGGAATAAGATTCGGCCTCGTTATCATAGCCTTAGCCACGCATATCATGAATGTCAATACTCTCACAGTTTAAGAAATGTATTAGAAAAGTTGTTAATTCTTCACCAGTTGTATCCGAAATGGAAAAAAATCCTAAAAAATGGTCTCTAATTTCAACTTTTTTTTGAGTTATTATTTAAATGTAGAAATCGTACAACTATAGTTATTTGTTCTTCGTGACTTAAATCGGGTGTACAGTCTAAAATAATCGCTTAATAGTTGCATGATTTTCATAAACTTATAACTTTACTCTTTATTATATTTTCACCAGTTGCAAAGCTAATTTTATTTTGAATTTAGCACTTCAATAATGTGGCATTTTATTTTGGTGATTCTGAATACAGCTTACAAGTTCAGCCATGATATTAACGAATTGAGCAATCGTTTCGATCAATTTCAAAAATTTACGTTGCCGTCTTTGTACAATTTGTTATTACTACTTCTCAACGCAAAATTTTGCCCTGCCAAGTATTGAATTGCATATACAGGGTTGGACAAAAGTAGGGAACAATGCAAATATCTTTAATACGGCAACCTCCATTCTAACAACATTTTCTACATGAAGATTCCGATAGACGGCGGATACAATGAAAGTATCGGCGGTTTAAAAGAACTTCCGGTTTAGCCGGAAATGATATCAACTTTTTTATTTTAAATGGAACACCCTGTATATTTTTTGATATAGCAATAGAACTCTTTTTTGTGAGTTCAGTGATATAAAATTTTATGCCTTTATTTTTAATAATTCTATAGATATTGAACAATAATTGTTATCTAGCAGCTCATGAAAACAAAAGAATGTGAGAAGCTTAAACAGTTATGTAAAGTTGTCAAATATGCTTGGTTCGTGTTGTGTTGTTTTGATGTTCGATAGATTGAGCAGTAATCAATTAATTAGCCAATTTAATTAAAACTGCTGAATTTAACATCAGAAATGGTTCAATTAACAGAAAGATTGCAAATTGTTAAATAAAGTACAAACTTCTTGCTGAGTTCTACGACGCTCACCAAAACCAACTATAATTAAAATTTGAATTCGTTCTCTTTCTGTTAATTGAACTATTTCTGATGTTAAATTCAGCAGTTTTAATTAATTTTGGTTAATTAATTGATTACTGCAACCACACTGCTCAATGTATCAAACATCAAAACAAAAAAACACGAACCAAACATATTTGACAACATTACAAAACTGTTTAGGCTTCTCACATTCTTTGGTTTTCATGAGCTGCTAGATAACAATTACGAAACATGATTGTTCAATATCTCTAGAACTATTGAAAATAAAAACATTAAACTTTATATCACTGAACTCGCAAAAAAGAGTTCTATCCATATATCAAAAAATACACAAAATGTTCTATTTAAAATAAAAAAGTTGAGATCATTTCCGCTTAAACCGGAAGTCTTTTTAAACCGCCAATACTTTCATTGTATCCGCCGTATATCGGAACCTTCATGTAAATTTTTTTGTCAAAATCGCGGTTGCCGTATTAAAGTTATTTGCATTGTTCCGTACTTTTGCCCAACCCTGTATAACTGTTTCAATTACTGAGCTCCACCCTTTTCCCCCAATTTTACCAAACTTTCATTGACTGCATGAATTGTATTGTCATTTTTATTAGTTTGTTCAGATCATTTCATGATTTAAAACTTTTAATATCTGCGGTACTTTTTCATGTTTCTCTATATTTCTTGATAGATGTTGCCAATCGGTGTAACCGTCATCATCTTTAAAAGCGTTAATATTGTTATTAAATAGTGTGCAACCAAAACGGAGTTTTTCGATTTTGAATATACCAACCAATTCCTGTGAATAAATTACTTCCCTATTACTTAATGTTTTGTGAAAATATACTGTAGAAAATGACCTGTTATTACTACTATCTAGAGGAAACTTTTGAATTTGTATTGGCCCAATTTCAATTAAAGTCATTTTAGTTTTATCCGTTTTTAATTTCGGCCACAGACCTGGGCCATGAAAATCGTTCTGAGAATTCAAAAAGTTGACTGACCTTTTCATCCTAATCCTTTTCGTCATCACTTGCAGTTGATAATTTCGACAATTTTTCTGCAGTAGCTTTTGGTCTTGTTGTATTACTTGCACTTGTTGAAGGTGTAGGCTCAAAAATTTTTGTAATTATGGTTGGTGATTGTCTGGGACGCTCTGTACATTGTTTTAGGAGTCTTTTGGTGTTATGTCGGATTCAACTACAGCAATGCGAGATCCCATATTCTATCGTTGGCATGCCTACCTCGATGTCTTATTTCAAATGCATAAAAATACATTACCTCGGTATCAAGTTTCTCAAGTGAGTATTGTTAATACACATAAACACAATTTTTTAAATTAAATATTTTAATTCATAGCTGAATTATGACGGAATAATCGTAACAGACATTACGGTTAAATCTACCAACACCCCTGATAATGAACTGAATACCTTTTTGCAACAATCCGACCTTGATTTATCAGGAGGGTTGGACTTTGCAGCTCGTGGTTCTGTCTATATTCGTTTTACACACTTACAACACCACGAATTCACTTACAACATTACAGTGAATAACAATGGGTTGGAAAGGATGGGCACATGTAGGTTTTTTATTGCACCAACATTTGATGAAAAAGGAGGCGAATGGTTGTTCAGAGACCAGAAAAATTTGTTTATTGCTTTAGATCGTTTTACTGTTAGTTGTAAGTATGGTGTAATTGCAAAATTGTGCCTTTATGAACGTTTATTGATTTTTAGTGCGCCCTGGGCAAAATACAATCACTCGCAAATCTACCGAGTCTACTGTAACAATTCCATGGGAACAAACTTTCCGAAATACAGATGACAGGCCAACTGAAGATGATGCACTTGCACAATTCAATTTTTGTGGCTGTGGATGGCCACAACATATGCTCATTCCCAAAGGGACCCCTGAGGGGTATGCCTGTCAACTGTTTGTAATGATTTCTAATTATGCTGATGATCAGGTATGTATGTACAAACAAAATACCTATTGTACTGGATGCTTGTATTAATTTTACTCGCTATTGGCGTCATAGAAACAAAAACACACGAGCTTATTAGCTCTTCTGCGAATTACTTTAGAAAACTTTTTTCTGAAGTATGGTCCATATTTTCTTCAAAATTCACGTACTGAACGTTATTTCGTACTTTCGGAACTAACCGGGAGTAGCATCTACTCGCTTGAATTACGACACTCGCTGCCGCTCGTGTCGTAATCTCACTCGTGTATTAATAGCTATCATTATAGATTCGTTGCATAATATACTATTATGTTGCTAGTGGGATAAAGGCGTTATTATAACACGAGTTTGAAAGTTGCACGACGAAGTCGTAGACCGAGTCGTGTAATCAAACGAGTGCCATAACAATGCATTATCCCACGTGTGACATACAAAATTTAAAGTGCTTAAAATTTGTTAAAATTTGATTTTTTTTCTTGCTTAAAATGATATTTGTCATTTGCATTAATTTATTTGCAAATGTCAAGTCACTTTTAAAACACTTTTGTTTTAAAATTAAAGGAACGATTCGAATTGATTTGTTCAATATTATGGCAACTAGTCAGTTTTCTTATAAACAAAGCTTCAATTTTGTTTGTGTAAATAAAATGCGTTAGGTAATGAATTCATTATCTCACTAGTGAGATAATTAACTTCATTACCTACATTACTTTCATTACTCCATCACGCAAATGAATGACATAATAAGTCCTTATTCAAGCAGTCGTAGATAATAGTTATTTATGTACCAAGTCAGTAAAGTGATTCTTTATCGAACAAGTCTGAGATTATGAGCCGAGCGAGCGAAGCGAGCGAGGCGAGTAACAGGCGAGTCGATAAAGACACTTTACTGACGTGGTGCATACAAACTTCTATCGCCAACCGTAAAAATGTCTTCCTTCATTATTTTCTATAAATAATTCGCGAAAGAACTTATACTGTTGGAGCCGTGCACTGACAAACGATTTCTGATTAATGTCAAACCGTTGTTTAAGGCAGCTGTTTGAATTACATCTACAGCCAACGTAACCATATGTAGTAAAAAATGATTTTTATCAAATTTAAAATGTGGGATTACATCAAAAATTCGTCGGGAATAGTATTAGGTTAACGAAAAAACGGAAGCGGAAGTAATACATGTTCGCAGACTGTTTGGGTGCTTTTGTTTCTTTACATCTCCGGAACCTTTTTACCGATCTTTATCAAATTTGGTCTGTGGAAGTTGTCTAATAGCCAGTAGTTCTTTGTAAGGTCTTTAACCGAAACCGAAATCGAAAACGGAAATTAGACAAGTTTTTTTGGTATAGATTTTTTTGTAAAATTTGAAAAATAACCGTTGTAGTGCATCCAAAGGCAAATTAAATGCCTTTCTCCAAATGCTGTATCTTTAAGACGAACGCCACTATGAGTTTTTCAAAATTTTGACTTAAATGCCCAATTACTCAAAAACAAAATATCCAATCAATACAAATTGTCATATTATGTAGCTAGTAGCCATTTTCCTTAAACTTTGTGAGCTTCAAGAATATTTTAAAAATTTGTAATTGATTAATTATTAATTCTAAAACTACTATCGTTATAAACTTTAAACAGTTTAATAGACCATTTAAAGTAGTTTATTAGTTTATTAGAACAAAAAATAATTTTATACCATTTAAAAAATCAAGAAAATATTCGAAACTTCTTAATATCAATAACGCGTTTTCTGAGACGTACGTTGTTTTGACTAGCTTATCAATTAGCCCTAATTAATAAATTCATTTTTTATTTTTTGCATATTTTTGATAACTTTTCAAATAAACTACAGCGATTTTTGGTCCGATCTCCGAAGCGCAATCTGTAATTAGCCATAAAACGCTTACCTTTCTTTTGCGCCGCTTAGTCGCTGCAAGTCCAAATTCCAACTGAGGCGTTACCTTTTTATAATACTTTATTTCAGCCTTTAATTTGTTTTAATACAATGTTATTCATTGGTGTGATAATATTTAAAACGTAAAAACTATGCAAAAGTGCTAGCGACGTGTTATAACATATCACTGTTGAAAAGCTGTTTTTTTCTTGATCGGTGTAAGAACTGCATTAACAAGTGACACACAGATCAGCGCAGACGACGATTAATTGTATTAAAATTTAAAATGACTACCATAATAAATATATAATTGGCTATAACAGCCTAAATCAAATTAAAACGTAGCAGTTTTGAATGCCGTTGTAATCTACTAATGATTTTGTAAATAAATACAGTTATATTAAAAAAAAGTGTAATTTTCAGAATATTTCAGGCAGGGTTGACTTAATGTGGCAAATGTATTCAGATAGTCTTAATAGCAATAAAAATATTAATTCATTTTATTTTAAGTAACAATATGTATGTTTTATAGTTTTTTAAATCCTAATATTTAAGAGAATTAAAAGGAACGCGCTGTGTTTTCTACCTAATCAAAGATATTTCATAAATTAATTGTGGTTTTTAGATTATTCAAGACACCAGTGGTCCATGTAACAATGCCGATAATTATTGTGGAATTAGGGATCGACTTTATCCAGATCGTCGATCTATGGGTTATCCTTTTGACAGATTACCCCGCAGAGGTGTAAGCAGCTTGCAGGATTTCGTTACGTCTAATATGAGAGTGCAGGATGTTATTATTCGTTTCCATGATAGCTTAGTAAAACAAATAAGTTCTTAAGGTTAATGCAACTTATAAAAACATATGTGAATAAAAAATGAGTTAACTAAGTAATAATTTACTGATTCTATTTTATCCAAATAAATTATGTAATCTTATATAGGTAATATTTACAACTAAAGTGAAAATGGCCAAGTAGATGTTAATCTCAACTAAAAATGTTTTCATTGATTATCAACTTCCAACTGTCTAGGCCTTGTACGAAATTCAACAAAACACTTAATATAGGTACCGGGTGGAGCAATAGCGCGTGGGAGTTCGATAGCGTACACCGTAACAGATAAAACAATCTTTCTAATGCAGATGTAAACTGTGGGTAAATGCGCATACATAGAAATTATTTTCAAATATACAGGGTGTTACAAAAAAGTGTGGCACGCTTAAGGCAATGTTTTTAATGGAATGCCCTGAATATTTTTGCATATTTCACACTTCTCTTGGGATGTTTATTCATATCTAAAATATTAGCGGCAGCTAATGTCCGGTTTAGAAGTAACAATATTTTTTTCAAAAAAATTCATTTTTACATTGCTCCACTTAATAATTCACCACTTCCGTGGCCGCAGCTTTGAAGACGAAATTAAGTAAGGACCTTATTGTAGGAGGCTGTAGGGTGCTCTTGCTTAAATATCGTAGAGCCACTATGTACAGGGTGTTCAAAATTAATTTTCAAATTTTAAGAACTTCAAAGTTATTCTTCTCAACTTTTTCAGATAGAACACCCTGTATATTTCTTAACGATGTTATGTAGAATTAAATAGCAAACATTTTTTGTATGAACATCCTTATGGCTATTTGTAACCACTTTTGATTTATTGAGCAAAAACTACAAAATTCAACAATATTAAAATAAAACAAAAAAAATTATATTATAAGTGCTCCACATGTTGCCCATTTTGACTGACACACATTTCTATGCGCCTCCTTTGAAATGGGGTTTCTACTTTTCTTAAAATTGCCGGTGTGATACTTTTAAAAGCATGTATTATTCTATCCTTCATATTTTGGATTGTTGTTGGTGTATCTGTATAAACAATTTCTTTCGCGTATCCCCATAAAAAGAAATCAATTTTGTAAGATCGGCCATTTAGTGGGTCCATTCCTTCCAATCCATTGATGTGGGTAGATATTATTTAGGTGGTCTCTTACTGCATTTAAATAATGTGGTAGAGCACCATCTTGCTGAAGCCACATCCACACCCTACAACCTGCTACAATAAGGCCCTTACTTAGTTTCGTCTTCAAAGCTGCGGCCGCGAAAGTGGTGAATTGTTAAGTGGAGTAATGTAAAAATCAACATTAGATGGCGCTAATATTTTAGATACGAATAAACATCCCAAGAGAAGTGTTAAATATGCAAAAATATTCAGGGCTTTCCATTAAAAAAATTACCTTAAGCGTGCCACACCTTTTTGTAACACCCTGTATATTTAAAAATAATTTCTTTGTATGCGCATTTGCCCACAGTTTACATCTGCATTAGAAAGATGTTTTTATCTGTTACGGTGTACGAGCTATCGAACTCCCACGCACTGTTGCCCCACCTGCTATAGAACAGTATCACAGTTTTGCCACCATGTAGTAGTTTGGGAGGGGCATCTGGCACAGTGATTTTGTTTTTCAGGTAGGATTAACAGGCATAAGTCGATTAAGTATTTTTGTCCTGACAAACAAGATACATTAAAATCAATTCCTTGTTCGCCCCAAGGTGCAAATAATATAAGCACACGGCCCTGTTTAGGCTGGCAGCCCCACGAACAATTATGGCTCAAACTTTTAGAGCAAATGCTTGTAAAGGCAGCAAGCTAGAGGTAGATCCTTACCTGATTATGCTGAATGTAATTTGAATTTGAAACGAATTTGGATCTACAATTTTGAGAATTGTGGCCAGCTGCAGAAAGTTCGTTTACATGTCGAGGTAAGTTAAGCCATCAATTCACTATTCCTTCTTACGCAACAGATGCTTAAAAATATTTCTTTTTAAATATTGAAAATCAAAATTTTTTTGGTACACTTTTTGCAGTATTTAACTGTAAATACAATGAGTTTTTTTAAATATAACTTACTACGTTACTACGCTAAACGCGGTGATAGACAAACTCCGCGATGAGCTTATATTGCGTGTGCCATCTATTGAATCATTATACTATAATTAAATAGGTATCAAAATTTTTTTTATGACTTCAAATCTCAGAAAACTTAATTGTTATTACATTTTACATTCATTGCGATATATTTTAACGGTAACGTTTAAGGCATAGTTATTTCGGTAAATATTATCTGTTGACACTTAATAATAAGTACCGCATTTGGCCCTACTGACATATAGCAGCCGATTTAATAAATAGCTTAAAAAACCCATTAAACTGTGGAAATTTTATTATATCGGGGAGATTCTATTGGACACGAGGAAATTATTGCTACGTGGTTTATTAAAAACAATTGAGTGTTAAAGTAAATTATTGCATTGTTGTGCCTTCCCATAAGGCCAATGTTAATTTGTTTGTGCCGTCAAAACTAATAGCCTAAACAAGACGTAAAAAGTTCAGCCACTTTGGTATAGATGGCTAGACGCCAGCACGCTCTTTTGTTTGTAACCGTTGCTTATAAGCAATCTTGCCGTATAATTAATTGTTTTGTAAACAATTTCCCGTTCTATTAGAAATCATCTGGTGGACGCAAACTTAGCTACAGTTGAAAGTAAAACCGACAGGCAGAAATACACCCAGAAGACAAAATCATGACAAGGGAATTACATCAGCAATGCCCTCTAATATGCGGCGAGGAAAGTTGCAAAGCAACAAATCGATATTTGGGTGTAAAAAGAACCCGCTAAGCGAGTATCTGCAATCACTACCGGCCTCTAGGCATAGCACACGAAACGCCGTGTTGCAAAAGTGAATCAAGAAATAAGATTTTGGTTTCAACTATAGCTAGGATAGACTATGACATGTTTCATTCTATTGGAACTCATCAGGTGGACGCAAACCTAGTTATAGTTAAAACTAAAATCTTCTTCTTGAATTGTTTTTGCAACACGGCGTTTCGTGTGCTGTTATAAATTCACCTCTATTAGATATTTTGGAATAAGAAATCAAGTCATCTGCAGACGATTACCAGTCGCCAAGTTCTATTGTTGCTATAACAACACTAACTGTTTACTTTTTAATATAACATTTGATAATGACATGCTAACATGTCGAAATACGTATAGGGTAAAATAAATAAATATTATTGAAGTAAAAAAATTTTTATTTATACTCAATAAATATGGACTTTAATGAAGTCAAGCTAGAACTTATAAATATCTTCTATTAAGACTATTTTTTTTATAGAATCAGTACTTACAAAGTTACTGATATTATGTTTTACGTTTTACTCATCCTGTATAGTTTTATATACACTGTGTCCATAAAGTAACCCCCCCCCCAACTAACTTTTGAACGACTTAATATTTTTCTACAAAATTTGGTGTGTTGTAATCGGAAATTAAATACAATTTTTCAGACCATATTAAAATTTTGTATCGT
The DNA here is from genome assembly GCA_958336395.1 of Ctenicera cuprea. Lineage (NCBI taxonomy): Eukaryota > Metazoa > Arthropoda > Insecta > Coleoptera > Elateridae > Ctenicera > Ctenicera cuprea. The sequence continues at coordinate 21,027,268 of OY284493.1, forward strand.
CCAAAATGGCGACTGGGCGCCATTTTGAAATTTTTTTTAAACGAAAGGGGGGGTCGAGTGACACCTCATTGGAAAGGTCTTTTAGTTCTGCGTCTGATCCTAGAGTTTCAAAGAAAAATATTAGGCCATAACAAAATGACAATGTTTGAAGATAAAGAAGTCTATTTAAAAAAACTAAGAATTAAAGCTTAAATTAATTAAATTAAGTGTTCGAAATGTTTACCATTCACTTCTTGGCACATAAAAAGTCGGTTATGAAATTCCTGCCTTACATTTTCATACGTTTCTGGAGTGATAATTCTGCAAACTTCTGTAATGCGTTGCTCCAGTTCTTCAATTGTTTCTGGACGGGTTCTGTACACTTTCGATTTTAGATATTCCCATAGAAAAAAATCTAAGAAAGTTAAATCTGGGGAGTGAGCCGGCTACTCTACAGGCCCCCGCCTAACAATCGATCTGCCAAAAAAATGTCCGTTGAGAAAGTCAGAACCAGGCCTATAATAATGAGGCGGCGACCGTCTTGTTGGAACATAACGTTTTTCAATATTATTTCTAGCCACCTGAGATATTTCTGGGAAAATTTAGTCCTGCAAATGAAAAAGTGGACTACTGGATAAGAAAATCAAAACAATTTTGAACTGAGCGAGTCAATTGGTTTACAATCCGCCATTTTGTTATGGCTCAATATTTTTTTAAATTCTAGGATCAAACGCAGAACTAAAAGACCTTTCAAATGAGGTGTCACTCGACCCTGGATAAAAAAATTAAAACAATTTTGAATTGAGTGAGTCCATTTGTTTAAAATCCGCCATTTTGTTATGGCTGAATATTTTTCTTTGAAACTCTAGAATCAGACGCAAAATTAAAAGACCTTTCCAGTAAGGTGTCACTCGACCCCCTCTTCTATTTAAAAAAAATTTTAAAATGGCGCCCAGTCGCCATTTTGGATGATACAAAATTTTAATATGGTCTGAAAAATAGTATTTAATTTCCCATTACAGCACACCAAATTTTGTAAAAAAATATCAAGTCGTTCAAAAGTTAGTTGGGGGGGATGTTACTTTATGGACACAGTGTATATTTCTTCCTTCTCTTTGCAGCTTTCACAATTTACACAAATTAAAATTATTAATTATTAAAATTTACATGAATAAACAGGGAAAACACTTGGAAAATAGGGTTATTTAGTATCAAAATTAATGTCTTTGTACAACACATCTGATTCTAACCAAACATAAGAACAATGTGTATTGGGAATTTTCCTGGGAGCATTCAAGAAAAAGAAAAGGTTTTTTTCCCTGATAAAATAAATTAGCGGGGATTTCCCATCACTAATTATAAGTATACAAAAAACTTATCTCTAGAAAGAATACTCTCCTATTTGTTTCACCATATATCCAAAAACATAATATGTTTAACAAAAAACAAAGTTTTCATAAGATTATTTCAAGTGGTCATCAAAATTATTTGAATCAAACATAAACAAATTCATTGTTTACAGACTTTAGTAAATAAATATTATTATAAATACAAACTTCAGTGGATGGCAAATTAGTCATAATAACCACTTTTACCTACAAGAAAAACACAATGCAGACAAACACTAAAACCACTTCCCATGATTTCGACGTTTTTTTACTATAAATATTGCATTTCTCCAAAAACATTGCAATTTTTCCTTAGTTCATTGCTCACTGGCCTGTACTTGTGTCAAGATAATTGGTGGAGTGAAAGAGAGAAATGGCAGATAAAGAAAACCTACTCCTTCTCTATGATCGCCCCCTTGAACCATCGTTTGTTGCTAAAGGTAAAAAAAAAGCGGCATTCAGCGTTCCACACAGTTACTTGGTAAGTAAAAATTACTGCTTAATTATGTGTAAGTAAAAAACTTGTATTGCTAGCCTGATAGATATAAACCGATTGGAACCCAACTTGCCGATATATATGCGGATGAAGCTAGTGAAACAATCCCTGTCAAAGAAATCAAACTTCCCGACTTGGGCGAGATTTTGGACCTAGAACGCCAGCAACATTTTTCTGTGTTCTTGCCGAAACATCAATATCTTGCAGGGTTACTCATTGACTTATTCTTGGGTTGGTATTACTTTTATCAAGTGGTTTCCATTCCAGCTGCCAGAAACATTATTAAATTGCTTCAATGTTTTTGTTTTAGCAATGCGAAACATAGATGAACTTCAATCATTGGCTATATATGCTAGAGAACGGGTTAATCCATACTTATTTAATTATGCACTCTCTGTTGCTATTCTACATAGAGCCGATACTCAAGAATTGAATGTGCCGTCATTAATTTTTAGTTTTCCTGATAAGTTCATTGACAGTCAAGTGTTTGTTAAAGCTCGTGAAGAAGCATTTATTGTTTTAGAAGAGGATTCCAGGGTATGTAGAACATGTCGTATGTAAAGAAAACATGACTCACCTCCATTTTTTTCTTTATTAAATTTAAACAAATGAAATCTGAAGTGATTAACATACATATAAGTTCCTATTATTTCATGTATTTTTGCTACATCTGGTTTCACCAGAAATGATCTCAGATATTTTATTTTAATTAGAACGCCCTGTATATTTTGACATTTTTGGAATCAGAATAAAATTTCTGCGTATGGCACTACTGTTTAAATCTTTTTCAGCCAAAATTTTTTGGATTAAAATAATTGTGTCGTCAAGTGTGCTATGACTTGCATAAAACGGTTGCTGTGAAGTAAAACTTTTTTAAAAAATAAAAATTGTCTTTTAAACGTTGCGATTAACTGTGTGAAGTGTTAAAACTACTGAACAATTTTTTTGAAAAAAAAAATACAATTTTTCAAATTAAACGATATCCGCTTGTTTCTTTGTTTTTCTTTATTTGTCATTTGTTTTGATTACACACAATATACTTGAATGTGTGAAATCTAAAATAAAATTTGCCTTGTCATGCATACACATACACCTGGTAGAAGAAAAATATTGCCTTATGCTTAAAGGGATATCATACCAAGAAGAACATAACGAAGCAATATCGTTCCATTTAAAAAATCCACTTTTTCCATGAAAATTGTAGTAATTACACACAGTGAAGCGCATATTGTTTAAGTTACGATTTTAATTTTTAAATTATTATATTTTACTTCATAGGAATTATTTTATGCGTGTCATTGTACTTTTGACGAAAAAAACATAACTTAAATCCAAAACAATTTTGGTTCTTAAATTGTATTTAATTCCAATTTCAAACGTGTCAAATTGTACGGGGTGTTCAATTTAAAATAAGAAAGGGATCGCTTGTGGTAAAATCAGAACTGCAAGAAAATTGAAATTTACATCAAATAATAGGAACTTATGTCTGTATTAATCCCAAAATTTTATTTGTTAAAATTAACAAATAAAATAAGCGGGCGTCAAGTTTCATAAAACAAATACAAATTTGGATTTAAAAAATCTACCGCGGGATTCGAACCCACTACACCTGAAACAAACCCGCTCTGCATTTTAGAAACCAATTGTAATTCCGATAGACAACACGGCTACAGATGTGGAACCAGAACACCGACTATGGTATTTTCGTGAAGATTTAGGTATAAACCTCCATCACTGGCATTGGCACTTAGTTTATCCGCACAGTGCTGCTTTAGCGGTAGTGAATAAAAATAGACGTGGTGAATTATTTTATTATATGCATCAGCAAGTCATGGCAAGGTATAAATTGGCAATAACATAAAACTTAATATTAAAATTATTTTCTTCTTTTAAAGATACAATACGGAACGCTTATGCAATCAGTTATCAAGAGTAAAACGTTTTATAGATTGGCGTGATCCAATCGAGGAGGCTTATTTTCCAAAGTTAAATAGTGTAGTGGCTAGTCGTACTTGGCCTTCTCGTGTTCATTACGAGCGGCTCCAAAATGTAAACAGAGAAGACGATCAACTTCATCAAGATATCGATGACTTAATACAGTGGAGAGACAGAATTTCTGCAGCAATTCATTCGGGTTTTATTATTGATGTAAATTCAGTTATACTATTCAAATCCAATAACCTAACTCGATTTATTTTTAGCGAAGTGGAAATCGAGTACCATTAACAGAAAACGAAGGGATTGATGTTCTCGGCAATATAATTGAATCTACCATTCTCTCACCCAATAGTACATATTATGGTAATTTTCATAATATGGGACATGTGTTTATTTCATGTGTTCATGATCCTGATGGTAGATTTTTGGTAAGTCATTTAATTTGCTAATTAAATGTTTTGAAGAAATAAGTTCAATTTGAAATAAACTTTGTTGTTGTACGAATCCTGATGTGGCAGCTATTCATATAATACCATGAATCTCGAGAAAGAGTATCTGAAGTACAGTGGTTTAATAGAAGATACAATTCTTTAAAAAAAACATGAGTTTGTAGCTCTTCTGTTATTTACTTTTGAAAATTCCTTTGAGGAAGTATGGTTTCTATCAAATTGCATGTTTAAGTAATTTAAAAAAAAAGAAAATTAAGCACAATTTATTAACAAGGTGTGGCATGTTTCTTTTCCTTTTATGACAAAATTCAAGGCAACTGTGATTTACACGAGTTCACAAATTCCAGTTTTATTAGACTCCAAGATCTTTATTTAACATGAAAGAGAATTTTCAAAAACTCATTATTTTCCTATTGGAAAGCTCGTTCAGAGTTTTTTAAAGTAAATAACAGACGAATTATAAGCTAGTGCGTTTTTTTGGGAACCAATGATTTTAAATAGGAATCTTTTGGTGTTATGTCGGATACAACTACATCAATGCGAGATCCCATATTCTATCGCTGGCATGGCTACATCGACTTCTTATTTCGAAAGCATAAAGATACTTTACCTCGGTATCAAGTTTCTCAAGTAAGCATTGTTGGTACACATAAACACAATTTTATAATTTAATTATCTTAATTCTTAGCTGAATTATGACGGAATAACTCTAACAAATATTATGGTTAAATCTACCAACACCCCTGATAATGAACTGAATACCTTTTGGCAACAATCCGAACTGGATATATCACGAGGGTTGGACTTTGCACCTCGTGGACCTCTGTTTATACGTTTTACACACTTACAACATCATGAATTCACTTATAACATTACAGTGAATAACAATGGGTTGGAAAGAATGGGCACATGTAGGATTTTTATTGCACCAAAATTTGACGAAAAAGGAGGCGAATGGTTGTTCAGAGACCAGAAAAATTTGTTTATTGCTTTAGATCGTTTTACTGTTAATTGTAAGTATGGTGTAATTGCAAAATTGTGCCTTTATGAATGTTTTCATTGATTTTTAGTGCGCCCAGGACAAAATACAATCACTCGCAAGTCTACCGAGTCCACTGTAACAATTCCATGGGAACAAACTTTCCGAAATTTAGATGACAGACCACCTGGAGGTGATCCACTTGCACAATTCAATTTCTGTGGGTGTGGATGGCCACAACATATGCTGATTCCCAAAGGAAACCCTGCAGGATTTCCTTGTCAATTGCTTGTAATGATTTCTAATTATGCCGATGATCGGGTACGTAGATACAAAATGTTATGTATGTATTATAAAATTCATTCAACGCTTAATCCAAATAACTAGCAAAATTTAAAAAAAATTGCGTTTTAAGTTACTTAATATTGAAATTGTTTTCAAAATTTTTGAAATTTTTTCTTCTAATAGTTTCATATATTTTTAAATACTGCATCATTATATAAGCTCAAAATCGTTAAAAACAACTAAGTTTGTACAATAAAAAAAATAAAACAATTAAATTAAAAAAGCGTAAATGTTACTAATCAGTAGTAATCTGTTTTAATTAATCTACGTAGTAAAAATTAATTTTTTTAAATACAGAGTGCCCATTTTAAAACTCCGAGCCTAAATTTTTTAAATAGGCAACACACAATACAAGTCACTGCCGACTATTATTTTAAAACAAAATATTTCCATAATTAAGATCAGGGCAATCATGTTTGCATTAACTTGACAGTTTACTAATATTCGATCACTAATCTTTGGTGCAAAATGTATTCCAACGCTGTCAAAGTGGGCATGCTTCTAATTCTGGGTGAATGTCGAAAAAATGCGAGTTCTGCCAGTACTTTGTATGTGCAACGCTTTCCAGGTAGACGAATTCCAACAGACAAAACATTTAAAATGCTTCTTCTGAATTTACAAGAGTATGGCCAATTTTCAAAACCAAAAGTAAGGGCACGGCAAGTTACGGTTGAACATAACGAAGTAGTTGTAATTGAAATGGTTACGGATAATCCCCATACAAGTCAAAGAGCGATTGCAAATGCCTTAAACATTAGCAAAGGTTCTGTTTTCAATATTCTTAAGGCGAACAAATTTCACCTCTACCATGTTTATACCATACACCATCTTGAAGATAGGGATTATCAACATCGTGTTCAGTATTGTCAATTTCTTAGACAATTACACGGCAATGTGGAATTTTTAAGTATGGTATTATTCTGTGATGAAGCGAGGTTTTCAAACAACGGCATGGTTAATCGACATAACTGCCACTATTATACGCCCAAGACAATCCCTGCTGGATCAGGATAACTCATTTTCAGAGAATTTTTTCTCTTAATGTGTGGTGCTGTAGTATTGGCGATTTTGTAATAAGTCCACATTTCTTTAATACAAATTTAGATGGTGAAATGTATTTAAATTTCTTAATTAATGAACTACCAGCTCTCCTCCAAACAGTTTCTCAAAACGTACTGAATAGCATGTGGTTTTTAAATGATGGTGCACCTCCGCATTTTCATAGGGATGTGAGAAATTATCTTTACCAACGTTTTGAGGGAGGCGTAATTGGACGAGGTGCATTGCATCCTTGTCCTGCCCGTAGTCCCGATTTGACTCCGCTAGACTTCTTTTTGTGGGGCAAAGTAAAAAATGATGTCTATGAAGTGACCATTTGAAATGAAGAACATCTACCCAAAAGGATAATTCAATGTTGTCGCTCTATCACACCGGAAATGTTAGCGCGTGTTAGAGGTTCGATGCGGAGAAGAATTATACTCTGCGAAAACAAAAGGGGAAGGCAATTTGAACACCTGCTTCGTTAGCTTTTGTACTATGTTCCTATTAAATTATTGTAGTTATTGTTGTCAAATATTAAATTTGAGTTATTAAAGTAACCTTAAATTTGTACTTAATCATTAGTAGATACATGTACTATAAAACAACTCTGATCTCAACTTTAAAAAAAAATGGTAAAAATGCATAGTGATCTGGGGGTTGCATTGTGTGTTGCCTATTTAAAAAAATTTAGGCTCGGAGTTTTAAAATGGGCACTCTGTATATATTCTACGCTATAAATTAGTTAGCAATCATTTTGAACAAACTTACCTAGGACAGGTTTACCTTGATGATTAAATGTACGATCTTCTCGATTGCGAGACAAACGTTTCTTATCTGGTCTTGGCGTTTCTGTAAAAATGTGTAATTCAATTTTTTACCGCACGGCATAGTGGCGCTTTCCAAATAAAATTTTAAAACAGCGGGCGAGCGGGAATTCCAAATAAGCACCCGTGTCAAATGTTTTGTTGAAATCGCTTGTTTTTGTTAAATCATGACAGTTTGATATAATCCGTGGGTTAGCAAGTTTATTAAGTGGAATATTTCTTTCGTTAATTTGTTTGTTCTGATTTAAAGTATGCGGTCGCTCATTTAAAATTCTCACTTGCCGCTTGTTGTAAAATTTGTGTCATTGTAGCACTACTGCACCCTGAGGTAAAAACTGAATTACAAAACTTTACAGAAAGGTTCAGGCCAGATAAGAGATTCTTGTTCTGCAATCAAGAAGATCGTAATTAAATATAATATTGATCAAATGGATAACAAACTAATTTATAGCATAATACTATCATTATAAATGATATCAACGAATTACTTTTAACTTAAATAATTAAAACCGATTATTACTGACAATAATATTTACACATTTTTTTAAATTTAAATTTAGTTGTTTTTAGGTGAGCATATAAAAATGATACACAATTTGAGAGAAAAAAAATTCTCTTTTCAATGGCATGCTTAAAAATATACAGTACTATTCGAGCAAAACAAAATTTAAAATAGAGTAATTAAAAACGGCAATACATTTTAAAAATTTTATCATTGAATTGGAATCAGCGTTGAACGCTTAAAATGGTTTCTAAGAACCTTTAAAACCTTATCTCTTATAATAAATGAGTTATATGGTTGGGAAGTTTTACCGGGATACCCTGTGTAGGGAGGTTCATAATCCCCCACCCGCCAAATATTTGGCTGATGAATTTTCTCTTGGTTTCGCATTTACTTTACTCCCAAAAAATTAAAATTTGATTTTTTTCACAAAATCTTCCAGTTTACAATAAAGTCTCCAACAGAGAAGAACCTGTTACATGACTATCAAGTGCCTGCACAGAAAACCCATTTATGGCTGAACGTATATAGAATATAAGTTTCTTATGGCGCATTTCATAATCACGTGACAAGCTCTTCTGTATTCGAGTTTGTTCTAATTATAAATGCATAATTTCCGATAACGTCTAGCCCACAACCAGTTTATATTATATCTCTCTCTCTAAAGCTTGTGAATGATATTCCATAGACCACTGCACATAGTTTAACGGTACATGATTGAATTACATAGACCAAGCTGCTGTTACATCTAGACGGCCTTAGCTTCAGCACTTTTGCTGTTTATAACCAGCAATTGAAACAAATGCATGATTCACAAAAAGTTTATGCTATTATTTTTCCATTAAAGTTTTCTCAGTTTTTACACTATTTTAGCATCATGTTGCATGTTCTCATAATATGACTACTATGCAGTCCACTTCAACTAACTTTGTATCTCTTATAAATTTTGAGATCCTAACGTTGAAAAGAATTAAAGAGCACACTTTGTTTTCTAAAGCAACCACCTAATCAATGTTATTTCATAAATTATATGTAATGGTTTTAGATTATTCAAGACACCAGTGGTCCTTGCAACGATGCCGATAATTATTGTGGAATTAAGGATCGACTTTATCCGGACCGTCGATCTATGGGTTATCCTTTTGACAGATTACCCCGCAGAGGTGTGAGTAGCTTGCAGGATTTCCTTACGTCTAATATGAGAGTGCAGGATGTTATTATTCGTTTTCATGATCGCATAGTGAAACCAATAAATTCTTAAGCTTTATGTAACTTATAAAAAGATGATTATATACAAATAAAAAATTAATTAACTAAGTAATAATTTACTGATTTTATTTTATACATATAAATTACGTACAGTCTTTTTTAAGTAATACTGATAATTAAATTGAGGTGGTCAAGTTAATATGTTGATGTCAACCAAAATTGTTTTCATTGTTTATCAATTTCCAACTGTCTAGGTCTTGTATGAAATTCTACAAAACACTTAACATGTACACCGATATCACATTTTTGGCACCTTGTAGTAGTTTTGGCAGAGCATTTAGCACAACGAGTTTGCTTTTCTTGTGGGATTACATAATGCCTTATCCCGTCATACCGTGCATCACTAGGTGGAGGTCTTTTACCATGTAATTTGATTTTTGCAGGCCTACCACCTCTACGGTTCAAAATAGGTTTTGCATAATGTTGCAAATAATAAACAACGATATTTCGTCTAAATCCAAGAAGATCCAACGGTTTTTTATTCTGAGTTCTAGATTTGTACAATTGCCATGCATTATTCAAAGCTAAATCCAAACAAAATGTCAAAACAGCCGAATAATAAGACTTTTTCCCATGCATTGATGTGCGGTACAAATTTAAGTTGCAATCTAATTTATCAACGCCACCTAGTGGTGGATTTAACAGGCAACTAGACCTTTCACGATCGGCGCTCGTAGCTTGAACACCTAGTTTTCGAAGTTCACATACAAGCGGCACATCCAAACAACGATTTTCTACCAATAAATTGTCTAAAGTGTGAAAACGTTTAATATAAGTTGCATAATGTAAAATTATTGCATGAGAATCTGAATCAATTTCATTTAAATTTAATTGTGATCTGATCAGATTAAACCATGTGCAGTAACCAATCCTTGTGCAAGCACACCATACTTTTAACAACTTACCAGGACTTTTAGCATTGTGATGCTTGGAAAATATGGATTCTGTGCATTGTGCTATACTATGTTGGTCGTCACTCACAGCATGACGTACAAACTTCTGATTGAGTAGATCAACAAAGGGTTCAATTTGAGCTAAATTGGTTTCATCTTTTTTAGAATGAATTGCTGTAAAAATTGATTCAAAACGATCTCTTTGCATGGCACCGGATACTAAAGGGCAATGAGTGTCTGGAGACCTTTCCCATAACATTCTTCTACGAGGTACATCCACATAACCTGACAAAAACAATATTGCTACGAAACATCGCATTTCATCCTCTGTTACAGCTATAAAATTTCTTGTACTATGATGATTTGTTTCGCCTATCAACCAATTTATCACGTCGGTATCAATAAATAAACCTAGAAAATAGGAAGGAGAGTCCTTAATACTTAAATGATGTTGCTCAGGAGTTATAACTTCTGCAGGTTTATTTTCATGCATTCGCTTTAAAGGTTTTCGCTTCTTTTGTATATTTTCTTCAGAACAGGTAATACTTTGATGCGTTGGACTACGTGAACGACGAACATTTTCATTGATTAAAGGTAGCGGAACTTGAGGATCTTGCCAAAAGGTCGATATTACAGGATTTTGTGGTATATTCAGTGCAGATAAATGTGATTCGCTAATAGAAACATAGCTAGAGTTTGTAGGGTATTGTTCGGCAGGTATGAAGAAATTATTGTGTTGATTCATATTTTCTATGAAAATGAAAAGGTTTGAATTAACTTTAACCTATAGAGAAAGTTACATAACGTACTTACATAGTTTGATTCCTGTTTTAGTTCTATTCAAAATTAACGTGTTTGTATGTATTGGCTAAATTAAAAGTAACCGTCTCATAAAAAAGTATTTTTTAGGTTATATTTAACGTTTATACAAGTCTTTATTACATCACTCAAGTTACCCATTGGCGTAGTAACTGGCTGTGTTTTCTTTCAGTTTTTCATTCATGCTAAAAAGCTAGTAATATTTATACAGGGAGGTCCTGAAATATCTTATAAAATAAAACTTCAAGCCTTTCTTCATAAATTTAATATATAGATCATGCTATATGTACATTTCGATTACGATGTAATCATCTACAGTAGCAAATGCTAGTTAGCATTTGCTACTGTAGATGATTACATCGTAATCGAAATGTACATATAGCATGATCTATATATTAAATTTATGAAAAAAGGCTTGGAGTTTTATTTTATAATTTATAATATCTTCATATAACTCACAACATTGACTGAAATATCTGTTTAAATTTATACGGTGTCCTTATGACGTACAGAGCCGTTTACCTGTTTTTATAGTGGGTAGAGCGTTGGCTAAATTATCAGTAGTAATACCACATAAGCTTTAAATGTATCGAATAATTACCGATAATTTGTTGCAGACCGACAAAAGAGTGTAAATTTGGCAAGTCATAAATTTATAAGCGTTGTCATGAAGTAACTAGGGCGTAACTAGGCGTTGTCAATCTAAACAACTGTAAATAACATAGGTACACGAAAAATTATCGGTTTAATTTTCATTTGGGTAGGTTAATGCTGCAATAATTTTCATGTAGGTAGGTTAATGTTGCATTTTGATTGACTGCAATGTGCATGAATAGAATAATCAATGTCAATACCACATGGAAACATTGCGAGTCCGAAGAAAGAACAATGTTGCCGTGCTTCAACACAAAAGACAGAATTATAGAACATTTTTGATTCCACAAACTAAATATTAAAACAATTAGTTGGTATAATTGTTTGTTACTCACTGGACGTTACATAATTAGTTAATGCAAAATAGAAAAATGTTGTTGATGTGACTGCTATGGTTACAACAGCGTATAGGTGGGTAAACGAAGAAATTCTCAGACCCGGCCCAACAAATTCAGAAGATGGGCTAGCCCCACCGGACTGTTCTTTAGGTACATGATTTTGAAAACCGACACGGCCCGATAAATTCAAAAATGGGCTGGCACGGCCTGACTCATTTTATGATTTTATAAATTTGGCCCGGTAGATTTGGCTCAGCAAATTTGGGGCGGAAAATTTCGCCCGGCGACTTTCGTACGATTTTTTGTAACGTTATTTTCATTTTAGTTACGCCGGCTGTCTTTATCACTGCAAGGCTGGTTATGCTCTGCTGGCTTGACGAGTCTCTGTTGGGCACAGCGAAATTATATTTTTAAGGCAAAAAAGAATTTTTTTAAGTGAAATATTGTTTTACAGAAAAAATTTAGTTGTTTTCATAAATTCCTATGTCCAGTTTATTAAACTTTCTACGGCACATATTGTGATTTCTAACTGCACATTGTCTTTTTCAACTGCACAAATTGTGCTCAAGTGCAGGTTGAAAAAAACGAAAAAGTAGTACCTAGAAATAATTTAATCGTTCTGAAAAAAAATCTTGGCATACAAGTTTATTATTGTTTATTTAGTATTATTAAAATGCTACTACATGACTGTGCACACAATAGTTTTTTTTTAATTTCAAGGACAACTATTTAGTACCTACCCACTATGTTTACGTAAAGCTTTAATTGTCATTTTAATCACAAAATAATTATAATTTACAATAGTTCTCTACTATTAATAAGCAAATATAACTGCTAAGTTAGCACAGCACAATAAAAAAATATTTCTAGTTAGCAAGAAATGTTGTAATCGGTTCTACTTGATTATTCTGCATCATCCTCATTGTCCTTATTATTTTCAGTCTCGACTTCTTCAGCGTTATTGTTGTCATTATTATTATTATTATTATTATTATTATTATTAATAAACAACGTAGAAAGCTTTGCAATCGATCCCAAAGCCTTAAATCGAGTATGCGCCCTCATTCTTTCTACTTTTTTCTTCCACTGTAAACAAAAATTCAAATATTAAATTCTCCCGCTATTATATGCGACTGCGCTTTGTACTGCACGTGGTGGGGACCCTGTACAAATTCTGTGTTGTGAAAAGTAAAAATGTTTATTTTTGGTTTTTTAAACTATTACAAGTGCACAAAACGAGTTTATTTTACAAGGTAGGTTCATTAATGTTGTGTATATTGATTTTAGGCGTATTGTAAATGAATTTGTGTCAATTATTCGAAAAAAAAGTTTATTTTTGAGCTTCTAACCAATAAATCGGCAAAACTGCTTATTTGGTTTTATATGTGGAAAAATTAGAAATTGTTGTATCCTATTAATAATATTAAGCTAATACAGGTTTTGAAATGTCTTGGCAACCTTTAAAAATATTTATTTTTGTAATTTTTAGTCGTGAATGAAGAATGAATGAATGACTGACTAGCCAGCCAGTGACGGCTCGTAAACAAGGTTTTGATGTGTAAATGAGCAAATGTTTTCATTCATTTGATCGGTTAAAACTGATAAGCTGCGCAATTCATCGATTTTAATTACCTCTTCGTCTCTAGAAGGCATTGTAGCTAAATAATGACCCATATCTTCTTTTTCAGTGTCTATTATAGCTAAAACAGAAACACATCCATCAACTGTTCCCAAAACAATTGCCTTTCCATCTTCGGTACTTTCCACAGCCGTTAGTTCAGCTTGAACTCTATAATTTGCTATCATTTGGGCATCAGATGTCCTAAAGCAAATTTGTAAGTAGCTGTCCAATCTGTTAAAATGTTAGTTTTTATTACCGAAAAACTCTCATCGTTCTTCGCCCACTGTGGTAATACAGAACATATTCATCCGTCTTGTTGAACATGCAAATTACAGTGAATACACCTTCAGCCACTTTGGGAATGAATGTTTTTACAGTTTGACCTTTTTTTAGTTCTAGTAATTCAAGGCCACCTCTGAAAAATAGTGACCGAAATTAATCAAACAGCCGGTACAAATTTCGAAAGCAACTTGGTTATTTTTAAGCGGTCCTGGATTTAACGGTAACCCAACGAAAACTACAAATATTACCTTGATGGTGCATAAATACCAAACTTTCCATCTTTAGTACAAAATCCGCCCCATTTAGGGATGGTTCGTAAGTGTTTTTTACTTCGGATGTCAAAAATTGCTCCTTTATCTGTTGCAATTACAGCAATCAAGTGGCCTTTGTGTGGCATTGCAACTAAAGCATTAATGTCCTATAAATAAAATGTAAATTTTGGGAATTGAGTTTTTTATAATCCATTTACTTTAATTCCGCAGTTTCGCAGTGGCATTCTGTGAACCAGTGCACCCGTATTGGCATTATAAACCATGACACAATCACGATTTGTTTTATCAGCAGCAGATACACAGATATGTTGACTGTCCGAAGTTATTACAGCAGGTTTAAATGGAACTCCGGTTATACTTCTGACTGGATATTCAAAGCTGTATATACTTTCACCTCCTGCAATCACAGTCATATTATATTTTTCAACAATTTTTCGATTTATCAGTATTACTACCTGGAATGCTACGTAAACATGCAGTTGCAACTGTGCGAACCAAATCGGTTCCAGGAGAATTGCTCGGTTTAGATATAGCAAGGACTTTAGTGCCCTCTTCCAACAGAGTTAGTTGTTTAATACCTGGTTGTTCTTCTTTAAAAATTACTTGTTGAGTCAATCGAAGCCAGATTAAAATATTTCCAGATTCTGCCGATATTATATATCTGAAATTTTATTGTTTGCTGATAATGAAAACATCGAAAAACAGTAAAAAAATTACTTTGCATCGGGGGTAATTAATGCATTTGTAACAATTGCCCCGAGTGGACTATCGGCTAGTTTCGCCGTAAGTTTACCAGTTCGTAAGTCCCACACTCCAACGTTGTTTCTTGTAACAGTTACAGCAAGTCCAAGATTTTGTGATAAACTAAAAGAAAAGTTATGTGTCACATGTTTTTTAATTTAAAAAGAAAATTTACCTGATTGAATCAACTTGTAACTCGTGCCTATCAATTACATGAACTTGTTCAAAAATATTGTTGATATTCCATACTTTAACTGTGCGATCTATCGAGGATGTTACAATGCAGTTCCAATTTCCAATAGCCAAAGATTCTAGTTGCATTATTCGGCCGAAATGTGCATCTAAAACTTTCAGCAATTTGTGGTTTTTCATGCTCCAGACGTAAAGATTTTTTCTGAAAATTATAAAGCATACATATGTACAGGGTCCTTCACGACGAGCTGAGTCGATATGTATACGGGAAACTACTGGGACTAGTTTTTTGAAAATTTGTATACAGGAGTTTTCTGAAGAGCTCGTTTCAGCTGAAATATTTTCAGTTTTATGTAACTTCCGGTTATACCGGAAATGGACCCCAACTTCCTTATTTTAAATGGAATGTCCCAATTTTTATTCAATTTTCGGAATCTACGCTGAATTGCAATATAACTTTATGTAAGACATTATATGTCTAGAGTGCGCCATTTTTGAGTTATTCTAGTTTTTTCGAAATTTTTGGCAGATGCAGCCCTCCAGAAAAAAAATTATTTTTCGAAATCCATGCGAGTCCGGCCAAATATTTTCAGGGTTTGCACAAATGAAAAATATAGCTTCCCAAATCGTTGAAGACTATTCAAAAAAAAATTATACAGGGTGCTCAGAAGTTGGCGCCGAGTTTTGCTATCTCTAAAAATCGATAACTTAATTTTTTTAAATGGCAACCTCCCTTTTCTCTTCACCAGTGGATTCTAGGGTGAAAAGTAAGGGGACTTTGTAATTTCATCCATACATCTAAAATGAACGGTTTTTGCAAAAACTTGAAAAAAAACGAAATTTTAGTAGTTATTAGTGTATTTTAAATTATCAGTTGGCTTTGGTTTCAAGAAAAACAAACGAGCTCGCTATTCTCGACGCTACAGCCCATGAGTGGGGTTTCCAGTTAAAAATTATCGTCAAAACCCGAACTTCACGCGCGATTTGTAATTTTTGTAATTGATAAAAGTTACAACAGTAGGAGAGAAATCAAGGATAATTTTACAATATTACAGGAAAAATAAGAAAAACAAAAAAGAAAAATTTATCAAACTACATTAAATGTTCGAACTGGTTGCCCCCAACTTCCAAACATTTATGAATTCTTCTTAAAAACCCGCCATGAGTGGCACTCCGAATTTCTTGCAGAGAAAGAGATCAAAATGCATTATGAAGTCTTTCCTGGCAATCTTCTTTTGTTGTGAGTGGCGAAGCATACACAATATCTTTTATACGACCCCAAACAAAAAAATTTAATGGAGTGATATCGGGCGAACGGGGAGGCCATTGATGGGGTCCATTGTTTGCTATCCATTGTTTGCTATCCAACAATCCTCAAAGTGATTTTGTAAAAAGTTATTTACATGCGCACTACTATGAGGTGGGGCTCCGCCGTGTTGGTACCACAGCCGATTCCAATTCAAATTTAGTGGATGTAAATAATTTTGTAAAATTTTGAGATATCTTTCGCCTGAAATAAACAAGAATTTGAAACAAAATTTCTTCTCCAATCTCCAACAAGCTTACCATTCAAATTTTTATTATAAAAATGTACCACTAGCATACATACATAACCCATGTGACACAGACTCATGGTACACCCCCCTTTTCTCCTTTGTTTCTCTAGCTATATTTCTGAAATTTGGAACATTGAATATGCTCACTAGACGGCACTTTCTGACATATTTGGAAAAAAAATTCAACTTCCGGTTTTTCCGGAAATGACATCAACTTTCGATTTTCAAATAAGACACCCTGTATATTATTACATTTTTGAAATCTTCGTAATTATCTGAATCCAATGATACCTTATAGTTGATATTTCATTTGTCAGAACACCCATTTTATTTTTCGATCTAGAGAGCCATGAGCTCCCTAAAACCACAGATAAGGTTAACACTACAGATATACGGTAAATATGGGAGCTATCGGCAGCTTGTTTTATATGATTAATAATCTGCAAATAGATGGTGCTACAATGACAATTTATAATTAAGTCACAGATGACTGTAATTGAGCAGATTACTTAGCACATATTCAAACCAAAAGCCATCTGCCATGCTTAATTGTCAAATCGCAATTTTTCGTAAATAATTAATATTGACGCCAATTCTACTTAAACTATATTCATGATGTGTACCTAGTTTTTTAATTTATTGCAAATAAATTAATTTATCAAGCATTAATCATACACATTTATCGCACAGTCTAATTTTAAAACTTTATTTTCTGTTTGTGGTGAATTAAATTTAATAATAATTCCAAAATCATCTACATATTTTTATAGGACTCATATAAATCATAATAATCGAGCACTTGCCACTAACAACAGTCGACATGTTGAATATTTATTATTTATCACAATTCAGAACTGATACTTTTTCTGATATATCAAATTTCAGTAAACAGTAAATACAAGGAAAATATAAAATACGCGCTTTAACCAGATCCCAGATAAGGTCAGGTTTTTAACGTCATCTGTGACAGATACATTCAAATTCGCGATAAAACAGTTTCCAACAAATTTCAACAGTAATAAACAAATAGCGATAGCAGCGCCCTAAAATTGGTCTGGTGCGTTGTAGCCACACTAACGCTAATTTCGTTTCCAAATCTGAGCGGACATTTTTTATAAGGGGTCGTATATCTGTAGTGTTAACCTTATCTGTGCTAAAACTATTCCAAATAATCAAAATAATGCTACACTATCGCATTTTCGATTAAAATAGTATTGTGGTTCGAAATACGTGCCAAAAAAGTAAAACAAAACGTTTTTTTACTCGAAACTCCATTTTTTCAAATGGTACCATAATGGTACTCTGACGTCATTCGAAAGTATCATCGATGGGGTATCCAAAAATGTAATAATATGAAAATCGAAAGTTGATGTCATTTCCGGAAAAACCGGAAGTTGAATTTTTTTCCAAATATGTCAGAAAGTGCCGTCTAGTGAGCATATTCAATGTTCCAAATTTCAGAAATATAGCTAGAGAAACAAAGGAGAAAAGGGGGGTGTACCATGAGTCTGTGTCACATGGTATAAAAGCTCAAAGGGTTTTCTTCTCCGGTTCCTCCAGCGGCTACCGCTTCACCAATTTGGACCATTTTTTTTAAATGAAAGGTCTCTATCCTCAGATGGAACATGAAACATTTTTATTCTACGTCGATTTTTTAATAATAATTATTTTAATGTATAATATATATGAAAGTCTGCTAGACGCGCTTCACTTGAGGCGACATCTACACCAACGCTGCGTCTCATTATTGGAACGAATGCATCACGGGACTTAGCATTTCGCCGGTTCTGTCAGTGCATTGTGCGCTGGGGTAACACTA
The DNA here is from genome assembly GCA_958336395.1 of Ctenicera cuprea. NCBI lineage: Eukaryota > Metazoa > Arthropoda > Insecta > Coleoptera > Elateridae > Ctenicera > Ctenicera cuprea. The sequence goes on from OY284493.1 coordinate 21,045,665, forward strand.
GTCATTTTTTATTGCAGCAAAAACATTAAAACTCCAGTAACCTTGAAACTGTCTTTCACGAAATATGCAAGGATTAATATCACTCCAATAATGGGAATTATGCCGGTTAAACATTCCATTCTTCAGAAATTTCGCCTCATTCGTCCAAATCAATTTTTGTAAAAGATCTTCGTCTTCCTGAGTTTTAATTAATATATATTCACAAAAATTATTCTTTTTTGATGGTCACCTGCCCTTAAATTTTGTACTAATGATCTTTATAATCCTGTGAATACTTATCTCAGGTATTCCCAAATCTCTTTCCGCATCTGTTTTTTTCAGGATACGCTCTGAAGTATCCCAAGACAGTAACTTCATTTTCTTCATGGTTTTCGACAGGTTTAATTCTTTCTTGCTTTGCAACAAACTGCCCGTGGGTTTTACAATTATGAATGAGCCGCGTCAGGGTATCCATAGGTGGGCTTTGGTCTATCCGGATATCGCGAACGGAAGGTTTCGCAGGCTCTTTTGATAACCTTGTTACATTCCCCGTATATTACTAACAAATTAAAGTAATCTTCATTACTAAATCCTAAACGGGACATGATTAACACTTTTAAACGTAAAATTATTTGCAATTCTTGTTTGTTGACACTTTAGCTTTTGTTTTTTTGTTGGTTCCTTCACACCAAAGCCAACTGATAATTAAAAATTCTCCATAACCACTAAAATTACGTTTTTTTCAAGTTTCTACAAAAACCGTCCATTTTAGATGTAGGGATGAAATTACAAAGTCCCCTTACTTTTCACCGTAGAATCCACTGGTGAAGAGAAAAGGGGAGGTTGCCATTAAAAAAAAATTAAGTTATGGAATTTTAGAGATAGCAAAACTCGGCGCCACATTCTGAGCACCCTGTATAATTTTTTTGAAAAATTTTTAACGATTTGAGAAGCTATAGGTCTCATTTATGCAAACCCTGAAAATATTTGGCCCGACTCGTATGGATTTCGAAAAATAATTTTTTTTCTGAAGGGGTGCATCTGCCAAAAATTTCGAAAAAACTGGAATAACTCAAAAATGGCGCACTCTAGACATAAAATGTCTTACATGAAGTAATATTGCAGTTCAGAGTAGATTCCGAAAATTCAATAAAAATTGGGACATCCATTTAATATAAGGAAGTTGGGGTCCATTTCCGGTATAACCGGAAGTTACAAAAAACTGAAAATTTTTTAGCTGAAACGAGCTCTTCAGAAAACTGCTGTATACACATTTTCAAAAAACTAGCCCCAGTAGTTTCCCGTATGCATATCGACTCAGCTCGTCGTGAAGGACCCTGTATATTGTATTGGGATATATTAATACGGGATTTATATGTCAAAATGATATAATACGAAAGAAATCATTTTAAGCAATATTCTCAATTGCATTGATGGAATTGATGTTTTACCTAACCCCTGCTATGGCATAATTTTTGTGGGCACTCAACATGATTGAATTTGACTGCAGCATTTTTGTTGATATATTTCTAATCCCATATGGTAAATGTAGAACTATAGCATCTGCGCTAATTCTATTTTCTTCATTGAAGTCCCAGATAACATAGCCATTGCTTGTTGTAGCTTAAAACAAAGATGATTATTGGAATTGTGTATTTGGAATTTGAATTTCAATTTATAGGTTCCCATACTTCTGATTATGATTTAGAGATTTCGACGGATATCTTTTGAACTTCCCGCAACCCAAAATGTGGCTTTTAAAAAATATCGTCTATGTGTGTGTGAACTACTGGATCGTTCGTAATGAAATTTGGTATGCCAAGAAAAATGCATTAAGCCAAAAAAGTTTTTTTTTACGATCCAGAACTGGAAACGGAAGTTGTTTTTAGGTATCATTTTTTATTAAAGCAAAATTTAAAATGCCATAAAGAGGTATAACGAGTTAGGGCACTAAGATAAATCGTAAGTTTTTTCTGCTTCAAAATGGCGGTTGCAAAGATTTTTTGAAGATTTTGATTTTAACGGCCTTTTCTCAAAAACGAGTTGACAGATCGGAATGAAGTTTGGTATTACAATAGCACTCGGACAAACAACGTTACTATGTAAAAGAACTGTTGTAGAAGTGAAAATATTTTTATAATTTTGGACAAAAATGTACTGCTACTGGCCACTCGATTCTTCGTAAACATTGGAAGCTATGCATTTTTAAAATGCGGTTAAATATCTTTGCTGAAGCTAAATTGCTCACAAGTGATAATAGAGTAAGATTCACAACTTAATATTGTATGTACAGGGTGGGGCATTTGCAATGCAAACGCAGAGTATCTCGGTATCGGTCAGTACCAGAGCAAAACTAATAGCATGTTCTCAGCACATTTTTTCGACTCAAATTCAATGGTCAAGATAAAAATTAAATATCTTCTTTTGTTTATTCGAGTTATTGAACAAAATTGAATTTTTCGAAATTTTGAAGGGTTGCTGTAGCTCCGTAATTTGCAGATTTATAGGAAAACCGTAAATACATTTTTGATGAGTATTTTTGTGTAGATTACGATATAGTGCAACAAGATATTTTCTACATTAATTTATTTTCAAGGTATGACCTTAACCTACATTTTTTCAAGGTATGACCTTAACCTACATTTTTTCAAATGGAAACCATAGTTGGCAATGACACTATTAAAGTGCTTTTTGTTTTACGTTAAGAAAATATACAGTTTGATTTATTTATTTATGCAAATAACTCAGCTGCAACTGGTTTTTTCTTTTTATTAATAATCGAGTAAGCCTTGACAACATTACAAATTACAAATATCTACATTTTTCCACGACCGGGAGTAGAAGTCGGTTTCTATGGCATCAAAATTGTGACAGAAGTAAAGCATTTACTCTCTAGGGACGAAATAAGACAACAATTTCCCTAGGGGAGGTTTTATTTCATTTCATATTTATTTTTGTAAACAAATGTCTGTTGTCATGGTACGTTGTATGGAAACATCTCAAAGGCTTCTAAATATTGTAACTTCGCTCCGATTTATTTATTTATGAAATTAAGTATTTCTACTCTCGATCGTGGAGAAAATAGTATATGCACCTCGGGAGAGACCGCCATTTTTCCCTCGATGTATTTGTAGCCCTCGGGCTTCAAATTACACCTCAGGAAAAATAAGACGTTTCTCTCTCTTAACGTATAATGTACTATTATTTGCATGTAGAAAGTAATATGGGTAATAACTATAGCAATAACGAAAAATTTGATATGCTGTTAGCATTCATTCAATTTGGAAGAAATTCCACAGAAACCGGTGAAATGTATTTAGATATTTATCTAGAAAGGCGCCACTGTTGGTGCGTAAGAGTTGGATACAAAAATACTTTTTTTGCCCATTTCTGGCCGATGAATTTGCTGTAAGTATTGTCTCTGGTTTTCTTTAACAGGTGCGGAGTACTATTTTTCTAAAAAAACAAAAACTCATTTTCCTTCTTAAAAAAATCTGAAATTTTTCTGTTGTAATTTGGTCAGGTATACTACCAACCCAGGCGTCTAATATCCCAGACATTGCCTGTTTTAAGTGCGCTCTGCGCTCACTTTGCGGTGCTACCTTAATAGCCGTTGTATGATACAACGTTATACAAATGTAGGTTTGCAAATACGGTATGTAACAATTTCCAAAGTATGTTGTACGCCTTTCATTTAGCACTAGTTAAAAAAGTATGTTTTTTATCCTCTGAATGTTTTTGATAACTCTTCAAATAAAGTAGGTATAGCGATTTTTGGTCCGAAGTCCGAAGCGCATCTAATCAGCCGTAGGGCGGGCTGTTACCGTGTTTCCATGACCCGTGCAGTTTTCCCGAAGTTGTCGTAGCTTACTATTCTTATACAGTATGTGACATCGTATTGCACAGGTTGTCACAAGTTTAATCAACGCCGCGCCGGGGTCTTTTTTTTAAATTTTTCTTCTTGCTTTAATTTTTGTTAAAACAATGTTTTTCAGTCATTTATTGGTGCAAGAATATTTAAAACGTAAAAAGTATGGGAAAGTACCGCCCAATTTTTACTTTCCTATACTGAAAATTTAAAATTTGAAATTTTGACGGAGATACATGTTTTGGACTTCCGGGAACCCAAAAAAGTGGTTTTAAAAAAAATCGTTTGTCTGTGGGTGGGGGGGGGGTGCACTCCTTAACTACCAAACGGTTGCTCTGACACTTTGGAATATAGGATAAGTAACAATGTCTAAAGTCAAGGGAAAGTCCAGGCGAAGTGCTTTGCTCATTTTTTACTTACCAAACAGAACGTTTTCATGTTTATCCAATTTTAATTGCAATATAACTTCAGTGGTGTCTGTTTCAGATCTAGGAAGTTCCTGGACTAGTTCCCACGTTTTTGTATCGCCGTTTTTTGTGAACTTGTTGACGGCATAGCTGTTTTCGGTTGTACATGTATATACGGTACTTTTGTCTTTTGTAAATATAATTGCACTGAAAATACAGGTCGTTTTAGTCAATTATTTTGCCAACGGATTGTAGGTAAAATTACTAATGGTAGTGCAAGGATTAATAAAACAGCAAAAAACATTTTCTAACCTGTGATATTCAAGAGGTTGAAATTCAGTTTTATCATCATAGCAGTGAAGTATCATTTTGTCGTCTTCAAGGTTTCCTTTCCAAAATATGATTAAATATTCTTTTAAATTTTCATATTCTATCACTGAAAACATTTGACGATAGTAACATCTTCAAAACTACTTAAAAAATATTTACATAAGATGGGCCATTCCTTCCCATCTAGCGGGCTACGAAATAATTGTTCTTGATTACCGCGAGTGTCAAACTGTACCCAAGAGCTTGCACCATACACAAACAAATTGTGTGTCAGCAAATAAACTCCAATTACGAGTTCTTCATCCGGTAATGGATTTTCAATGGTAATGAATTCACTTGTAAGTGTATTTAAAAGTACCGTCTAAACAGATTTAAGTTATTTGTTGATGTTATTTACCGTTGAATAATACCACAGATAAGGTTAACACTACAGATATACGACCCCTTATACAATTTGTCCGCTCATATTTGGAGACGAAATTAGCGTTAGTTTGGCTGCAACGCACCAGACCAATTTTAGGGCGCTGCTATCGCAATTCGTTTATTACTGTTGAAATGTGTTGGAAACTGTTTTATCGGGGATTTGGGTACATCTGTCACAGATAACGTTAAAAACCTAACCTTATTTGCGATCTGGTTAAAGCGTGTATTTTATATTTTCCTTGTGTTTACTGTTTACTGAAATTTGATATTTCAGAAAAAGTAAATTATTGTGGAACTTTTGTTTGTTTCTTCTAAAGTTCTCGCAGACGTAATGTGTATACCTACATTCACATTTCACCAAAAGCTAGCTCTTTCTAATGTTTTTAACTTTAACACTGCATTATGCAAGGTTAGGGTTACCTTATTAGTTATTACAGACTGCAGTTTAAGTGCCAGAGCTGAAGACCATAGGTAAAGGTTTCTAAAGCTTCGCCACATGAGGGTGACTTCAAAGTGATGCTATACCTAGATATTTACTTTATAAATTATATTGATTATATTTTAAAACTGTAATATGTAATGGTTCCAGAGGTATAACATAAAATAAATTGTAATTTAAATATATTTTGAAGTTACAATTCTACTGATTTTATTATTAATACACTAGATTCCAGAACTGTTCATACGTCTTTGTAGTCTTATTTACTCGGAGTCTGTCACATCATGAATATAATTTAAGTAGAATTGGCTTCAATACTAATTATTTACGAAAAATTGCGATTTGACAATTAAACATCTCAAATGAAATCGGTAAACATGGCAGATGGCTGTCTAACTTTTGGTTTGAATATGTGCTAAGTACTCTGCTCAATCACAGTCATCTGTGACTTAATTATTTGTGAGAGTACAAATCATAGATAAAAAATATAATACGTTTATAGTACAAATTGTCATTGTAGCGCCATCTTTTTGCAGATTATTAATCATATAAAACTAGCTGCCGATAGCTCACATATTTACCGTATATCTGTAGTGTTAACCTTATCTGTGATAATACTTACCTGATTATTGTTTGTATATGCACCAGCCCATTTGTTGTCAGGACTTAAAACCAATTGTTGCATAATCCCTTCGATATTAGGATTGACATCTCGTGTCATGTCACTTGTAGATAGATCCCACGTTATAAAACGATTGGATATAGAAACAACATAACGATAGTCCGAGGTCAGGCAGAAACCAAACACTGCAAATTGGTGACCTTCTAGAGAATACTTAAGAGGTCCTCCAGGTGTATGCAGGCAATGGTACAACGGAACCAGTGCACAGTGTGTTGGTCCTTTGGCGTCGCAAGCGTTCAGTAACATTTTAATATTGGAATTTGAACTTATTTCTGGTAATAATCGGCCCACTAACTGCGGCGCTAACATGTTTGGGTATTGTACTAGTACGGCACCTCCCAAACGAAGAGCATCTGCTACTAGCATTAATTCTCTTTAAAGAAATGATTTAAAACTAATTATTAGAGTTTGTAATTTCACATTGGAAGGGTTGCATATTGGGGCGCTGCAATCAATGTTTAGCAACAAAAAGTTTTTGTTCTACCAGGATCAGAACCGGGACTTTTACCGACTTTTACTTAAAAACCAGTATGGAGGGGGTAAACCCCGCTTAAAGGTATTGTACACCTACTTCTATTAACACAGATACTTCCACTTACATTCACATACTTCCACGTATTTCCATCGTACTTCCACGTACTTCCATTTGATTCCACCTACTTCTATTTCCACTTACTTTTACATACTTCAACGTATTTCCACCGTACTTTTACTTACTTCCACGTACTTCCACATACTTCCACTTCTACCGTACTTCCATTTACTTCCACGTACTTCCACTTACATCCACATACTCCCACGTACTTCCATTTGCTTCCAGGTACTTCTATTTCCACTTTTCCATACTTCCACGTACTTCCACCGTACTTCTACTTACTTCCACATACTTCTACTTCTACCGTACTTCCATTTACTTCCACGTACTTCCACGTAGTTCCATTTGCTTTTACGTGCTTTTATTTCCACTTACTTTTACATACTTCCACGTACTTCCATTTGATTCCACCTACTTCTATTTCCACATACTTTTACATACTTCAACGTATTTCCACCGTACTTTTACTTACTTCCACGTACTTCCACATACTTCCACTTCTACCGTACTTCCACTTACTCCACGTACTTCCATTTGCTTCCACGTACTTCTATTTCCACTTTTACATACTTCCACGTACTTCCACCGTACTTCTACTTACTTCCACATACTTCTACTTCTACCGTACTTCCATTTACTTCCACGTACTTCCACGTAGTTCCATTTGCTTTTACGTGCTTTTATTTCCACTTACTTTTACATACTTCCACGTACTTCCATTTGATTCCACCTACTTCTATTTCCACTTACTTTTACATACTTCAACGTATTTCCACCGTACTTTTACTTACTTCCACGTACTTCCACATACTTCCACTTCTACCGTACTTCCACTTACTCCACGTACTTCCATTTGCTTCCACGTACTTCTATTTCCACTTTTACATACTTCCACGTACTTCCACCGTACTTCTACTTACTTCCACATACTTCTACTTCTACCGTACTTCCACGTACTTCCACGTAGTTCCATTTGCTTTTACGTGCTTTTATTTCCACTTACTTTTACATACTTCCACGTACTTCCATTTGATTCCACCTACTTCTATTTCCACTTACTTTTACATACTTCAACGTATTTCCACCGTACTTTTACTACTTACTTCCACGTACTTCCACATACTTCCACTTCTACCGTACTTCCACTTACTCCACGTACTTCCATTTGCTTCCACGTACTTCTATTTCCACTTTTACATACTTCCACGTACTTCCACCGTACTTCTACTTACTTCCACATACTTCTACTTCTACCGTACTTCCATTTACTTCCACGTACTTCCACATACTTCCACGTACTTCCATTTGATTTTACGTATTTTTATTTCCACTTACTTTTACATACTTCCACGTACTTCCACCGTACTTCTACTTACTTCCACATACTTCCACTTCTACCTTACTTCCACGTACTTCCACATACTTCCACGTACTTCCACGCACTTCCACGTACTTCTACCGTACTTCCACTACCTTGTACACTACTTTGACTTGCAGTTTACCCCTCGGAAAGTATTGTTGTTACTCTCGAATTAAAAGGACACGTGTTTAATTTATTAATATTTATATGGATTTTTGCGTAATTTTAAATGTAAAAATTATTATTATCTGGTTAAACGGCACTAATAACAGCTAATAACAATAATACAGTTTAAATTCTTAGGCACAGTATCCTGGGGAATATAAAATCTGGGAAAATATAATTTTCCATGCATTTTGCATACAGTTCAACTTTCCTGTACAACAAAGTACCGACACGAACGCAAAAAGGCAACAGTGACGATCTACCTTCCAGCAGGTGGCGCTAATCCCGCTACACCTCACTGTTTTTATTCTCAAGTTTATTAATCGTGTGCGAAATGTTTCTGCAATTAGAGGAAGTAATAGTTTTTTTCAGTAAAAATTTCTTGATTTGAGTTTAAATATTCAAAACAAAACAACAAAAAGCCAAATGTGACAGCGATTACAGAGCCTCTTGCGCAGAGTACATCATTATTGTTGCCTTTTAACAAACGTCAAACCGTGTCGCTACTTTGTTATATCTACTGGCTTTGGGTTTAGTATTAATTTTTTTTTAATTTAAATTCCGATTTAAATAAAAAACATTCGACCTAAAATAGTTTTTTTTTTAAGAATCATGAAGCCGTGCGTGAGCACGACCCCATGATTCCCATCCCACCCCCTTACCCGGGGTCAGCTCTTTCACCGGTCTAACATGCACCCCACCCCTGACAGACATGCAACCCAACATACACACCTACATACACCATCCATGGACCCGTCGGATTTAACTTGTTCAGAAAAATTACCGACGAGCAGTGGAATCGAACCAACTGCCATTGGAAGTCTAGTTTCAAAGCCTGGGACTTTAACCACTAGACCACCCGCCGGCCCTTAAAATAGTTTTAAATGGGTATTTAAAGTAGAGATTGAAGAAAGAAAAAATTTTAATACTCAACCTCGATTGCAGAGCCATCTGTTGTCGAACCTAGGTAACAACATAAAAATGTAGCGCTCCCAACATACAACCCTCCCATAACAAAACATTTTAATTAACCTTTTCGCATCTTTATCTTCTAGATTGGTAGTACAATCTTCATAGTCAGAAAGTATAGCTTGTAAAGGGCAACTTGAAAGCTTTGCATACAACCATTCATAGTTAAACAAAACATTTTCGTATAAATCCTTGAACCGACGGGCTCTCACCATATGGTATGGCATTTCTCCAAACTAAATATAATAAATTACAAAATAATCGAAAATATGAAATTTATAATGTTACCTTTCTTAAATTGTATCTTGCTACCACTCCTTCTTTTGTTAAAAATACCAGTGGTTGTACAGGTACTTTCCTGTCGGCAATACCTTCTTTGTCGGTCAAATTAAATCTAGAATTTTTTTTTTCGTTATAATGGTTCGTTTATTATTTTTATATTAATACCTGTGCCTTTGTATTTCAGTGTACTTGAAGGGCTTTGGCTTACCCCCACCCCATATTCCCAAATAATAGTCGGCTATGTTTGAATGAAAATACATTGCCATGTTCATGTTTTTGAAGTATCGTTCTCGAGCAGTATCTCGAAATTGCCTAGAACATAATCATTTTATACTCGTTTATCTATAGCAGATTTTCGCAACCTGCGGGCCGCATGTGGCCCACCAGCGAAAAAGGTTGCACAGGCCTGATCTACAGTAACACAAACAGTACCTGTGATACCAATTCATGACACTAACTCCATCTGCTTCTCTTTCTGATAAATAATTAGGCAAATCATTTCTAATTCTGGTCCACAAAAGTGGGGGAATACGCCGAACTGGTGGTAAATGGTACTGATAAACGTCATCTAGTACCTTATCATCCAGTGAAATTAAATCTTCTAATTCTGATTCGGAAAGTCCACTTTTAGCTGCTGTGATGTATGCTAATGCGTGAAAGACTAGAATCCGCCCATGCTACAAAAAAAACAAGTAATGCGGATTTTTCGCGCACAACAATAAGATGATTTTATACCAAAGAAGGTACATTTGTACAATAGAAATAGATATGTACCATAAAGTTAAAATGTACAAAAAAAATTATTTCATACAGAAAAAAAGAAATTTTCTAAAAAGGGAGGATTTCTACAAAACACAATGAGGTAGAAAGTACAAAAAGGGGATTATTTCTTACAAAAATGTAAATTTTCTACAAGAAAACTTTTATCCTTAAAATGATCTAGCGTATACCGCCTAGACCAACAACATTGTTTAAAAAAGACCTTGTTTTTGCATGGTTTTCTGTAAAAATGTAACTGGTTTTAACCAAGATTTGTACAAAAAAATTTCTATTTTTTTTGTTTTTACTTTACAGCTTTATTGTAGAAACCGAATTTTTTTGGAACAAATTAACCTTTTCTTGTATAAAAGCATTTGTTTATTGTGTGAAATAAATTTAAGTTTTTAATAATTTTATATAGTATAAAACTTTACTTGTTTTTCAATTCGTTCAAATAGCATCATAATTGAATCCATAACGGTTGAAGCTAAATGAGTTTCTTGAGGTTTCGTATAACTACGCCATCTACAGATTTCAGCAAACACTAGCTTGACAAATATGGGAAGGCTGCATTTTGCTATTGCATTTGAAACTAAACGCCACTGATAGTTTGTTAAATCCCTGCATGCCTTTCGCATCCACATTCTGAAAATAGTTTTGTTGTTATTATCTATCTCTTGGAGAAAATAACAATTTATATTTGTTTTTTTTTTCGTTTGACGGAAATAAACACTGTTAGAAATTGTATGGTATACAATTAACAGGATAAGGACTGTTGCTTTTTTGGTTTGGATATTTTGTGTGAATCTACCTCTACAGCAGTGGTTTTCAACAAATATTTTCATGTAACGCCAAATTAGAGCAGTGGTTAATTAGGTGTAGTTAGGAAAACCTGTCATAGGCTATCGAATGACTCAATGTGATTATGTTTAAAAGTATTGGAAGTTTGTAAAAGCCAATTTCCTGCAAGCCAGTAGAAAAATAACTATTTTGTAATTTTTGTTTACTTTTAAGAGTGCTTTGATTAGAATCGATGTGGGTGGGTCAAGGCACTCTTAATAGTAAACAAATTTTACATAACAAAAATATTTTTGGGATGTTAAAATTTTACTTTAATTGTATAGACTCGGAATTTCACCCTAATTCCAAATATGCAAACACATACAGGTCGTTTCATTAAAAATAAGATTGTTGATGTCATTTCAGGTGAAACCGGAAATGAAAGTAGTTGAGTTTTTAGCCCATATGATACGGTTTTATGGCCTATAAAACTTACTAAAATCTGATTTGTTCATCTTAATAAATAAAGAAAAAAAGGGGGGTACCGTTTCAGTAACACCCTGTAAATAAATTTTAACGAAATTAATTAAAACATATTACTAGTGATAATAATATTTACGCTTTTTGTTTTATTTTTTAATTTTCATTTATGATTCTTAAGGATTTTCACAAAAATCGACTTTTCAAAAAAATTGTGATGCTAACATGAAAGTGATACATCATTGGACAGACATAAAAAAAATTTTTTTCAACGGAAAAAAAATATGGTCATATTTGAAAAAAAAACAATAAATAGAATTATGTTCTTTGAGGCTTTCGCGGTTCCTCGAACTGTCAATATTACAATTTACTTTCGGGTTAGACCGCGTCGTCATTTGGGGATTACACCCAGCATAATCAGGTAAGGACCGACCTGTAGCTTGTCTGCCTCTACAAGCATTTGTTTTAAAAGTTTAATCCATAGTTGTTCGTAAGCCCTGCCTGCCTAAACAGGGCCGTGTGCTTAGATTATTTAAACCTGAACTTTCATCTTCAGAGTGATAAGAGGACTGTATTCAAATCCGGGATGCGGAGGTATTTAAACTCCTTTGAGCCAGTCGGACAGAACGGCGGAGTTCTGGTTGGCTGTCACCGTTGGACGGAGACGGATCCGGTGGAGCGTGATCGTGAGATCGATGATGCTTAGGAGTCCTTAGAGGATAAACTACTGGAGTCCAAGCTTTACTGAGTCTAAAACCATCCTCTCTGTTTATGTTGAACACGAACAACTATGGCTTAAACTTTCAGAGCAAATGCTTGCTGCCCAAATGACGACGCGGTCTAAGCCGAGTGTTAATGGTAACATTGACAATAAATCGAAATACAAAATTTCAAAATGGCCTAATTTAAAAATGGCAGTATATTTAAAAAATGTTGTTTATTTTTATTAAGCATTAAACGTTTAAAATATTTTGTAATAACCTTTAAAACCGCAATTCTTCAAATAAAGGAGTTATAAGGCTGGGGAGTTTTAACTGGGGCACCCTGTACATCTCTAATTTTTGTATTCTCGGTTAGGGACGAAAAATACGTTCTGAAATTAATATGCCAATTTTTTGGTGGTTTACAACATCGTGGCAAAATTTTGTAGTGGTCCGTAGTTAAAGAAATGTTATGAACCGCTACATTAGGGGACTCACGTACCCAAAGAACTGAATTATTTAAGAATGTAAACGTAATAATAAGTGGTTCAATTTATGTTCTGATATTTTAGTTGAAAGTTTTCGATAGAGAAATTCTTGTGCACTTTTAAGCCTCTTTGCTGGTTCCGGGTTCGTGTTTGTCAGCTGACCAATTATAAAATTGAGAATTATTTATTTTTCATACATATCTGGTAGCCGCACTGAAATCACCTGATGGCTACACTTGAGAGCCACTGCTCTAAAGTATATTAAGGTAGTGATGTAAATCTTACTTTATTACTTGCATCGCTAGATCTTCCCCCAAAGCCGTAACTTCAATAAAATTTTCCTCTATGTCGATCATTCTTCTAAGTATAAAATATTCGCGTGATACATCCGGGTTGCTTTCTTCACAGGCACAAGCTACTATGATCTGTAATAATTCGTATGGTTTGGGTATAATAGTGTATTATTATATGAGCGATTATGACAACCATTATTCACGAAGATGATGTTTAAGCCCACGAGCCGTAGGCGAGTGGCGTAAATCATCATCTTCGTGCATAATGGTTGTCATAATCGCGAATGTGATACTGTGCTTTTTCTACACCTATTAAACAAATAAATTAGACTCGTTTTAGTGGTTGATTTATTAGTTTGCACAGATTGTAAAACGTAAACAAGCAATATGGCGATACACTTGGCTGTCACGCGAGTCGATTGTTAGCCGCAGAAAGAGTGGATCGCGGGCGATTTAAAATATCATCGAATCAGCGAAACAGTGATTTTTGAATTTGTATTTGTGATTGGTCGGATACAGTGAATTATGAATTCATAATTCACTACAGTGAATTATAGGTACGATTTTTCACGAAAAAAATGCTAATAACTGTCATATAATTAAATAGGTGTAGAAAAAATTATTTTAATTCTGTTTGCATACTTTGCAATGAGGCGGTAATCTGGTGGGTAACCACGACACTTTGTCTTGTGTTCCCGTTAGCTGATCTACGGAATCCAGAAACAAGAAAAAGGGCTGTTCTTCATTTGCTATGGTTAGAAGGTGCTTGAAATGTGCTGTAAGCGGTACTAAGTCATCTGGGATTGACTCAAATGGTAATGTGAAATTGTACGATATCTTATAAGAGGAAATAAGAAATAAGTTGCATTGTTAATAAAACTTATCATAAATTTCCATATTAAAGTACCTGCTGACATATTGAAATGAGAGTGGGGGTAATTGCACTCGAATCGGGTGTAGTTCCCAAGAACCTGATGACGCTGATGGGTCGTTTATTTTTAAACCATTCTTTAGCTGTTGACATGCCAGCAGCTTTTGCAAGCAACGACGTTTTTCCACATCCTCCTTCACCATAAAGTACCAACGGCTTATCAGAATCGTCCAACATGTAATTGTGAATATGTTCCAGGCTGTCTTCCCTTCCGTAAAATACCTAAACATTGGTTCTATTTGCATACTGTGATGCTTCATTTTTAACCCTTAAAATACAATTTACCTTTACCGAGTTGTTACAGGCATGTAAATGTTGTAGTATTTCAGTTACAATCTGCCCAGTAGCACTGGAATCTTCTTTTCTCATTGCTCTGTCTACCAATTTGGTTATATTCTTGTAAAAGTGGGTGATGAAATGCTTCAGATATTCTTCATGGGTTTCCGGGTCAAGACCTTCTCGACCTATCCATTCAACCGTGTACCTTGGATCAATTAGATGCGTTATTATAGTTTTATTTTATACCGGTTGATTTAACCTGGACGTCTCAAGCAAAAATTTCAGTTATTTTGAAAATATACCAAAATTAACTTTCGCATGTGTTTATGGTATTTAGAAACCTTTAAATTAGGTATACAGGGTATAGCAGCCCGCTGTAATTGGTCGGTTGCAGGTTACGTATTAGAGATAGAAGAAACTTTCTTAGATAAGAGTTGTTTGGGGTCGTGTGTACTATCAGATAAAAATATTTTCCATTATACAGTGTGTTCCATATCAGAGTGGGATAGCAAATTTATATTTTTTTTAATTAACCACCCTGTATATTTTTGAAAATTATTGTTCGCCTTTTAATTTGATTTCCGACGGTTTTTTTGTTTTTAAATTCCATTGCGGTGTTGTCAAGTTATTCAACTTTTTTCTGTAAATTTGACATTTGCAGACCTTACTAGTAAAATCTGCACAAGCCGTATTTTTACAGATTAAAGAATTTTTTTCTGAAGAGTATTAGTTAAGACCATGTGCTATTTTTTAAATATATTAAAGTTGAATTTGGTTATACAGGATGTTTGTTGCCGCGGTCCAAAGTTTGCTAACTTTAATGTGTCATAACTTGATTTTTTCAAATGAAATCTCCAAATTTGTATTTAATTTTTGAATTCTACTGTAAATTTCCCATCAAACGTCTATTACATTTCCTATGCCTATCTTTACTAGTTTACCTTGTTTTTTCGATTTTAATATTATTTAGACAATCTATTCAAGTTTACCGCGCATTATTACTTTAAAGCAAATGAAAAGTGATTTGAGAAAGAAGATTTTAATTTTATTTAAACAATTACATTGCATTACAGCTTGTGATTATTCACAATAGCTGTTCAAAATGTGTATTTTCGTTATGCAAACACAAACTAATTCGTTCGCGAAATGATGCTTGTACTCTAGTTAAGATCTCTACTGTAACTTGTCCAAAAGCCCGTATTACACGTTGCTGCATGTTTTCATAGGTAGTTGGAAGTTCCTGATACACCAGATTTTTATGTAACCCCATAAGAAAAAATCCAACAAGGTTAGGTCTGGAGATCATGCTGATCAAGCCATCGGTCCTCCCTTTCCTATCCATCTTCTTTCGAATCTGTGATTTAACCACTCCCGTACTGCGGCGCTATAATGTGCAGGAGCACCATTATGTTGTAGCTACATATTTCTTCTAGTTATTAGTGGTACATCATCTAACAAGCTGTAATGTAATGTAATTGCTTAAATAAAATTAAAATCTTCTTTCTCAAATCACTTTTCATTTGTTTTAAAGTAATACTGCGCGGTAAACTTGAATAGATTGTCTAAATAATATTAAAATCGAAAAAACAAGGAAAACTAGTAAAGATAGGTATAGGGAATGTAATAGACGTTTGATGGGAAATTTACAGTAGAATTCAAAAATTAAATAAAAATTTGGGGCTTTTATTTGAAAAAATCAAGTTATGACACATTAAAGTTAGACAACTTTGGACCGCGGCAACAAACATCCTGTATAACCAAATTCAACTTTGAAACATCTGAAGAATAGCACATGGTCTTGACTAATATTTCCCAAAAACAAATTGTTTCATCGTTAAAAATAGGGCTTCCACAGATTTTACTAGTAAGGTCTGCAAATGTCAAATTTACAGAAGAAAATGAAATAACTTGGCAACACCGCAACGGATTTAAAAAAACAAAAAAGGCCGGAAAGCAAATTAAAAGGCAAATAATAATTTACAAAAATATACAGGGTGTTTAATTTAAAAAAATATAAGTTTGCTATGCCACTCTGATATTGGACACCCTGTATAATGCAAAATGTTTTTATGTGACAGTACATATGACCCCTAATAACTTTTATTAAAAAAAGTTTTCTCTATCTCTAATACTTGACCTGCAATCGACCAATTACAGCGGGTTGCCACACTCTGTAGAAATAACATGTCACTTCACTACTTTTAGTTGCATCGGAAGTGAGGCCAACTAATTCTTTAATAGCACATTAAATTTTTTCTTTTGTATTGTTTGCACAGTATACTTATATATACAGTAGCGAAAGCGCCCATATAACGCCTGGTAAGCTATAACTAGTGGCGCTCCAAGCGGTCGACAAGTTAAACTATCGTTTAAATTATGGCGGGTTTTAAATTCTAATCAAGTTCGTTGTTGTTACCATATTTTTAATGAGCAAAACAGAAAAATTACGGGCTACATTATATAATGGTTTTTAAATAATACAAAGATATTGCCAGTAATATGATTTATTAACATTTATAAACTGCGAATCTTCAAAATGCAGCGTACACAAAGTGCAGTTTTTATTCAAATATCCCACCTCCTTTTTACGTAAATCTTCACGTCTACAGTTTACAACCCACTGTTTTGATCTAGAACGACGAGAAAGTCAAACTTTAATGTATTAATATTTATTAGAATTTATTACCTTTTTGGATCTTTGGGAAATGTAAAAAAACTAAGGTTAGGATTCTTTCCTTTGTTGTTTTCGCAGTTTACGGCGGAACATGCGATCCCTTTCGAGACTCTCATAATAGATTGGTATATCACTAATCACATTTTTATAAAAACACTGGCAAACAACTTGAAAATTGTTCTTATAACGTTCAAAAAGCAGAGAAACACTACTACCGTCAGCTGTCAGATTTTAGTGTAACTTGTTCGCCGCTTGGTGCTATAATTACCATAAATGACCTTTACTTTCGCTACTGTATATATAAGTATACTGTGTTGTTTGATTCTGAGATTTTAACGGATATAGATGGTTTGCATCTCGAGGAATCCAAAAAAGTGGTTCTTAAAAAATATCTGTCTGTGTGTGCAACGCTCAATAACTCAGGAACTACTGGACCGATCTTAATGAAATTTTGTAGTTGTTTCAGTACAATAAAAATTCATCGAATTAAAATAGTTTTTTTTAAAGATCTAGAACAAGAAGTGTTTTTGGTATCATTTTTTTCTTCAAAAGCGGAATTTAGAAAACCTTAAAAGTAAAGAAAATATGAATTTTATGGCAAAATTGAATTTTTATTTTAGCGCCCTCTAGCGGTTAATCATTTAACTTTTTAAGTGTCTTTTATGGTTGACTGAATAGAGAATTTGGTTGCCTAGCCGGAAGTAGTGACATGTTTATAAAGCTAATTTAATGGATTTTTAAGTAAAATACACAAAAGCAAAAGTTAATACTGGTATTTTGAAAATTGAAATTTTAGGTTTGAATACCTAGGCCGTATAAAACGAAGGGTGACATACTTCTGAAAGTTGCTGGTTTCAATTTTATCCGGTAATCTTTCATCTCGTAAGTTGGCTAGGAGCTTGCATGATTCTTGGTCTAAACTTCTGTTGATAATATCGACGAATAATGATGCTTTTTTCAGATTTTGTAAGTTTATATTGTTTATGTACCGTATATATGCTAAACAGTGGTTTTTTGTATTTTTTACGCTTAGAATTCCATTTATGACTTCTCTTTCTGTTACTGAAATTACAAGTATTTTGTTGCTTTAGGTGATAAATTTATCCCCGGCATTAAACTGAATTTGAAGTAAAAAACATAAAAAAATTACCCGACATGAAATAACTATGCATGGCATCTTTGTCCATTTTTCCTTGCTGATAAAGCGTGCTGGAGGCTTTTCGAAATAGTTTCTGAAATTTTCCCAAGGTGTCCCACCAAACAGCCTGATCTTCTGCTTGTAATTTTGGGATTCTCTAAAAAAAATATTTTAACATTTGTTATATTCATCAGGACTTTTCTTACCTTATTGTTAAAATTAATTAAAATTGAAGATATGGGTTGGAGGACAGAAACAGGTGGCACAGCATTACTGTCTTTACGATACCACGTATCAATTAAGGTCGCATCGTTTCCCGATGCTGTTAATTCGTCACGTATCATTTGCAATTCTGATGATACTATGTAGGTTGGAATTGGTCTATATCCATATTTTTGTCCCAAGAACACCTAAATAAAATATTTTAATGAATATAGAGGTCAAAAATACTATTTTTTTAATTATGATTACTTACTACAAAATTTGGGCCCATAGAAAGTCTCTGGCAATTTTCTATTTCTTTCATACATAGTTCGGTTGTCATGTGATCGTCAGTGGCTTCATCTCGTACACCCCATCGCATATCTACTACCTGGTAAATATTGATTTCGTTTTAAAATTTTTTTATGGTATACTATACATGTTATTTAAAATTGAGCACGCACCATAGTGAGAATTTTTATTGTTGTAAAATTTTAAGCCTTATAGTGTGAACAAGTTTGAACCCTCTAACACTTTTATTTTTCACTGTTTTGGAAAAAAGTAAAACATTTTTCAAACAACTCTTTATTCAGAATAACATACGTAAACGAAAATGAGTAATTCACCTCCCCCCTCCCCTATCCACAATTTAAAATTAATAAAATTAAACTTGGGGATGTTTCATTACTCATAAAATTGTATTATATAACGTATAGGTCATCAATCTAGCACTTCCAGTTTAACCGAAAATGACGTCAACTTTAGGTTTTGATAAAGCACCCTATACATTTTGTAACAGATTATTGTAGAATATAGAATTTTCTTTTCAACTGGTTTTCAAATTTGAAATAGGTTATTAAATTAGGGAGAAAAATGCAATTGCCTTTCTGCAGTAAGATGGCCATGAAATCAATATTTATGTTAGCGAATTTTAACAAGTAAGCGATGCAAATTATTGAAAACATGTTATAGTAAATTCAGCTTGATCTTCATTTGTTATATGAAATTTTAATAATTGTAGAAATAGTAGCCGGCACGATCGCCTGATCTAAACCCATTAAACTATATGTTGTTTTGCAAAATATATGTCAAATCGTCTATAAACAAATTCTTAAAGAAAACTCGAAAACATAGTTTCACATAACAAATGAAGAATAAGTTTAATAACACCAAATGAATTATATAGAATACTAAGAAAGAATTACAAACAGTCTAAGATGAAAAGTTTAAACATGTCTTAATGAAAATGAAAGACTTTTGTGTATTCGTTACTGATAGCTCACATTTTATTAAATTGCAATTTGTTCAAATTTAAATTTCATTGTTTTTACTTTCGCATACATCTAATAAAGTATGGGAAAGTTATCGATCAACATATACTGCCAGTATTAACATACAGAACAGAGACTTGGGCTCTAAACAAAAGCATAAAAGAAAGACTGCAGATTACATAGCGGGCAATGGAACTAAGCATGCTGGACATCGCCCTTAAAGACCATATACCAAACAAATCTACCCACCCGAAGGCAGGCATTTTTAAAAACCACAGTTTTGGTTTCCTTGTACCCCAAAACTAGTAATTCCGTTAAAATCTGAAAAATGAAAATTTGCATAAAATAACTTTCCATACTTCAATAGAAGTATGAAAACGTTAAAATCGTAATAATCTTTTCCTTGTTTGAGAAATTCATTGCCTTTAATATACACTGTGTCCATAAAGTAACCCCCCCCCCTATCTAATTTTTGAACGACTTAATATTTTACTAGAAAATTTGGTGTGCTTTAATGGGAAATTAAATACTATTTTTTAGCTCATAATTAAATAATGTATCATTCGAAATGGCGGCTGGGCGCCATTTTGAAAAATTTTTTTAAATAGAAAGGGGTCGAGTGACACCTCATTTGAAAGGTCTTTTAGTTCTGAGTCTGATCCTAGAGTTTCAAAGAAAAATATTTAGCCATAACAAAATGACAAACGTTTGAAGTAAAGAAGTCTATTAAAAAAAACTAAGAATTAAAGCAAAAACAAATGAAATTAAGTGTTCGAAATGTTCACCATTCACTTTTTGGCACATAAAAAGTCGGTTATTACATTCCTGCCTCACATTTTCATAGGATTCTGGAGTGATATTTCTGCAAACTTCTGTAATGCGTTTTTTACAGAAATGTCACTCCAGAAACTTATGAAAATGTAAGGCAGGAATGTCATAACCGACTTTTTATGTGCCAAGAAGTGAATGGTGAACATTTCGAACACTTAATTTCATTTGTTTTTGCTTTAATTCTTAGTTTTTTTTAATAGACTTCTTTACTTCAAACGTTTGTCATTTTGTTATGGCTAAATATTTTTCTTTGAAACTCTAGGATCAGACTCAGAACTAAAAGACCTTTCAAGTGAGGTGTCACTCGACCCCCTTTCTATTTAAAAAAAAAATTTAAAATGGCGCCCAGCCGCCATTTCGAATGATACATTATTTAATTATGAGCTAAAAAATAGTATTTAATTTCCCATTAAAGCACACCAAATTTTGTAGTAAAATATTAAGTCGTTCAAAAGTTAGTTGGTGGGGGGGGGGGGGTGTTACTTTATGGACACAGTGTATAGGATGTGTCATTTATGTGTCAACCCCATGCTATTTCCTAGTCGATTGAGAATATTGAATCTTTTTCTTGATTAAGCTGTTTGGACTCTAATGAGGTGCTTTATGCCACACTCCAAAATTTTCTGTAATGTCACATGATTGGGCAGTGACGTCATTGATAATTTTCTTAAATAGCAATAGTTGTTAAATTAAAAAAATTTCGAGAAATATGTAAAATGATCCATGGCTCTAAGCAAAAACACTTATCATTCATTTAACAAGATCTTATTTTCAAAATGGATAATTCGTAGGTACGACCCCATCAAGGTAGGATATACTGTCGCACGTCTATTGGTGAATTTTTATATGTATCTGACCAATACAAATCCTCTAAAATAGCGCGAAACGTTACCTCGTAAATTATTTCACGCAGTTCTGGCAACAATACCTCGTATCTGTTAGTAGGTAGTGAGATAGGTGGTAAGTACGCTCTTCAGTTTTTTATCCTATTTTTAAGAATATAAAAGCAGTTTATTTGCAAATTAGAGTAATACAATAAGGACAAATGTTAATAAATGATAATTTGTTGATATTAATACGATTTTAGTGAAGTTCAGGTTTGTAACTTTACAAGTAGAATATTATTTTCTACATTACACGTAGAAAAGTGTGTATAATACGTCGAATATGTACAATAATATGTAGAAAATGTATGTTAAATAAAACTAGTATATTTACCTTTTTTTACATAAGTATGTAGAATATGTACCGAAAGATTGTAGGAAAACACCTGCATAAAATTATTGTGTTAACTTTACTATGTAGATGAACGCGTGTGTGCATTGCAGAGGGATGGGGGAGTGAGACATGTGACTATACAACGGTACGAACGCGTCGCCTTTTCTCTATTCAAACGTACCAGCAGTTATTAAACGACGACAGTTGGCTCCATAAAAAAGTATACAATAAAATTGCGCTTTTTAAATAATTACGTCTGGGGCGGAAGTACCACTCTCCTCCACCATAACTCCGGCACTGGTCGCAATTATTTTACGTTTTTAGTTTTTCACTATTTTAAATTTTAATTTATCAATATTAATTATACTAGTGTTACCCCAGCGCACAATGCACTGACAGACAGAGCGTTGAAAGAACCGGCTAAATGATAAGTCACGTGATGCATTAGTTCCATAAGGGAGACGCGACGTTAGTGTAGATGTCGCCTCAAGTGAAGCGCGTCTAGCAGACTTTCATGTATATTATAAATTAAAATAATTATTATTGAAAAATCGACGTAGAATAAAAATATAAAAATGTTTCATGTTCCATTCGACGATAGAGGCCTTTCATTAAAAAAAAATGGTCGAAATTGGTGAAGCGGTAGCCGCTGGAGGAACCAGAGAAAAAAAAACCTTTGAGCTTTTATATATGTATGGATTACTTTGGTGTAGGGGGGAGGGGCACTTATTAAATTGTATACGTGTTCATTTACGTTTAAAATCGAAAAGGTGGCTCCGCGCTAAGTGCGTTCACCTTTCATTCAAGAGGCCTGTGTTTCATTCCCTGGCCCGGCCGCCTGTCTTGCATCAGGTTTTCCTGTGGTTTTCCTGGATCACAAAGTAAATACTGCAACAGTACTATCCACCTTGCTCTAACGCTAACCCATCCTTACCATCTTTTATTGGCTGAAGAGCGGCTTAGGACTCAAGTGCGGAGTCTAAAAGACCCCTATAGCGGCCGCTCTTTTGCGTAGAATGCACCGACAATGAAATTTTTTTTTTTACGTAAAAACTCTGTTTTTACATCGGTATTATTCTACATGTAGAATATGCAAAAAAAGAGCTGAATATTCTACATGTAGAATAATCATGTATAATAAGTATATTTTACATGTAATATTCTACATGCCCAACCCTGGTGAAATTAATTCCAAAATGTCTTTTTGTTTGTTGAAGAAGTGCAATACCTCTTATAATGTGCCGTTTGGCTGTGCAATACCTCGTATCTACGCTATAATTTCTTAATATCAAAGTTAATGCATTTCTTGCTAATGGCTAAATCAGTAGCATAAGTAGAAACAATAAACTCAAAAACAGTTGAACTTCGACGAGATCTGTGAAAGAAAATCAGTTTTTTGGTCTCTTCTGTAAAATCCCAAAATTGCACATACAAGGTATTGCATTGATGACGGCGATATGGTATTAGTTATATGTATTAGTGAAGCAGAATTTGTTATGATCATTTAGCGAATTAAGTTATGCTATTTATTTTGTTTATTGTAAGTAAAAGTTGAAGTTGATTTACAAATATCCTGGCTGTGTCCGATCCGAGTCCGGGCTATCCGGTTTGTGTCTGTTGAAAAAATATTGTTTAATTTATTTTAAATGCAAGCGTTTACACATCCATTCCTAAACTACTCTGGTGCATTCGGGTGATTCCAGACAGTTAAAATATTCTCGTTGTCGATATTTTTCGTTTGATCCTTGACACACACTAGACAATGCATTGCTGCATTTAATTAAAAGTTAACGGCTTGGGTCCTGAAATAAAAATCCCCGAAAAGTGTGAACAGTCAAAACCAGATCGCCTGGACCGAAAACTAAACCAGGACATACCCGGCTCAGATATTGTGAATCGACTTTTAGTATCATAGCATTTGAAGTGTTTTTGTTAAATACATGGCCTGCTTACTTGAATCAGCTGTTTACATTTTTATTTAATTTTTTTTCGATTGAAGAGTGAAAGTTTTATACCATTGAAACAAGAAAAAATTTCTATGTAACTGCCTAAAAAAATGTTTATATTGTCATCTAAGAAAATTATAGATGACGTTATTGCTCAGTCACGTGACATTACAGAAAATTTTGGAGTGTGACATAAAATAGCTCATTAGGCCTCAAACAACTTTTACTCAGATACAAATTTAATATTTCCAATAGTTTAGGAAAAAGTAAGGCCGAACACTTAAATGACTCGCTCTATATTGGAAGTTACCAAAAATTTCTCAGCATATTAATGGTAATATAAAATTTTGCAACTTTGTTTCAATTGTCTTAACTGTGTCTATTCAATACAATGAATTTCTCTTGCTGAGGTTCGAAATTAATCAGCATTTAGTTTACGACTAAACGAAGGGGTTTATTCCTAGTTTTATAAGCACCTGTTAATTTTTAAAAAATCCTGTTAAATATTACCCGAAAATTTACAGAATTCATCTTGAAAAGAGTTTAATTTGTATAGTAGAAAGAAAAAAAAATCGAGTACAATATCAATAAAAAAATTAGCTGTAAGAAATTTTATGTGTAAGTTCTTAAAATAGTTTCTAATTATTTCTTTATAATGCAGTATCAATTTTCTTTTTGCCGCAGAACCAGCAATAAATAAATTTTATTACATATTGATTTTTGCACCTGGCGTGTTCTCTTTAATAGGTCATGTCTGCGGTGCCATCCTGTACCACTTTGTGCGATATTGTAGTACCAAGGGCAATTTTGTGTACGATTAACTTGCATTGCTTTTTCTTGACATGTTTAATCCATAGACTTGAACTTTAAAACATGCCACTTTGCACTTAGAGCTCATTATCATACATCACTATCATGAAACATTAAATATCAAAGTAATTAAGGAGAATTTCTGTTTTAATTTCTTAGAAACCATTGTGTAGTCAACTGATTTTTTTTTCTCCCTAAACTTTATGCATTTTGCTTTTTGATATTAATGTTTCTTCTTTTATTGAGTACATATTTATAAAATAGAGATAAAAATGGAACAAAACAAATTTTGAACAAAATATTCTTTTATTTTTGTTCTTTAAAAAATGGAATCAAGTGAAATTAGCAGGTAAAACAAATTTTAAAAATTTAGGAAAATGATCAAATTGATAGTTTTCAAAAAAATTAAAAGGTTAATCAAATATACAAAAGTAGAAAAATTAAATTAACTCAACTGTCTTACCTGAAATTCCAATCCATGTTTTTCACGACAATAATCTTTAATTTTTGGATAACATTTTGCCATTAAAGTATTTCTTTCCATGGTAGTGTCTAAAAATATTTAAAAATAAAATTTTTGGTTTAAATAAAACTTTGATTAGAACAAATAATATTACCTGTAAACGTTGAGCTGGTAAATATTCGAACAATTTTTGAGCTGACCGATGGTAAGTGCTCTAACGATCCTGCAAATATTTTGTCTACGGTACGGTCATCCATGATTCAAAGTGTTAAGAAACTTTTGATCCTCACTTTATGGCAGGTAGAACTTTACTGAAGCAATTTTGGGAAGGTAATCAATAATTATACTGGTGTGATCTACATATTATAGTTAGTTTTCGGTGGGAAACCATGGTGAAAATATTTTTAATTTTTTTGTTTATAATACCTATCTTTTTTATACGAAAAATGAACTTGTTGATTGATTGATGTTTCACAACAAAAGTTTAAAAATAATTAATTTTTTGTTACAGTTATTTAACTGTTGGTAAAATGGAAGAATAAAATAAAAATAAAATGATAAAAGCCCAAGGAATACAACTACAAACTGGGATTGCCGGAATGGATCCAACAACCACTCAAATGAACAAATTTAGAAGCTATGTTACTACATTGGCTGATCCCAATTGCAAAGATGATTTAAAACTTAAAGCAACACAGGAAATAAATGAAAATTTTGAGGTTAGTCTCTTTATACATTTTTCCCCACAAAAATGAAATTGAACTGTAAAAAAGCAGTGGTAGAAATGTTATTTGGGTGAGGGTGATCATAAAAGTGTCTACTGGCAATAATACTTGTCTTTATTAAACATAAAATTATTTAATTAACTTATCTTTTTTTATTCAAAAAACAATAATATTATACTCTTTGTAGATGATTATATCGTCATCCCTTTATGGAAATTTCCTGGATCACTCGGTGAAAATATTTTTAAAATATTACAAGAAGGGGAACCTCATTTTATTGCAGAATACAACATTCAACAGGTATTAGTATATCTTGTTTGAAAAAATTTAATATGTTTTAATATACTTTTGTTTTAAATCTCAGGTCAGAAAATTAATACTAGAGATGTTACATCGATTACCTACCAATGATTTATTAAGACCGTACGTAAAGCCAATCTTGTCATTAATGCTCAAACTGTTAGAATTAGAAAATGAAGAAAATGTACTGGTTTGTTTGAAAATCATTATCGAACTTCATAAGCAGTATAGGCCTGCTTTTAATACAGAGGTATGTATTGTGTGCTTTACACACTGGGTTGTTCAGACATGATTCCTTTGGCAAATATTTTGATAATTTTTTCAAAATAATCTATATAATAAATCGTATATCTTCGTAAATAGGATGAAAATTTCTACAATATGGTGGTAAAAGGTAGATGTAATTTCTGTTTACGTTAGCGAGACGGTATTCGACTTTTTTTGTTTCCAATAGCACTATAGGTATTTTTTAGCTATGGGAGGTTTGGTTTGGAAGAAAAGATATGAAAACATTGAAGAAACGTATGAGCATATGAAAGCCTGTATAAAAGAAGCAGCAATGGAAGCACTAGGCGAGGTAGAGAGAAAACAAAATAAATACAGAATAAGCGTGAAAGAAAGTACAGAAGAGTGCATCAGAGAAAAGAAAAAACTATACAATAAATGGCTAAACACAAAAAACCTAGAAGATCTCGAAGAATATCGACAGAAAAACAGGGAGGTAAAAAGAAGAGTAGCTAAAGCAAAGAACGATAAATGGGAGGAAACCTGCAGAAATATAGAACAATACATAGGGGGAACGAGAAACTCTGAATCCTGGAAAGTATTAAAAGGATTAACAAAAAACTTCAAAGAAAGGAAACATTTGAGATATATACAGGAGCAACAGTGGGAGAACTATTACAAGGACCTTTTAACGGAAAAACGACCCCAATTTATAGAAGAGGGCGAAGATACAGAAAAGGTACGCGACGAAATAGCCTTGACTATGGAAGAAGTTAAGAAAAATATTAAATTAATAAAAAATAAAAAATCAGCAGGTCCTGGAGGTATCGCCCCCGAATTGATAAAATACGGATCCGAGAAATTGTTTCGCATGATTCACCGGATGTTTGAAAGAGCTCTAAATGAACATCAGTTACCTAAAGAATGGACCGAAGCCTACATTGTGTCCATCTTCAAGAAAGGAGATAGAAGAAAATGTGAAAACTACAGAGGCATCAGCATGATATCATCGATGGGACGTCTATATGGAAAGATAGTAAAAGAAAAATTATAGGAACAATTACTCGGCAAAATCGACGAAGATCAAGCTGGATTTACTGCAGGACGATCATGCATTGATCATATATATACTATACAGCAACTGGTGGAAAAGAAAATGGCAAAGAACAAAGCAGTTCACATGGCATTTGTTGATCTCAAGAAGGCATACGATTCGGTCCCTAGAATAGAGTTATGGAAAGCCATGCAGGAAATAGGAATACCCAGCGAGTTAATACAGGCGGTAAAAAACCTATATGCACACAATGAAGTCAGTGTCAAGATAGGAAGTAAGATCTCTAATAAGTCATTCAAGACAACTAAGGGTCTACTGTTTAAAATTTTTCTAGAACAGACACTAAAACCATGGAAAATGAAATGCGAGGGAATGGGAGTCCCAATTAGAAATGACCATCTTTACACGCTCAGCTTCGCAGACGACTAGGTAGTAATTGCGCAAGATGAAGAAGACCTGAGTTATATGCTAAGAAAACTAGAAGAAAAGTACACAAAAAAAAGGGTTAGAAATAAACCTAGATAAAACAGAATACCTGACAACAGCTCAAGAAGCGGTGATAAATCTAGAAATCGAAGAAGGAAGACAAGTAAAAGGAACAAATAAATTTAAATATCTGGGATTCATAATTTCAAAAAATGGTACAACGGAAGAAGAGATAAAGAGCAGATTGGGACAGGCCCGGAACTCCATCAAGCAGCTAAATTCAGTTCTATGGGATAGACAGATTACAAAACATACAAAAACGCGAATTAATAATACTATGGTACGCAGCATAATGACCTATGGGGCAGAGGTATGGGTAATAAACAAAAGAAATAATAATAAAATTAACGCAACAGAAATGGAATACTGGAGGAGAAGTAGTAGAGTTACGCGTATGGACCAAATACCAAACGAGGAAATCTGAAAACGAATGGGAGTGGAGAAAGATACAGTAAGCTATAACAAAGAGAAAAGACTAGTATGGTATGGACACGTTAGAAGAACAGACCCAAATAGATGGATAGCAAAAATTACAGACTGGAGTCCCATGGGAAGAAGAAGAAAAGGATAC
Source organism: Ctenicera cuprea (assembly GCA_958336395.1). NCBI lineage: Eukaryota > Metazoa > Arthropoda > Insecta > Coleoptera > Elateridae > Ctenicera > Ctenicera cuprea. Next base: position 21,073,788 of record OY284493.1, read on the forward strand.
CTAGAAGATCCTGGAGAGATGGAGTGGACAATGCGATGGAAAGGAGAGGACTGGAAGATGGAGAATGGGAGAACAGAGAGGAATGGAGACAGTGGTTGAGAGAAGGAAGGCAGCGACAGCTGTAGAAATCCTTGTATATATATTATAAAATTATCCTGACCAGTAAATAAATATTATTATTATAATAAAAAACAAAAAAACATTAGTCCTATAGGTGTTACATTGCTGAAAATAAAATAAAAACGTTATCAGTATAGCTGAGAAGAAATATCGCCTCTCTACTGCAAAGAGAGTTTTTAATCGATATTTTACCACAATCTTGTTGAGATTTTTATCCTATTTATGAATATATAGGCAGGCGTCTGCATCGTTTGGCCCACAGATCACATGTGGCTGAATTTTTACGGCCGCAAACATGAGGTTTTAAACTATAATTGAAAAGTTAAACCGAACATATCATAAAATTAATAATTTATCCAATTCACTATAGCACTGCTTTTTAAATATGCAAAATTAGATTAGTACACTGAACGTCTGTTTCCAAAAAAAAACACGGAGTCCAAAAATTGCTATAAAAAAAACTAGCCTGCGTCGTCTTGCCTCAAGTATTTCAAATTGGCCCGCCATTAAAAAAAATGCAGTCTTAATATAGAGTTGATTAGGGTTATTTCCAAAACTAACCAAAATATTGGCTTGGGGAGTCATGTCCGAACAACCCTGTATATTTGTGCATATGGATTGACATTTAGACTTCTGTTCTTTTTAGATTCAACATTTCCTTCAATTTGTGAAAACAATTTATTCGGATCTGCCCAATCACATGAATAAAATTTTTGAACCAAAGCCACCCATTAAAGTGAAAGATTTAAGTGAATTAAACATACAAGAATTGTTGAAGGAAACTTTCACTATCACAACCATACAAACGGAAAAGAAAACCAAGGACGGCACTGCTATTGCTGTAAGTTAAAACTTGATATCTTTTTAAGAAATTATGATTTAATAAAAATAGCCAAAATTTAAAAAAAAATTGATTTTTCTTTTCAGTATAATTTAATCCCAAAAGCAGTTTTATCGCTTAAGGTTCTACAGGAACTTCCTATTATTGTTGTTTTAATGTATCAGTTGTACAAGCAAAGTGTTCATCAGGATGTCAGCGATTTCATTCCTTTGATTATGACCACGATTACATTACAGCCATCAGCGCAGCAGAGGTAAAAGTAGAAGCATTATTTAAATCAAAATTTTACTATCGAGTTTTAGGCAAGCTGAGAATTTTAACAAGGAAATATTTGTCGATTTTATGGGGGCTCAAATAAAAACGTTATCGTTTCTTGCTTACATAATAAAAATTTACCAAGAAGTTGTCTCAAATCACTCAGCTATGATGGTGCAAGGCATGCTACAGTTACTTGCTCTTTGTCCAATGGAAGTTGCGCACCTAAGAAGAGAACTTCTTATCGCTGCAAGACACATATTAGCTACAGAGTTAAGAAATAGTAAGTAGTTGTTCACCATTTATTGTTGTACATGATTATATAAAAACAAATTTTTTTAGAATTTGTTACACACATGGAAAAACTTTTTGATGAAGATATACTTTTGGGGAGAGGATGGACCACACATGAATCCCTTAGACCTTTGGCTTATTCTACTCTTGCCGATTTGGTTCATCACGTCAGGCAACAATTGCCTTTGTCGGATCTTGCCAGAGCTGTTCATTTGTTTAGCAAAAATGTACATGATGATAGTTTAGCTACGACGTATGTTTTATTTATTTGCGTTGTTACCATATATAATATTTAACTTTTTATGTCTATTAGAATCCAAACCATGTCATGCAAACTGTTACTAAATTTAGTTGACTGCATAAGAATGAGGGCTGAAGCTGAAAATAGCACTGAAGGACGTGAACTTCTAATGCGCATGTTGGAAGTTTTTGTTCTGAAATTTAAAACCATTGCTAAAATACAACTTCCGATTTTAATAAACAAATGGTAAGCTTTTCAATTACTTACTCCAACGTAGAGTTAACTGTGGACTTTCATAGCAAACAACAAGCAAATTTACAAGCACAACAGGTGTCGCAAACTGGACAAAATTCAATTCCTACACCCGAAATTAAACCTGAACCGGATTTCAAAGCTAATTCAGCAGAGTTTTTGGAAAGCACGTTAAACGAAACTCAAAATAATATAAAGGAGAGTCGATCAAAAATTGGGTTTCCCACTATACAAACTAATAATTATAATGTTGCCGATTATAGAAGTCTTGTGAAAACACTTGTTTGTGGTGTTAAGACTATTACTTGGGGATGCGCTGCTTGTAAGGTAAGTCGAATTTTTTTTTAATTCATATAGTTGATTTGGTGGTTAACTAGTTGCTAGTTGCTATCGAATTACGAATTTTTGTTATTTGAATTCATTCTGAGTGGATTCATTCAATAGTTCGTCTAGACGATTTCGGATTAAAAGTCAAACTAATTCATTTCAAATTTTTTCCTTTGCAGAGATGTTTGCTTTGTCATCTTAAACAAAATATGTAGTAAGTTACCGTTGATTGCAAGTGTTCATCCGCCTCCTTATTGAAAAAAATACGATTTTGTTTTCTTTTGCGATTTACTTCTTACTAAGGGAAATTGTTGAATATAAGAAAGTTGAAGAGCAGGAAATTGTGTATCGAATATACAGGGAGTCAACTTTAGCTTGTCTATCATTGCTAACTTTTTTATTTTTAAAGATGGAAAGTTAAATGGGAAAAGATTCAGCATTTTTTACGACTATTTTGAATATGGAATTCAATCTTTTAAAAGTCCAAGTGGTCCAGTAGTAAGAGGATCAGGCTCTCAATGCGAGATTCTTCGGTTCGAATCCTGGAAGAAGCAGAAAATTTTTCTGTAATTCTGTGGATCGGTATCGAATTCGGTAACCATTCAGCCTTGATTTACTGACTGACCTCGGCAAGTAACAATAGCCCCACATACATATATTAACATACAATTAAAACACATGTGTGAATGGCGTTGAATGAATGTGCATAAAGGGTGGCATAAGCTTCAGAAGCTAGTGGTTTAAAGGCCAAAATAGCCCCACTACCTCCTAATATACAAGTGAAAAGCCTACCCGGAGTGAAAGATGCGATACCCGACGCCCTAGGGGCAAAAAGGGATGGCTAGAGAAGAAGAAGAAGAATTCAATCTTTTATGGTATTTACGGTTTAACCTTTGATTTTTAAATAGAATACCCTGTATACTTTTACATTTTTGGATAGGAAATAATTTGAGTTTTACAAAATCATTATACAAAGCCAGTGTCAACGGAATCATTAGACAGCTCTTATTTTCTAGAGTTTTTGAGATATGGCAACAAAACTTAGGTAGGTAATATGTACCCAAAAAGGCACATTTTGACATTTGACACATTTGTTTGACTTTTGGTTTCACCGGACATGATCTCAACTTTTGAATTTCAAATGGGACACCCTGTATATTTTGACATTTGTGGATTCTTGAGAAAATTATGAGTACACCTGCACTATTTTTGAATGTTATGAATGATTTTACGCATACATATGTATATTGATTTGGTAAAGTTAAAATTATTTCCTATCCAAAAATGTAATGTAATAGAGGGTGTTTCATTTAAAAGTCAAAAGTTGGTATCGTTTCTCGTTAAACTGGAAATACCATAAAATATTGAATTTCATAAGTGGTTGCAAAATATGCTGAATCTTTTCCCGTTTAACCAACTTTCTAACTCTAAAAATAAAAAGTTAGCAATGGTGAACACGTTAAAGTTGGCAACGTGTATATTAATGATTTTTACGTTGCTATTGTTTCAGTATAGGGAAGTATTGATTCGTGCAAATTTTAAAAAATGCAGGGGTACATAAAAAAACAACAAAATAAAATTTAAAAAAATCTGAAACCGGAAGCAGAAGTTAGACATGCTTTTTTGGTAGCATTTTATTTGGAAGACCAATTGTCTAAATCTGAAAACTTATAGAAGAGGTTAGGACAAATCCAACGCTACTTTTCCGAACCTACATACTTGCATATGTTCCCCACCTTTGTTAAACACGTTTAAACTAAATAACTTTGGGTAATTGGGCAGTTCTGCAGTCTATCTTCAAATAGCCAATCCAGCAGTCTCTCGACTTGTGAACACCGAATCCCCATGGTTCAGTAACCATAGGTGTTCTAAGTTCGTGTTTGTTAACCTAAGTTGAACCTTGTCAATTTATTAATCAGTGCTTTATGTCTTAAAATATGTTGGTGGTCCAGACATGGTTGGGTTTTCATTTAACTTAATCTGGAAACGTAACAATATTTGATGTTTTCCTGTAGTACCAAGGATAAGTGAGTAAATTGCAAAAACTCGGTAATGTTTGGTATGTTGTTTAAGACAACAAAATAAGCATCCCAACCAAGGAACAAATTTAATGTAAATTAGTTTGAAACTAATCTGGTTAATCAAATTTTAGACAAGCGCTGCGCAACCCGTTATAGGAACAAAACAATTTCAACCTCATGAAACATTAGTGTTTGTCAGATTGGTGAAATGGGCTTTGAAAGCATTAGATATATACACTTTGAATGTGGGTCCCCAACCTACTGGCATTCAGAGGTTGAATCAGCAAACTGTAAGGTCAAAAGAAGAAAAAGAGGTTTTGGAACACTTTAGCGGTGTAGTAAGTATTCCTTTGGATTTAAAAAAATTTTTTTTTCAATCTTATATCGTTTAATATTTTAGTTTTCTATGATGAATCCGCAAACGTTCCATGAAATTTTTTCCACAACCATAGAGTATTTGGTGGAGCGTGTATATAGAAATATGACTTTACAAATTGTTCCCAACACTTTGCTTGCGAATCTCACAACTAGTCCCATATTTGCTACCGTCTTAGTTGAATATTTACTTGAGCGAATGGAAGAAATGGGTTCAAATTTGGATCGAAGTAACTTATATTTGAGATTGTTCAAATTAGTATTTGGTAGCGTGTCATTGTTTCCTCAAGAAAATGAAAACATGTTAAGACCACATTTACATCAGATTGTCAATCGGTAAGTTGTATGCTTGTTGCGGTTTATGCAGGAAATCATTTGTTTGCTCGCAACAACTGGAATTAGATGTAAAATGCAACACAACTTTCTGTTTTTTTAATTTAAATTTAACCCAACCTATCATTAACTTAATGTCTGATTTGGTGAATCAATTACCAGTGCCTTTGTTGATATTTTTCAGGGAGCTCATAATTTGTTGCATTGGTAATTAATTTTGATTATAATTGTTTTTCAGTTCAATGGAATTAGCAATGAGCGCAAAAGAGCCCTACAATTACTTTTTGCTATTGAGGGCATTATTTAGATCGATCGGTGGTGGTAGTCATGATCTTCTCTACCAAGAATTTTTGCCACTTTTACCTAATTTACTAGAAGGTATTGTTTTGTATTTGTAAAATGTTTAAATATTAATCGTTACTCTTCTAGGTTTGAATAGACTTCAAAGTGGACTTCATAAGCAGCACATGAAGGATTTATTCGTTGAATTATGTCTTACAGTTCCAGTTCGACTTAGCTCACTTTTGCCGTATCTCCCAATGCTAATGGATCCACTTGTTTCGGCTTTGAATGGGTCGCATGTCCTCATCAGCCAGGTAATACCAATCATTTAAAAAAATTGCATTTATTAATTTTTTATAATTTTTAGGGTCTTCGAACATTGGAATTGTGTGTAGACAATCTTCAGCATGATTTCTTGTACGAACATATTCAACCAGTACGTGCCGATTTAATGCAAGCGCTTTGGCGCACCTTAAGGAATAATGATCAAGTAGCTCAAGTTGCTTTCAAGTGAGTTTATTTACTTCTTTAAATAAAATTTCTTTAAAATAATATGCTAATTTTCAGAGTTTTGGGTAAATTTGGTGGAGGTAATAGAAAAATGATGATCGAACCCCAGAAATTAGAATATTTATCTACCGATTATGATCCTCCAGCTATTATTGCTCTGTTCCACGAGCAACAGCATGCTATTGAATTTCCTGTGGAAAAGGTACTAATAATTTAGAAAATTAGTCCGAATTTGGTGAATTTGGTAATTCTTTTGTTGTAGATCATAGAAACTGCATTTAATGCTCTGAAACAAAGTTCCACTGATTCGTTCTACCGTAAACAAGCTTGGGAAGTTATAAATTGCTTCCTGGCAGCGTCACTGAATCTTAATGACAATAAGAATTTATTAATTAACTTGTTTTTGCATCCTAGTTTCTTAGATGAAAATAATATTGCCCAGTTTAAAGGTTCATCATATAAATCTATATATAAACAGTCGCGAAGCACACATCAAACTGCTTTGACAGGTAAACATTTATTTTAGTTGGCTAATACATGGTTTGGGTAATGAGTTTAGTCCGATTATAGGCTTATATTAAATATTAATAAATATTTCCTTTTAGGAATGTTTGTTGCTGCAGCGATAAAGGAGCTGCGTATTCCTGTCTTGACAACAATGGTTGCTGTAGTAAGACACTATACCATGGTTGCTGTGGCACAACAAGCTGGCTCATTTGCAGTTACTCCAAAGTAAGTAGAAATGATATTAAACTTTAACGGAGAATTAAAGAGATCACAAAAAATGCAGTATTTTTTACTTTTTGAAAATATTATGAGACTCGTACAGAACCAGATAGGACTATTACCACTACATTGGTAAAGTATAGGGTCACTCATATGCTACGATACTGCAGTAATGCAGCTCTATAACGAATACTGCAAAAATAACATAAGTCCTGCTATAATAAATTGGCTGTCAAAATGTTGTAACAATTCACATATTGACTTAAATCAAAAGAAACTATGTATCTGAAGTGGTGAAAATGCTTAAGAAGGGAGTATCCGTTTACTGAAGCCAGAAATGTGACATTTCTTCAAAATTGAATTTTTTTGTTTAAACCTTTTACTAGAACTACAAAATGTACCCTTAGGTTTATGGTTTTATATAAACACAGGCGAAAAAGCTTACGTTTTTCTTGGAAAAATGTTGTTGATTTTTATCCACTTAATTTTAACGTTTTTGGATTATTTAAAGCAGTAACTGAAGGTTAATACTCTTGTAAAATAGAAATAATCCCTGGATAGGCTTTTCCGAAAAATGTAGAAAACACGGAAAATTGTATCATTGCAACATTTTTATATTGCCATGACATATATAATGTCAGCAAATTATCGTTTTATCTTTTTTACGTTATTAATTTGGCAGAAATTCCTTGATAATAAATATACAGCCTGAGTCAGCGGATATTTTTTCCCTTTACTGAATTTTAAGAAAAAAATTTGGTTATGCAGGTATATTCTTTGAGGATTTGGCGGTTTTTCGAACTGCCAATGTTACAATTTACTTTTGGCTTAGACCGCGTCGTCATTTGCGGATTACATCCAGCATAATCAGGTAAGGACCGATCTGTAGCTTGTCTGCCTTCACAAGAATTTGCTCTAGAAGTTTGAGCAATATTTCTTCGTAGGCCCTGCCTGCCTAAACAGGGCCGTGTGCTTAGATTATTTAAACCTTGAGACGGACAAGGATTTGATCTTAAAAAATTTTGTTTGCTAGGACAATAATACTTAATTAGCTTATGCCTGTTAGCTGTTTCTGAACCCATACAAACCAACATGTTCTATTCACTCTGAAGATGCAAGCTGCAATTTTTTGCAAAACGTTAGTTTGTATGGGTTCACAAACAGCTAACAGGCATAAGCAGCTATGTTTAATAAACAGATGATAAAAAAATTCTGTTTAAACTAAATTGCTCATGAGTGATAGTAGAATAGGAATCGCAACTTAATTTTTATATATAATATATTATTATCTCTCGGAGGAGTGTGGTAATCCCTGGTTAAAGGTTTAAAGCCTAGGAAGGTGTTAAGCGCAGGTAAAATGAATAAACATAATGTAACAATTTGTTTTGGACATTTTGTGTATGCTCATGCTCAAGTTAAACATTAATTTCTACATCGTACTTCAAGTTCTCCTTAAGAATATGAATTACGATAACTTATTAAAATAAACAATACTATAGTTGGAGCACGGAATCAGACAATGTATGTCTCAAACATTTATAAATTTATTGCACTTAATTGGAGTTTTAGGGTAATAAAAAATGCAACCCTTTACTCAAATTACCCAATACGTGTCAGAGAAGTGTGCTGGAACCCAGTAGTGAGACGTAAAGGCTGATTGCAAAGAAATGATCTAAAATTTACTCTTGGATTATGTTAGAGAATTGTACATGAACATTGCAGGGTAAACGCAGTAAAATTGTGACTTTATCAAATCTCTACGACGTGCATCGACTGACTCTATTCCTATACCAAAATTTAAAAAAACTTGTTTAGTAATGACAGTCTGTAAACAAATGTGTAATGACATTTACTTCAATTGTTTTAGTTTGTCATAACCTATAGCAAGTTTCTTGGTAAAATTTTGTTGGCAGTATGAAGACGCTCGTCGCCCACTATATGTTTTTCATAGAAATGGTTTTCCAACTACAAAATTAAAAAAAAATTTTAAAATGTTTACGAATAAGTATGTATCTAGAAAACAACCAAATTAAGCGAAATTACGTGGTTCTATTAAAAAAAATTGCTCATATCTTTGATGTTTGACATCAAATCAAAAATTCAATGAAGCCATATTATAAAGGGCTCTCAAATTCATAACTTCATGACCAGATATTTTTCTAAAGGTTGCACATTATTAATACAAGATAGAAAAAGGCGTATCCACGGCTGTGTATGTATTTTTGGAAAAACAACATTTTGTAGCTTGTAACCTAACGAACAACTTAAAACAACGGCATTTTCATCTTTTACTGCAAGAAATCACATTGCAACTGCTATTTCTGAGATGAGGAACCGTCTTGGTTTGGATGGGACGGGTTTAGTTTTTTGACCAACTGTCCCGATTGATTAAATATTTTGCCCTGATTGCCTCGTTTAAAAGCTTATTATACATAAAGACAGTATGAGCCCACTAGTTTTATGAATCTGTTGGCTTTAGATTATTTACGCTTTAGTCCACCTTTCGATGAAAGTGTTACTTGGCATGCACATGCGATTTTATATTGTGCTTGTTCATCCTTACGCACATAATAGTATTTGATTAGTGATGTACCTACATTTGTTTCACTCCTTCGCCATTTTAGCTGCTTTACTTTCATTCTTTGCAAAACACGATTGAGCCTAAAGAAGGTTAGAGTTGTGTTTATGTTTCTACTGTTTCTTATTGTTATGGCAGCTAATGTATTATATTTTGTTTTGTAAATGCGAATCACCTTTTTTAATTTTCTTGTTTTTTGGTTTTATTTCTTTAATCTGTGTGTGTGGGCGGGGGGTATTAAAGCGCCAAGGCGCCCGTTCTGAAAAGTTGGTTACCTTAGCTATTTCGGAAATTTTCTGTAATGTCTTCAAATGTAGAAGTCGACCTACTCCATTTTGTAAGTTTGTGATATTGTTTCAATATATTGATAACGGAGTGGTGTGAATAAACAATGGAGCAATGTCAAAATGAATCTTATTGTTATTAATAAGTTCCAGCTTTACTTTGATGACGTTCATATTAATGTATAAATAAAATAATTAATAACTTCAACAATATTTATTTATTTTAATCTTACACGTATTTCAACATGTTTACATGTTATTATGAAAGGTAAAATTAAAAGTAAGCAGTCAGTGTTGCTGTAGGAAAATGTATAAATAATATAATTAATAACTTCAACAATATTACCGCTTGGGTAGCTTTTCCATAGTTAAGTAGTTTCGTAATAGCCCTATCTTAATTGTGTATGAGTTTCACATCTATATATCTAGCGGTAAAAAATATTGTCGTTTTTTTTTTATTTTTTACCGTTGCGTTCAAGTGTTAATGACATACATTAAATGCACTACAACATTTATGTTAAAATTCTAGACCAAATGAACAGATAGCACTAGATCCATTAGTGCTAGTTGATGCGTTAGCAGTAATAATGGGTCATGAAGAGAAAGAATTATGCAAACCGGGTGACTTGGCTCTTGTGTTAATGCTCGAAACCGCCACAACACTCTTAGGAAGCAAAGAAATGGTAATCAATTTAAAATACATTTTTATTCTAATTTTAACCAGACTTTTTATCTTCTAGGCATGTAAACTTCCACTCATAGAATATTTATCTGAACGAATGTGTTCTCTTTGCTACGAAAGAGCATGGTATGCTAAACTTGGTGGTTGTATTGCAATAAAATTTATGTTTGAACGATGTGCTTTGAAATGGGTATATGATCATATGTTTACTTTCCTCAAAGCACTTTTGTTTGTTATGATGGATCTCACAGGGGAGGTTTCTAGCGGTGCCTTGGATATGGCAAAAACTAACTTAGAAAAAATGCTTATTGTATGTGTCAAACCACTTGAAGATGCTGATCAACTGACATATGATAAACAAAAGAAAGCACTGTGCAAAGTTACCCATGAGTTAGTTCGGCAAGTGACAAGTCCACATACCTTAGTACGAGAGCAGGTGAGCTTTTGATAATTTGTTATTGCAATTTGTAAGTGAGGTCTAAATTTTGATTTCCTATTACAGTCTATGGCATCATTAAGACTTTTAGCAGAGAAACAAAACAAATCCGTAACAGCTGTAATGGAGCCATTCAGAGATGTTCTGGCTGATATGGTACCGCCCAAGAAACATTTACTAAAACATCAACCTGCCATTGCCCAAATGGGTCTTATGGATGGAAATATGTTCTGCACTACTTTAAATCCGCGCTTGTTTACTATTGGTAAGTGACTGATTTTTTTTATATTAGAGAATTCTGATTTATTAATTCTAGATATGAACATTAAAGAGCACAACCTGTTCATTGCCGACTTGTTATCATTGTGCAATACAGAAGATGCAAAGCTCAACAACTTTTCTTGCTATAAATCGATTACCAACTTCAATCCCTTACGTGTCAGTGCACTCCGTGTGCTTGCAGCATGTCATTATCTTGAAAGTGATGTTCGGTGTCAAATCTTCCAAGTGTTGTATAAAACCTTGGAGAAACCCAATGCTGAATTACAAGAAACAGCATTTGAGTGCATGAAGAAATTTATTTCCGGATATCAAGTAGAGAAAGAATTGGTATGATTTTAAATTTTTTCCCTACTTTAGATGTTGCTAGTTCAAATCTCGTTTTTCTAGTGTATGTGTTTCACTTTACTCGAAGATGCCTAACCACTGTCTTTAATAAACTCTCAAACACTTTTCCCTTAATATCTCAAAAACGAATCGACTGATTTTAAAAAACAAAACGCCAAAATGTAGGCAATACGAAGACCTTTCAAGTGAGGTATCACATAACCCCCCTTGCCATTTAAAATTTTTAAGGGGGCGGCTCTGGGGGGTAGGGGGATGAAACGTGTTATGTCACTATTATGTAAAAATATGTCCCCCTCGCTAATACTGTTGACGTGTTTCTGCGATTTTTTCAGAAAGCCTTGTGCACTGAGATATTGGGGGTGGGAAGTTTTCAAATGAACACCCTGTATGTGGTAATCTGAAATGAATGACAGATAATGCAGTTTTATCACTGCCTTCTCGATTTAGTGTTTTTTGCTCGTTATACGTATTGACAATCAAAATAAGTTCCATAAAAAATAAGCGTTTGGACAATTTATCGATTTATTTGAAACAAAAATGCTCGTTATTACATATTACGTACAGAAACTGAAGCTCGAAATGCGGTAAATATTACACAAATTTTTGAGAAAAAAAATGTATTCATAATAATATTTATTTAGCATTTTTTCTGTCTGCATATTTCCAAGCAAATCGAAATATTTGCCTATTCTGAGAACCAGTTTTTCAATATCTTGATTGTAGAAGTCTGCTGCTTGACTCCGGAACCAATTATTCACCTCAATTTTCATTGCTTTATGATTATCAGACTTCTTGCCAGCTAGGTACCTCTTCATAGAAAAGGAAATGATAATAGTCACGTGGAACTAGGTTGGGACTGTACGGGGTGTGCCAATTTAAAGTCGCACTGGTGCACTGGTAAAAATTTACCAACTTAACTTTTATCACCTTCAATTTCTTCCCTATCTATACGTTGATGCATACGAATCTTCTGTTGTTCGAAGCTGACAGCCCTTTCAGCGGGTCTGCCATTTTTGTGTTGCAGGGTGCTCCAGCATGTGTGCTCATATGGATGCGTTTATCTGCCAAAAATTATTTAACAGAAACAGCGTTATGAACTAGTGCATTGTCTTGATTCAAAATCCACAAGTCGTTCTTCCACAAATCTGGTTGTTTTTTCTTCACTCTTTCTGTCAGCTTGGTCAGGACCCTGATGATTGATCGTCTGACCTTGAGATACCTGTTTGACCATGATTACGGCCCTGACGTTGGAGAAAACAATAGGCCTCGTCTTCAGTTTCGAATTGTTTATTCATTGGAAAAGTGGGAGTTTTCCAGTGCATTGATTGTTTCTTTGTTTGTGGGTCGTACTGGAAAATCACATTTCGTCACATGTGATGACATTTTCTAGCAAATCTGGTTGCTCTTTAATGCGTTCCAGGATGTCAGAGCAAAACTTCAGGACAATTAGATTTACTCTTTCTTGATGTTTTTGTCAGTTAACAATGTGCGCGACTGTCACAGATGTTTGTCGTCTTCCTTTTCTTGCAGTTATGGAAAATAAAATTACATTGCAAGTTGCTAAATAACTTCTGATGCCAAAAATTGTAGACGTCACAAATTGAATTTCAGATGCCAGCAATTGTCTTTATCATTTATCGACGTCTGAAAATTGTTAAGGCAATTTAAAATAAAATAATAAAAGAACAAAAAAAAATTACATCATTGTAAATAAATTAATTTCAGGCGTCAGTAAATAATTTATTGACGTCAAAAACGGAAATTTTGACGTTAACAAGTGATTTTTTGACATTAATAAATGATTTTTTTGACGTCAAGAAACCGATTATTGACGTTGAATATTATTTTTTGACATAGCAATAATTGTTTTTTAATTTTTGACGCCAAAAGAGATTCTTTTACGTTAATGAATGTTTTTTGACGCCAAAAGAAAACATTTTATGACACCCAAAATAGATATTTATTATACAAGGGAAAAAAGTAATAGATTTTAGCTCGAGGTGTCTGTTTGTCTCCCGACGCGAAGCGGAGGAAGATACTCACACCGAGAGCTAAAATCTTACTTTTTTCCTGTGTATAATACACTATTTTTTTCTGTGACGGGAAAAAATATAATATATTGAAAAACATATATAATAAAGTCGGAAAATTGGTCAACGTGGAATTTGAATTTTTAAACTAGTAAGCTGTTGTAACGGGAAAAAAAGTAATTACTTTTTTCCCCGGGTAAAAGGAAAAAAGTAATTTCATAAAAAGTGATACTTTAGTACCTCTCAAGAGAGACAAAATGTTAAACTTTTTTCCTGTCGCAGAAAAAAAACATTTTTTGACGTCTAAATTTTATTTCCTGACAGTTTTTTTTACGTCAATAGCTGTTTAATAAAAAGCAAATTTAAAAGGTGCTTTTTAAAAAAATGTTTGGTTCTGATTGGGTGGCTGTGCTACAAAAAAAGTTTCAAAAAAAATCTGAAACCGGTAGTTGATGTTAGATTATAATAGCCCTAGAGAATGGTACAATGGTACTACTTATGCATAAACGTTTTTGAAAAATGAGAATGAAAATGATTACTGTGATGAGGAATATATTTTCAAAAATTTTGGAAATTTTCAAAAAGGTTGCTCACAAACCGGCCTTGCAATTTTTTTTAAATTATTTTGTAAGCTCATAGAACTAAGGATAGCTACAAATTAGTTGCTGTCAATTGACTGATGAGGGATAGTAGAATAGATTCCCAACTTAAGCTGTGTTAGTGCTAATTTTTGGCTGACAAATTTTTTCTTTGGTCTTTGGTTTTGCAGGTCTGTTTCTGCTGTAGGACGGAGTGCTGGAATTTTACGCTATGTTTTATGTGAATTCGTTTAAGTGGGTAATTGTCTTTTGCTTCGCCATGTCGCGTAACGCGGGCGGAAATGGTTATAGTCATTGTTGGCGCTAAACTGTTGACACAAAGATACTTTTGAAAAGAAAATAAAAATAAATTTTCAAAGTATTATAAAGTCTAGGAGAAATTAAACGCTAATGTAATGCGATTTCTTAATATTTGGCATTTATTTTAGATTACATAGTCTTGTTTCCTACATCAAAAAAAATTTGCACCAGAAAACATGAGAAAAAAAAGATACATATTATCCGATTAAAGATACGGAAAATGTTTAGCTGTCTTATTGCAAAGTAAAACACATTGCATATGCCTCTAACAATATATCAACAAGCGGTTTCTAAGACTTTTGCTATAAATCTTTAGGTTCACCAAACAATGAGACCACTGCTATTGACACTAGGAGATGTTAAGAATTTAACCTTAAATGGAGTTAAAATGTTGTCTTATTTAACGCAACTGTTTCCTCTTGAGTTTAATGAAAAATTGTGCGAACAACTTTTGGAAATATTAAAACAACTGCTCGAAAACCTAGTTCAACTTCATAAAGGTAAAATCTCCAGCTTATAATTAAATTACTTTAATTAATTTTTTATTTCTTTGTTCTATATGTAGCGTCGACTGGTATTACAAAGAAAGGTGACGATGAACAAAAAGTGGTGACCATAATCAGTATTTTCCATCAAACACCAGCAGCGTCCTCAAAGTTTATAAAACAACTGTGTCAACTTGTAATACGTTCAGAGCAAGCGATGTTAATAGAAGCAAGTTCGCCTTTCAGGGAAGTGCTCATGAAATTCTTACTGAGATATTCAGCAGAAACTATGGATATATTCTTGCAGGATAATTTTATTAAAGTAAGAAATAATAATGAAATAAATTCAGTGCTAATTCTTCATACATTTTAGGACCAACCATTTAGTAGATATTTATTATTTCTCTTAAAACACAAAGACGGCAAACCGTTTAGGGATCACGTACAAATACACGAAGTTAGGCGATTAATAACAATGGCACTGGCCAATACGCATATAAGTTTCAACTTGACAGAAACCGAAAGGAATGAATTACAACATCAGAGCATACGGATAATTTCAGTATTGATTAAGTATGACGATCAGTGGTTATCCACTCAACAGGAATTAGTTGAAGCTCTTAAGCAAATTTGGTGTAATGATGAATTTCAGGTAAGATTACGTAAAAGTATTTGTGATGAATTGTTTTCTTTAACGTTTTATTATAGGAAAGACATAAAAAAGTGGATACAGTTGAATATTCACACTGGAAAGAACCAAAATTATTAGTAAAAATACTCTTACACTACTTTTGTCACCATCCTACCGATATTGATTTATTATTCCAACTTCTTCGAGCAATGTGTGATCGTTTCATACCAGATTTTCAAGTAAGATAATATGACACAGTTATGCAAAGTGCATACAGCACGTTCAATTTTAATTGCAGTTCTTAAAAGACTTCTTGGAAAACACTGTGGCCCAAAATTATACTGTTGAATGGAAACGATCAGCATTTTTCAGATTTGTTGACCATTTCCCACTAAAGACTATGTCACAGGTGTGTATTTTTTTAATTAAGCAGTTTCTAGATTTAATAACTTTTGTTTTAGGAGCTCAAGGCCAAAGTATTGCAATTGGTTCTTATTCCTTGCTTTGCTGTGAGCTTCGAGAGAGGTGAAACTAATAAATTAGTAGGGAGTATGCCTGCACCATATCACGATAGTCCAGATAATGTTGTCTCTGTTTTTATTAATAAGGTATGTGCAATTCAATTCTTGTTTATTTAATTAGCTTGATTTTAGATATACAGTGTCAGTCAATATAGCCATATAGGAGATCGATATTTGCTTTACTATTTACAACACAGAGAAATTTTAAATAATAAAAATTATATTTTAAGTTTTTAAATAACTTTCGATTGCACGGGGCGTTTTATATAAGAGTGACATACCAAACTTATGTTCGTTTAATTAGAATATCTTGTATATTTTTTACATATTCTTATTCGCCTTTTAATTGTCTTTCTGAATATGCTTTGTTTTTGAAGAATAATATGCGTATTGTTGCTAAAGGCACATTTTCCAAGAAATCTGGCAAAATATTTCTTAAAACAATGTAGATAAGTATCTCTATTTATGCTGCCATCAGAAAAACTACAGAAAAAGCAGATGTACTACTGTATGTACGTGATTGACCATAAACAATGACAATAATAATGATGGTTTTTATGTAAATATTTGCCCTACACTTTTTTGCCATATTACATAGTATTATTTACTGTTATAATAAAAATATTAAATGTCCAACATGGGTGTAAAATGAACCCCTATAGGACGTCTTCGTGGGATGTCTCATGGATGTTCAATTGTGAATATGTTCTGGACATCCATTTTTCCAGTTATGGACCTGTAAATGTGCATTGGACAAAATTGATGTCTATAGAATATCCTGGGCTATCTGGGATTACGACACATTAGAGTTGGAAATCTTTGCACCATTGCAACAAACGCCCTGTATAACCAAATTCAACTTTAAAATTCTGGATGATAGTACAGGGTCTTGACTAACATTTAACAGAAAAAGTTTGTTTAATCTTGGAAGCATGGCTATCGCAGATTTTAATAATGAGGTCTGCAATTGACACAATTTTTCGAAACAAAAAAGGTTGAATAACTTGACAAAGTAACAACGGAATTGCAAATGGGAACATATCAGAAAAGCGATTAAAAGGGGAAGAGTAATATACAGGGTATTCCATTTATAAAAAAGTTTGGTCTAATTGAAAATAAATTTAATAGGTGGTTATCTTGGTCCCTTACAAGTTTTATTTGAAACAGATTTCTGCCTTTTAAACCGAAAAAAAGATATTGACACCGATTGCTGACTCACCCTGTGTTAATCATCTTCAATTTTATTAATGGCTGTTTTTTGAATTTTACAAACTGTTTGCTTTAGTTTGAATGTCATTTTTTTTAAGTATTTTATGCTTATTCTGTGTTTTTTAGTGTTCAGTTAATTAACCATAATAAGTATACAGGATGTCTGAATAATACTTTAAAAAGAAACTTAGGTGGTAATTCCTCTATGAAAATTAAGGCGATTGGCCCAAATTTTTATTGTTATCCGAAAACGCACCGCTGAAAAGTTACAGTCTCTGCAAGTTTCAAAAGAAAAACAGTATAATAGCAGGTACTACAAAAGAGTTTGAGTTACAGCGATCAAATTTGGTAAAAATTTTAGAACGTATTCCATAGATAATTTGGTGAAATATGAAGAAAATTGGGAAACGAGAAGGGTGGTATAGGGGTGGTGCACCTTCTTACCACACTCAATTTTTTTTTGTTTTTTAAAATTTATGTAGTTATACCATTACATAGTATGTTTCAAAAGAAGCATTTAATATCTCTTAAAAGAAAAACAATTGATAGATTTTATTTTTCCTCTTACACTTTTATTGCTTATAAAGCATTTGCATTGAGTCCTACAATTTCTTACAATCAATACTGTTTAAATGAATTAGCCGATAGTAATTTAGTTTATAGTGAATGCAATTGGAAATCTTTGGCATCAGCAAGCCAATCACAGAGTAATACCCCAATCGGCAAATTAATGACATAAAAACAATTGATAGTTTTAAATTTTCTCTGTGTATTGTCGTGCTGATGCCAAAAAATTGCACTTGCCTTCACTATAAACTAAATTAATATTGGCTAATCCATTTAAACTGTATTGATTGTAAGCAATTGTGCAACTCAATGCAAATGTTTTATAAACAATAAAAGTGGAAGAGGAAAAATGAAAATTATCAATAGTTATTATTTTATGGCATTCACGACAACTAGATCTCTATTTTCATAATTTATCATATAAAGCATTAACACTTACCTACAGCATTTCTTCAATTTTTCTCTATAATGGTTACTCTTACGAAGAGATGGAAAGAGACACAAAATTCTTGTTTTGAAACATACTTTTTAATGGTGTAA
This sequence comes from Ctenicera cuprea, assembly GCA_958336395.1. Lineage (NCBI taxonomy): Eukaryota > Metazoa > Arthropoda > Insecta > Coleoptera > Elateridae > Ctenicera > Ctenicera cuprea. The sequence goes on from OY284493.1 coordinate 21,091,854, forward strand.
CTCAGGCATGGGCAACCTACGGCCCGCGTACAACTTTTTTCTGGCCCGCCGGACATATGTCATTTAACCACCAATCCAGCCCGCGGGAACGATTATTATTTTAAACCGATAAAAATAAACAACAGTTACAAATTATTTTTTTTGTTTGAGAGAAAAATGCAGACTACGTCGGCTTTATGCGAAAGTGAAATAACTTTTTTGAATTTTTATATTTTAAAAAATGTATTGATTTTGTCGAATTTGTTATTGTTGATTACGTTTATTAAAAATATTTTTCCAAAAGAGTAAAGTTTTTTTATCTTATTTACGGCCCGCGATACATCAATGTATTTTCAGTTGGACCCAGCTACTCAAAAGATTGCCCATGCCTGGTGTAACTATTACTTAAATTAGTATAAAGTCTAAAAAGATTTGGGCGTGATAAAGGGGTTTCGCAATTTTCTTCATATTTCATCAATTTGTGGATGGAATATGTCCTAAAATTGTAACCAAATTTGATCGCTGTAACTCACCATTTTGTAGTACTTGCTATTATACTCTTTTTCTTTTGCAACTTTGAGGAGCTGTAACTTTTCAGGGGCTGCAATTTTATAGAGGAATTACCACCTAAGTTTTTTTGAAGTATTAAACAGACACCAAAGTATATAATATTTAATGAATTGATTGTGATTTTATTAATCGTATACTGTTTTTTTCAATTTTCAGTTAATTGATCCAGAAATTCCATTTCCATTTGTGGTATCAGATTGTGTTCGTATATCTCTGCTACAGTTCTCATGTCTTCTTGTTGAACAAGCCAGCCTTCATATTCATGATCACGATGCTAGTAATAAAGCTCAAGGTTTCAAGTTACGTAAATTAATGACTTTTGCCTGGCCATGTCTTCTGGGAAAGAATTGCGTGGATCCTGCTACTCGATACCACGGACACTTATTGTTATCTCATATTATAGATAAATTTGCTATTCATAGGAAAATTGTTTTGCAAGTATTTCATAGCTTATTAAAAGCACATGCTGTAGAGGCGAGAAGTGTTGTACGGCAAGCTTTGGAGATTTTAACTCCTTCTATGCCTGTACGAATGGAAGAAGGAAATACCATGTTAGTGCATTGGACGAAGAAAATTATAGTTGACGAAGGACACTCAATGCAACAATTGTTTCATATTTTACAACTGGTTGTTAAACATTATAAGGTAATAATGGAATGGTTTTGAATATGAATTAATATTTTATTTAATATTATTTAAGGTTTATTACCCTGTAAGACACCATCTGGTACAGCATATGGTTAACTCAATCCAGCGATTGGGTTTCAGTCCTACTGCTACGTTAGAACACAGAAAACTCGCCGTAGAATTAGCAGAAGTAATTATTAAATGGGAATTACATGGAATTAAAGAAGACGGCGATGGTGAGGTAAGGGTGACCTATTAATTACCTTTTTTCAATTCTCAATAATTTTTTATTGCTTAATTGTAGAGTATGACAATGGAAAATATATCTTTAAAACGGCCAGCAATGGATGACTCTATCGAACCACAACCAAAACGTCTAGCACTGCAACAACCTGGGATGGCAGGACCTAGTAGTGCTACAGTTCCTTTATTAGTACCTAAAACGGAACCTGGACTAGCAAAACCAATAGATCGTGTTCACACTGATGCAGTTTTAAATTTTTTGCTACGTTTAGCTTGCCAGGTATTTAAGTACCATCACGCTTCTTCACATTTTTTTTGAAATGGCTTCTTTAGTTTTAAAAAGCTGTTTTATGGCTAAAAAATATCTTCAATGAAGGTCTTGTTGGTAAATTATTGGCTTTAGTTTGGTATTATCTTCATTCTATTTAATAGCAACCTAGGCGTTGTTTGATTTTATTTATAATACTCAACTTTTTGATATATTTATTTAAAAAAATCTATAGCTATTGAAAAAATTTATCCAAATAGTTCATCCGATACAATTAAATACTCTTCAATTCCATATTTTGGTGACAAATCGGATTAAATTGCTAAAATTATAAACAGAACAAATAAATAGGCATTTACAAATTAAATTGCCCCCACATATGGCTTTTATTAAAAGTTTTGGAATAAGAAATTAAATTATCTGCATACATAGATAACCAAGATCAAGTCATCAAGTTATATTATTCCTATGGCAACATCAACTGCTTACTTTTATCTTGCCTTTGATAATGACGGGTAAACACGTTGAAATATGTATAAGGCTAAAATAAATACCTGTTGAAGTTATTAATTATTTTATTTATAATATATTCAATTGGTAGAGGTCTTATTTCTCTTCTTAACCATATAAAAGTTTCCTACTCTGTCAAGGTTTTTAAGAAAATCACTAAAAACTCTCATAAGCAGGTTTTGAATTCCACACAACTTCTTGCTTAAATTACAGTGGTGCTTCGTTCAGAAATGTGTTTCTTATCAAAAGGATAACGATACATTATACAAATCGAACGAGAAATAATTCTCTAGTAAAAAAACTGAATACTTTTTTAAAATTAAAATATGGTTTCCTCATTTACTCTCTATTTATTAATTTAAACAAGTGAAATTGGTTTCGCCAGAACCCAACATCCTGTATATTTTGACATTTTTGGAATCGATTAAAGTTTATGTATGATAATAGTACCCTTTAATTAAATTTTTAAGATCCTAGATTTTTTGCTCCAAAATTAAGTTTTGTGTCAAGAGTGGCATGACCTGCATAACATGGTTGCAATGAACTGAAATATTAATTTAAAAATTAAAATCGTAGTTTAAACATTAGGCACTTCACTGTGTGAGTGGTTCAACTTACTGAAAACAGTTGCTTGAAAACATTGGAGTTTGTGTAAATAAAACGATATTGGCACGTTATGTTCTTTAGAAAGAGTAATTTTCCAGGATTCGTGTGACCATATTGACAATATCATTTATGTATAAAATAGGTCTGGTCTCTGGTCCCATAACTGTTTCTTGTGGTACACCAAATGTAGTTTTTTGTATTGGTGATATATAATTGTTGTACATACTTTGCTTGCTGTTTTCTAAATATTCTTTGAACCACTTCATCACAATTGGACCAAAACCGTATTTATTTAATTTTTGTAGCAACAACTTCCTGTTTATTGTTTTAAAGGCTATCTGAAAATCTAAAACCAGAACTCCTACAATTTTCTTTTCATTCAATGCACTTTTCCACTTACCTAACACTGTTTGTATAGGACTTTCACAAGAGTTTAGTTTTCACTTTAACGTAATTAAGGAAAACATCCTTTTGCTAGACTATTGTTTACTAGTTGAAGAAAACAATTTTCGATCACGTCAAATACTAACAATTTGAAATTTTCGAATTTGTAAACATATCGATTCATTTTATTTAAAGTATTTTTCATTTGGTTGAGGTCTAGTTCGCTTGAGATTTCTTCTATGCTTTCTATAAAATATGTATGGAAGTTCTTGGCAATAGTTTTTTTATTTTGTTCAACTATGTTGTTGAACATGATGCCGTCCTTTATTTGTTGATTGCTATTTCCTTTCAGTAGTATTTTTAGAGTTTTCCACATTTCTACAGCATGTTCTTTAACATCGTCAATTTTCTGTTGATAATATATTTCATTTTGACGTTTTATTAGTGCTGTTGCTCGTTTTCGTTTGTTGCCTGTAGCTATTCCAATTAATCTTTTCTTAAGTAATTATTGCTCTTTTGTATAGTCTATCTCTTTCCCTACTTTCTCGACCTAATTCTGGGGTCTGCCACATTTTATTTCTCAATTTACGTTTAATGTTTGTTGTTTTCAGTACTTCTACTGCATGTTTAAAGTTTCCACAGATTTCTTCTTTGAATTGACAATCCTTTGATTTACGGTGCTTCGCACACTTTGGACATATATGTTTATCACTTCCTTCTACATTTTTTGGCCATAAGACCAAATTTCCAGCATCGATAACATTCAATAACGTGTACATGTTCCATATATCTACAACTACATGTTCTCCAACCAACGTACAGTACATCACTTTTACTTATGTGCTTATTTGTTGTTGGATCTACTTCCAGAATCCAGCATGTTTTACCTTTTTTATTTTCATAACTCTTTATAATTTTTATCTTTCTCTTTTCTATAGGCGTCGTAATTGAATTTTGCACTAATATTTTCTCTATAAGATCTTCTTGATCTTCTAGAAGTTTTTTTCTATATTTATGATTCTAAGTTTGGGATTTTTCTTCTCCGGGACTTTTATTACATAACATTCTTCTAATTGTTTTAATATTACCTTTGATAATGGCATGTAAACATGTCGAAATACGTATACGGTTAAAATAAATATTGTTCAAGTAATTAAGTATTTTATTCAGTTTGCATGGCGTAATATCAGTAAAACTTTTATATATCTTTTAGGTAAATGATGCAGCTCCAGCTAATCCAACAAATCCGGCAATCACAAGCCCAGGGGAATTGCTTTCAAGGCGATGTGTTATTCTACTTAAAACAGCCTTGAAACCTGATGTGTGGCCCCAAACTCCCGATCTTAAGCTGGTATTTTTTGATAAAATCTTGCTGAGTGTTGAAGCACCTAATCCCAATATTGGTAATATTTGCACTGCACTGGAACTATTGACATTTTTGCTGGGCGTTATGAAAAAGGAACAAATTTTGCTTAATTTTAAGCAACTACAGAGGGGTTTAGGTAAATGCTCCTAATTTTGTTTTAATTGATTATAACACAATTCTTTTAAGGTGCTTGTATTACATCATCGAACGCCAAAATTATAAAATTAATTCACAGTTTGTTAACTAAGCTTATGTCTCTGTTTCCTACGGAACGTACCAACTCGAGCATGGCTTGCAAATATGAAGAATTAGAAATATTGTACTCAACTGTTGGAAAAGTAAGGATTAAAGAAATTTAAAAAGTTGCATAATTAATATTGTTTTTTAGGTGGTATTTGAAGGATTAACAAATTATGAAAAAAATCAACAAGCAAGTCCGTCTAGTCTTTTTGGCACACTCATGATTTTAAAAGCAGCTTGTATTAATAACAATTCTTATATCGATCTTCTTATTACGCCTTTTATGAAGGTATTGCATCGTCTAGCTAAGGAACACTTGCAGCCTGCTACACCTGAATCTAGCCCCAGTGAGTATTTTTGTGATTTAATGTTTGGATTGTAGTTTGCAGTCATTCGTGCAATTTATTTGTTATGCACATTGCTGAACGTAATCTACTTAATAATCAGAAAACAATAACACACCGTTTTCATGAAAACCGTTTACTTGTTATTCAACCTGACTGATGTAAATGTCAACTGTACTGTGGAACAGCCTATTATAATTCAATTTCTTGCAAAGAAATTTTCTTAATAAGGGCATCAAACCAGCTAAAGTTTTCGCAGATCAAGAAAGTACTCCTAAGAAGTTCGAAATACAGGGTATTTCAAGTAGCGCAAATTGGATATCCCTGTCAAAAAATATTTCGTATTTTTTTCATGAATTGTTCAATTGTCACGAAAATATTTGAGATGAAAGCTGATGTTTTTACGAACAATTTTTGTCTTTTACAAAATTTTGATATCTCATACCGTTTAGTCGTAAAAAAATAAAATTTGAATAATTGTCGGGACGCATCTATGCGAACGTGTATCAAATAATATATTGTATTTTTTATGAATTGTCTAATTATTACAAAAGTATTTATGATGAAAGTTTTTACGAACAATTTTTGTCTCTTACAAAATATTGATCTCTCATATCGTTTAGTCAAGTTATCAAATTAGCAGGCTCTGAATTCAAACAACAGCATAGAACAGTGGAATTTTGTTCTTTCAATTGTTTTTGACTGAGCAGATAACATATGAATTGTAAAGCACACTGCTGAAATTGTCATAGACTGCTGTTTGAATTCGGGGCTGCTAATATGAAGAAGTTTTTCGCGTTTTTCTCGAAAATTTGATTGTGTAAGGGTATACAAGTTTTATAGCATTGACAAGGCAAAAAAATTCTGCAGTGAATAAGCGTAAAAAATAGGTAGGTTGCTATTTAAAAAAAAATACAACAGCGTCGCAGCGCTTACAGCATTGGTTAAATTTTTTTTTCTATCTTGATTCGTTTCACAATTACCTAGGGGCGTAATATAATTGTTGAACCACTGTGTGTAATATAGCAATTCTTATGTCTTATTTAAATTTTTTAGTGACGAGTGAGCTGCTCATATTAAGTTTAGACTTGGTTAAAACAAGAGTCGTAGTTATGGGTGTGGAAATGCGGAAGACATTTATAGGATCCATATTGGTGGGACTTATTGAAAAAACGCCTGATATTAAAATTATGAAGGCTATAACCAAAGTAAGAGTTAAATTTAAAGTATTTGTTTTTATGTTAATATCCATTTTTCATTCTTAATTCGTTTTTTTAGATGTTGGAAGAATGGATGAAAAATAAAAATGTAATTACTTTATCTCAAGCACCAAGTTTAAGAGAAAAATCAATCTTGCTAGTAAAAATGATGCAGTACATAGAAAAACGGTTTCAAGATGATGCTGAATTAAATGCTCAGTTTTTAGAACTGGTTAATTATGTTTATACGTAAGTTAATGTATTTTTGCTTGTGATCTATTACATTTATTGACTTATCTTTATTTTGCAGCGATGAACAATTAAAGCAAACTGAGCTAACCTCAAAATTGGAACCGGCATTTTTATCAGGGTTGCGCTGCAGTCAGCCGCACATCAGAGCAAAGTTCTTTAAAGTTTTTGACACTTCAATGCGCAGAAGGTTACATGACCGGCTTCTGTATATTACATGTTCTCAGAATTGGGATGCTATTGGCCCACATTATTGGATTAAACAATGTATCGAGTTGCTTATAGCAACTGTTTCATCAGGTAGGCATTTTAAAATTTATTTTTAATAATAATATAACAATTATAATTTATATATTATAATACAATTTAGATACAAGAATTCAGATGTCGCATGATAGCAGCATTTTACCCAGTATCACTTCTGTAATTAACATAGGAGATCCACAAAAAAAAGAAGAATTTTATTCCGTGAAACAAGACCCTGCTTTATACGAGACCATGGAAATTAAAGAGGTAAATTGAGGTGCAATCAAAACTTGTTTTATACTTTTAAAATTTTATTTTAAGGAGGTACTCGATATGGATCGTTCGAATATAGAAACGAACCCAATGGTTGAAGAATCCAACTCAAACAGAACTGAAAATATTAGCAAACTCATATCAAAACACTACGAATTTGTGGAAGTGTCAGGAAATGTAACAACAGATCGTTTTCTTGTTGCTGCTTCTCAATTGTGTCATATGGATACTGATTTGTCTGAACAAGTTTGGCTGCAAATGTTTCCTAGGCTGTGGGATATACTTGATGAGCAACAACGTAATGTGAGTCATCACTTTCATAATTTGATAGTCGATTTTTAAGTAAATTAAGTGTTTGCGATCGTTATTAATATAAATAATGAATGTACATTTTTGTGGAGCTCTACGATCATAACGAGAAAAGTTCTGAAAAATATCTTCGTTGATCGTGATTCAAGCCCAAGATCTGTAGCTATCCAGGTTAACAACTTTTCTCTAATTTAACCGTCATCGTACTCTTCAAATAAGTGAGATCCCCATAGTTAACAGGCAATTTGATACATTCTACATATACACCATTTTGAAATAAGAAAGTTGGGCGTACTTAAATGAGTTTTTGTTACAGTTTTCTTAAAATTTTTGTTATATAAGAGTATGAAAGTTTTGTATCATTAAAAATGAGGAAAAAATAGATCTAGCTGCCTTCGAAAATATTTGTATTACCATTTAAGAAAATTATTGATGACGTTACTGCTCAGTCATGTGAGAGTACGAAAAATTTTGGAATGTGTCACGTTTAAGCGTCAATCAGTAACAGGCTTCTAGAACCCCCAATGTTTAGCGGCTCAAAAGAGTAAAACATTGCGCTATTTCAAAGTTTTATGAATACATCTTGTAAGAAATAAAAAAATTAAACAAGAAATGAAATAATATACTATACCATATTAGTTGTAGCAAATAAATTTGTCAATAATGAAACAGGAATGTAGAATCACAAAATTTTCTAGCAGTAAGAACCGCAAAATTCCATAGCACCTAATGACACCCGCCCAACTACTCAACAGCTTTAATGCGGTCACAATGTTACTTTTGTATTAGACGGATGATTCAGACAAGCTATTATAGGGGCTCGGTCGACATCTGTAAATGCTCCTGTTGCGCATTATTTGCCTCGATTTAGAAAAAAACGGAATATTTTTTCAAGCCGTAGTATTAAAGAAACCCCCGAGATGACACAAAAAATTCATCAGCCAAAAATTGTAAGGGAGGGAAAATTAACCCCCCCCTAAATGTTGCTGCACCTAAAAATTAGGTGGTGACTTGACTATCCTTTTATTATTACTCATAAGCTATATAGCCAAAAACAAATATTTTATTGTCCTCCATTTATTAAATAAAAAGGCATGCATTTTCTATTTTCAAAAATTTATAGACAATTCACAGAAAAATTAGCTCGAAATATTCAAAAAATCGTAGCAACCGCCATTTTAAAGCTAGAAAGTTTGGAAAAAACGCATTTGATTTGCCTTAAGGTTTTCTATCTGATTCTGTTTTCAGATTTAGATAATTCTGCTTTGGTAAAAATACTACCAAAGAAACATGTCTTAACTGCGGCTTCTGGTTTCGGATGTTTTAAAAAGCTTATTTCTGTGATGATATTTTGATACACTTGCACATTACGAAGTTTGGGAGTTATAGAGTGCACACACCCACCCCCACAGACCGACAATTTTTAACCATCCTCGGTAGTTCAACTAGTAGAGCATTAGCCTGGATAGCTTGACGCTTGGATTCGAATCCCGATTGAGAAAGATATTTTTCACCACTTTTCTAAATGTGACCAAAAAAAGCCCCAAAAATTTATGTTAGTTTATTTTTAGTTTTAACATTTAATTATTTTCTACAAATAAACATGTTTTAGACCCTTACACAAGAAATACTTCCTTTCATCACATCTGGCACTCATATCATACAAAAAGACTGCCATCCAAGTGCAATAAATACGTTTGTTGAAGCTTTGTGTAGATGTAACCCTCCAATACAAATTGCTCCGTAAGTCACTCCAAGATTTTATTTCAAATACAGTGTTATAACAGCAAAATTTTAGTCCTCTAATGAAGTACATAGGCAAGTCTCATAATTTATGGCATAGAATGGCTTTAGGATTGGAGCAATTAGCATTCGACCCAAATGTCGCTCCAAAACCAACCAATCCTGCTGCTTGTTACGATTTTGAACCAGATCAAACTCCAAAAAGCGTAAGTTTCAGTTATATTACTAGCAAGCATTATTGATCCCATTTAACTTTTTTTTTTTTGCATCTTTAGGAATTACTAGATGCTCTCGGTGAATTATATTCATTGTTGAAAGAAGAGGATCTCTGGGCAGGCTTATGGCAAAAACATGCCCATTACAAGGAAACAAACATTGCTATTGCATATGAGCAGCATGGATTTTATGAACAAGCCCAAACTGCGTATGAAACTGCTATGGCTAAACATAAACAGGACAATTCCATGGGTCCGTTACCTAGCCACACTCAGAGAGAGGTGCATCTTTGGACAGACCATTGGATAAGGTATGAGAATACCATGTGTATTTATAATTTTAATTTATACTTTTTTACAATTTTACTAGGTATATAGTGAAGCGCCTCATTACTGTGTAAGAGAATTTTTGTATGAATGAAAATTGTGAAGTAAAAAAAATTTTTATATTTTGGAAATTTTCTGAATAATACTACTCAAAAACTGGCTATGCGATTTGTTTTTAAATTCTGTAGGCTCGCATAAATATGAATGAGGTACACTTTTGTTGGTGTGCCAGTCTGCTAATTTCTCTATGAATGACGCCTTCTATGAATTTTTGAAATAGACAATTCATATCTTTTTATTTAATACACAAGGGTTGACAAAACATTCCTGTTTAAGCTTAACTAATTGCTAATGAGTGATAGTAGAATAAGATTCACAACGTAATTTTTAGGTTCAGACATATTTAGGGGAGTTTTAATTTTCCCTCTGCCGTCCAATTTTTAGTTGATGAATTTGCTGTATCGTATCAGCTTTTCTTTAATCTCAATGAATCTTTGTTCAAAAAATCGATTTTTGTTCTTGCATCTGTTTTACCGTGCACCATTTTACGTTTTATCTTAAATTATTGAAAACAAAATTACATTTTCTTTAAGTTGCTAAAAAAATTTTCGCGTTCAAAAAGTAGATTTTTGAAATCAAAAATCAAACTTGAAAAACGTCAGATAATAAGTTTTAGACGTCTGAAAATGATTTTCATGTCAAAAAAACAATTATTGTTGTCAAATATTATTTATTGGCTCAAAAAATATTTTTTGACGTCAGAAAATAAATATTTGATGTCATAATCAGTTTTTGACGTTAATAAAACATTTTATCACTTCAGTTGATATTGGCAAAAAAAATGATAATAAATGTGTTTAATAAAAAGTAAAATGACGTTATGTACAGGTGCACTTTTGCTTTGAGCTATGTTCTACCTGAAAACAGGAGTTAGTTAGTCCCTCGCTCTCCCGGGCGAATAACGATTATCACGTTACTGTTGGCATGTAAAACGTTGATACGAAAATACTTTTTAAAATATAATTTAAACGATTTCTAAAGTACAAGAAAGTTAAGAGGAAGTCTGTTGCTCATTTTTGGTTTTCTGTAGATGTGCAAAAGAACTAAATCAGTGGGATGTTCTGATGGAATACTCTAAAAATGGTGTCTTTGATCCCTATCTTATGCTAGAAAGTTCATGGAGAATTCCGACTTGGGATGTAATGAAAGAGGCTTTGGCCAACGTTGAATACAATTGTCCTAAGGAACTAGCTTGGAAGGCAAGTATTTGTTATAAATGGAATGCACTTGTGTGATTCCCAATTTTTATGTATTCTGATGATGATTTTTTTAAGGTTACTCTCTACGGGGGATTTTTGTTAATATGCAACCCAGAAGAGAAACCCTTGAAATTTGCCGAACGATATGTAGAAACAGCGACCATGATGTGCCTTAACGAATGGAGACGTTTACCTCATGTTGTTAGTCATATTCATCTTCCATTTTTGCAGGCTGCCCAACAAGTGAGTTCATTTTTTTGTACTTGAAGTTTTGAACTCATTTACGAAAATATTCAGATAATGGAATTGCAAGAGGCTTATCAAATCCACAAAGGGCTTATGCAAGGTCATCAAAATTCTCTACATGATATGAAAGCCATTGTTAAAACTTGGAGGAATCGCTTACCTGTCATTGCAGATGATTTAACCCATTGGAATGATATTTTCACATGGAGGCAACATCACTACCAATTTATTGTAAATCATTATGAAAATTTACGAGAATCTAATCATACCAACTCTATGCTTGGAGTTCATGCATCAGCACAGGTAATTTACTATTTTTTTTAATAACGTATCCTGAATCAGTTACTTCATATTCCTTTCTTATCCTACATGTCCCTTTTCCTTAGAAAAGTAGTATCTGCAAAAAGGGTACTGATCAAATGGATACTATTAAAAATAGTATAAAATCAAACACAGAATCTTCTATTAAAGTAAGTCACTATAGCCTAAAAATGTATGCTTCCCCATATAGCACGAGCAGTTTTTGACAGTATTTATCACAATTTTTTATTTTGTTAACAGTCCATCATATATTTTGGTAAAGTGGCCAGAAAGCATAGATTGACAAATGTATGTCTTGAATCGTTAACTAAAATATACACCATTACTAGCGTACCTATTGTCGATTGTTTCCAAAAGATCAGACAGCAAATCAAGTGCTACCTACAAATGGCCTCTTTGAACAATAAAAATGAATTACAAGAGGGTTTGGACGTCATAAATAATACCAATGTCAAGTATTTTACTAAGGAAATGACAGCGGAATTTTACGCTCTCAAGGGGATGCTTTACCATCTTAGTAGTAAGTAAATTTTCATTTTTACTAGTATTAGGTTGTTAGAATAATAAAATAACACTTTGCAAAATTGCAAATTTTAAGTTGGGTCATTATTTGTGAATATTGAAGTAAACAATTTGAAATACATCTAAGCTGCAGGCTTCCGCGGCCGTTGTTAATAACATCTAGGCTTCCGGGTTGGAGCCGCGTCATTGGTGCTTGAACTGCCGACGTTTCGTCCTCGGTTGCACGGGACATCTTCAGGGCTGTGGTCGCTTTGGGATCTGGAGCAGTTGTGATCAAGATCCCAAAGCGACCACAGCCCTGAACATGTCCCGTGCAAGCGAGGACAAAACGTCGGCAGTTCAAGCACCGATGACGCGGCTCCAACTAGTTTCATGGCAAAAATGGAAACACTTAGACTGTTTACAAGTAGAAATAAAAGGGGAAAACACCGTCTTTATGATGATAATAATAATAATACTACACTAATACTTCGTCAGTCCGAACGTTTACCACAGTGTTAACAGCAAGCAAAGATATCAACAGCAGCAACACACAAACACAAAAAGAAACAGTACTATACCTGCACGTATTTATGTCTAAATAACGTCATATTTTGACGTTTACGGTAGTCAGGGCATTTGCGACCTCTCTCCTATATGTGTTTGGTGCGCGGAGATGGATATTTTGCACAGACAAACTTAGCCGTAGGGAAATTACAGTTTAACACAGGTGTGAAGAAGTGTTCTTCCCCAGACAAGTTTTTCTGGGGAAAAACTCACCTCGCTGGTTTCCCGTTGCCTTGCGAGGAAGAACAACCGGGCCAGGAGTCGAACCAAAATCCGTTGCATTAGTAGCCCGCGTGCTTACCACTGAGCTATGGGCCCCCCCTTTTGCGATTAATACGTCTATTTAAAAAGTTGGTGCAACTGCATAAATCAGCTTGTTTACGTTTTGCTATCTAACCTACAACACTGACAAATATTAATTAATACCAAAGTTAATTAATTAATATTTGTAGTAACATATCATCAAAAAGTCTTTGGATAGCGGTTGCTGTGGAATTGACAAGTCATCTATAAAATTATTTATTTCTGTTAGTTTTCACATTTACTTTCAAAAGTCAGTGGATTATAATTAAATATGTTTCAAACAGAACATAAATTTTTTTAGACTAGAGCATATTACCGTAATGGAAATCGTGGTGAAAACAGTAACTGGGTTTATTCACCTAATTTATGTTTAAATGAATTCCGTAAAAGATTTCCCAACTTCGCCATAATCGGAATTCCGTGAAAGATTTCCCAACTTCGCCATAATCGAGCGAGATTTAGAAGTAAGTAAATCTATAGATAGCTTTGAAATTCCACAGCAATTGCTTTTTGATCATACTATAGTAAGTTGTAGTGTATCTCAAACGATGTTTGTACCTCACTGTGGGTTGACTGAACTGTTTGGTAGTTTGTATAAAAATTGATTGCTAATTGATTTGGATCGCTGATAAAAATCCTGTCTTTGTTGAAAAGTTGAGATCTTATTAATGATTGTCCGAAATTTTTCATAAAAAAATGAAATGACCCCCATATTAACACACTGACACAAGAGAAAACAATAAAACAAATTATTGACATTCTGTTTACAAAAAATTATACCATGTTCAAGTTTAATAATAACTTGCATGTAAGAACAATTATATACAACATTTTAATGATTATGTGTTCTATAATAATTATAAATAAATCTAAAAGCAACTCCATTGCTCCACCCGAAGCCTGATTGGACTTGATATTCACCTCCTTCTCCATACTGACCCGGTACAACTGCATCATATTTCTCAAACATATCTCCGGATTCATGGTATCCTATTATATTAGCCTTAATCCAGCGTTTAGCTAAAATGGCTGCTTCCTCTTGTGCCGCTTTGAAGTTAGTATTATCGAGTCCACGTACAATAATATCTTGCAACGGTGGCCATGCATTAGGAAAATCCCATTGTTCGCGAGTGAATTCGCTTGAGGTTGGGACACCTCCTAAATAATCTAGCACCTTTTTATTTTGCAGAAATTTAAGTACATGTTTTCCTAATTCGTGACTTTTGTTTTTGTCAAAACATTTTGACCATAAGGGTGTTACACTACTAGGGTAGAAGTACCGCCTGTGTTTGTTTAATTTGATATCATAATCATACCATATACCGTCTTTTGCATTCCACAACACTGTATTTAAAGCCGTTTTTATTTCTAAGTATCTTGTTTTCCACATTATACTTTCTATGCCTTGTCCTAAATTTAAATACAAATCAGAGATATCTCGGTAAGCACCACATAAAAAGGCATTTAAATCTACAGGAATGACCCGTCTAGTATGTATATGTGACAGATTCGCCATGTTTCCTCCCTGGTCATCAAAAATCCAACGACTAGAAAAGTCCCATCCACTTTCTGCACCACTTTTCAAGTCCTGATATGCTTGTTCTTGTCGAGATTCTTCAGAATAGTAGGCGGCAGTGTTTACATCTTCTCTGTATGATTCTGGACGGGGTCCGGCGCTTTCAGCGTCATAACGAAATAAAGTGTATGTCTTTAAACCCTTTTTTATTTTTATAGTTTGATTAATCCAATAATTCAGTTCTTTTGCTAAGGTATGTATGTTTTTCCTCAACCATGTAATGTTTTTTGTGTTTTGGTAATACAAATGGGCCATTGGGGTTAGTAGAGGAGGTTGTGATCGCTTTAAATAGTAAATTCGCCCACCATTTGGTACAAATCCAAATCGTTCCACTAAGGATATGAAATTATCAATCATTCCTCGAGCAGTTTCAGGCATTTCGCATATTAACAGTCCATCTACAATCCAGTACGTATCCCAATAATAATATTCCCGAAAACGTCCTCCTGGAATTATAAAACCATTTTCCACAGGTATTAAGCTGTATTGTTCTTGATTCTCCTGAACTTCTTTTCTTACTTTTCGTGCTAGTTCAGGCCATATTTGCACCAAGTCCAGTGAAAAGTTTTTTACTGTTATATTGGTAATTTCTTTAATGAAACTTGGATATGGATTGAAGTCGGAAAGCTTGTACTCAATCAGTTCTTTTCCTTCTTCAAAGTTTTGATAAACAAATAGTCGAACTTGTGCTTGACTTGGATTGTTTCCAGTTAAATTTTTGAATACAGCAAAGTTTTGTAGAGTATCGTTTTGGGAATGTACCATTTTGAAGTCTACAAATGTTTTACTGTCGTTGAATATGTGTGCAAGCTGTACAGTACGCAAAAGGTCGCCATAACAATAAACAGGACTGTTACAAGAAGGTGGTAATTTTTGGCAGTTTGTAACTGCAAAAAAGCAAAACAAAAATAATGCTGATGACAGCATTTCCAAACCTAACTGGAATTTTTTTTTTTTACTGTAGCATTTATATGCCAATACCTGAATAGATATTAGAACTTTAACTCTGTTTCGAACATTTTGTTACATAGGTATTTTGCATGCAATTAAATTTGTTGTTAGTTTTAAATATTATCAATTTAACCTCGTTTGAAGTGTTATCTTGAGAATTTATAAGTTGTAGTATGGCTTGCTGTTATTTTATCAAATAATTTAAATGCCCTACTTAAAACTAGTACATATGCTTTAATAATTGAATGCGCAGTTTAAAACAACTACTAAATCGTCGTACTGAAACTTTTTTATGTTGAGTTTTTTCTGCCAAATGTAAGATAAAACGAAATATTGTGTTGTTTATCATGATTCTACTAAATTTGTTTGTTGAATTACAGTTTCATGCTGATGAGTAAATTTTTTTAAAATCATGAACTAAATCAAGGCCCTGATTGAAGGATTACGGATTACAACGGGGCTGGAAAAAGTCACGATTTGAAAAAATCACAAATCGATGTTTTGAACAAATCAAAAAATTATGTTTTCTGCTTCGCTATACATCTATTTAACGAAAATATGTTTTAGATCTCCAGGAACCCACAAAAGTGGTTTAAAAAAAATGTGTTTGTATACACAGAGTGAGTTATTAGTGCAAGATTGTTTTCTAACGACTTTATTATAGCTCTTAGAAACAAAATTGTCAATATTACAATTTACTTTAGGCTTAGACCGCTTCTCATTTGGAAATTACAGCGGGCATAATCAGGTAAGGACACACATTACCTGATAGTGGTGGGTGTAATCTCCAAATGACGACACAGTCTAAGCCGAAAGTAAATTGTAATACTTGAGAAACTGTGAAAGGCTTAATAAATATACAGGGTGGTCCAAAGTTTACCTTTCAAAGTTCGGTGGGTGATTTCTTAGGCTATTTTAGGAAAAAAGTTCCCATGAACATGTGTCCGAAAATCCTTCTGAAGGGAGCTACGGCCCCCTGAAGGGAGAGAATGAAATTTAAATTTTAATTAATATCTCAGACACCCCTTAATATAATATAATGAAATTTGGATACGGTTTAGTACCAGTAAGTGGTACTGTCTAACAACATGCAAATAAAATTATTTAGACCAGAGAGGCATTGGAAATTGGGGCTGTCATTTTTATATATTATTTTTGTAATCTTCAGTTAGTTTACCAATTTGACTCGCCTTTTTAATCATCTGAACCATCCGCCTGATTAATTATAGTTCTACAACCAAAAAGTGGAAATAAATAACTTAATCTAGTTTGAATTGTTCTTGCGTGACAGTAGAATAAGATTGTAGTTTTAGTTTTTACACAATTAAATATTTAGGAAGAAATCTGGCACAGTGGCCCTCCCCCATAGACAATTTTTTGGTTGCCAAATTTGGTCCTTTGCATCTGATGTTTAAAAAACTTGATTTTTTTTCTGATGAATGTTATATATATACAGGGTGATTCTAAATATATGTGACAAACTTTAAGGGGTGATTCCTGGGGTTATTTTGATCATAAAAGTTCAGATGAATAACTGTCCAAAATGGCTTAGTTTTAAAGTTATAGGATGTTTAATAATAAATTAAGAATACAATAAAGGGTAGGTAATAAACAAAATGAACTTATAGAAATTGTTGAAAATGATCGCCGCCAACTGCAATACAGGTTTCTGTCCTCCGTCGTACTGAATGGCGAACACGTTCAAAAATACCGGGGGTGTTCTGAATTGTCTCAAATGATGTTCATCAACATATTCAATGGGAGTCGTATAAACTAGTGATTTAAGGTGACCCCAGAGAAAAAATCTAGAGAATTTAAGTCTGGAGACCGAGGAGGCCACAGTTGTGGACCTCCTCGCCCTCTCCATCGATTTGGATATGCACCGTCCAAAAACTCACGAGCAAGTAAACTGAAATCTTAATTGATATGGGACTTCTTTCAACAGTAGTGGCAGTTCCTCTTCAAGAAAATGGCGGTATACTTATCCATTTAACCTCATCGGCAGAAAATGTGGACCTATCAAGCGATGTCCAACAATTCCGGCCCACACATTAACAGAGAATTAGTGTTGATGACGGTCATCCATTGTTTCGTGCGGGTTTTCTTCGGCCCATATGTGATTATTATGGAAATTAATAATAGCGTTTCTAGAGAAAGGAGCCTCGTCCGTGAAGAATACTTGCGCCAAAAACTGAGGATTTTGTGCGATTTTATGTTGCATCCACTGACACAAAGCCACTCTTTGCGGGAAATCGGTTGGCAAAAGTGCCTGTACTCGTTGGATGTGATATGGATACAACTGTTGACTCTTCAATATCCTCCAAACTGTGGGCTGACTTATGTTTAAGGCAATTTTTCTAGTGCTTGTAGTAGGATGTTTCTCGATTTCATTTAGCACCATTTCTTCCACTTGTGGAGTTCTAACTATGCGAGGGTGTCCGTTATCAGCCATATGGTTTTTAAAACTTCCCGTTTCACTAAGACGTTGGTGAAGACAGGCAAATATCGAATGATGCGGGATTACACGGTTCGGGTACCGCTCCTCATAAAGACGTCTAGCTGCACGTAAATTGCCATCGGCAAGACCGTGAACATAATGCATATCGCACATCTCAGCATTTGTGTAATTCATTTTAAAGAACAGAAGCTGGCAATAAAATTTAATAAACCAATGCTTTGACACAATAATATTGGAATGACAAATAAATATTTTCACTTCAAAACGATTGTTTTTGCTGAGCCAACTATGATACTAGATGGTGTAAGTTATACTATACAAATTCTTAATTTATTATTAAACATCGTATAACTTTAAAACTAAGCCGTTTTGGACAGTTATTCATATGAACTTTTATGATCGAAATAACCCCAGGAATCAGCCCTTAAAGTTTGTCGCATATATTTAGAATCACCCTGAATAGAATAGATACAACAAGCGCTTTGTTGGGGATTCATGCGAGCGAGCGATATGCCACATGCACAAAGCATTTTATATTATGTAGTAACAAACTGTTAGACTACTCTTCTCACTATACTTACATGATATAAAAAATTGGTAAAAAAAAGGTAATTATGTTGAAAGTCCAGGGAAAGTGCTTAACCCAAAAAAGTGGTTTTTAAAAAATGTCTGTCTGTGGGTATGTGGGTATATGTGTGGTGCATTATAACTACCAAACAGATGGTCGGATTTAGATGAGTTTTGAAATCTGGGGATATATTAAAAATTCAGCCACAAAATAAGCTTTAAAAAAACTGAAACCGGAAGCGGAAGTTACACGTTTTTTGGTAGCATTTTTTCCGAAACCAAATTTTAAATTTGAAAAGGAAATCCTATAGAAGACCTTGGGGTAAATTTAACGCTTTTTTCCTGAACTTTCTGGCTTTAAAATTTTTAAACCTCTTTGCTCAAAAACTGGCCACACGATTTATTTTAATTTTGTAGGCTCATAGAGCTAAAGTTGAGCTACAATTTGGTTTGTGTCTCAGCTCGCAAATTTCTCTCTGACTCCTATGAATTTTTGAAAGTTAAGTAATTTTAGTAGCAAATGAAAAACAAGAAACAACGATTTGTTAAATTTGTTGTTAAAGTGTAACAACTATACGGAATTCTTAATGGTTATATTTTAGGAAAGTTAAGTAGCCTAAAAAAAATTATAATTTTATTAATCATAACTGACAACTAAATATTGGGCTGGTATAAATATTTATAATGGTCGAACCTATAGTTGGTAGGGCACATAAAGTTTAGAATTCCGCGCTGACATGTTCAATAAAATCCATAAAATTCAATAATTAAGAGATTTAAATCAATAGGAATTTGTCTCATACCTTATAAAAATCACTTGTATTGTAAATAATAAATTTTAATTTAAAAAAAACTATAGAAATCTCTTTAAAAAAAATCGATTTAAATAAAAATAAACTATTTATATTTTAAAAATATTTGCTTTAGATTGCTTAAACCCTTTATTGGATATCTCTAACTAGAAGGAACAATTGTTGTGTGTTTAGATAAAATTGTTAATTATAAATTTTTTAAGGGATTCCTTTATTTTGCAATTTATTGATGTTTAATATGAACAGATGTGTACACAGGAAATTATTATTTATCTACTTGAGATAAGATTGTATACAAAAGCAGGAAATAAATGCTTTGTAACTTATGTTAAAAAGTAACCTTTGATAAAGTGCATTCTTGGATAAGTACCTACTTGAATATTTTTTTACTTGTGTAGTAGTTTAACCCTACTTACAAAATTACATTTTTTACTTAGGTATTTTTCTATAAAACTTCTCAATATGTACTTCAGATAATTTTTCTATTGTTAGTTGTACTAATAAAATCAAAAGCTTTGTTCTTAATAATTTATTGTGATTTAAGAAAGATTATTACCTATCAGTTTTTATAATAGTACAGAAATACTTCAAAACAACCTTTTTAAAAAAAATAATTATTGTTCATTTCAATAATTCCTAATAACTGAGTATAATCAAGAATTAGTTTTACAGTTCAGATAAAGTATTTATTGCATCATTTTTTGATTTTATTAAAAATATGGTAACCAACAAAAATATGAAATTTTTAACTTCACGTACATTATTATCTGATCATTTTTATTATCAAAAACACAGCCCAAAACAACACACTACACCCTCTTATATTATAACCACTACTTCTGTAGTAGTTACGATTATCATTTGTATAATAATCATAAATAAATCTCAAAGCAACTCCATTGCTCCATCCGAAACCTGGTTGAACATCATATTCTCCTCCTCCTCCATATTGCCCCGGTACTACTGCATCGTATTTCTCAAACATAGCTCCCGTTTCATGGTACCCAATTATATTAGCAGATACCCAACGTGCAGCAAGAATTCCTGCTTCTTCCTGTGCTTTAGAATAGTTGGAGTTTTGAAGTCCTCGTACTACAATA
The DNA here is from genome assembly GCA_958336395.1 of Ctenicera cuprea. Lineage (NCBI taxonomy): Eukaryota > Metazoa > Arthropoda > Insecta > Coleoptera > Elateridae > Ctenicera > Ctenicera cuprea. The sequence goes on from OY284493.1 coordinate 21,112,213, forward strand.
TCTTGCAGTGGTGCCCAGGCATTTGGAAAATCCCATTGTTCACCAGTGTGATCGTTTGAACTCGGTATACCTCCCAAGTACTCCAGCGCTCCAGTCTCTACCAAGTAATTTAAAACACGTTTACCCAATTCAGGACCTTTGGGCTCTTTGAAACATTTTGACCAAAGTGGAGTAAGACCACTTGAATAAAAGTATTTTCGATGCTGTTTAAGCTCAATGTCATAGTCGTACCAAACTCCATCTTCTTCATTCCACAGCACATCATCGATGGCTTTCTGTATTTCTATATAATTTTCTTCCCAGAATAGACTTTGGATGGGATCACCTATGGCAAGGTAAAGTTCAGAAATATCCCTAAAAGCTCCGCATAAAAAGGCATTTAAATCTACAGGAACAACGCGCCTAGTTTGGATGTGTGATAGGTTTTGAGTGTTTCCGCCTTCATCATCAAAAATCCAGCGTGCTGAAAAGTCCCAACCACTTTCGGCACCACTTTTTAAATCTGTATAAACTTCTTGTTTCTGTGGATCGTCAAAAATTTTAGCAGTGTTTACATCTTCCCGATATGATTCTGGTCGAGGTCCCAAGCTTGGTGCATTATACTGAGCCATGGTGTATGTACGAAAACCTTTTCCTATTCTTACAGTTTGGTTCACCCAATAATTCAGTTCTTTAGCTAAAGTGTCGATGTTTTGTTTTAACCATGTAGTGTTTTTAGTGTGTTCGTAATAATTATGTGCCATGGGTGTTAACAGCGGAGGTTGTGACCTTTGTAAATAGTAAACTCGTCCACCATTTGGTACGAATCCAAACCGGTTCACCAACGATAAAAAGTTATCAATCATACCTCGAGCTGTTTCAGTCATTTCATTGACCAGCAAGCCGTCTATGATCCAGTAAGAATCCCAATAGTAGTATTCTCTGAAACGCCCTCCCGGAACGATGAAACCATTTGGAACAGGAATAAGGCTATATCTTTCCGGATTTTGAATGACTTCATCTTTTACCTTTCGTGCTAATTCAGGCCATTTTAGTATCAGCTGCTGCGTAAAATTCTTAACGGTTGCATTGCCGATATCTTTGATGAAACTTGGATTGCCATTAAAATCTGGAAGGGTCCAGTTGCTTAACTCCTTCCCTTCTTCAAAATTTTCGTTTACAAATTGTTCCACTTGTGTTTTATTGGGGTCTGGATTATTCTGTTTGAATACTTGAAAGTTTTCCAATGTTTTGGCTTGAGAATTTTTCATTTTTAGATCTACAAATGTCTTGCCATCGTCAAATATACGTGCAAGTTGAACCGTATGTAAAAGATCACCATGGCAGTAAACGGGACTGTCACAAGAATATGGTAGTGTTTCACTGTTGGTAAAAATGAAAGTACAAAGGCAAAGCACAAAACACCGCAGCAACATTATGAATTTTGGTGCCGTTTGGCATAACTGACAGAATTTGTGCTTTACTGTTATATTTATAGATCTTATCAAAGATTAGGGTTTAATCTCGAGGAGATAATTGCCTGACATTGTTGGATAGAACTGCCTTTAATTGTTTTATTGTGTTGTTAGGGCCACACATTTCTCTTATCTATTTTAGTCAGCAATTTGTAATTTGCATAATTGTATTAAAGCAGAAAAAACCACTTTTGTTTCTACACAGAACGAAACTAAATAGAGAACAGTTGAATGTTTATTTGTACGTTTAGCTAATTCTTCTTTATATCTATTTTCTCATAAAATTTAAATCTATTAAAATTGCCTTTGCAATCATTTCCAAAATTTACATTTAATAATTCGAGACAATTTGTTGCAACTTTTTTTGTATCATATGTTTTTTTTCATTTGCTTTAGTAAAGGAATTTTATTAATAAATTTTAGCTTTACTGCGTTGAAGTTTATATTAATTTATAAATAAAATAATTAATAACTTCAACGGGTATTTATTTGTTTTAACTTTACACTTACATGTTTAAACGTCATTATCAAAGACAAATTAAAAAGTAAACAGTTGGTGTCGCTATAGAAAGAATAGACCTGGATGACTTGATGTTGTTTATCTATGTCTGCACAGATGAGTTGATTTCTTATTCCAAAACGTCAATAATGGTTTAAGAGATCAATTTGGTCATTTATTTAAGGTGCAGTCTTTAAATGTTTGTGAATTTCAAATGCTTTTAGTTTATCAAAACAAAAATGTCAACACTTTATATTGTTATTAGATGTCATTAAATGATTATGTTCTAATAAGTGCTTAGCGTAATTGGATTTACGTGGGTGTTATACAGTGCATGCTTAAAGTATGAAATAAATTCATTAAAAACAAATTTAAATTAAACGCAGGAAACGAACCGAACCGAACGATTTAGTTTAAAACAGAGTGGCCACAAAATTTTTTTTAGTCAACTTATTTAGTATTTTTTTTTCCAAAGTTAGTTGATAGAGATGATAGTTCTTTTTACAATGGTATAAAAATTGTATGTGATTGCATAAGAAAACTATCAAGACAAACGATACGTTACGTTAGAATTAAATAGAGACAAACTACAAAATACATTTAAGTTAAAATCATAAAAATAATCTAAATAAACTGTTCAAAATTATGCCCATTGACAGCGTGGCAATGACTAAGCCGAAAACAAGTTCTTGTAAAGCATTTTAAAGAATTTCTGGTATTTATTAAACGTGTTTCTTGCCGAATTTGCTCCTTCAGCTCTTCTACATTGTTAGGTCTATTTGTATACACCTTGCTTTTTAAGTATCCCCTCAAAAAATAATCAAGAGGTGTAAGATCTGGGGATATGGCTGGCCTCTCTCTCCATGTTTTTTCTTTAGCATTAGACAAACTGCTTTAAATGTTTTTAGTTGTTTTAAAATTACATTTATTTGTTTTGCCTATATTTTAAAATTTTTGTAATAGCTAATTGATAACGTTTCTTTTTAATTAATATATTAATACATAGAATATTACTTTATGCAATTTGTTTAATAACTTAAATTTCTCTATTATAACTAATTTTATCTAAAGGAACCGTTTAATCCCCCTGTTTCATAGACCTGTACGCTGCTTATTTATTTGTTTTCTGACAAAAATTGTGTGGTATTGTAATAGTTTAAATAGCAAACTTTGAATACTCTATTTATAAAAAAAAACCTACACAAACAGACATTGCAATACTACAGGATTCATCATCGTCATAAAACAAATAAATTAATAGCTTACAGATCTATGATATGCAGGCGTTTAACCGTTCCTATAGATAAGATTAGTTATAACAAAGAAATTTTAGATACATGGCAAGTTGCATAAAGTAATGGTTATAATACTCAAATTAATAGTATCTATGAATCTATCTATAAATTAAATTTGGAAGTGTCTCTACTTGAGGCGGTCACAAGACTCATACTCATACTAGAGGCCAGATCTTTACCGACTGCTACCTCTCATCTCCACTTATTACTAAACCAAACTCTGCAGGCTGCAAATGCAGGGGGGGTAGCCTACAGTTCAGCTAGTTTTAATTAAAGAGAACGGTAATAAATTTGCTATTCAAAATGTTTATCCCCACAATTCATCAGATACAATTGAATACGCTTCGATTCTATATTTTGGCGATAAATGAGAGAAAATTGTTAAAATTATAAACAAAACAATCATTTGATGAAATCTTATCTGATAACATAAAATTTTTACAATTTTGTAATGATAAACGCAAATTAGATATACTTACTGGAAGCATTTGAAATTAACAAATATTTAAAAATTGTAACTTTAATAAATGAGCACACTGGTCTTTGAAATTGAATAGAATGATAACCAACATTAAGTCATCAAGTTCTATTGTTCCTATAGCAACACCAACGGCTTACATTCAATAATGACGATTAAACACATTGAAATACCTTATTTATTTATTTTATTTATATATTAAGGGGATTTTATTTGCATAATTTTCAATTAAAAAAATTATTGTTAAAAACTTTTATTGGTGACAATAAGCGAAATTTTTTTACTAATCTGATGCTGAAGGTATTTGTTGAAATTACTTCATAATAGCGGCAGATTAAATCATATTATATACACTCCAACACAGAACTTGTGTAGCATTAGATTTCATTTATTTTTGTTTTACCTAGAAATCCTTGCTTATCAGTGCTTAATAATTGACAACTGCTCTTAATTTAATGACTTAAGATAAGGTTTTTTTTTTATTAAAAAGACGCTATTGTAGAGCACTAAAGCATAACCGATTTCATGGTAATTTGAATTGAATGCTTACTACTTAAGTTGTGCAAGCACAAGGACAAATAGATAACAATCTAGTCATTGTTATTGTAGATTTTAAGTGCAATAAACTATTTACCATTTACATATCACCTGAGCTCTATTTTTTGTCGATGTCCATTGTTTTTATATTTTCACGTATTTTGAAATATTTTTAAATAGCATGGTATATATATATTTTTTACAATCTGTGGTAAAGCGCTTTTTTCTCTTTTCAACCATGTACAATATTTATATTGTTAAATAATAAAAAGAATCCATTAAACATTCAATTTTGTAATGACGCAGACCGATTTGAAAAAGTTTTAGCAAATTTAAATATAATATTCGTGGCCATTTCTAGGGTTATCTGTACTCCAGTAAGAATGATTGTATTGATTAAAAATATTGTTATTAGAAAATGTACATTTGTCAGGCAATAACATTTTTCTGTAAAAAGGTTGATCTATTTATAAAATAATTACAAAACTATGCTTGATGTTCAGAATCGCGTTTTTGAAAATTTGCTGTACGTACTTGTACGGTTACGGTTTTATGAGAAAATGTTAAAATTTTTAAAACTTCTTGCAATAATTATTCTATATTAATTATTGTACATAAATATTAGTCACGAAGTTAACATTGCACTACTAAATGCCAGGTAGGGAAATAGGCGTAGTGAATTGGGTAATTCGCAGCCTATTATAATTCAATTTTTTGCTACGATTTCTCATAAATGAAGGCGTCAAACCTGCTGAAATTTTACGCAGATTCAGCTCATACTTTTAAAAAATACACTCAAGAAGTTGCAAGTACTTGAATGAACTAAGTGATTTAGTAATGGCCTTGAGACTGTTCATGACAATCTACAAACAGAAAGTTCAACTGCAACAAGTCATTCCTGCTGGCATTAAACGTGTTGTTGGGTTTCTCTACTATTTTAAAAACACTTATTCGACAATTTGCGGTAGCCAAAGCTTCAACATATTCAATGATAGCAGAAATGACTTTTGTTGCAGTTCTCTCCTCTTTCTGTATTGCCACGCATAGTCTCGCAGCCACTTAAAAATGGATAGCCCATTCAAATACTTGTCTTCTTCTTCTTCTTTAGCCATCCCTTTTGCCCTTAGGGCGTCGGGTTTTTCTTGCCAGTCTTCTTACTTCGTGTATTGTCTTCTTCTCACTATTTGTTGTATGTTGTCATCCCATCTCTTTCTTGGTCTTCCGCGCGGTCTACGGCCTTCTACTCCCATTTCTGTCACTATTTTGGGTATTCTTTGATCATTCATCCTGCATAGATGTCTATACCATTTTAGTTGTTTCTGTTCGATCATTTCAGTTACTGGTTCCTGCGCTAGTTTCTCTCTGGTGACCTCGTTTCTAATTCTATCACGTCGTGTGTTTTCTGTCACTTTTCGTAAGTATTTCATCTCTGTTGCCGTTATCATAGAATTATGCTTGTCTGTTAACGTCCAACTCTCTGCCAAATACTTGTCACTACTTCAAAATGTGAGCTGAGTGTACATAGAATTGGTTTGACGCTTTCATTAACGAGTATTTGAATTTTCATGGCACAGTTGAGATTTACATCAGCCATGTCGAATAACAAGTGAACGGTTTCGATGACAATGGTTATGTTTTGTTTTCTGTTTAGAGTAAGTTAGTTGAGTAATGTGCACAACAGATATTTGCACAAATCACTAAATTTACTATGTCACTGTGCCTAAAACCTTAAAATATTCTATCGAAACTTTGATATCTATCATAACCTTGAGGATGGATGCAATACCTGCCTCTAGCTATCTTTCTGCGAAATGAGGAAGGTAAAAAATTGGTCTCTAAATGGTCCCTCTTTAAAGATGTCAGTTAGAGGCCAAGTCCCTATTATAAGAAGCAAAGTTGTTGTAGGGCTTGACGTCGTTCTTTTATTAACAGTTTTGCCGAAAAGATACGTGCCTATTAGGATAACATTCCTGGTAAACTCGAAGGGCTTTTATGTTATTTTTTCTCCACTCAAATACACTTGTAACATATCAACCATCACATTAATCGCATCCATAGCGATGCATGTAATGACTGTAGGTATGCTGCCAATTAACTTGACAGCTATGATTTTTTTTGTTTCCATGTCTCTATTTTTTATAGACTTTATATACAGTATTAAATACACTGCCCGTCATTTGAAGTGGATCACGTATGAAAAACCATATAACTCGATAATTATAGGGTTTTAGTACCCGAAATTAGTACATGTTGTTGATTTTAATATTATATAGGAATTTTATAAAAAATAGATTAAATATGTTTGATTCAACAAAAGAAAAGAATTGTCAACGTCTAAGAATTGCTTTGCGTGATTTATTGTGTAGACTGTTGTGTACTTGTACCACGAATAATTTATTGTTAGTAACAAATTGCCGTTCAAAGTTCAAGATTACATTTTAAGCAATGGTTTTACGACGACGGTTGGATGCATCTCAGCACGATAGAATCATTGGTATGCTAGAAAGTGGTTTACCACAAAGAAGGGTGGCCGAGCGTTTTAATGTAAGCCAAAGTGTGATCAGTCGTGCTTTTGACAACCACATTGTCCAACTTTCGGCATGGTGGAGGTAGACAGTGCATCACAACTGCAGCGAAGGACCGCTATTTGAGAACAACAGCTCAACGACACCGAACAATTGACGCCCCACGTCTAAGAAACATGCTTCAGGCAGTGGTAAATCGGCCAATTTCAATGTCTACGATACATAGAAGACTCCACGAGGCTGGACTGAGGGCAAGACAACCTGCTCGTCATCCGAACTTATCTGCAGAACACCGACGAAATCAATTGCAGTTTGCAAGAGATCACCTACATTGGGGATTTGAGGATTGGTCACGATGCTTGTTCACCGATGAGTCTCCAATTGTTTTACATGGCGATGATGGGAGAGTACGAGTTTGGAGAAGGCTCAGAGAGCGAAATCTTGAGCGCTGTATGGTGCCACATGTTCCGTTTGGTGGCGGCTCGATAATGATATGGGGTAGTGTGCGAAACAGGGGGCCGTACAGAACTCGTGCAGTTCAGGAATCAATCGGTAACAGCTAGACGTTACCTTGATAACATTATAGAGCCCATTGTAATCCCAACAGCAGCCGCTATTGGGCCTAGCTTCGTTTTTATAGACGATAATGCAAGACCTCATAGAGCGGCGATCGTTAACGAGTACCTTCAGAACGGCAATATCATCCATATGCTCTGGCCAGCAAATTCGCCGGATGTTAATGCAATAGAGAATGTTTGGTCTGCACTAAAATTGCAGCTACAAAAGCGTGCTCACCAGCCAAACAGCTTGGATGAATTGAGTGCTGCCATTGTAGAGGAATAGAATAGGATACCTCAAGAGACAATTGATACCTGTATTGAAAGCATGCCAAGATGATGTGAAGCCCTTATCCGTGCAAGAGGTGGTCCCATACCCTATTAGTTACTCAAATGACAAGTAGTTTTTAGTCGTCCTTAATGTTGTAGCATGTTAGGTACTGATTGTCTTTTTATGTGTTAATATTTCTTAGTTGTAGAATGTTTGCTCTGCAATACATGTATAGAACGTTAAATATTCACTGCGTGCTCATTTATCGTAATAAAACCCTATAAATATCAAATTACATGGTTTTTCATTTGTGATCCACTTCAAATGACGGGCAGTGTAGTATTATGAAATTTCACAATTTTAATTTGTAAAATTTAATTTTTTCACTACGTTTTATTATTTAAATCTTTCATTAGTTTTTTATAAAAATAAAAGTAAATCAACCTTAATCAATTGTTACAAGGTTGCACTTATACTTATCTACATTTGTATTGTTCTAATTTACAGGTAAATCTGATGAAGCAAATAAAGCTTTTTCAGCAGCTGTACAAATGCATGATACTTCTATAAAAGCATGGGCCCTTTATGGGGACTATTTGGAGCAAGTATTCACAAGGGATCCACGGCAAATTAATCTTGGGGTGAATGCAATGACTTGCTTTTTACATGCTTGCAGACATCAAAACGAATCCAAGGCGAGAAAGTACCTAGCTAAAGTTCTCTGGTTGCTTAGTTATGATGATGAAAAGTTTAGGTTGGTCCTTTTGGCTTTTTTGACCTCAAAGAAGCTGAATAATTTAGTTAATTATACTTTTCTATAACAATTCGAATTTTTAGTTTAATGGAAGCTTTAGACAAGTACTCTGTGGGAGTTCCGCCGATACTTTGGGTACCTTGGATCCCACAATTGTTAAATTGTTTAGTACAGTATGAAGGAAACGTTATTTTAAACCTTCTTCTCCAGGTAAACTTTGTTATATAGATATATAAAATAAGACAAATTAACAATTTTGTTATTTGAAGGTTGGTCGGATGTTTCCTCAAGCTGTCTACTTTCCAATAAGAACACTGTATCTCACATTACGAACTGCCACTGCCAGGAAGACGAACACTGTACAGGTACTTATACCGCCTGAAACGAAACATAGTTTACCCCCTTATTTTTCTTTATTAATTTATACAAAGAAATTTGAAACGATTAATATACACTTAAGTTCCAATTATTTGACATATGGTACCCTATAAATTCGTTTGTAGATCCTAAATTTGTTTTGTGCCAATAATTGTTTTTCGTCTAAAGTGACTCTCAGAAAATGATTCCTATGAAGTAAAATATAAATTTAAAAATAAGAATTGCATTTTAAACGTTATGCGCTGCATTGTGCGAGAGGTTAAATTAACCGAAAACAGTTTATTTTGTTGCAAATAATTTAATTTCTTTCAAACGACGACATTGGCTTGCTATGTTTTTAACAATTATTATGATATCTATAAATAGATATTTTCCTGCATCAGGGTTAAGAATTTTGGTTGCAAACCGAATTACATTTGACAATTCAAGATGTTAAGTAAATTTCACCAGTACATTCATACATGTATGTAATGACATAACAAATCAATCTGTATCTCATTCTATTGTCTGAATTGAGTAGAAATTCGTTTTTTTTTGTATTTCTGCATTTGTTTTGATTACACACATGCATATGATACGCCATTTTACTTAACGTTTATACAGCCTGTGTCAAAAGATTCAGATTTTAATATATTTCTGCTATTTGAGAAGATAGGTAAAAAAGTTACGAATAAAAGTTGTGCAAACCGACACGTACTATAAACTGACATATAAAAATATTATACAGGGTGTCTCGTAAAAGAATTACTCATAAAATAATACTTTTCTTAAATGGAATGCCCCAGATTTTTTATCTTAATGGTAAGTTCATTTAATTCCCAACAAAAAATCTAAATAAGTTTCTTTGCAAATGCCATAGTTTTCGATGAAAAAATAATTTTATACACATTGTTATACAGCTAGCGCGCTCACGATCTACAGGTAAATACGGAAATCGTGGTGCGCGATGAAAAACAAATGAAGTTGATCTTGACAGGTGTGTTATTCAGTATTATTACATAAATGTCATATTTTTACTTCATTCATACTTTGTTTTTGGGTTCTGTGAAATATTAATAGTAGTAGTTCAGTATTTTAAACGCCACACTATAAATATGTAAAATATGATATTTATGTATTAAAACTGAATAACACACCTGTCAACATCATTTGTTTTCCATCCGCGCCATGATTCTCTTTTTTGCGTGTTCAGCTTGGGGGCGCGGCCTGTATAGCAATATCTATGAAATTATTTGTTTTTTAAAAAACTATGGCATGTACAAAAAAAAGTTATTGAGATTTTTTGTTGGGATTTAAATAGTCTTACTATTAAGATAAAAAAAAGTATGGGGCATTCCATTTTATAAAAGCATTATTTTGTTAGTAATTTTTTTATGGGACATCCGGTATAAGATTTTCGTATGTCAATTTATAGTACGTGTCGGTTCGCACAACATTTATTAGCAACTTTTTACTTTCCTATACTTTCAGTATAGGGAAGTATTGATTTCATGCAAATTTTCAAAATCGAGATTTTGACGGAAATACATGTTTTGGGCTTCCAGGATCCTAAAAAAGTGGTTTTTAAAAAATGTCTGTCTGTGGGTGTGTCTGTCTGTCTGTCTGTGTGTGGGTAACGCTCATATCTCCGGAACGGCTGGACCGATTTCGATGTGCTTTGGAATGAGGAGGTATATCAAAAATTCATCGACAAAATAAGCTTTTAAAAAGAATCCGAAACCGGAAGCGGAAGTTAGACATGTTTTTTTGGTAGCATTTTTTTCAGAAACGGAATTTTGGAAATTTTAATAGTGGAGATTAAAGAAGGCCTTAGGACAAATCAAACGATTTTTTACCGAACTCTCTAGCTTCAATATGGCGGCCGCTACGAATTTTTGAAAATTTCGACTTTAACGCCCATTTACTCAAAAACCAGTTATCTGATTGGAATCAACTACATCTTGTTTGGTAGCCCTTCAAGGGTACTATACCATGAAATATCATTAATTTTGAAAATATAAAAACGATCGCAATGACATCACTCCAAGATTTTGGAATTTTTCAAAAAAAAATTTCTCAAAAACTGCCCACACGTTTTTGTTTAAACTTTTTAAGCTGATAGAGCTGAGAATCTTCTACAATTTATTTTTTTGCGCATTGCTATAATTTCACTGTGACGCCCTCTGTGATTTTTTGAAAATTGAAAATTGGTACCCTTTTATTTATTTAACGGGGGGCAATAAAATATTTCTGTTAAAGCAAAATAGCTCATCATTGATAGCAAAATCCGAATATCATAATATTTTTTCGATAATTTCATATTTAGGGGGGCTACTGTTCCCCCTCCCCCCCAAAATTTTCGCTACAAAATTAAAAAATTGATTTCTTCTTTTGTTTGCTCTAGGAGAATCTTTTTACAAAAAATCAAAAAATCGAATTTTTTGCCCCTTAATAATCTTTTTGTCCTTAGAAGAATTTCACATACTTTCTACAGCAGTTGTATTCTTGTACGGAAGTGACTAGAGTTTTGAACGTTCTATGCATTTCTATTGCGCACGCATTCAATAGGCACTTATTTAACGATAACGAGCAGATTCGGAATAGCATGGATGGATATGCGGGTGTGTTCGAATGCACTGCCGTTTTACTGCATAAGTAGTTGTGGGGTCGAGCCTCGGTTGGGGCCAAAATTTTTTTTTTATTTTATAGTTTTTTTTAAAACACTGCTTTTGCGTTTCTAGACAGGTGTATATCAAAAGTGTTGGAAAATATTAAACAATGTTAATTTATAAGTATAGGACAGTCCAGGCGAAGTGTTTCGCTCATTTTTTATCTATCATTTCAAATAGTAGAAATATATTAAAACCTTTATCTTTTGATTCCGACCGTAGAACAGTTATTGCCTTAAAAAATAATTTTTGAAATCAGACGATATATATTTGACTCAAAGCTGTTTTTTGACGTCATAAAATGATTTCTTGTCATAAGAAAATATTATTTTTATATTACGCATTGACGTCAAGAATATTTTGACGTCAATAAAAGTCTGTATCTCATTCTTTTGTCCAGAATTGAGTAGAAATTCAATTTTTGTGATTTTGCATTTGTGTTGATTACACACATGCATACCCAATTTTATTCCGATTTCAAAAATGTCAAAATTTAAACGGAAGTGCATAAAAATTAAAATTTGTATCAAATAATAGGAATTTATGAGCAATATTGCTCACTGCGTATTTCGTTGTTTTTTTATTTTATCAAAATTGTAATATGAAATTTTGTTTTTTAAAGATACATACGCAAGAAGTTCAGAACGATCAAAACCAAAGTCAAACACAAGATGGTTCAGGCAATGCAAACACGGGTAGTACCATAACAGCTGAAGCATCTGCTATTAAAGCTACTCCTGCCATGATACGATGCTCAAAAATTATGAAAATGCAACGGGACATTCACACCACTGTTCTTTCAAGTTTAGAAGGAATTGCCGATCAGGTAAAATTTTTGTTAAGTAAAATGTAATATTTTTAAATATAATAAACATGAATAATTAATAAGCAAAGTAACCAATTATAATATTATTCAGATGGAATGGTTCCGAGAAAATTGGTATGAAGAAGTAGTAAGGCAGCTACGTCAAGGTTTAGCCAAATGTTATGCAATTGCATTTGAAAACCGAGAAACTGTTAATGAAGCAAAAATTACTCCACACATTTTAAATTTTGTCAAAAAACTTGTCTCAACCTTCGGTATAGGTGTTGGTAAGTAATAATTCAATTTGTTTTTACAAATCAAATATTAAGTTTCTTTTGTTCACAGAAAACATTTCAAGCTCTGCTAATGTCACGTTTAATTCTGCTGCTTCCGAAAGTTTAGCCAGAAGAGCCGAAGCAACATACCAAGATCCCGTGTTCAAAGAAATGAAATTGGAATTTGCAAAAGATTTTGATTTCTCACACTCGGGAGCAATGAGGCTACATACTTTAATATTTAAACTCAAAAAATGGATTAAAATTTTAGAAAATCGTTCAAAAATGTTAATTCAGTTAGTTTTTCATTTGAAAAAGCCATTCGTATTTCAATTAAAACATTGTTTTTTAGATCTTTCCTGATGGAAGAGAAATGCAGGTTTTTGTCGAATTTCACTCTAAAAACAGCTGAAGTTGAACTACCTGGAGAATTTTTGTTACCAAAGCATACTCATTATTATGTTAGAATTACAAGGTTTATGCCACGTGTTGATATTGTACAGAAACACAATTGTGCTGCTCGCAGGCTGTATATTAGGGGTCACAATGGAAAAATTTATCCATATTTAGTTGTTAATGATTCTGGCCTTGCAGATGCAAGAAGGGAAGAAAGAGTATTGCAGGTTTTGCGAATGTTAAACCATTATCTTGGAAAACAAAAGGTTGGTTTTTTAAAATTTATTATTTCTTGTAATTGTGCGCTTAACATTTTTAGACAAAAAAAAGCATTTATTTAATATAATAATTCTCGTATTACAGGAAACTGCAAAAAGATTTTTACATTTCACTGTGCCACGAGTTGTGGCTGTTTCACAACAAATTCGACTTGTTGAAGATAATCCTTCATCTGTATCGCTGCTTGATATTTTCAAAAAAGGCTGTGCTAAGTTAAGTAAGTAATAATTTTTTTTAGTTCTGGTAATGTTTTTATGCCTCCTGGATTAATATCGACTGACGTCTCTAAATGGCTGCATCAAAAATATCATACAGGGTGAGTCAACAACGTCACAGTGGTAGATATCTCCTCTACTATTAAAAATACAGAAAAATGTTTCAAATGAAGATTGCAGGGGACCAATAGGACCACAATTAAAAATTATTTGCATTACACAGGGCGTTTCATATAACTGTGTCTTACTTACTTATTTTTTTTTTATATAGAACTTCCTGTGCATGTTCACATATTCTTATTTGCCTTTTAATTGCATGTCTGGATATGTTTTGTTTATGAAATGGCGTTGCAGCCTTTCCCAAGTTTTTCAACTTTCTTGGAAACATTTTATGTTTGCAGTAGTGGCAGATTAAGGTATTTGGAGGGCCCAATTGCAAGCAGATTGTGTGGTCTAACAGGGTGGGGGTGGGGGGTACTAAAATATAAAACTGAAGCACATTTTGTAGGGCCTTAAATAAAATTTGTTTCAATAAAAGTTGGGACCACAACTTAAAATTATTTGCAATTATACAGGGGGTTCTATATAAGAGTGACATACCAAACTTTTTCATATAGAACGCCCTGTATATTTTTGCATATTTTTATTTGCCTTTTAATTGAATTTCTGGATATGTTTTGTTTTTGAAGTTTTATGCGGCATTGGCAAGTTATTCAACTTTCTTGGAAAAATTTGATGTTTGCAGCAGTGGTGGATTAAGGTACTTGGAGAGCCCAGCTGCAAGCAGATTGTGTGGTCCAACAGTATGGCGCGAGGAGGGGGGTGGCACTACTAAAATTTAAAACTTAAGGAATATTTGGAGGGGATTAAATAAATTATGTTACATAAATGTAGAAGAATAACATTTAATTTTGTTAAATAAATGGGCACTAGATATATAAATATACAGGGTGATTTTGGGAACCGGGCCACTATTGCCAATTTTTTTATTTTTAAAGATACAAAGTTGGTTAAATTAGACAAAAAAACGTGTAACTTTTTCTTCTGGCTACCATGGCGAAAACGAAAAAACAGTTGCGCATCGCGTTTTCGGGTTATTTGTTAAAATGACTTTTTTAAACGGAACCCCCTGTATTTTATTATATTTTTGAATTGCAAATTTTATTCTTTTAAAAAGTATAAGGTCAAACTATGATTAAATTAACAAATAAAGCCATATTTTAACCTTTAATGGTTTAATAACATAATCGTAACGACCGTGAAGCAAAAGCTACTTGTTTTATGGTGTAGGTCAAAATATCATTAAATTAATGTGTATAAGAGTAATTATTATAGTAACTACTCTTATTGGGCGCTATCATTATCTAGACAGGCATATTTTAACGTTTAATACTTTAATAAATAACATCATTGCAACAGCCGTGAAACAAAAGGTAGTGTTTGCTTGTTTTATTATTTTTATTTTGACATTTAGCAGTTGTGCTAATTTTATTTGATTGGTTCCCCCGGTCACCTGACATGAATCGCTAGAATTTCTTCTTTGGGGATATCTACAGGATAATATTTATTGAGATAGATACAGCAGTGTAAATCCATTACAAATGCATTGTAAACATTGCCCACGGAATGCTACCTCGAGCTTTGAATACTGTAGTTCAAGAATTTACTGCTGTCTAGATAATGATAGTGCCCAATTTGAACATTTACTTAAATAATTTTGTTTCACGCTGTTACGATTTATGTTATTAAACCATTAAAAGTTAAAATATGGCGTTATTTGTTAATTTAATCATAATTTGACCTTATACTTTTTTAAAGACAATAAAATGCACAATTTAAAAATATAAAAAAATACAGGATGTTTTGTTTAAAAAAAAGTCATTTTAACAAATAACTCGAAAACGCGATGCGCAATTGTTTTTTCGTTTTCACCATCGTAACCAGAAGATAAAGTTACACTTTTTTTCTAATTTAACCAACTTTGTATCTTTAAAAATAAAAAAGTTGGCAATAGTGGCCCGGTTCCCAAAATCACCCTGTATAAGTAAAAATCACATTAGGTATTAGCTAATTATTGATGAACAGTTATATAAACTGACGCACATAAAAAAATTGAAAATAAGATTACAAGCAAAAATATATTAAAATAATCTTAAAAATTTACAGTAATTTGTAGAGTGGTTATGTGAGTTACCTATAACCATACTTAAATACTTGGATGTTATGTCAAAATGTAATTTTAAATATGACCATAAGCCACAACTAAACTGTTTGAAAATTTCTGTATTTTAAGCTCCGCCTCTTTGCTCTACAGTGTGCTGTGGTGGAAACTCACACTCAGACTCTTCTCTCTTCGTTGCCGTTTTCGTCATTGCTGAGGAGTTGTGATCTCATGGTCTTATGCGCAATTGTTGATTATTCCCCTAAATTAGTGACTGGTTACCTTACAGTCGCTTGCCAAATTGTTAGACTCGCCGACAATATTGTTGTCAATTTTACAATTTACTTTCCGCTTAGACCGCGTAGTTATTTGGGGATTACACCCAGCATAATCAGGTAAGAACCGACTTGTAGCTTGTCTGCCTTTACAAGCATTTACTCTAAACGTTTGAGCCATAGTTATTCGTGGGCGCTAAAAGTTTGACAGGTAGGGCCCAGGAACCACTATGGCTCAAACTTCTACAGCAAATGCTTGTAAAGGCAGACAAGCTACAGGTAGGACCTGATTATGCTAGGTGTAATCACGAAATGATGACGCGGTCTAAGCCAAAAGTAAATTGTAATATTGACAGTTCGAGAAACCACGAAAGCCTCAAAGAATATACAATATTGTTGTATAACGATGTTATAATCGACGCATATTAGTATATGGGAGTGATTCTTGTAATTACTAATTTTCCTTTTTTTTAGGATTTGGGGTGGTTTGAAGGTGTCGATTTATAAAGGGATGAGCCTTGTTATTATACAGGGTGTTTCTTAATAACATGCTAATATTTAAGGAGGTTATTCTTGGGTCCATTTTGAGAAAAAAACTTTATATGAACATATGTCCTAAAGGTCTTAACTTTTGAACTACAGGGTGCTAAAGTTTTAAGAAAAAATTCTTTTTTTTATGATAACTTTGGTATGACCCTAGATATTTTTGTGAAACGTGGTACACATCTTCTACGCATCAAAAGGCATTTTCTGCTGTACAACATAATTTTTTACTCTTGCCAGTGGCGTTCGTGCGGGATTTGCACTGAATCATTTTAAAGAGAAAAGTGATACGCCACTGCTTTTTCTCAAAGTAAAAATTGTTTTTGAAATCCTCATTCCTTTCTGAGCAAATCTGGTCTCTTGATTTTTTTTCGTTTGACGTACGGTTTTCGCATAAAAAAATAAAATTCATTCATTTGCATCTCACTAGACCACTTACGACAAAAACCAATTTATGTAACTTTAAACAAAAATTTATTTAAGAGAATAATTTTTAAACGGTAAAATTATAAAATTAAAGTAATCTAAATACATTTTGGAATGCTAACACAAAATTACCCTGAACGCACAAAGAAATAAATTAAAGAAGAAGAATTTTTTCCTAAAACTTTAGCACCCTGTAGTTCAAAAGTTAAGACCTTTAGGACGTATGTTCATATGAAGTTTTTTTCTCAAAATTGACCCAAGAATAACCTCCTTAAATATTAGCATGTTATTAAGAAACACCCTGTATATTAATTTTATAAAAGATGTTAATTTTCTAGGATTCAGGTCCACTTGAGCGTAGTTTCCAAACATTGTCTTGATAAAAGTGATCATTCTTGCAATTTTTTCAAATTTTCAATATTTAAGGCGGGGGGGAGTTGCATCAATAAAAGGAAATATTCTTGTCATGTTCAGCAATGGGGTATAACACGTTGATACAACAATATTGTAGGCGAGTCTAATAATTTGAATAGGACTGTAAATTGCGAAAAAAAAAAAAAATTGCATTACAGTTTACTTTCAATTCCAATTGTTATGACTAAAGAAACGACTTTCTGCATCAACTGATAGGCAAAACTACCTGATTTAAATAATTAATGTGTTGATTTCACTTCAATGTGCTACATGATGCCACATTACATGTGTAATATTAAAATATACAGCGTGTGGCAGCTCGCTGTAATTGGTCGATTGCAGGTTAAGTATTAGAGATAGAGAACACTTTTTTAAATAAAAGTTATTCGGGGTCGTGTGTACTATCAGATAAAAATACTTTCCATTATACAGGGTGTTCCATATCACATTTTTTTTTTAATTAAACACGCTGTATATTTTTGCAAATTATTATTCGCCTTTTAATTTGATTTCCGACTGTTTTTTTGTTTTTTAATTCCGTTGAGGTGTTGCCAAGTTATTCAACTTTTTTCTGTAAATTTCACATTTGCAGACCTTACTAGTAAAATCTGTACAAACCGTATTTTTACAGATTAAACAATTTTTTCTGGGAAATATTAGTCAAGGCCGTGTGCTATTTTTCAAATACTTTAAAGTTGAATTTGGTTATACAGGATGTTTGTTGCCGCGGTCCAAAGTTTTCGAACTTTAATGTGTCATTGATTTTTTCAAATGAAACCTCCACATTTTTATTTAATTTTTGAATTCTACTGTTAATTTCCCATCAAACGTCTATTACATTCCCTATACCTATCTCTACTAGTTTTCCTTGATTTTTCGATTTTAATTTTATTTAGACAATCTATTCAAGTTTACCGCGCAGTATTACTTTAAAACAAATGAAAAGTGATTTGAGAAAAAAGATTTTAATTTTATTTAAACAATTACATTACATTACAGCTTGTGATTATTCACAATAGCTGTTAAAAATGTGTATTTTCGTTATGCAAACACAAATCAATTCGTTCGCGAAATGATGCTTGTACTCTAGTTAACATCTCTACTGTAACTTGTCCAGAAGCCTGTATTACACGTTGCTGCATGTTTTCATAGGCAGTTGGGAGTTCCTGGTTCACCAGATTTTTATGTAACCCCATAAGAAGAAATCCAACAAGGTTAGGTCTGGAGATCGGGCTGGCTAAGCCATTGGTCCTCTCTTTCCTATCCATCTTCTTTCGAATCTGTGATTTAACCACTCTCGTACTGCGGCGCTATAATGTGCAGGAGCACATCATGTTGTAGCTACATATTTCTTCTAGTTATTAGTGGTACATCTTCTAACAAACTGTGATGTAATCTAATTATTTAAATAAAATTAAAATCTTCTTTCTCAACTCACTTCTCATTTGTTTTAAAGTAATACTGTGCGGTAAACTTGAATAGATTGTCTAAATAAAATTAAAATCAAAAAAACTAGTAGAGATAGGTATAGGAAATGTAATAGACGTTTTATGGGAAATTTACAGTAGAATTCAAAAATTAAATAAAAATTTGAAGGTTTCATTTAAAAAAATCAAGTTATGACACATTAAAGTTCGAATACTTTAGACCGCGGCAACAAACATCCTGTATAACCAAATTCAACTTTAAAATATTTGAAATATAGCACATGGCCTTGACTAATATTTTCCAGAAAAAAATTGTTTAATCTGTAAAAATACGGCTTGTGCAGATTTTACTAGTAAGGTCCGCAAATGTCAAATTTACAGAAAAAAATTAAATAACTTGGCAACACCGCAACGGAACTGAAAAAACAAACAATAGACGCAAAGCAAATTAAAAGGCGAATAATAATTTGCAAAAATATACAGGGTGTTTAATTAAAAAAAATACAAGTTGGCTATGCCGTTCTGATATTGGACACCCTGTATAATGCAAAATATTTTTATGTTATAGTACACACGACCCCGAATAACTTTTATTTAAAAAAGTTTTCTCTATCTCTAATACTTAACCTGCAATCGACCAATTACAGCGGGCTGCCACACCCTGTATATGAAGTTTTTGCGCAATCAAAATATTTCATGACGCCACAGGCTGTTTAGAGAGTATTAATCCAGGAGGTCGTGGTTTATATCTTCAGTTAAATTATGAGAACGGTTTAATTTTTGATTTGTCTAAATATTTTCATTTATTTTAGACATTGAACATGATGCTCCCATTCACTACTATTACGAAAGATTAGCAGCCATACAAAGTCGAGGAATAAAAGCCAGTCATCAAGTATACAGAGATATTCTAAAAGGAGTACAAAGCAATATGGTGCCTCGTAGTTTGTTGCGAAAATGGGCAGTGACAACATTTCCATCTGCAACCGATTACTGGCAATTTAGAAAAATGGTAAACTTGATCACAACTTTTTTTTTAAATTGTGCAATGTATATTTTTTTAGTTTACATTGCAATTGGCTCTGGCATGTTTTGCTGAATATGTTTTACATTTGACTCGTCTGAACCCAGATATGATGTATTTACACCAGGATTCAGGACTAGTAAACATATCGTACTTTAAATTTGACGTGGATGATAGCACAGGTAGGTTAAATTTGTTATCTTCTTGTAAATCAAGTTGCAGTAGAATGTCGAATATATTTGAAATGTATATTATGCTAATTTTTTATTTCAGAGATACATTGTGATTAGTGGCAAAAAATAGCAATAAGTGTTTTTTTTTTCAGTTAATTATTATTTTTAAAAAGTGCACTTGTTTATCAGATGTTATTAGTGTACTTATGCCAATGTTTTTATATTAGTTATTGCTTAGGAAAGAATGCACTTGATTATGCTTATTAGCGACGAGATTTAATGACCTTATGGTGTGATTATACAGAGCAAGTCAAAAATATGAGTATAACAATTTTCTGCCATTATTATAAATTAAAAAAAATGTTTGAAATAAGTTAATCGGGAAATTCTTATCTACAGGGTGCAGCAACCCAAGTGAATCTCCAAAACTATAAAAAATTGAGTAATAAATTTTTTTTTGTTTTACGCGACGGAAGAGAGGCTAAAACTTAAAAATTTTAAATAGAAAGATATACAGTGACTGGCAAAATTATTTGAGATAATATCAAAAAAGGTTATTAGAAAAAAGGGTTCAAAATCCAATTCTAATGGCATGTGCAAAGTTTGGAATAAAAATATTATTAAATTTAAAATGACGTTTTTTTTTAATATTTAGTCAAATCACCAAACACTCATTTTTTCTTTGGAATGAATTGATTCCAGTGAAATTCATGTGTTTAGGTCATAATCGAACACAAATTTTGTTTTGAGCACACTTGGAAAAACTAATTTAAAAAAATCGTTCATCATTAGGGACCTACTTGTTGTGTTATTTAATATTATTTCTGTGTCAGAATGCGTCAGGATTAAAGATATTGATATATTTTTTAATATCCGCACCAAACTAGGTACAGCTTATTTTTTTGAGATTTTTTGAATAACGTTTACTGCCCCTAATACAGGGGGGGGGGGGATGAAATTCTACAAATAATAAAAAGGGAAATGAGATTATTTTTTTTAAATTTAAATGTGCCTACTAAAAATAAACAACCAAAATTAAATCAAGCAAAATTCAATTAGAATGAAAAAAGTACAAAAATGGTCATCCCGTCATTTATAAGGGGTTGTAAACCTACATTTTTCACTCCTATTACAGTTTACGTGACATAATCGAATTCTGGTTGCTTATTTTC
This sequence comes from Ctenicera cuprea, assembly GCA_958336395.1. NCBI lineage: Eukaryota > Metazoa > Arthropoda > Insecta > Coleoptera > Elateridae > Ctenicera > Ctenicera cuprea. Next base: position 21,133,194 of record OY284493.1, read on the forward strand.
AGTAGACACATTGCCCTTCCCTCCCTCATATGTTTTGAACATCACTCGGAAAAAAAACATTTTATTTGTCTTTAGATGCTACTTTTTTGGGTTCCTTGGACTCCAAAACGCGTACAGTGGAACTTCCCTTACTCGAATCTCAAGAAAAAAATTCGAGTAAGGGAAACTTCGAGTTACAGAAAATACACCAAAAAAACATACGAAAAAAATTATTTGTTTATTTCAAAGTAGTATTTGGTAATTTTTTTTGTGATTTACATAACCACGTCTCCTTCTCTACAAAATCTTCCACCAAATTTAAAGACTTATAAATATTATGAGGTACATTATCTTGAGACTCCATAATAGTTTTTAGCTTTTCAATCGAAGAATAAATTTGTTCAAATGTGGGCATGACATTCGATTCGCCTTCGTCCTCGTCCTCATCTTCGTCTGATTCTACAAAAAATATTTTCTTTAATTTTTTAATTTATCGTAATATTTGACTTTTTAAACTACAGTTAATGTGTCTGAATTACATACCTTTTGCATTGGGAATATGACTGTCTAAGATGCTTGCTAAATCTTCATCAGTAGGATAATCCATGGTACATGTACCATCATCAACACTTACGTAATCTTCAAATGTTACATCATCCATACTTGCTGCGGTTCTATATGAAGCCCATAGAACATTTAATTCGGACAGTGGAAGAAAATCTTCTTCATCCCAATATTCAATATCTTGCAGCAATTCATCTTTAACGAACCCTGCTTTCCGGAAACAATTGGCAATTGTTTGTTCTTTCACATTCACATCCCACGTTTTACTGAGGTCCCTAATTGCGTCAAGTAACGTCACAGTTGTAGTGGCATCCTCCTCCATATTGACCAAAACTTTCTTTACAATTCGTTTTCTATAATGTTGTTTTAGATTTTTGATTATGCCCTGGTCCATTGGCTGTAATAAGGAGGCCATATTGGGAGGAAAGTTTGATGTTTTTCACTTTATCCCCTACATCCCCGTTGGGTGTGCAGGACAGTTATCAACAAATAGTAAAATGTTCCTTTTCTGAGAACCAAACTTTTTATCTAGCTTTAAGAGCCACTTCCCATAAATTTCGCTTGTCATCCATGCCTTTTTGTTATTTTTGGTAATCTACATCAAGTGATTTGATACAATTGAAACAGCGTGGATTTTTTGATTTACCAACAACGAGCAATTTTAGCTTTTCGGACCCAGTCAGTCATGCTTCTAAGCATAACAGTTATTCTCTCTTTGCTACTTTTTCCACCATAACATTTTTCATTTTTAAATGCAAGTGTTTTATTTGCTAAACATTTGAAAAAGTACCCCCCATCTCATTGGCATTAAAAATGTAATGTTTATCATACTTACCTATTAAATTCGGAAAAACATTTTGAAGCCAATGGTCACGAGTTTGCAAATCCGCTGCAGCACTTTCACCACATATCGCTCATTGGACAATATTATGCCGTTTTTTAAATTTATCTAACCATCCTACACTAGCTGAAAAATCTTCATGTCCCAAAGCATCTGCGAATTCTTTAGCTTTTTCTCTAATTATGGTTCCCGACAGGGGTAGATTCTTATTACGTGCCATGGTTGTCCATTTGATCATAGCTTCGTCAATATCATCATAGACACTACAGGTTGTAAGTCTCTTGCGTTTACTGCTAACACCATAGTCTTTCATTTTTTCTAAAGTTCACCCTTGTTTTTTAAAATGGTCGATAAAGTGTTAGGGGGAATACCAAATTGTGCAGCAATATCTTTTTTCCGCCCTTTTCTACCTCGGCAATTAACAAAAATTTGTGCTCAAGTGATAAGCACTTTAAATTTCGCTTTGTCATTTTAGATATGAATGCACTTTTACAATGCACTAGCAAATTTTACCACTGATACTTATCTTTCCCGTAATCTTCGAAAAAAAATTGAAAACTGGTTGCCACTGAACATGTCTAAAAAATACCACAGAAATGCTCGTCACTGTGCGTAACTAGGGACTTCCCCTAAATATTCGAATTATATGTTTAGCGACTACTTGTAACTAGGAACTTACCGGAAAAAATTCGAATTGCGAGTGAAATAACAGTTCGACTTATAGAAATATTCGAGTTATAGAAATTCGACTTATGGAGTTAAAAATACATTAAAAAGACAACGAAACATCAGTGTTCATGACAAAAATTCGACTTTGAGAATAATTCGAGTTACAGAAGTTCAAGTTAGGGAAGTTCCACTGTATTTCCATTAAAATCTGAAATTCGTAATTTTGCATGAAATCATAACTTTCATACTTAAGTAGAAGTATGGGTAAGTAAAAAGTTATTGCATGTCAGCATGTAGATAAGAATTTCCGGAATAACGTTTATTTGAAACATTTGTTCTAAAACCAATAATAACGGCAGAAAACCAGCAACTGCATATTTTTGGCCTTGCTGTATATGAAATGTGAATTATAACTGAACATCTTAAACTTTTATTTTTTGTCCTCTTCAGTATAATAATTATGGAAATTTTAAAAACTGTCTTTAATACAAATTTTCAAGAACAAGTTGTATTGTTTAAAGGTCTTTTTGTCATTGATTATGAACATTTTCTGTTTTATTGAATGTCTTATTAACAAAAACTTTCTTCTAGGAGAGTTAGATACAACTAGACCTGTTCCATTCAGATTAACTCCAAACATAATAGAATTTTTAGCTGCAGTTAGTATCAATGGTCCTTTAACCGCATCTATGATAGCTGCTGCGAGATGTTTTGTTTATCCTAATTTCAAAGTAAGCAATTACGGGAAATTAAAGTTGCGTAGTTTTAGATTTTAATATTACACATTTTTAGGTGCAAGCAATTTTGAGAACAATATTGCGAGATGAAATGATTTTATCCAGAATTAAAAAGTCAGATGAATCTGAAGCACACAGTCAGGAAAAATTAACAGATAGCGAACAATTGGTTAATGTAGTAAATAGAGCTGTTACAGCAGTTAGTAATAGGCTTAATAGCCTTGCACATTTTGATGGGTTAGACAGTAAAGTAAGTATTGTTTAAAGCTTATACAGGGTGAATCATTTAAATGTCACACCCCTTGTATTTTCTAAACTGTTAAGAATATTAATTTTTTGTAAGTTTTATTCCACATTCCAAAATTTTCTGGAATGTCACGTGAGAGAAAATTGGATGGATATTTTTTTCTTGTTTCAAATTTAAATGATACAAAACTTTCATACTGTAACGTTACAGAAACGTGGCGAAAAATGTAAAAAACAGATTCAAGTAAGCATGTCGTGGATTTAAACGAAAACACCTCAAATGAAAAGATACCAGCTTTTCTGTACAATAAACATAGTTATTTACGTTATAAGGCCGGGAGATGACTTATTACATAGCGAGTCGAGATGTTTCCGGATGAGGCGACGAAGGAGACGAATCTGGAATTTCGAGACGAGTATTGTAAGATCATCTCACGGCCGTGTGATGTACAACATTTTGTTTCATACTGTATCGCTTTTTTAATTTTTTAAATAAAGGATAATATTTTAATCAAGCAAATTATTAAGGATAATCTGGTTGCCTTGTTTAGAGTAACGATAGCAACCAAATGTTTGAAAATTTTTCTTGTTTTCAAAACTCTTGTCAAAAATTTACGCTGCGTGTTCTTCTGGTGAAATGTTGCGAAGCAACACTTCTCGGCCTAGTACTGTAATGTGTCATTTCCCGAACTCAAATTAATGACGTAAAGTAGTGTACGGTGGACAGTATGAAATAAAAAATATAACGCAAATTAAATGGGCAGTGTTCCGATTTCTAGTCTGTTATTTAGTCAGTATTTAAAATATGGAGCAGTCGATTATTAATAAACTCTGGCATAATTCTTTTAAATATATAGTTGGCGCATATATGCAATTTTAAACGAATTATTTGGGGGCTTACAATAGCAACACACCTACATGTTTGACGTTATAGAGCTTGTTTAGATACGTATTATTCATCTGGCCAGCTGGTTTATTATCTCGAGCTATTTGATAAGCATAGAACATGCATGTCAGGAGTTTTAAAAGTAATACACGAAACAATTTTATAAAACTTTGCAAAGATACAGAACCTCTGGCTTAGCTCAGCAATCAACACTGAATGAAACGTATTTTAAATATTGCAATTGTAGAAACCTTGCAAACTCGTGCAACTAGTTTCATGCATAACCGAATGGATTTAAGTACGGTCATTCTGTTTGTTTACTTATTGAATTTTAATGAAATTTTTTGCTGTCTAACAGTCCAGTCTTTGCAAATAAGTAACATCACATCACCTAATTCATTTCGAAAAAAGCAAATATTGTCTATTTTGACATTAAGATCCTGTTAAATGATTGATAAACATTTCTTGGGTTAAACTAAGCAAGGGCTAAACAAATAAACAAAAATTTTTAAGTTTTTTTGTTTAGATCCCTGGTCTGCTAACTTGAATCAGTTTTTTACATTTACACAAAGTTTTATATCATTGAAACATGTAAAAAGTTCTCTATTTAACTGTCTAGGAAAATATTTATATTGCCATTTAAAGAAATTATCGATGACGTCATTGCTTACTCACGTAACGTTACAGAAAAGTTTAGAGTGCGACATGAAGTAGCTTTTTAGCCCCCAAACAACTGTTATTAAGAAAAACATTTTATATTTTCAATAGTTAGGAAACAGTTGCACTTAACTGATTCACCCTGTATAATTTATATATTTTTGATAATCTAGTCACAAAATAAGGTAAAATTTTGTTTTTAGGTGGGAACATTAGTTGCAGCTGCAAGTAGTCATGATAATTTGTGTCGAATGGATCCAGCATGGCATCCTTGGTTGTGAATTAAATTTAGAACACTCTGCTACTCTTTGGAAAGTACCTAACTAAACTATTATAAGAAGAAAAGAATTGTTAATTACTTCAGAACAGAATCTACTAGTTTTATAGACAGACATAGCAATTGATTTAAATAGAGATGTGATTTTACAGTATTATAAATTGAAGTTTACTTCATTTAAAAGTGTTTTTTCGATTATTGGTTTTTTAAACTTTATTATGTAATGTATGTTTATGATTTTTATTCCTGTAATGAACTCTACAGGTTTTTGTATTTGTAAAAAATGTAACTATAATCATAATTAAAAAGTTTTCTTGAATGAGTTTCTTGTTCAGTTTTGAAAGTGACAGGCATGGAGTTTTTTTAATTAGTCGCTATAATCTTCAAACAATGTTAATGATGCAAAACAAACAGGAATTTGTTTTAAGAGAAAAAAACCTGGTTTGTTTTCTTCAATGTTTTTGGGTTTTCTCTTATTTTTCGTTATAATCAGGTGTTGCACAAAGACATTAACTTTGAAACCAATTTTTTTTTTAGTTTTTTCAAGTTACTTTCACCACGAAATTCACCACATGTCTGCCAGTCAACATCGATGGTGCCCCCATTCCTGTGAAGAATGAAGTGAAATACTTGGGACTTCACCTAGACAATGATGTAATAATATACATCACTACCTAGACCAAAAATTAACATGGAAAAAACACATACAAGCAAAAAGACAGCAATTAAACATTAAATTTAGACAGATGTATTGGCGGAAGATCATCATTATCAACTAACAACAAACTGTTGCTGTACAAAATCATATTAAAACCAATATGGACATACGGCCTTCATCTGTGGGGATGTGCCAAGAAATCCAATATCGGTATTATCCAGAGGTTCCAATCCAAGATCATAGTTCAATAATCGACGCACCCTGGTATGTTACTAACCAGACCATCCACGAAGACCTGGGAGTACCTGTCGTGCAAGACGAGATCCACCGATTTGCTGCCAACTATCACGCACGGACACCCGAATGAGCTAGTGGGCCACCTCTCAATCGAAGAAATTCCAAGGAGACTACAGAGAATTTGGCCAACCGACTTATTGTTGCAATAAATTATACTCTCCACAATTAAAATACATACCATAGTAAACTGTAATATATATAGGAGTAACATCAATGGATGATTATCTCCTTCAATGTCTTGTACTCTAACAACTCTTTTGCTTAATACTCATCCAGGGTAGATGTAAAATTCAATTGATGTCAATAAAAAAAAAAAAAAGTTTTTTCAAAACAATTTTAATAATAGTTTTATAAATATTGTATTGATTTTTCTTTAGATCGAAGCATATTTTGTCGCTGTTCGATTTTTGCTACGTTTAGTTATTTTGTTATTATGATAACCAATTTTTGTATTTTAAACAGCATTTTTGAGATATAACAATAATTGTTTTCCTTTCTGGTAAAATTTGTGAATGAAATACCTTTGAAGTTCAAAAACTTTCTAGTTTCCATGGCAACCCAATAACGAAGCCAATGAAAAATTGAACATTAACGAAGTACATGCGCTGAAATTTACTAAACAACTTTTATTAAGGCAAACTTTCATAGTTTCAATTTCTATAAAGACATTATGCGTCATTTTTTGCTTGCCCTCTATAAATTAATATAAATTTGAAATTTAAATTAAAAATATTGGCAAAAGGTTTGACAATATCTTAGCATTATGCTCAAAATTTCAAATTCACCGTTTCAACTTTCATGCTTAACATATTAACTGTCTTTAGTGTTTACAGTTTTACACAAAGATCAGTTTGATGTTGTAGCGCCAAATGTAAATTTGGGAATATTTCGAAGTTCCCTCAGGAAAAAGATCTGATTTGGGAATGTTCCAAGCTGCTCATCACTAAATAATTTTATTAAGATCATTTTTGTTTACAGCTTTTAAATGAGCTTTATTTATGAAGAATCATTCCTTTGTGCTAGTTGCAAAAATATCTTGAAAGAATCTGTACTTATAGTAAAACAAATTTATTGGATACAAACGCTTTGTTTGTTTGCTTTGCCCTGTTTAATTTTTCTAAAATCTGTTTAACTTATAAGTAAAACAAAGATTAATTTGTACCTAAATGATTCCTTGCCTAATAATTTGTTTAATGTTGATGCAGTTACTAAGCTTTGCTCATTGTTTGCTTGTCTATTTCTATTTAAGTTTTTTATTAACCTTATCAGGAGAATTACAAATTGTAAACAAGCTTAACAAGGCTATATTTGATTAACATTTGTTTAATACCTAGCAAGCTTTCAAAATTCGTTTTTAAAAAAGTATTTTTAAAGAACTTAGTAAGGTAAGTTTTATTTTACTATACTTTCATTATAGGAAAGTATTGATTTCTTGATAATTTGAACATTGGAAGGAAATACCGAACTTTCTAGCTGTTAAATGACGCCTGCTACGATTTTTTGAAAATTATATTAGCCTCTTATTACCTACTCAAAAAATAACTCATAGATTGAGATCAAATTGTTTATTGCAATAGCTCTATAGAGACACAGTGTTACTGCGAACAAAAGTTTTCGAAAAGATAAAAACGATAACATTTTGGAACTTATTACATATAATACTACAAGAGCTCGAATTTATGTCAACAATTTTTGCCTCAGTGTCACGAATGTCCATTTTCTTTCAATCAGATTGAACATGAGCGACACTGACGCAAAAATTGTCATTACATTTGAGCTCAAATGGTATTCGGGGGACAATATATTGAATAAAATTATTTTTTTTTATTGGTGCACCATATTACCTATTTAAAGCACGCCTCAGCGTGTTTAAATCGAACTTTCAAAAACGCGCGTTTTTTAAAGTTGCCATGGCAACATCAACAACTCGAGAAACGTGAAGTCTAAATGACAATTTTTTGATTATTGATCTGACAGGAGTACCCTGTAACGTCAAATAAAATATTACTAACAAATTTCTGAAGGTAAGCAAGCACAACTCGTTCATTTATATCTGTTACCTTTTGCTCTTCCATCCATTTGATGAACTTGTCATATTCTTTTTTATACGCATCATTAGATTCTGCTTTTCTATTTAAAAAATCGATATTAGAATTCATTTTTAAGCAGTGCGGTGACAACAATTAATCTTTGATGACAAATTGCAAATTAATTTCTGTTTTTCTCATTTCCATGACAACGAACGGTATACTGATGTCACATCACGAATTCAACCATTTTACATTATTAGTTCTTATTTCCATTTTTTGTAGTAATAATACCAGTATTTATGATTTCAAAGTGCACCAATAAAAAAAATAGCGTAAAGTATTCGTGGATAACTGGTCTTTAAAACACTTGCTCTATTTCGAGCACTCCGGCTGCGCCGTCGTGCTCGAAAAATCGCGCGTGTTTTAAAGACCTTTTTTCCACTTATACTTTAATATACTATTTTAAAAATATTAACTTGATTATATTGAGTTACATGCGAATTAACTTCCATGGCGACGACGACGAAATATTTAAATGGTAATTTATTGTAAATAAAACAATTCGTAACTTCAACAGGTTTTGTATTTTAGCATCATACGTATTTCAACTTGTTTACACGTCATTATCAAAGGCAAGATTAAAAGTAAACAGTTGGTGTTGCTATAGGAACAATAAATCTTCATAACTTGATCTTGGTTTTCTATATCTGCGTCCAAATGACTTGATTTCTCATTCCAAAACGTCCAACAACGGTGAATTTAAGAGATCAATTTGTGCATTCACTAAAGGTACAGATTTTAAATGTTTGTGAATTTCAAATGCTTCTAGTATATCCAACTTACGTTTATCATTACGAAAGTAAAGTTTATAGTACTATTAGATGTCATTGAATGATTGTGTTCTAATAAGTGTTTAGCGTGATTGGATTTATAGTGGTGTTTACACGTAACAACGTACGTGTTCCTTGTGCCTAATATCAAAATTTCTAATTGTTTGTCCTATATAAACTGAATTACAGTGCGAGCAATTTAATTTGTAGATGCCTGATTTTAGTAAATTGTCTGTTTTTTCTTTAGCAATAAACAAAGTGTTTAAAATGTTTTTTGTTGTTTTAAAAGTTATTTTACATTTATTTGTTTTGTTTATAATTTTGGTAATTTTTTCTGATTTATTGTCAAAACGTGGAATTGAGGCGTATTTCATTTTATCTGATGAAGTAGTTGGATAAATTTTCTCATAGCTACTTTATAATTTTTCTCTTTAATTAGTGTATCAATAAGTTGAGTATTATAATCATTACTGTATGCAATTTGTTTAATAATTGAAATTTCTCTGTTATAACTATAATTCACCTAAAGGAACCGTTAAAGTCTTATGTATCATGGACCTGTATGCTGCTAATTTATGTGTTTTATGATGACACGAATCGTGTACTATTGTAATATCTGTTTGTGTAGGTTTTCTATAAACAGAATATTCAAGTTTATTATTTGAATTAATTTTTGTTTAAATCTAAAAGTTAATAGACCTATTTTGTTCAGTTTCTAGTGTAAATGTTATTTTTGGGTGCAAGCTGTTAATAAAAATCAAAAATTCATTGATTAACTGAAATGAACTATCAAAACATGCTAAAATGTCATCAACATAACGAAACCAAAATATAACTTTCTCAGAATGGTTTGATTCAAATATTTGATCTTCTAGATTTTCTATAAATATATTAGCTAAAAGAGGTGAAATTGGACTTTCCATGGGTAAACCGTCTTTTTAGAAATAAATTTTATTATTGAAAGTAAAATAATTTTGATTAATGCAAAGTTCAAATAAACATTGCAAAATTGTCAGGTTTGTTTGACAGATTATCAAAATAGACAAATAGTACATCCAGACAGGCAGGGCCCACGAACAAATATGGCTCAAACTTTTAGAGCAAATGCTTGTAAAGGCAGACAAGCTACAGGTCGGGTCTTACCTGATTGTGCTGGGTGTAGTTCCCAAATGACAACGCAGTCTAAGCCGAAAGTAAGTTGTAATATTGATAGTGTAAACTACTATTTTAAAGTATCTAGAAAATGAATTCAACATGTTCTATTTCTTGAGCGTCGCGGCAACCTCTGAACTACCGTCGCTATCTATCTAACTAACTTACAGGTTACAAGTGTGAGCACATAGGCTAGGTACATTTTTGCTGCTTTAACCATGATGCAGTTCTATGGTTTTTGTTGTTTTAACAAAATAGACGTAAACCGGACTGCTTTTGATGCGGAAAAACGATGTGCTGGGCTTTATATGGCATTTCAAACATTGTCCGGATGAACTCTCAAATTTAGTTATATTTGATGACAATTAATAACTGTTGGTTGGTTAAATAATGTACCCAAGATCGTCTTATTTTCTTCTGCATCTTAAAAGAAAAATTGCAATGCATGCTTAGTCAACAAATTCCGTTTTAAAACTGAAGATTTTGCTACAATCACCGGTCGCCGTTACTCGATGACCGACAGTCAAACCAGAAAAATTGACGGTCTATGCGAGGCCTAAAACCTGTTAAAAAGTCGAAATGAAATTTGGTATTGTAGTAACTGTAAGGAGTAAGGAAACACAATATAACTATGGACGTAAGGTGCAGATATAATGTACAAGAAAATTTTAAAAGCAATAATTGCTTTCAGTTCTTAGTTACCTTAGAGAATGGAGAGAAACCGCTTTTAAGCAATTTTGACAATTTCTAAATTTTGGAAATTAAAAAAAAAAATATTGGTTAAAACTGGCCATGTTTTTTTATTGCTGATAGAGCTAGAGACAAGCTACAATTTGGTTCCTTTCCAAACCCATTTTTGCTATGTAACACCTTCTATGAATTTTTGAAAGCTGAAAATTATGTCCCTTTTATTCAATAGATACGCATTTCTTTAAGTTAAATTGCTCATGATTGATGAGAAGAATAAAGTTCACAATTTAATTTTTAGGTCTAGCAATATTTAGAGTTAATAGTCTTTCCTCCTATCGAATTGTTCACTGAAGAATTCCAACGTTGATCTCTGGTTTTCTTTAATTCGAAGAAATCTTTTTTACGCAAATTAATTTAGATTCTAAATCGGTTTCCAACACGGCAGTGCATAATTTGTATTAGAACTTTGGTATTTGGGAAGCTTTAGTACAATATTGTACAGTAAATACTTTAATTTTGATAGGAATTACAAATTATCGTTGTATTACATTTTAAAAGAGAACGAAATTTTCGTATTTAACCGGAAAACTTGAAGTTGTCATAATTTCCATTTATTTTATTACTCATGCAGCTATTAAGCAATGTTATATCAGAATATGCAAGAAAGAAGCCGCACGCCAGCACCATTCGCACATTATGCCTGTTGGGGGTTATCACTCGTAGGCAAAGGCAGCAAGGCCAGTACTTTTACATATTTTTAAATTTGTATCTACTGCAAACATATGTGCACGAGATACATTACAATTTTTAGCATTCACAGCGTTAATTTCACCTTTTTGACCTCCAAATGTGATGTAATTTACATTGATGTTGTGGAAGATTTTCCATGCTTGATTAATGGTTTTTGTTTGCAAGGGCCTGGAACACGTTTATAGTAATATTTTATCTCAGTTTGGTCAACCCAAGGGCAAATGTTTATATCTTAATTTTATTATAAGTTACAATTTTACGTAGGTCCCAAGCTAAATTTTCAACTATTTTTCAAGATACCAAAATTAGCTTTTGCATGTGTTTATAGTACTTAGAAACGTTTAAACTCGCTTTATAAATCACATGTCACTACTTCCGGTTACACCGGAAGTGAGGTCTACTTTTTTTTTCTTTAAACAGCAGCTTATGTTTTTTTCTGACAGAGCATTAAATGCTCTATTCAGTAGAGCTGATACTCGTATAACTCGGTTAGCCCAACTATTTGAATTTTTGAATGTCTGATACCTAAGCTTATTTAGAATTCAGATACTGGAGGATTGAGTTCCTGAATTTGCTAAATATTTCTCAGTACCAAAGTCTATTGGCTGAACCAGTTTTAATATTTAAATAGTTATATTACTTTATTGAATATAGTTTATTTCTAATGCAGTCGTAATTATATGCACGTTATGAATAGTGCAGTATTGCTAATATTGCATTCGAATAGACAAACACGTGCTTTACCCGAAAAGGACCTAAATAGTGAATAGTAATGATAGAAAATGTTCTAATGTAATAAATTACTTTTCTGTAGCAAGTGCGTAAGACAATTTCGATAACAATCTTGCTATATTTTAAAAACGAAGTCATGCTGCTTTGAAACAGCGCTAGCCGAAGAAGAGCTGTGTTTTGTCAAAGCAACTTGATTGAGTTTGTTAATTTCGTGCTAAATTACGAGAAATTATTATGCACGTGTACTATTTAGTAGACTATACGACTCACATTTCATCGAACCAATCACATAACTCCCCTTTTATAAAATCAACCAATCACGTTTGTTTTATACCGATTAAACTGCATAGTTTTAAAGGGTTTAGCAGCATCGTATACTGCACGTCCTGACTTTGGAATCAAAACTTTGCAGCTTTCCAGGATACGGGGATGTACCCAAGGGCCAGAGAGGTGCGCAGAAGATGATACAGCAGACGAATAAGGATCTCTAGCTCCCCCCCACCTCATTCGCACCTGGATTTTTAAAGGAGGCAAACATAAGATGGCCCACTTTAGACATTCAATCGTCACACCGCCGTCTTCCAGCCCGCAGTCAAAACAGCATACCGGTCTGTGAATTTTTGCTTCATTTGTCAGTACAATAGATCCAGGGAACTGAACTTCCGTGAGGTGCTTTAGGCATTCCTTAGTGTTGATTGTTAGACCACTAGATGTAAGCCCTTTTGGAGTCTTCAATCTGGCGTGACTTCTGGACGGTCTTCAATGCTTTTGCAGTCTTTCTAGGCAGTTGTCTTTCGTCTACGTATGGAGCCCTTGTAAAGACGCTGGGATCGCTTATAGCCGCCCAATCTATTTAAAGTTGATTGCGTATTGCCCTGTTAAAGAGCCTGCGCGTTTATTTTCGTAATATTTGGAGGTTTAAGTTGCACCACGAAACTTTTCTCCTTCCAGTCCTCTTCTTTAGGGAACAACTGCTGTTAAAGGAGACCGTAATCGCCCCTTGCGGGAGTTTTGTTTAAGATTCCACCTCTTCGATGGTGCATTTATTAATCTACCTTCAAGTGCCTGTCTGTAGGCCACCCAGTCGGTAGTTTTAGGGTCTCTGTAGTAACTCTCTTCTTTGACAGGATCTAGGTCTAGGGTGAACCTGATGTAACGGTGATCCAAGAGGGATTGTTCCATCGCAACATGCCAGACTTTGACCAGCGGGGCCACAGCTATCGAGCCCAGCTTCATGTTAATGACTTCTTGCTTTCTTTCTGAAACAAAGGTGGGCTTCCAGCTCGACTGAAGGTGGGGGTGTTGAAGAATCGTAGGGGATATAGCAAAACCGATAACAATCTCTACCTTGTCTATTCTCTCTGAAACAGAGAACCCGCATGAGTTTGGCATTAACACCTTTAGAGACGTAAATGCAGGTCCTAGGGATAGCTTAGGTGGGGCAGTAGTATAATACCCCGCTACCTATGGTCCTTTAAACAGGGCATTATTGGTCTGCCCCATAGCTACCTCTTGCCTGCTAAAGCAGGCGACGGAGCATTGTGTTGCAGATTCATTTGAAAAACATTTATTACCTTTTTTCTTTCTTTTACTACTGCCGCTAAGGACTAACTAGGCTGTCTGTAGCCATTGCCTACTTTGAGGTTTTGGGTACTAAGGTTGGTACTTGTTCCGTTGCCTCTGAAGGAGGATTCGCGTCGTCGGCTCAGCGGGCATTTCTAGGGTCCCCAAAGGACACCTTATAACTATGTCCGCTTAAACTTCGTATCTTTCGCTGTAAAGGTCTCACCGACAACCAGAATAAGTTTCAACCCAGTGTTGTCAACTATCCTATCATCGCGGACTCTCCACAGATCAGTCTATAGCTTAAGGTTGTGCCTTTTTAGGCGTTTCAAAACGGTTGCCTGATTCTTAGCCTTAGCCAGGATTGGGGCAACCATTTTAACCAGTTTTGGGAGTCACTCTCTCTTAAGCAGCTGTATGCGGAAACTCTCTCAGGGAGATATCTGCAAGAGCGGCGTGAAGCCACTTTACAGCATTACATTCCCACAGAGCAGTTGAATAACCTCCGTCTGTGTGGGTCTATACCCATAGAATTTGCGGAGGGCGCCTTTGCCGTTAGCCTAATTATCCGAGCATCGAGGGTGTCTTGTAGGTCGTCGGCGAAGATGAACGCCAGCCTCGTGTCCAGGTAGCCAGACGAAGCTATCGCTGCTTAATACTTTTCGCTACTTGGCTATACCTTTTGGCGTTTAGCTCAGCTTTTTTTTGCCGGTTTGGCAGTACTAGCAGGGGTCTGTCACACCGGTCGACCCGGTTTGGGGCCAGACTGAAGTGGTGTTTCCCTCGGAGCTTTGGAAGAGCCCGTCTTAGACACAAGTTGTTGGGTGACGGTACCTTGGGCTTCTTAATAAGCCTTTGCACGTTTTCGAACTGCCCCGCATCTATTTGGTTTTTTTTTGGGAGGGTGCCTCAGTAGCGGAACCCCTTTCCAAAGGAATAGAGGTGGAGGATAAGGGAGGATGTTCCATCCAGGCATCGTTTAAGACAACATTAACCCAGTTGCCATCCACCCTCGGCAAATATTTTAAAGTTGAATTTGGTCATACACCCTGTTTTTTGCATCGGTACAAACATTTCTAACTCTAATGTGTCATAACTAAGGATACGTCCAGATTTTGTCCGGCTTTTGAACTCATAATATACAGTGTATCCGAAAAATATGGAATATGCTATATATAGGGTGTGTATAAATTGGCGAAAGAACTACACGTGGCGTTGTTGGTCATAAAATTCTGAGTCGAAAATCTTAATACCAAAATATTGTACCCATGCTTCCTGGGTATGCACGGGATTTTCAAAGTTTGAAAATGAAGTCTTTTAATAAGTGTTTTAATTCATTATCTGTTGACAGAAAGAGCTGCAAATTAGAAGAAATAAGAATTGTAATAAATATTTTTTCATAGATCTTGTTTTCAGCCCCAAAAGCGTGTTTTAAACATTTCTTCGTTAACTTATTATTGTAAAAAATACATATGGCAGTATTGTAAAACAATATTCGTTCACTAACAATGGATTTAACGTTCAATGATCCTTAGTTACCGTGCATTATAACAAAGCACCTGTGGTGTGTGGATCCAATGTTGTCAAATGTACGTTCCTTTAAAATGGTTCCTGAGGACAGAGGAAGCATTTTCGACTTAGAATTTTATGACCAACATCGCCACGTATAGTTATTTCACCAGTTTATACACACCCTGTATCTCGATAAATAACCATTTTATGGAAAAATATCTCAAATTAAAATTGTTTAGTATTTAGTTTTACATAACAGGGCAATACATTCTACTGCTGGAATTTTGCACTCTTTTCTGCCACATACGCTCCTTAGCGCTAAGGTGGAGTACGGAGGACCTACAGTTTAACGTCGAATTCGAACGACTAAATACCAGAGAAAGTTTCAGGCATTAAGACCCCACGGCTGCCAACACCGGATTGGGGAATCTGAGTGGCGGGTTGCGTCATAGATTTTTATTGCTGCATGGCTTGGGCGGGGAATCGAACCCCAGACCTTTAGCGTTAGAGGCTATGCGGCCAAAAGCGCAACGAATAACACTTCAGTTTTTTTAATGACAATGGTACCTCAGTATTCTACTCATGGGATAGATATTGTTTTTCTCTTTTCAAGGACGTAAAACCTTAATACACTTACATGACCAAATTTTCGAGAGAAACGCAAAAAACTTCATATTAGCAGGCCTTAAATATGAACAAACGCCTATCACAATCGCATTGGCTTTTTTCAATTGTTTTAATTGCAAAGAGATAACATATGAATTGCAATAAGTTTTTGGCTAAATTGAAGGCCTACTAATATGAAGAAGTTTTTAGCGTTGTTTTTTACGAAAATCTTATGTGAGTGTATTAAAGTTTTACATCATCAAAAAAATTAAATTTTTGTCAAATGAATAGAATATAGGAGTCGTCATTGCCATTAAAAAACTGAAGTGCTATTCGTTGTGCTTTAATTTCCTAAAAAAAATAACTAAATACTACTAAAAAACTTTAATTTGAAATATTTTTCCACAAAACGGATATTTACCGAGATGTATAGAATATTCCACACTTTTTGGACACACTGTATAGTACATAGTAACTTAGAGCATAAAAAAAATGTCTGCAATTTTATTTAAGCCTTTCGCTGCGCCCGCTGAAAACGCTTCCATGCCCAGGAGCGGACTGGTTTTTTGGCTTTTTTATTATCTTTATGTAGCAGAAAAGTTATTATTAATATTATCATATGTAAATTTTATGTTTTTATGCTTTTTTGGACATATGACACGGATCCGTGCCATGCGCATTGTGTGATGAATTTCTGATGCAATGCTGACCGACACGGATCCGTGACGCATTTGTTTTTGCTAAAGGCAAAAGACTGGTATCAAAACTTCAAAAAGTAATTAAAATTTATTCTGAAAATAAACTATTACATAAAAGACAACGTAAATAGGTAAACTAAATCAGTAAATTTATATATACACTGTGTGTCCATAAAGTAATCCCCCCCTCAACTAACTTTTGAACGACTTGATATTTTACCACAATATTTGGTGTGCTATAATGGGGAATTAAATACTATTTTTCAGCCATATTAAAATTTTGTATCATCCAAAATGGCGACTGGGCGTCATTTTGAATTTTTTTTAAGTGGAAAGTTCTGCGTCTGATCCTAGAGTTTCAAAGAAAAATATTCAGCCATAACAAAATGGCGGATTTTAAACAAATGGACTCACTTAATATAAAATTGTTTAGATTTTGTATCCAGGGTCGAGTGACACCTCATTTGAAAGGTCTTTTAGTTCTGAGTTTGATCCTAGAATTTCAAAGAAAAATATTGAGCCATAACAAAATGGCGGATTTTAAACCAATGGACTCACGCAGTTCAAAATTGTTTTAATTTTCTTATCCAGTAGTCCACTTTTTCATTTGCAGGATAAATCTTATCAGAAATATCTCAGGTGGTTTGAAATAATATTGAAAACGTTATGTTCCAACAAGACGGTGCGCCGCCTCATTATTATAGGCCTGTTTCTGACTTTCTCAACGGACATTTTCTTGGAAGACGGATTGGTAGGCGGGGGCCTGTAGAATAGCCGGCTTACTCCCCATATTTAACTTTCTTAGATTTTTTTCTATGGGAATATCTGAAATCGAAAGTGTAAAGAACCCGTCCAGAAACAATTGAAGAACTGGAGCAACGCATTACAGAAGTTTACAGAAATATCACTCCGGAAACTTATGAAAATGTAAGACAGAAATTTCATAACCGAGTTTTTATGTGCCAAGAAGTGAATAGTGAACACTTCGAACACTTAATTTAATTTCTTTCTGCTGTAATTCGTAGACTTCTTTATTCTTCAAACATTTGTCATTTTGTTATAGCTGAATATGTTTCTTTGAAACTCTAGGATCAGGTGCAGAACTAAAAGACCTTTCCAATGAGGTGTCACTCGACCCCCCTTTCCATTAAAAAAAAATTCAAAATGGCGCCCAGTCGCCATTTTAGATGATACAAAATTTTAATATGGTCTGAAAAATAGTATTCAATTTTCCATTACAGCACACCAAATTTTGTAGAAAAATATCAAGTCGTTCAAAAGTTGGTTGGTTAGTTGGGCGGCGGGGGGGGGGGTACTTTATGGACACAGTGTATACGTATATATGAGAAAAATAATCTAAAAACAAAGAATATTTCGTTAGTCGGGAACGACGGCCATTTTTAAATTTCTGAATGACTTGGTTACACGCTGACCTTCGAACAGGATCGTATGCCACACGCTCGCTTTGTACAGGGAAAGTACATATAAAACGGCGTCTGACACGGATCCGTGTCGGGCGCACTGAGCAAAGGACGCGCTGACCCGGATCAGGGTCAGGCGCAGCGAAATGGTTAATTATGACTCCGTGTGACTGACTAATAGTCATAGTCACATGATCGTGTTCTAAGTGACATAAACACATGAACCACTTTGACTTTCGTACATTGAAAAATAATTGAAGTATTAGCTTGGAGCATCTAATCTGAATGACTTGGTATAGTCCAAAACACGTGACGTTTTATCATAAGATCTAGTACATACTGCGAATTTAATAAACGCAGGATATTTTAATATACCGTCTGTCTATAAAGTAACTCCTCACCCACAACTAACTTTTGAACGACTTGATATTTTACCACAACATTTGGTGTGCTTTAATGAGAAATTAAATACCAAGTTTTAGCTAATAATTATATTCTGTATCGTACAAAATGGTGGCTCGGCGCCATTTTAAAAATTTTTTTTAATAGAAAAGAGGGTCAAGTGACACCTCATTTGAAAGGTCTTTTAGTTCTGCGTCTGATGCTATAGTTTCAAAGAAAAATATTCAGCCATAACAAAATGGCGGATTTTAAACAAATAGACTCACTCAATTCAAAATTGTTTTGATTTTCTCATCCAGTAGTCTACTTTTTTACTTGCAGGACAAAATTTTACCAGAAATAGTTCAGGTGCCTGGAAATAATATTGAAAACGTCATGTTCCAACAAGACGGTGCGCCGCATCATTACTATAGGCCTCTTTCTAACTTTCTCAACGGATATTTTCCTGGAAGATGGATTGGTAGGCGAAGGCCTGTAGAATAGCTAGCTCGCTCCCCAAATTTAACCCCCTTGGATTTTTTGTATGGGAATATCTACAATCGAAAGTGTACAGAACCCGTCCAGAAACAATTAAAGAACTGGAGCAACGCATTACAGAAGTTTGCAGACATATCACTCCAGAAACATATGAAAATGTAAGGCAGGAATTTCATAACCGACGTTTTATGTGCCAAGAAGTGAATGGTGAACATTTCGAACACTTAATTTAATTTCTTTTTGCTTTAATTCTTAGTTTTTTTAAATAGACTTCTTTATCTTCAAACATTTGTCATTTTGTTATGGCTGAATATTTTTCTTTCAAACTCTAGGATCAGGCGCAAAACTAAAAGACCCTTTAAATGAGGTGTCAGTCGACTCCCCTTTCCATTGAAATTAAACTCAAAAAGGCGCCCAGTCGCTATTTTGAATGATACAAAATTTAATTATGGGCTAAAAAATAGTATTTAGTTTCTCATTACTGCACACCAAATTTTGTATTAAAATATCAAGTCGTTCAAAAGTTAGTTGGGTGGCGGGGGGGGGGGGGTACTTTATAGATACAGTGTATATTTTAAATTATTATAAAAAACAAATTAAAAGAGATTATATTCTAACTAGAACATTAAAATTTACCTAACGGAGAAGACAAACATAAATTGACTTTATTTGTTTTACACTATAGGGAAATACTTTTAATTAAAACCAGAATTTTATCTGAACCTAAAAATAACTTTTAAATTCAAAATACAGAACTGGTATAAACTACAGGTTTAAAAAAATTAAAACAAAGATTCTCTCCAATAATACACTTTTTAAAAAAGGTATAATTTAGCTGAATTATGCCTTTGTATCGGAAATTCGCTTCTTCCAATATATCAAAGTGTTTTTATCAGTAATGATTTCGCAATTCATCTGCGACCGGCTTGTAAGCAAACATTACACATAGTGATGTCAGTTTATAAGGGTCATTTGAAACAGATGAACCTGTAAACCAAGGGGGGTCTTGTATGATGTTGAAGGTGCTGATAAGTATTGAAAATATTTAAAAAATATGTATCATATGATTTTAATTATACGTTTGCTTTTTCCACAAGCCCTGCATGTGTTGATATTATCGTAATAAGGTCGTTTCAGTTTATAGTCTTTGAATTGAACTTTGATGATAAGAAAACTGCGGAAAATTTTCAGATCCTAAAAGGGACTGGAATAAACATTTTAATATTTCTTATAAGTACCTAACAAAAAACGTATGTTTAATGTTTTTTTAAAGTTCATTATTAAAGCCTTAAAAATTTAATATTTCTTACAGCCGTTATTCCAATAAGAAATTAATTTAAAAAAAATTTAATTTGATGCAATTTAATACCCCGATTAGTTAAATTATCTAAAAATATACTAAAGTGAAAAACAGTGACCTACTATGAATTTTAATCTAAAAGTGGTGATAAATGCAGTCCTAATGATACGAGATCAAATTTTATATTGCAGCTGAATTGATTAGCACACACTCGTGACTATTACAAGTCTAAAATTGATTTTATTAAACACGATGTTTTCCTTTTTGTGTAATTCTAATATTAATTATACTGATGATATCATATATGAATAGCAGAATATTTTGAACAAAAGTCATATGATAGTTAAATAACACATCTGTAGAAAGGAATTACGCAAACGTACAACTAAACAATCAAGGTCAGCATTTAATCATTAACTTTTTGTTTTGGAGCATGAAATTTGTTACCACTAAAATAGAACTTTGAAGTCGTATAAGGTAACCTACATAGGTACTTATTTCAGTTGGAGTGTGCCATATATGTAGTTTCAGATAGTAAACACAAAATTGTGTGTTTTTTAAATATTTTTAACTTTTTAATATTATTTGTAGAAAATTTGGAAGGGAAAGTTATTTTTAAACAATTAAATTTAAATTCCAGATTTCTTGCTACATACTACAATAGATAGTTGTTTTAATTGGTTATTAGTGTTGTAAACAATACAAAAACAATATATTTATAACAGTTACGAATATAAGTAATACTATGGTAACAGATTGTAGTTAAACACGTTAATGAATATTGGAGTTCACAATAACAAAATTGCGTTTCATTTTAATCCCAAGGACGTAATTATACAAATACGCATGTTGCAACTTGTATCTCACAAAAATTATAAATAGGTAGCGTAAAATCAGTAACACCAACTAGCTGTGTATTTAAAACCCCAGAACTGTACTAGCATAATTTTAGGTATTGCTCCTAATAAACGTTTGTTTTTGAATATGTCCAAAATGTAGATAAAAAATACTTCTATGAATTTGGCTGCAAACGGATCTATATTTAGATTTCAGTCGAAACTAAGTTTTGACTGGGGTCTAATGAGCCGGAAACGAACGTTAGGGTGCAGGGACGTTTGAGGAAGGGGTGTTTGGGCGCAGACTTTTGGACGCAAAAATGTTTGGGACAGAGACATTTGGGCATAGAATTGCTTCGGCATAGGGACCTTTGAGCACAGACTGGTTTGGTCGCAGACACGTTTGGAGACCGGGACGTATGAATAAAAGGAGCCTTAAGCGCAGTAATATTGAGGCCCAAAGAAGTTTGGACGCAGGGACGTTTTGGCGAAGGGAGGATTGGGCGCAGGAACATTTAGGCGCATGGACGTTTGGGTGGTAAGGGTTTAGGCGCAGGGACGTTTGAGCGAGGGAATGTTTGGGGGCAGAAACGTAAGTCCAGGGACGTTCTGACGAAGGGAGAATTGGGCGCAGAAACATTTAAGCGCATGACGTTTAGGTTTGGAATAGCTTAAGCGCAAGGCGTTTAGACGCATAAACGTTTGAGCGCAGAGATGTTTGGGCGCAGGGACGTATGAGTCCAGGGACGTTCTGACGAAGAGCGGATTGGGCGCAGGAACATTAGGTGCAGGAATGTTTGGGCTCGGGATGGCTTGAATGCAGAGACGTTTAGACGCGGGGACGTTTGAGCGCAAGGACATTTGGGCGCAAGAACGTTTAAACGCAGGAACGTATGAGTCCAGGGATGTTCTAACAAAGAGAGGATTGGGCGCAGGAACATTTAAATCCAAGAACGTTTGGGATTAAGATGGCTTGAACATAAGAACATTCGGTCGCAGAAACGTTTGACTCGGGATGGCTTGGGCGCAGGAACATTTAAGCGCATGGAAGTTTGGGTTGGGAGGGTTTGGGCACAGGGACGTTTGAGCGAGGGAATGTTTGGGCGCAGGGACGTTCTGACGAAGGGAGGATTGGGCGCAAAATCATTTAGGCGCAGGACGTTTACGTTTGGAATAGCTTAAGCGCAAGGCGTTTAGACGCATGGACGTTTGAGTGCAGAACTGTTTGGGCGCAGGGACGTATGAGTCCAGGAACGTTCTGACGAAGAGCGGATTGGGCGCAGGAACATTTAGGTGCAGGAACGTTTGGGCTCGGGATGGCTTGACGGAGGGACGTTTAGACGCAGGGACGTTTGAGCCCAGGGACGTTTGAGCGCAAGGACGTTTGGACGCAGGGACATGAGTCGAGGGATATTCTAACGAAGGGAGGATTGGGCGCAGGAACATTTAAATGCCGGAACGTTTGGGATCAAGATGGCTTAAACATAAGAACATTCAGTCGCAGAAACGTTAGGACTCGGGATGGCTTGGGCGCAGAAACATTTAGGCGCAGGACGTTTAGGTTTGGAATAACTTAAGCGCAGGGCGTTTAGACGCATGGACGTTTGAGCGGGGCGCAGGGACGTATGAGTCCAGGGACGTTATGACGAAGAGCGGATTGGGCGCAGGGACATTAAGGTGCAGGAACGTTTGGGCTCCGGATGGCTTGGACTCAGGAACAGTTAGGCGCAGGGACGTTTGGGCTCGGGATGGCTTGACGCAGGGACGTTTGAGCGCAGGGACGTTTGAGCGCAAGGACGTTTGGACACAGGGACGTCCAGGGATATTCTAACGAAGGGAGGATTGGGCGCAGGAACATTTAAATGCAGGAACGTTTGGGATCAAGATGGCTTGAACATAAGAACATTCAGTCGCAGAAACGTTCGGACTCGCGATGGCATGGGCGCAGGGACGTTTGAGCGCAGCGGCGGTTGGACGAAGGGACGTTCGAGGGCAAGGACGATTGCGAACATCGCTTTGTCGCAGGCACGTTTGAGCGTAAGCGTAATTTTTTGTGGTAATATTACCTGTCGGTGTGCAAAGCGCGTTTATTGGGATAGCTTTGCCCTTTGTCAATCATGAATGAAAGGATTTTTCGAAATACAACAGTTGCTTGGATATCTTTCATTTTGCAAGACCGTTTAATTTTATTGAAACTAATTAGCCTGGGTGATACGATAAAAGAGTTGCGTAATGTTGATTATTTTCGGTAAATACAAAGGAAAACATATTTTTAAAATTGAGATGAGATAACTGTGTTTTTTTAACAATTGGCAATTGCTTTTTAATGTGTAATAAAAACAACGTGTAGAAATCGAAATACGGTTAGTGAAAGCTATCTGAACATAGGGCATTGCACGATGACCACTAACGAAGAATAATTTTTTAGTCGTATAAATATTATAAAATAAATGTTAATATAATTTTATGGTAGAGTATGCGCTACGTATGGACTCCACTAACATTTATATAACACTTCCTGTTTAACCGGAAATTAAATTTGTTTTTATGTTTTAAATGGCACCATGTACGTTTGATGTTGGAAATCGATGGTATTTTGCTCCTCTTTTCAATCATATAAAAGTTTAATGTGCTTTTTTACGCGGTTTTCTTAGAAAGGGGGAAAACACAACATTTATTAAGACAACGTAGATTATCTTAAAGGTATCTCGAAAAACAATTGCTTTAATACTCAGAATAGCAAACAACGCCTTTTAGTTTAGTTGTTTATTAACATAAGCACGGCTTCCTGGGTTAATAACGTCTGAAGTCTGCATATACGGCCTGCCACACCAGTTGTTTAAATAAACTCAAAGCTTTGTTTATCGTTTAGTGTTAAACTTTTTTTTTTTAGTATAAGCTGCCTTGATGAATGCTATGTGGAACCGGACGTTTAGAGCTTTAGACGTGGCCGTTTGGGCTCAGAAACTATTGGTGAAGGGACGATTGGGAGCAGGGACGTTTGGGTGCTTGGACATTTTAGCGCGAGCTGTTTGGGTGCAGAGACGCTTTGGCACAAGCGTAATCAGTTGTGGTTTTTACATCAAAAATGTAATGTTTGTATTAAAATTTTTGAACTATCTAATTTGATTTACAAATTGTTACATGTTAAAGTAGGATTATTTCTATTACTTGTTGACTTTCAATAGTTATCGCTTTGTGATGTACGAATGTAATCGCTCCATTTTGGCTTTTAGTGCAAATTTCATTCAGTTCTTTTAGAATTAAAAATATATTTTGTGTTAGATAAGTTGTAAATTTTGTAATAATTTTGAATCTCGTATTAAATGTTATTAAACAATCGAGTGGTTGTTAAAATGTTAATTAATGAAAGAAAAAGGCAAAATCAAATGATTTTCTTTATTACGCCGAAACGTCTCTGCGCCCAAACGTTTCTGCAGCCAAACAACCCCGCGTCCAAACGTCCTTGTGCTCAAACGTCCCTGCGCTCAAACAGCTGCGCCAAAACAGCCGCGCCTAAACGTCCTATACGAGAAGTTAGGTTTTCTTTCACTCTAAGAAAACTGCGTATTTCTCAAAAATTTGGTAATGTTATAATATTATAGTTTTATATAATTGAGAAGAGGAAAAAAATGCTATCGATTTCAAACACCATAAGTGTATATTTATAATAGTCCATTTAAGAAATAAAAAACACCAGACGGATGATTCAGCTAAGTTATTATAGTCGCCGGGTTGGTTTCGCATTGTCTGACAATTCAAAATAGTAAATTTCTTATGAGAAAAAAAAAAGGAATTTATAGATTTTTGCAAACAGGTTCCTTAGTATAAAAAAAAACCAGACACGACACAGCAAATGCATTAGCCAAAAACTTGAGGACAGGGGGAAATTAACCCCTCCCTTCTAAGTATAGCTGCACCTAAAAATTAAGTGATGTCTCTTATTCTACTATCACTCATGAGCAATTTAGGTTAAACAGAAATGGTGTATCGGGCTTCGTTTATTAAATAAAGGGGCATCAATATTCGTTTTTCAACAATTAATAGAAGATTATCTGTATATAAAATACCCAATTACTTTAACAATATCTATTTATTTTAACCTTATACGTATTTCGGCATGTTTACATGCCATTGTCAAAGGTTATATTAGAAAGTAAACAATTAGTGTTATAGCACTAGAACTTGGTGACTTGACCTCGGTAATCGTCTGCAGATGACTTGATTTCTTATTCCAAAATGTCCAATAGAAGAGAATTTAAGAGATCAATTTGCTCATTCATTAACGGTACAGTTTTTAAATGTTTGTGAATTTCAAAAGCTTCTAGTATATCTAATTTACGTTTACCATCACAAAAGTGTAAACATTTTATAGTGTCATTAGATGTCACTGAAACACTTACTAGAACACAATCATTCAATGACATCTAATAACACTATAAAATGTTTACACTTTTGTGATGATAAACGTAAATTAGATATACTAGAAGCTTGTGAAATTCACAAACATTTAAAAGCCAATTTCTGCACAATAAAATTACATATTGTCACGTTTCAACATGTTTTAGAAACATTATTCATTTATTATAAATATTTTACAGAACTATAGGTTTGTACTGTAAACATATTTGAATTAAAAATATCTAAGATATATTTTTAATTATTTAAACATATCTTTGAGATATTTTTAATTATTTAAAAATGTCTCTAAGGTTTCTTCAATTTTGTATTTTTAAATATCCTATAGATATTTTACATTATTTAAGCGCAATTTGAGTTTAAAATATCTTAGATATTTATAATTGAATTTTGGTTTGTCAATAAGCGACTTTGATATTTAAAACTTATTCTATTTCCAAATATCTTAAATAAAATATTTTAAATTTAAATTACACAATAAATTTAATTAAAAATAACGCTTAAAATAAAAGAATTGTCGGGAATCTAAGATATTGGAAAATACCTTTATCTATAAGGTTAAGTACAGTTACGTCTGGCAACGTTGCGACTTACGGGGTTATATTTAAAACTCATTTAAAATGCGTTGATTTATTTGTTACTCCGCAAAGTCGGCTGCTAAGTAGTAGAGAATTGATCAGTGGTACATGTTTTGTGACTGCAACAACAATTTACAACGATCCTGTTTTGCACGTTATGTGCACTAGCGTCTCGTTCAAGTCTACAGTTGTTCAATGTTGCCAGATTTAAGACTGAAACTTAGCAAACAAACATACTTCATAGATGGATGTAATTTAAAATATCTTAGACGTTTAACAATTATTTTTTTGTTTTAAAATACCTAAGATATTTTCAAATATACTAATATAGATATTTTAAAACAGACCAATATTCAAATATCTAAGATATAAAACGTTTTATCTTTTTTAAGTATCTAAGATCGCACATTTTTTATTATTTATTCTCATCCTATAGATATTTTTAAAACATGAAATATTTGCAGAGGTTTTTTTTAAAGTAAAATATTAATATCTAAGATATTTGTAATATAATCGACAGAAACAAATTAGTTGTAAACGTTTAAGATATTTTTAACGACATATAACTACTTCTTGGCTGATTTTAATAACAACGAAAACATTTAAAGAATATTTTTTATTAATAAATTTACAATTATCGTACAAACATTATTTTTTTATTAAAAATAACTTAACCATTGTTAAAATAAAATATATCCAATGGTTTTAAGTTATTTCTAAGATATTTTCAAATAGGCTATTTGAAAATACTTGAAAAACTACAGCACCCTTTCACCCAGGTAACTAAATACCGTATGCGTATTTCGACAGCAAAGCTATTATCATTAGTGGTGAACTGACATTGAATTTTATATACACTGTGTCTATAAAGTAAACACCCCCCCCCCCCAAACTAACTTTTGAACGACTTGATATTTTACTACAACATTTGGTGTGCTTTAATGGGAAATTAAATACTATTTTTTAGTCAATAATTAAATTTTGTATCGTTCAAAATGGCGGCTGGGCGCCATTTTAGATTTTTGTTTTAAATAGAAAGAGGGGTCGAGTGACACCTCATTTGAAAGGTCTTCTAGTTCTGTGTCTGATTCTAGAGTTTCAAGGAGAAATATTCAGCCATAACAAAATGACAAATGTTTGAAGATAAAGAAGTCTATTTAAAAAGCTAAGAATTAAAGCAAAAAGGAATGAAATTAAGTGTTCGAAATGTTCACCATTCACTTCTTGGCACATAAAAAGTCGGTTATAAATTCCTGCCTTACAGTTTCATAAGTTTCTGGAGTGATATTTCTGCAAACTTCTGTAATGCGTTGCTCCAGTTCTTCAATTGTTTCTGGACGGGTTCTGTAACTTTCGATTTCAGATATCCCCATAGAAAAAAACCTAAGGGGGTTAAATTTGGGAAGTAAGCCGGCTATTCTACAGGCCCCTGCCTACCAATCCATCTTCCAGGGCATAGGCGCCGGGTTTTTGTATTCTCAGGGGGGGGGCTTAATAGAAATGCGCCGCAAGCGAAATTTTTGAATTTTTCAAGGTCAAACAGTCTTAAATTAAAAGTTAGGAATTTGTGTTAAATTATATTGCCTTGGAAAAATAGGTTTCGTGGGCACAAGTTTTCGATTTTTTGCTTTATTTGTTAAAAAATGTGGTATTGCTTATTGCATACTGATTTTGTAGGAATTTAACAGAAATAAGCTATGTTGTACTCCAATGGTTTTGAAACGCGTTATTTTAAGTACATATTTTCATAAAAAAAAAAACATGAACAGTAAATCTAATTAGAAACATAAAGTAACAAGAAGGACATTACTACACGAAAACAAAACTTACTCTACAAAGAAAGTATTTCGTCTCACTTCTGTCTTGGCGATAAATAAATTTACAATTTTGTTTATATTTAAATCTGTATTTTGGTTTCTGTGAATATGAAGTAGAGCGAAATCATTAAGTCTTCTTTGTGCCATAGTTGACCTTAAATATGTCTTTAACCTTCATAAAGCTGAAAACGACCGCCCTGCGCTATACGAAGATACAGGAATCGTTAATGCTACTTTAATAAATTTAACAAATCCGATTTTTTAAACGCAAAAAATATCAGGGGGGGGGGGGCACAGCCCCCCCTGATAAGTTTCTGGGGGGGCTTGAGCCCCGGAGCCCCCCGTATTCGGCGCCTATGTTCCAGGGAAATATCCGTTGAGAAAGTCAGAAACAGGCCTATAATAATGAGGCGGCGCACCGTCTTGTTGGAACATAACGTTTTCAATATTATTTCCAGCCACCTGTGATATTTCTGGGATCAGACGCAGAACTAAAAGACCTTTCAAATAAGGCGTCACTCGACCCCCCTTTACATTTAAAGAAAAAATTTAAAATGGCGCTCAGTCGCCATTTTGAATGATATAAAATTTAATTATTTGCTAAAAAATAGTATTTGATTTCCCATTAAAGCACACCAAAAGTTAGTTGGGAGGGGGGGGATTACTTTATAGACAGATGGTATAAAAAATGTTTGTAAATACTGTAATCAAATATATATATAGAGCAAACAAGAAGATTATTAAAAGTTAGGTAGCCCAACATATGCTTGAAATTTGAAAATCATTACAGAGTATACAACATAGAATTAATGTCCAACGTTAATAATAAAGGGTAATTAAATACTCTTCAACTTTCATGGTAAAGTTTATCTTAGTTACTGATGCGTAGCGATTTGTTAGTATATATATTAGGTAGTTTGTTTAGTTCTTTAGTGTCAGTTTACCGCTGATGATGGTAGCTTTGCTGTCAAAAGACGTATCAGGTATTTGGATACTTGTGTGGAAGGGCGCTGTATTTTTCAAGGGTTGTTACTCCACAATTCGAGTGTTTTTAGGTGGATATTTAAGAAATATTTATGAATATTGAAGATAGTTTGAAATAATTACAAATATCTAAGATATTTTTATTTTAATACAAATATCTATGAGATATTTTTAAATTATGAACATTTTTGATTTCATATTGCAAAAATCGCGCAATATAAACTAAACAGCTTTCCATAGAAAATTCTTATGCACCTTTTTGCAAAATGTTGTATGGAACAGAAAATTAATACCTACCCTTCGTAAAATACGCCGCAACTCATGTAACTTCAGGGGAAGCCCGTTATGTTGATTAGTAAAAGCAAAAAGTATACACTTTCCTCGCTTGGCAATCTTTGGCGTTTTCTCAATCCGTAAAAGTTTTTTCATAAAGAATTTCGAATTCAGCGAACTTATTTACATGAGGATTCACTGTGTTATCCATGTTACGTATGGTATTAATTACGTTAGGGATATAAATAGAATTCGAATCAAAACAGTATTAAAATTCAGGTTGTATTTCTACCCAGATCCAAGTATTTAACATTGTTATCTCTGTGAAAGTTTTGGATTATGTAGAATAGAAACAGAAAACAGAAATGTTTCCCTTGATTTTGAATTATTGGGGACATTTTCGTAGTAATTTCATAAACACAGCCTTATCTATGTCTGGTATACAACTGTGGAAAATGCCCTAAATGATTTCATCTTTAACTTTTTGATGTACTTTGTTGCTGTTTACTAGTAAATGGAAATTTAGATATTTCTTCGTACAATGACCGAGATTAAAATTATAAATCTTAACGAACGTCATACTCTGGTTTACGCAGGCCTTTAATTGTTTTTGCATTTTTGCACGCTTTGTTATGGATCTAGTAGGTTTATTTTTAGGGAAATTTCAGGATTTAAGTGGGTGGTAATATTACAACAGCAGTTGATTGATTGATTGATTGTTTAATGACCGGGTTTGCG
This sequence comes from Ctenicera cuprea, assembly GCA_958336395.1. Lineage (NCBI taxonomy): Eukaryota > Metazoa > Arthropoda > Insecta > Coleoptera > Elateridae > Ctenicera > Ctenicera cuprea. The sequence goes on from OY284493.1 coordinate 21,162,813, forward strand.
TCCAAACGAAAGTTAGTTATCAAACGCAGTTTTTTTAACGTTCCTATTAAATGGTTTAGAAATCCAGTTGCCAAATTTTAAATAGACAATTAATTAATTTTCCTTTGCGTACAAGTACGTACTTAAGATAAACAAACAAACATATCGTTGTTTATTTTAAAGTGATTATTATATTAAAATTAATTTCGCATTGAAATTTTTGTACTTTTAATATCAAAATAGAACGCAAATCCAAATTTAACCGGTTGTAACCATTTTATCAGGAAATTGTAGACTAAAGTTTAACCACAAATGTACGCAAACTGGGCATTTCTCGTCAATCGTAAGTCAATAGTTCATCAAATAAATCACTAATTATGGAGATAATTTCTTTATATAAAAACTTGTAAACAGTGTGAAATTTGGCGTTTGGATTCATCCCAAAGCAGCGAACGACTTTCTGACTTTCCCTAACACCGTTGACGGCTCATCATGTACTGACGAAACTCAACTGTTATACAGAGAGTGTCCGAGTTTGTTTGCGAACGTTGAAAAAAAAAGGATTGTTTTTGTTTTAAATCATTGCGGTATTATTTAAACGGCAGAATGTGTGCTGCGAAATCAGAAGTGGCCGAGAAGATTGTATCAGTTCTATCTGCCAGTATAGAGAAGGTAAGTGGGTCGTAATTATTTTAGTTTTATCTATGGAATTGTTGAGCGTTTGAGATTAAACGGTTTTTAAGTGGATTATGTTATTATCTGATTAGATTTTTCCCTTATTTACCTCATCTGAAATTCAATTCGTTTCTGTGTGGTAGCCCTGAAAGATCAATTTTCATTGCAGGTTCGTTCAGAACCGTTTTTTACTTAAATTTAGGAAGTTATTTACGTGTATTACTAAAAGTGTGACGTTTTGTGATATCAAAAGTGCAGTAAATTATTCAAAACTAACCTAGAGGCAAGTTTGAACGGAAAATTAAAAAATTCGTTACATTTTTATATTTTGACCTGATAGTTTTTCCATAATTTAAGAAATAAAATCTGGATTTGTAAATATCACAAAAATTTTGAAAATGATACCAAATTTAATCTTAAAATTATTTAAAAATATAAAACAAATTGGAAAAAAAATAATAAAATTGTGAAGTATATTTTTAAATATGGACAATAAAAAAAATTTAATTTTACAACGAGGGTCATTAAAGGTCTTCCAGAACAGAGATGTTTACAATAGAATTATGCAATAATATATTTACTTCTAAATAAAAACGATTCAGTTCTAAGCAATGCGGAATTTTGAATACTAAATATTCCAGTGACGTCACAGTTCAAAGTCGTGTCTTGGTATTTAAAAAAAACTGTTAATGTACTAAAAACAAAAGCCTGAATAATGTTTATTTAATTCAAAGATTTTTTTTAATACAAATTTTTACAAATTTACAGATCATTCAATTTTATTTAACTAAATGCATTATTTTTATAAAATTCACGTATGTTTTGACGAAAGCGCAGTAGCGAGTCATAACAAAGTGGCAACATGTACTGAACAAAAGATTATCATTTTTGTTATGCTCGTAAAATAATATGAGGGCATTAAACTAAATATTCGTAAATGACAGTGCCAGCATGTTTTGTAAATTCTTAAAGTGCTTTTGTTCTTGAATTTTGGTGCTAAAGATCAAATGAAAAAACAATTGTCATATCATTCCATACAACGCAAGAATTACTGTTATCATTTTATGAGCGGCGGCGTGTGGAATTTATCAGAGAGCTAATTTTAATTTTATACGTAAAATGCTTAATCAATAATTGCTTAAATTAAATTATATTAAATTGTTGCTAAATTTTTATACATGCTTAAAAAAATAACTTAAGCTGGTATTAGAAAAAATTTAATTCATATAATATTTAATAATAAATAAATTTAATTCATAGAAATTTGGTCAACTCCCTAATTTGTTGCATAATTTTTAATTTTCTAAAGTGCCTAATATTTTTTTAAAATTTAACCTTTACAGTTTATGCACACAAACTTGTGGTTTTGCTTGCTTGGTCATGTTCTTGAGTTATAAATCAGGGGTGGCGAGTTTTGGTAGTGGATAAAGGGTCTTTGTTAGTTAATAACGTTTTCTTGTAATTTTCAGTAATTAATATAAAATGCTCATTTTACCTACTGCACCATTTGTTTATTTATTAAATTTTTTCAGTTTATTAAACGTATTAAATACCGTTTTGTTCGAACCAAAAATCTACGCCTGTGTCTGAAACACCTTGTATTAAGTGAAAGTTTACAACAATTTTAGTTATAATGGGCTTGTTTTGTATTATTTTACCAATAAATTTATCAATATCTATTAGTTAATATAGTGATAATAACTGACAAAGTACAGCGAGTCTTCCTATAAAACCGTCGATTTTCTTATCAGTTTCAATAGTTACCTCACCTGTACTAACACGCTTTCTCTTAATTCCAACAATAACGTTTTCAATTTTGTTTCCATAGGTACTAGCAGTAAATAAAAAGCTGAACATGACGAATACGGATTGCGAAAAGCAAAATCAACAGCCACGATCTGCTCTCGTGCAGGTATGTAATAACAAATTTTCCTAATTATCGCACATTAGTGATAATAAAAAGCCGGATATGATTTGATTTGTTTACATCATTTATGGCAGTGAAAAGCAGTCATGATCTTTGGTATCGCTGTGACCCTAAAAGCTGCCTTGTTTTGGTTTAAACTAGTGTGGGTGGATTTGTTTAACTAATTAGGCAAAAATTGGGCTAATGAATATTTCTGAGAAGTTTTTATATTGCCAAATATGTATTTTTTTTTGGTCAAAAATATTTATCGGTTTTTAGAACTAATGTAGCGTAAATTAAAATTAAAAAAACATTTGCAATTTTAAAATTATAAAAATAATAGAAAGTTTAATAATAAGTTAATTATTCCGTCGCAGTTTGTATTAATTTATCAATAAAATAATTAATAACTTCAACAGGTATTTGTTTATTTTAAATTTATTCATAATTCGAAGTGTTTACCAGTGGCGTAACTTCAGATTTTGGGTCCGGGGGCAAGATACCTGAAGGGCCCTGGCACCATCTTCAGAAAAACTTCAATAATAAAATATTTGATAATAAGAACAATTTCTTCAATAGGAAAAAAAATATTTGCAGTCTAGTAAATGAAAATAAGTATATTAAAGCCGTGTCTATTGTCTAATTAAGATAAGCAAATCATAAATTTTCTGAAGTTAATGTGTCTGGGTCGGTACCACAAAGTGTGGGTGTTGTCTTATTACTAAATATAATCTCACTTCAGTATTTTTCATTGTATAAGTACCGGGTGATCGTAAAAAACATCTTTCAGAGCAGGTCATGACCGAAGTGTTAAAGTTGGCAATACTTAAAATAAGCCAATTGTCAAATCTTGACAGCTGTAAAAATGTTTGGTTAGATAGTAAGTTAAATGTATCTAACCAACAATTTTTACAGCTGTCAACATTTGACAATTGGCTTACATTAAGTATTGCCAACTTTAACACTTCGGTCATGGCCTGCCCTGAAAGATGTTTTTTACGATCACTCGGTACATACTTACTTATAGCATGTGCCACCTAACCTTGCAAATTTTAGTAGACTTTGATTCGGCTACTTACGCTTTGTTTCATCGGTAGTCGTAACTTAAACTAGCTCTAATTGGCTGTTGGACAGTGTGGTACACTCTACTAAAAAGTGAAAATCAATTTTCTATTTTGGCGTATGACAAAATAATAATGACAAAATAGTTAACAGCAACTAGATATTATACTAGCTTTCAAACTACGGGATTGCTTTTGCTTGAGAGTGTAACGGCTTCTCGCCTTTTAAACTTATCGTCATTTTTTTTGCAAGGTTAAATGGCACTTGCTGTACATGGAATTTAAAAAGTTTTTTGTTGAATATAAAAATAGACTGTCGAAAATCAATAGTGATTTAAGTATCAAGGAATGTAAGGACGTAATAACATCCGAGGTAGGCGAATACGAGCTGAGGCGGAGCCGAAGCTTGTCGCCTGCCGAGGATGTTATTAGTCGATACATTCCGTGTTACTTATTAAATTTTTCACGCTACCGGCAATGTAAGTAGGCCTACAGGTAGAAATTTAATCATATTTTTAAAAGTTCGTTTTGACAGCTGTCATCGGAATTATTTTTTTAAAAGCCCCATTATTCTAAGTTGTCTGTGTTTGTTACCATATCAACGAACAGTTAAAATCAACATTATTTTCGTAGGGATGTAAGTGACACTATTAAGTTCCGTCGTCAAGGGTAACTAGTACACGAATGTTATCAGCCACTTACGATCCCTGTAGCTATGGATGTAAAGCCTACTTGCACTGCCGGTAGCGTGAAAAAATTTTTATTGAAAAAATTTCGTTTTAGAAATTAAAAAAAAATAAAAACTCGTGGCTCGTGGCAGGGCCCCCTAAGGCCTCGGGCCCGGGGGCCGTTACCCCCTCTGCCCCATGGTAGTTACGCCACTGGTGTTTACACAAACTCAACATGGCCATTAGATCAGTAGCATCATACAACCACATGCTAGCTAAAATACTAAATAATATAGTTACAAGCTTTGATTATAAGCAAAATATTCCACCAAAAGTTCTTCTGATTTAGTCAATAAAATATCTAACTTTAATTTAGCACCACAAAATAAGCTAGTTAGTTTTGATGTTATTGCATGTTTAGGATCCACATTTAATTCTAGATATAAAAGTGTTAAAGTATTATTATTTTAAAACTACCGATTTTTGAGTTATTTGACTGTTTTCAAAAACTAAATGTACCAAATATTAAAATTTCGCGTGTTTTTATAATTTGTTTTCTTGTAAATTACAAATTAAAATTGGTATGCTATGAAAATAGAACAAAAACTTTATTTTATAACGTTTAAAAAATCTCCCCTTTCTACTTTTTGCAAAACTGTTAAGAATATGTTTTTTTTAATAAAAATTGTTTGTTGTCTAATGAGTTACTTTATGCCCACAAACCTAGAAAAACAATACACTGAGTATGCATCCACTCCCCGCTCCTCCCAAAAAGTGTACCTAAAAGGCAGCCATCTTACGAGTCTCATTTATTATTTTTTTGGTGCCATACATTCCTAAAGATTGCTTTCTTGAACAAATTGGTAACAAAAATTAGCGGAGATACAAACCACAATATGTCAGACATACTAATGTCACAGAAAAGAAATACTTTTGGTTTCTAGAAACTTTGCTTTGTCTCATATTTTTTATTAAGAATGATGAATGGTGATACCTCACGATAGTATTTGCGCTAGAAAAGTTTCGATATTCATATTAATGGCTGTATGTTTCGAAGAACATTATTTTTATTTTACTTTTGTTATATAAAAAATAACTAGTATCTCAATTAAAACTGTTTATTTACATGCATGTCTTTGCAAATGTTATTAGGAATTTACAGTACAAATGCGAAACACCTTAATTACACATTGACAGCTGATTGACATGTAGTAAATATACAAACCATTTTGTTTGTTTTAAGGGGAAATATTGAAACAATGTGCTGCGAGGGGAGCACGAGACTCGTAAGATGGCCGACTTGGGTACACATATTTAAACAAGCATACTCAGTCTATTGTTTTTCTAGGTTTGTGTTTATGCCACATTCCGAAATTACCTACACTGTCACGTGATTGCGCTCTCAACATGGTATTGTTTGCTTGTTTTTAAATGTTTTGTAGTGGCGCCCTTTGGCAATTTAATTTAATAGTTTTATTTTGACGTTCTTATTTACTGCTGCTGTGAAGTGTTGTTGTAAAATGGATCGTTTTGGAAAAAAAAACGTTAAGTAGTATTTCACAAATTTTTGAGGTTATGTACATTATTTTGGTCTAAAAGTTTGGTTCATATAACCTGTCAAACAAAATACAATTTTAATGTAAATATATATTTATATGCATTTATAGTGCATATCATTAGCATGTTAGTATTATATTTATTATAAGAGTGCACTAAAATTTGGGTCGGTCGTGGTTTGCACTATGATTTGAATACTCGCGATTCATGTTGGTTGACATCGTTGTCATCAGCTACTGTCGACGTTTTTCTTATATTGATTTTTGCTTGTGGATGACAGAAACAATTATTTTTTTTAAACTTATAAATTAATCATTTTTAAATACGTTAATTTAAGAGGCAGGTGGTTTTAATCATTTATTTAAACAGCACTATGCAGTTTAATCAGTATAAAACAAACGCAATTGGTTCGTTTTATAAAAGGGGAAACTTGTGTTTAATTCAATGAAATGTGAGTGGTATAGTGACGAATTAATGTCTACAACTTTATTCATGACTATACCACTCACATTTCATTGAACTAATCACAAATTTTCCCTTTGCTAAAACGAACCAATCACGTTTGTTTTATGCTGATTAAACTGCATGTTTAAGTAAGTAATTGAACTTACAGTAGCTTTGGATAATCGTTCTTAAGTCTTAAATTAACGCGTTTAAATCTGATGTGCACAGACTTTTGGGTATATTTATTGTTATTTCAATATAGTTTTTCATTGCTTCGGCCAGAAGTATCCTAATTAATTCTAACAAATTTAATTTATGAACTAAAAAAAATAATTGTCTCTGTCGTCCACAAGCAAAACGCAAAATACGAGAAACGTCGACGGTAACCGATGATAACGACGTCAACCAACATGAATCGCGAGTGTTCAAATCATAGTTCAAATCATGACCGACCTAAATTTTGGTGTACATCCATACATATATAAAAGCACAAAGGGTTTTTTTTCTCCGGTTCCACCAGCGGCTACCGCTTCACCAATTTGGACCATTTTTTTTTCAATGAAAGGTCTCTATCCACAGATGGAACATTAAATATTTTTATATTTTTATTCTACGTCGATTTTGTAATAATAATTATTTTAATTTATAATATATATGAAAGTCGGCTAGACGCGCGTCACTTGTGGCGCCATCTACAATAACGTCGAGTGTCATTATTGGAACTAATGCATCACGTGACTTGACATTTTGCCGGTTCTGTCAACGCTGTCTGTCAGTGCATTGTGTGCTGGGGAACACTAGTTTATAATAAATATACTAATAACATGCTAATATGCATTAAAAAACATAAATATTTATTTACATTAAATTTGTATCTCGTTTGACAGGTTATATACACTATAAGTTTAGACCAAAATAATGTACATAATCTCAAAAATTTTATGAAATACCTCTTAACGATTTTTCTCCAAAACGATCCATTTTTACAACACTTTACAGCAACATTAAATAAGAATGTCTGTATAACAAAAATTAAATTTGTAAAAGGATGCCACTACAAAACATTTGAAAACAAGCACACAATACCATGTCAAGAGCGCCGGTTCCCGAAAACACACGAGTATTTCCGACTAATTCAGTGTTAGCAAAAATGCGTCAAAATTAATGTGAGTGATATAGCCAAGAGGAACACAACTCGCGGTACGATTTTCTTTGATAAAATTGTGGTGTATTACCATCTTCACTAGCTCTCCTGAACTTACACCGCAATTTTATCAAAAAATCACTCGTTGTATTATTATTTATGATCATTTCCATCTTAAAATGTCACTTTTAACCAATAGCAGCTCTGCATTTGTCATCGCATGCACCAATGAGAATGTTTAATCTTAATTATTTCACAAAAGCAAATCAGTGTTTACATCAGATTATGTACGTCGGTTCTATTCTTCCTAGTAATGGTAAACTTGGTATTCGTATTTAAGCATATATTGTGATTCTAAATCAATTTTTGTACGATTTTTTTTTGTTTAAATTGGTAATATCTTTTATATAATTAAAACGTGTAGCCATTTCTCGACATCTGTGTCCAAAGTTCTGCTAAGCCAATTTTTATCATTTCTGTTAAATAACAGCTATTACTGTGTAGATGTGCTTAAAAATCCTAAATCTTTAAAAACAATTAATAATCTATAGCAAATCCCCAATTTAAACAAACACATATGAAATTGCCACTTGGCACTTGCAGCTCATCTGTTTCTTCCCGGGGTCGGTTTTCGGAACTACTGGTTACACATTGTTTATAAAGCAGTGCTGTAAGTTGCAAATTATTTTACAGCGTCAGCGTGTTACAGGGTTAAAATTCAATAAGTAAACAAAAACCATGGGCATATTCAAATCCATTAAGTTATACGTGAAACATATTGGACAAAAGAACTAATTTTTCGGATGACAATTTAGAAAAAGGTGTTATTATGTACTGGAACTCTTAAGTTTTTTTATAAAAAGGTGGTTATCTGTCCATTATGAATGTTGATAATCCAAAATTTTCTTTCGTAGAACTTTCTCGTTGTATTAATGAATTTACACGTTCAATTTTCAATAATTCGTGGTTGCTATTTTATATTTCAATTAAAAATATATTTTTGCAGTTTCATAAAATTGTTTCGTGAAGTACTTCTAAAACTTATGACTATTCCTATTCTACGCTTATGAACCCTGTTTTATTCTATTAAACTGTTACATTAGCTTTAATTCCAGTTGACCAAATAAATAATAACTACCTGCACAAGGTAGATTAAGGTCAAAGCATCACCATTCTATGCTAGTAGATAATCTGTTCATAAATTTAGGTATGCGCCAACTACACATTTAAAGGAAATAATGACAAAATTGCCTAACAATTGTTTTTGCCTCATATTTTAAATACTGGCAAAATACTAGACTAGAAATCCGGACTATAACTATCAGGAAAATATTTGGGTTTTTCATGTAAAGTAAAACCAGCTGTACACTTATCACTGATATCAAAGAAAATTACCAAAGATTATAAATAGCAACTAAAGTCATAATTGTTATTACTCTTCTTTTTTTATCGTCGTATTTAATACTGATAAAGTGATAAACATAATTACACAACACATACCCATATATTCGTCTAGGATCAAATTTCTTATGTAAGAGGTCGCACGTATTGCTAAATTATAAACATTTTGAGCTAATTGCAGGGCCGGTTTTCCGACTAGGCCTCATAGGCCCGTGCCTAGGGTCGCCGGCTCTAGGGGGGCGCTCGAGGTTCAGCAAAAAAAAGTTTTCTGTACATATTAATGAATGCCAAAATATTTTCGGTACCAAACTAAACTTTTCGTTTTCATACAAAACCTGGATGCGTTGTGTATCACAATAATAGCCAATTTGATGCGTCAAACTGTGTATTTTGCTAAAAAAAATAAAAATTTTCCGGGGGTAGAATCCCGGACCCCTATCGGGCCCCTAACCTTCGTTACAAGGGTGCAAAAGATGGCTGTGCCTAGGGGCGAATTACACCTAAAACCGGCACTGGCTAATTGTAGGATTTTTTTTGTTTTTCACACCTTTGTTGTTTATACAGGGTGTTCTGAAAGAAGTGGTCATAAATGATACCATAGATTCTGGGTGTGCAAATACTGCAACTATGTTAATTTAATTAATTTATTATGAATCAGTGGCGTAGATAGACAGAGAGCACTACGTTTCATCTTCATGTTTAATCTGTAATTTTTTCCTGCAACAGTTGGCCTGAAAAAAAATATAGCATAATGGTTTGCGTGTATTCTTGTTTAAGCCGTTTAAATCTCGTTCCGCGTGTGTAAAACTGTGTCGAATAAAAAAATTTTAATCATCTAAAAATTAAGCCTTTATCATCCAAACCTACTTTAAATAATTCCTTTTGTTGACAATTATCATGTTAAAACTAAGCCACATACGTAAACACGAAATATACAGTTGAAATAAATATGTATAACAGTCACGCGCAGCATTACTAATTTGGAATTCGCTCTCTATTATCTCAAAATATACTTCCTGTACACGTTTGAAAACGTCTAACATTCCTATCTAAAACGAGGCCTTGAACTTGTGTGCTTTTAATTGAACTTAAAAGTAGATCAGAGCATATCGTTCTCGAACTCGTGCAAGAGTGGAGCGGTGTATGTATGGCTCACAAAATAAAAATAAAAATTGTATTAACACAATTTCATTTTTATCTGATTGATATAGTTAAATTACCAAAACAAATATCCGCTTTAATTTTTACAGAAAAACACAAACATTATATACCGAGCGAGTCAAAAGTATGGCCGATTTTCTGCTGTTAATATTGGTCCCTAGCCACGTCAAATATTTAGGTATTATTATTGATCCAATCTAAGATGCAAATCCCAAATTGAAGAATTAGTAAAAACGATTAGAAAAATAATTTACAAATTTAAACTACTTAAAAATGTTTTGGAGTTTAAGAGAATAAAAACAGTTTATTTTGAATGAATTCAATCATTACTTCAATACGGTATTATTAGTTGAGGTGGCGTTGCTAATTCCCCTAAACTATTACAAAAGTGCATCTTCGTTAATCTTAAGCTATCTTACTGAGTAATTATTCCGAAAAATAAACATTTTTACTATTCGGCAACTTTATATACAGTCCTTGGCTACATTCTGTCATTCTTAAAAAAACTGTCGGGCAACCGCCACGGGACCTGCCTCGCATGAACTTTTTGAAGATTATTAAAATATCTCGAAACTTTTGACGATTTTATGGGAAGTTAGAATAATTTTAAAATTCTCGAAAAAATTTCGAATATAAATTTGTTTTTTTAAAAACTTAAAAATTTTCTTTTTTTTTAATTTTTGGAAAATTTTGAACACTACGAAATATTCTTAAAATTTATATAAGTAAAAATAATGAAAAAAATTTATAAAATTTTGTAATGTTAAAGATTTTCGGAAATTATGACATTGAAGGGTATTGAAAATTTGAAAATTTTTGAATAGGTATTTTAAAAACTTAAAAATTGTAAACATTTTTGAAGTTTGAAAATTCTGAATAATTTTGGAAAATCTAACAATTTTGAAAGTTTTTAAATATTTAAAAATTTGCCAAAATATTTTGAAAATTTAAAAAACAATTATTGGGAATTAAAACAAATTTAATTTTTATGGTTTTAGGAATTTTTGAAATAATAAAAATAAATTTTTCAAATTTAAAAAAAAATGTGGAACTGAAATTAAGAAAAATCTAGAAAATTTCAAAAATTAATAAAAATTTGAATTGAAATTTTTTTACTGTAATAGCATTTAAAATTTTGAAAATTTTGTAAATATTGGTAATTTACCTGTTTTTTATTTTTCATCATTTGGTTATAGCATAGACTAACAAGTAGGTAGTTATTTAATTTATGATTATAGTCTTTATTTTGGCGGTTATCCAATTAAAATGTTTAGGTAAACGACCAAACGGAGACCTTTCAGGCTTTCAGTGATGTTTTGCTAATGGAAAGTTGTTCCTATTGTCATTTAACATGTTCATATTGATTTTAAAGCCGAGCTCTTTTTTTTAATATCGAAAATTCGTTGGGGAACACGGGGCGGGGGGAAGATTCGGTTTGCGCAGATCGGCTATTCGACATGTGTAAAATGCGAATCTAAGGATCCTTTCCCGGCGCATCTATCTTGAAGTGGGAACCTCTCCCCTAGTTTTGTGATATTTTGTGTTTTCTAGTTGCAACTAAGTTTATTCCTTGAAATCTCAAAATCGATTTCATAATTTGGTTGTTTTGGCTATTACTCAGTTAATTTGTTCAGGTAAACGACCAACAGGAAACCTACCAGACGTGTTTTCCTAATGGAAAGTTGTTCCTATTGTCGTTTAACATGATCATACCGATTTTGAAGCCGAAATTCGTATATGTTTGAAAAAACAGAAATCGATGGGGGGGGGGGGGGCAGCGGGAGGTGATAGGGAAATCGCGTTGGCGCAGATTGGCCATTCGATATGTGTAGAATACGAATCTAAAGTTCTTTTCCGAGCGCGTCTATATTGAAATAAAGCCCCCTCCCCTCTGTGGGGGGGGGGTGATAAGGGTAATAATGAAATCGCGTTTGCGCACATCGGCTACTCGACATGCGTAGAATACAAATTTAAGGTTGTTTTTTTAGCACGTCTATTTTGACATAAAGCACCCCTCTTTTTTTTGACGGACCAGCCTCTTTTTCTTGCGGTGTCATCCTATTGCAATTAGCAATCTTTTAGCCAACCTGACGATCACCTTGTTATATAGCTATACTTCGTATACCGAGGAAGGTAAAAATGTAAACAATGCTGCTTTTATGATATAAAGTTTTTTTGATAATACATAAATATGAATTTCTGAAGTAAGTAGAACGAGAAGTGCAGTGTTTTTTCTCGCTTTTGTAAAACTTATTCTAAGCTAAATAAATAATGAATATGTTACTGAGATAGTTGTCACTTGTCAGATTTCTGAAAAAATCCAAGATCTATAAAAGAACAGGCAACATGTATACCAGTACGTAAAAATGCTTCTCATTTAAAAGAAATTATCAAATTATGTATTATTTGTGTCAATTTGTTTGGTTACAAGCTACTGCAACGCTTATGTAGCTTTAATTAAAGCGCATTTTGTTTAAACCTTATTTAACTGTAAATTGAATTAACTCTACGAGTCAATAATTTTAACTACAGCCTGAAAATTAGACGAATAGTAGTAGCATAGAAACGTCGCTTATTAATTTATTGCGTTTGTATATAATTTCGACATAAAATTCATTAAATACCGGGTGTTAATGAATTGTAGGGACAAACTTCTAGGGCTTGCAAAACACAACAAAGCAAACAACTTTTGTTAATAAATGTGTGGTCAAAAGTGTTTCCTTTCAGGGATAGAGCTTCTCAAAGATTCTTTGAGAAGCGCCTAAATGTAGGCAACTCAATTTACTACCTACTATTTGTTTCCATAAGGACGGAAATTAATACAGGATAAATAAAGCCCTCTTTCCCACTTTTAAAATTAAAATTAAACTTAAAATAAATTAATTAACAAAATGTTTCGAAACTAAGCAATAGAAAAAACCAAAATTATAAAGCAAAAATCAACAATTTGAAAAATTTACAATAACTAATTTAAAAATTAACAAAATTATAGTAAATGTTCAAAATGTCGAACGAAAAAAAAAACGAATTATAAAAGGCACAGAAAGAAATGAATGCAAGAAAAGTAAACAAATATCACAAAAGTATCGAATTCTGTCAAAATTGACGTTATTTGAATGCATGTATGTCTAGATCGTTTTTTGTTCTTCCAAATTCCGTGTGACCTGTGCAAAATAATTGAAAATGCAATTTGGGTTGCCTATTTTCAGGTACTTCTTAAAGAATCTTTAAGAGGCTCTGTTTTCTAAAGGAAACACTTTTGACCACACATTTATTAACAAAAGTTGTTTGCTTTGTTGTGTTTTGCAAGCCCTAGAAGTTTGTCCCTACAATTCATTAACACCCTATATAATACAATTTAACTTGGTATTGAGTGGAAAACTCACTAGTAACTTTATTGCATATCATTTTGGGACACTCTGTATAAGTTACATCATCAACGGACCTAATATAGATCTAAGGCAGCAGTCTAGTCTCTATCGCCAGTCCGCCCCTGAACTTTTAACAATCTTTAACGATTCAAAACGTCATTGTTATTTTAACAGAAAGCGCTTCGTATTTTAAATCATTTACGTTATTTAAAAAAAAAATACAACTTTTAACTAATATTGGGTTCGATGCAGAAAAAAAATAATTTTGGCTGTTTTATTTACAGATTCTCCTAGGTTTAATAGCAAATTTTTCAAGTTTAGCTCCAAGCATGAGTTTAGGATTTTCTGCTATAGCACTGCCCACATTATTAGATGAAAACAATCCTAACAAATTAGACGATAGTCAATCATCTTGGGTTGGTAAGTAACAACCACTTTATTACCCCTCAAAACATCCCTTAGTATTTTTCTTTTACAGCCAGTATAGCTTCAATAGCAACTCCAATTGGTTGTTTCATTTCCGGCCCTATTTCAGACAGATATGGCCGAAAAAGTGCCCTTATATGCATAAACGTCGTTTGTTTTTTTGGCTGGGCAGTAATATCAATCGCCTACTACGTACCTGAGCATCAATACACAATTCTTTTAGCTGGTAGAATTATTACGGGACTTTCAACAGGATTGGCTAGCATGCCAGCCGCCGTATACATGGCGGAAGTTTCTAGCTCAAACCTGAGGGGGATGTTCACTACTTGGAACGCAACGTCGTTTTCTCTTGGCGTTCTTATTGTTTATGCTTTAGGATGGATTTTAAAGGTAGGTTGATTACTTGTTTGACTTGTTTAAAAAAATGAAAATTTGTAAATTGTAAATATTTAGTTCTGGACAACGAAAGAGTTATTTGCAACAAAAATATTTGCATTAAGCAATCTGTTGTTTTTATTTTAATTTAGATATGTAATTTGTGAGCGATTTTGAGTTGCCTAAGAGTAAGGCCATTGACTTATTTAAAAATGAAAACTTGTAAATTGTAAATATTTAATTCTTGGCAACAAAAAAGTTATTTACAACATAAATATTTGTTTTAAGCAATTGGTTGTTATTTTAATTAAAGTGTGTAATTTGTAAGTAATTTTGAGTTGCCTAACAGTAAAGATAATAGCGTTTGCTGTTGTCATAACTAAAGTTCGGATTTAGTTCACATGAAAGATTTTGTGGTCTGTTCACTGGTATATGTAGCATATGCAGTTAATTTTTGAATACGTAAATTAACAAAAATTGAATTAGTCAAGTATTAATTAAGAGCACGCCACCGTGGCACCTTTTTGTTTTTGACGCTAGAGGCGCTAGTCATTCTAAATTTGAATTTAATTACTGATGATTCTATTAAACATAAACAGGTAGCGTCACATGCGTTCTGTTGACATGCATATATTTTTCTTTACAGGACTGCACTAGCAGAATTATTGATTTCTCGCATAAAATTAATTCTTAGCATTACTTGCTCGTGGGTTTGTGTGCAACTAATCTTTTATTTATGTGCGAAATTTGTTAAAAGTTTTAAATTAACGTGGCAAATGCCTATCGCCGTAGCGCCATCCGTGCTGATTCCTATGAACTTTTGTTCATAAACATGGCTGACGTTACTCGCATCGAATTTTTAAATTTACTCAGCTGGCACATAGTTTAAATAATTGACAAAAATTTCAAATTCGTGTACCTATTATAACAGTATCTAGATGATCAGCGTAAATACAAATAAAGAATAGTGTTAAATTTATAGTTTTATGTTTGCTAAGAAAAGTAAGTTTTTCACCTTATTTGCATGTTTCACAAGAAAATAATTATCTGAGCATCTAAGTTACTTTATTAAGCAACATCTATTAACTTGTGTCATTTCGTTTTCTTTTTAATTAAGTCGCTGAGTACATATAAAAATGCCTATATGATGTCTATACTAGCGCCATCTGTGTCGTGTGCCTCGGCGCGGCGCGGTCTTAATGTAAATAAAACAATTCTTAACTTCAACTTCAAATTTTTGAGTAGATACATTAAGTTAAACGTATCTAACCAAAAATTTTTACAGCTGTCAACATTTGACAATTGGCTTATATTAAGTATTGCCAACTTTAACACTTCGGTCATTGCCTGCTCTGAATCATTTTTTTACGATCACACGGTATTTTAGCTTTATACGTATTTCAACTTGTTTATTATCAAAAGCAAGATTAAAATTAAACAGTTGGTGTTACTATAGGAACAATAAATTTTCATAACTTGATCTTGGTTTTCTATATCTGCGTCCAGATGACTTGATTTCTCATTCCAAAACGTCTAATAACGGTGAATTAAAGACATCAAACAAAGGTACAGATTTTAAATGTTTATGAATTTCAAATGCTTCTAGTATATCCAACTTACGTTTGTCATCACAAAAGTGTAAACATTTTATAGTGTTATTACATGTTATGGAATGATTGATTGCTTTCTAAAAAGTGTTTAGCGTAATTGGGTTTATGGGGGTGTTTATACTTGTAACAACGTACGTGTTCCTTGTACCTAATATCAAAATTTTTAATTGTTGGTCCTATATAAACCGAATTACAGTGTGTGCAATTTAATTTGTAGATTTAAACAATTAAAAATGTTGATATTAGTTACAAGGAACACGTACGTTGTTACAAGTATAAACACCCCCATAAATTCAATTACGCTAAACACTTATTAGAACACAATCATTCAATGATATCTAATAACACTATAAAATTTTTACACTTTTGTGATGACAAACGTAAGTTGGATATACTAAAATCATTTGAAATTCATAAACATTTAAAATCTGTACCATTGATGAATGAACAAATTGATCTCTTAAATTCACCGTTATTAGACGTTTTGGAATGAGAAATCAAGTCATTTGGACGCAGATATAGAAAACCAAGATCAAGTTATGAAAATTTATTGTTCCTAGAGCAACACCAACTGTTTACTTTTAATCTTGCTTTTGATAATAAACACGTTGAAATACGTATAAAGCTAAAATAAAAAACCTTTAGTAGTTAAGGAATTGTTTTATTTACAATAAATTAAAATGAACTTTAACGCAGTAAAGCTCGAACTTATAAATATAATCAAATATTGTTTTTATTACTTATTAGTATACGTAGATGTCCTAAGCTAATATTTTCATGTATTTATGGTACATAGAACCGTTTAAATTCGCTTTCTAAACATGTCACCATTTTAGGTTGTTGCAAGTGACGTCACCCTTGTGTTTTCTTAAATAGCACCTTATATTTTTTCTGAAAAATTCTGACATAGCATTAAATTGTCAACAGCAATACCGCAAGTGAACTAAATATTATCGATAATTCTGTCGCTCTTTATTGACAACGAAATTGTGTAGTTGCTAGTCCTTCGGACTCGTGATATTACCGTGCATCAACACAATTGAGTTCGTCGATGAAAGACAGAATTATAGATAACTTTTAAATTACAAATGGTATTTTTTAGAATATTCCACGAACAAAAAAATTAAATTATTATTTAACATAATTAGTTGTTATCACGGTGTAGGTGATTTTACGAGCGCCGCTAAAGGGCCGATCAGCTGGCCACATAACGCTGCCAGTGTCGCGTTTCCCCACCAGATGGCGCACAATACATTCTGTCCATTCTCCTGCAGCTTTCATACACAAAATAATAGTTATTTAAGTATCAAGGAATGTAAGGACGTAATAACATCCGAGGTAGGCGAATACGAGCTGAGGCGGAGCCGAAGCTTGTCGCCTGCCGAGGATGTTATTAGTCGATACATTTCGTGTTACTTATTAAATTTTTCACGCTACCGGCAATGTAAGTAGGCCTACAGGTAGAAATTTAATCATATTTTTAAAAGTTCGTTTTGACAGCTGTCATCGTAATTATTTTTAAAAAGCTCCATTATTCTAAGTTGTCTGTGTTTGTTACCATATCAACGAACAGTTAAAATCAACATTATTTTCCTAGGAACGTAAGTGACACTATTAAGTTCCGTCGTCAAGGGTAACTAGTACACGTATGTTATCAGCCACTTACGATCCCTGTAGCTATGGATGTAAGGCCTACTTACACTGCCGGTAGCGTGAAAAAGCAATTAATTACAACTTTGGCGAATATTCCCAAAGAATCTCTAAAAATATTTATATACAATCACATACATTAAAGCACCTACATATTATTAACTTACTTCGATGCAGCCTTGATTAATTTTAGCTGTTAACACGTTCTTGAAGCTGTGTTTAATTATTAGGTCCTTGCAAATATCAATTAGTGATTGAATTGACACTCGTAAGCCTTCTGCGGTGCTCTGAAAGTGAATTAGGGTCACGGTGTAATTAGGGTGACAAACACTATCTAAAATGTTGTTATTTTATTGAAGCATACCGCTGTTAAAAATTCCTTTTTTGTTACATTTTCACAAATCAGCATAGTTTCCCAATTATTTAGCCATTTTAAGGATGTTTCTAAGGTTTGTAAATCTGGACTATCTAATTTAATACCTTCTTTTATTGTTTTCCTATTCATACAGTCGAAGAGATTATTATTATACCTGGTAAATGTAATAGTAGGGTCCGAGCTTGCAAATCCTGGTGTTTCTCTTTGTTTATAGTAGGACAAGCCGTCTGCTACGGAATTACTAAATATTTGCGTTGCCAATTTTATCCTCATTTTAAGCATATTGCTTGGATGGATATGGTTTTGTGTAATTTTGGGACAAATTCTTAGATTTCCAGAATCTTTTGAATCGGCTTCATAAAGTAGGCGATATTATTACTTAAATGAAGGGACGTAGGTACACCAAACATTCTACTAATTTTTACACCTGCACCACACGTGTACTAAACTTGCATGATACACTCGTTTATATTTTACTAGTGTTACCCCAGCGCACAATGCACTGACAGACTGAGCGTTGACAGAACCGGCGAAACGTCTAGACAGAATTCAAGTGGCGCCGCCTAGCGTATATTGTATGGACTAGCAGCGTTAACTTGCCCGGCGAGTATCGGGCGTACAATCACCTAACCTAATATTACACCGTGGTTGTTATGCACTAGCCTACAAACGCGTTATGTAATTATTAAATGTAAAATAAAAAAATTTAGTTTACGTGTTGCTGTGGTTATACATCAGGGATAACACCGGAGCTTCCTAAAAAGAGAGTTATCGGCGGCCAGTCAGGGTCTAATTGGTCAAGAACCTGAAAATAAACGGCTCCCATAGGCTGTTACAACGTGAGTGGAATATTCTATTCAGCCACGTATAAAAATTACTCTAAAAGTTGAACGGTTGTCCGCCAGAGGGCGCTGAAATAATAATTCAAGTTAGCCATGAATTTCGTATTTAAATCTGCTAAAACTGTTTTGAACCGACCAGTTTAACCAGTATATAAGTTGATGAGGTATACTAAGTTCTTTCATTAGTGTTCATACAAAGCTCTCCTGTGTACGCTGTCACAGGCCCGTTGGAAATCTAGGAACAACTGATGTATTGCTGTGTTAAACTCCCACCCTTTCCCCATCACTTGTTTTACTACTGGAATGTTATCTACATCTGAAGCTTTGTTATTAGTCATCATCATCAGGTTTAGGCCTTTTGGCCTGTTCCGACTCTTTATACATTCCATCTTTTCATAGGCCTACCGACATTTCTTTTCCCCCTAGGTTTGTACTTTATTACTTTTTGGAGCAGTCTGTTTTCTGACATTGTCTCTTCATGTTGTTTCCATTTTTCCCTATATTTTCTTATAAGTTCATTTGCACTATCGACTTTTAATTCTGCTCTGATGACTTCATTTCTCTTCTTATCGTTTCTAGTGTATCCCGCTAAAGGTCGTAAGTACCTCATCTCAGGTGTCTCTGTTCTTCTTTCATCTTCCTTTTGCATCACCCAAACTTCGCTCCCGTAAAGGAGAGTGGGGATAGCCATCGTCTTATATAGTATTATTTCACTTTCTCGGTTGGCTTTTCCTCTTAAAGTTCTAGGAATGGTTCCACATAATTGTCCCTTTCGTATGAGATTGTACATCCGAGGTATTTGAAATGAGTCACTTGTTCGATTGCTTTATTGTTCAATATCAACTTTGTTCTTACGGACTGTTTTCCTCTGAATGCTTTGTTATTAGTGTGCCTCTTAATTCTGTTTGTAACGTCTAGTAGTGTGGGGTCTTATATTTGTTGTGGCTTTGTGTAATGGATTCTGGTATTTGCATAAGTTCATGTTTCTATGGTTTTCTCCTGGATAAGAAGGTCTGCAAAGTATTGCTGCCATATTTTTAAGATGTTGCTTTTTTCGTTAATAGATGACCTCGTTCGTCTTTACACGTTGTGATTTTGGGTTTAAAAGTTCTCGGTATCTATCTTTCCTGTTTCTTGTTGGTCTTTGTAGCATTTCCTCCGTAGCTTTATTTCTATTTTTATTTAACTTTTTACAGTCTTCGTTCTACCATGTTTCGAATCATATTACATCTTCTGACGCTTCGGCTATACTACCCTTAAATGTAAAATAAAAAAATTTAGTTTACGTGTTGCTGTGGTTATACATCAGGGATAACACCGGAGCTTCCTAAAAAGAGAGTTATCGGCGGCCAGTCAGGGTCTAATTGGTCAAGAACCTGAAAATAAACGGCTCCCATAGGCTGTTACAACGTGAGTGGAATATTCTATTCAGCTACGTATAAAAATTACTCTAAAAGTTGAACGGTTAGCTTCCAGAGGGCGCTGCAATAATAATTCAAGTTAGCCATGAATTTCGTATTTAAATCTGCTAAAACTGTTTTGAACCGACCAGTTTAACCAGTATATAAGTTGATGAGGTATACTAAGTTCTTTCATTAGTTCATACAAAGCTCTACTGTGTACGCTGTCACAGGCCCGTTGTAAATCTAGGAACAATTGATATATTGCTGTGTTAAATTCCCACCCTTTCCCCATCACTTGTTTTACTACTCGAACAATAATTGGTCTGTGGTAGATCTATTTTCACAAAGCCCGCTTGATAGTCTCCTACTATTTCATTTGCGTATTCCGTGATTTTACTGTTTATTATACTTGTAGGTATATTTGTTCTATCAGGGTTTTACCTCCGTACTTGATGAGTCGGGCTGGGATGTTATCTACACCTGATGCTTTGTTATTAGTCATCATCATCAGGTTTATGCCTTTTGGCCTGTTCCGGCTCTTTATACATTCCATCTTTTCATAGCCCTACCGACATTTCTTTTCCCCCTAGGTTTGTACTTCATTACTTTTTGGAGCAGTCTGTTTTCTGACATTGTCTCTACATGTTGTTTCCATTTTTCCTATATTTTCTTATAAGTTCATTTGCACTATCGACTTTTAATTCTGCTCTGATGACTTCATTTCTCTTCATATCGTTTCTAGTGTATCCCGCTAAAGGTCGTAGGTACCTCATCTCAGTTGTCTCTGTTCTTCTTTCATCTTCCTTTCGCATCAACCAAACTTCGCTCCCGTAAAGGAGAGTGGGGATAGCCATCGTCTTATATAGTATTATTTCACTTTCTCGGTTGGCTTTTCCTCTTAAAGTTCTATGAATGGTTCCACATAATTGCTGGAATCTCGTGACTTTATGGTCTATGTCTTCGTCCCTTTCGTATGAGATTGTACATCCGAGGTATTTGAAATGAGTCACTTGTTCGATTGCTTGATTGTTCAATATCAACTTTGTTCTTACGGACTGTTTTCCTCTGAATGCTTTGTTATTAGTGTGCCTCTTAATTCTGTTTGTAACGTCTAGTAGTGTGGGGTCTTATATTTGTTGTGGCTTTGTGTAATGGATTCTGGTGTTTGCATAAGTTCATGTTTCTATGGTTTTCTCCTGGATAAGAAGGTCTGCAAAGTATTGCTGCCATATTTTTAAGATGTTGTTTTTTTCGTTAATAGATGACCTCGTTCGTCTTTACACGTTGTGATTTTGGGTTTAAAAGTTCTCGGTATCTATCTTTCCTGTTTCTTGTTGGTCTTTGTAGCATTTCCTCCCTAGCTTTATTTCTATTTTTATTTAACTCTTTAGTCTTCGTTCTACCATGTTTCGAATCATATTACATCTTCTGACGCTTCGGCTATACTACCCTTAATTCTTTCTCACAAAAGTTCTACGTCGGCTGGATTTTAGTGTCTACCTTCTTCCTCTACTTGTTTCTTTGTGATACAAATTTTTATTGTTTGCACGTATCAGTCGTATCTTCCTTGGGTTTCTTTTTCCCGTACCTAATATTTTTAATTAAATTTGGATGTTTTAAGTCCTGGTACCGCTGTTAGTCTGTCTATTCTCTTTCTCATAACAGCTATAACCAGACGATGAACCGTATTTCCGTCTGGTCATTTACATGCTATTTTGTGGTTTCGTTTATTGGAAAAAATGGCACTTCCCCCTAGCATGCTTTTAGCTGCAGCAAAATCCATATTTCTTCTACGTTGTTATTTGTTGTGTCATCATTGTTTGGATTTTTGTCTACTTCTTCCAGTAAAGTGCAACAGGTTTCTTTTTCTGGTCATTTTTTACTTCTGTTAAGGCACACGCCGTGAACTGCGATAAGTTGTTGAATTTCATTCGGATTCTTATGTACCCCATTTTTTCGTTTACGATTTCAAGCTTTATGTTTAGTTGATTCTGTTCCACTGTGAATCCAACTCCAAAAATGTATGAATTATCACTTGTTTCACTGTAGTGTATGTCCTGTTTGTTCTTTGTTATATTTTCTTGCCTTGGTCGCCTAATCAAAGGTCTACGTGTCGATCCGATATCCTATAGTGTCGCTTTTAGGGTGCCTGCTTGATTATAGAGTTCTTATGTTCCCTGTTCTCATATTTTATTTTTTGATTGTCACTTTATTCGTCCCCAGTTTGACTGTGCAGCCTTAGGCAAAATTTGAGTTTTCGTAACCTAGAGAGATTTTAGAAGATTAGATGGTTAACCTGATGCCAAACCCTCTTTCGGAGGGCTATTGCTCCCGCTCTCATGTCGGCCCTGACCCCTATTTCTACCGAGGTTGGGGTTGCTCAGGTTTTCCGGGGTTCGCATTCTTTTCTTGAGTAGGAGAGGCTTTGCGGTGCTAACTGGATACAGCGTGCGGTTCGAATTTAAACCCACAAAATATCGAACTTTTTTTGGTAGAATTAGTATGCAGGGTCTTTTACGCAATACACGCCATAGCGTTTGAACAGTGTTGTAATGTGCTTAGGATCAAAGTAGGTTTTGTACAGAATTTTGTAACATTACATGATGGTTTTAATACCCATGAAATATGAGCAAATCGCCTATTTGGTGGAAGTGGTCTTGAGGTAGAGCACTTGCTCGTAAACGCGGGGATCCTGTGTTCAATTTCTATACTTTTTTAAACGATCTTTTATTTAGTTACCTACATATATCACCACTTACAGGCCATTGGAGCGCTTGGCTTGGTCCCATTCACTCCAGGTTGGTTTATTTCTATGTTCCGGAGGATAGTGGGGCCGTTTGAGCCTGTAACCACTACGCCCCCTCAGCTTACGCCAAACCCTCGGCATTACATTCACTCGTCCATTTTCTCATCCATCTGGGGGCATTCCAACCCCTCTAACGACGTTTAATGCGACAGCCGGGACCACCTATTAGCATGCCATTGCGATAGCACGAGGCGCCGCGTTGACTTGGCTTTCGAAAAAAAATTAAAAAAAAAACCATCTTTAGATCCTGAATAGGTACCGCATTATTTATCGCAAATTATAGAAGTGTGAGCTTAAAAACAATTCATTCAAAATTTTCTAAAGTGCCCTAAAATTTCCAAAATTTTGCGAATATTTGCGAATATTTGCAACAAAGAATTAATTTTATCAAACTTTACATCACTAGCCGTTTGATCTGAAGGTACTGCTTTAACTTTCATTCTTTCTATGTTTAATTTCAATTACATAAACACTGTAAAATAAATTCCTAAATTAACGTATGGAAACGGTTTTATAATATTTCTTTTTCTTTTTTCAGGACAATTGGGGTGTAACAGCTGCCATCACGGCGACATTTCCTTGTATAGGATTGGCTTTAGTATTAATCTATATGTCCGAATCACCCTCGTGGCTAATATCTAGAAACCGAGTAGAAGAAGCCAAAGAAAGCATGATAAAAATTTTTGGCGCCAAGGATTACAATACAACCGTTCAAGACGAAATAGAAGATTTAATTTGCAACAAAGAAAAATCAAAAGCGAACGACAATTTCTCAAATTCTTCGAAATCTCAATTTTCAAACAACCTGAGGTCTCTGTTGCAACCTTCCTGTATAAAACCATTTGTGCTAATTTTGACTTACTTTTTTTTCCAACAATTTTCCGGAGTTTTCGTGATTGTTTTCTACGCTGTTGACATAGTAAAAGAAGTTAAAGTTACGATGGATCCTTATTTTGCCATCTGTTTAATTGCAGCCACTCGAATGGTGGCGGCGATCATCGTAGGTTTCCTAAGCAAAAGGTTTGGACGGCGACCACTTTCCCTCGTTTCCGGTGGTGGCATGACATTATGTATGGTCATCCTTGCTGGATATTTAGTATTTTTAGCAGAAGGTCGAATTTCTCAAGAAACCCTAAAATCGTTGGGATGGCTTCCCATTACCTTGCTGATGATGTATTTCTTCGCCAGCACTTTAGGTTTTCTCACCATGCCGTTTGCCATGGCCGCCGAAGTTTTTCCAGGAAAAATTCGGGGAGTAGCTACGGGCTTGATTACGTGTCTTGCATACATTTTCAATTTTATCATTGTTAAAATTTATCCTACAATGATGCGCGAAATGGGAAACTACAAAGTTTTCTTTTTCTACGGGGCCATGTCACTCTTGGGAACCATTTTTATAGTTCTGTTTTTGCCTGAAACTAAGGGAAAAACTTTGCAGGAAATAGAAGAATATTTTGGGAGAAAGAAAAGCAAAAAAGGGGCAGATAATGAAGTTGCAGAAGAGACCCTTACACTCAAAGCAAGTGCTGCGTAATGATTTTGTGTTCATATCGATTCTAATTTTCTAGAAGTTCCTCTAAAAATTATGTAATATCCAAAAGGGATAATTCTTGTCTGTTTTGTTGGTTACCTGAATAACTTGATTACTAATTGGGCTGTGTTCTGTTTTTAGAACATGTTGATATTTATATTTTTAATGTTTCAGAACTTGTGTTTGTGAGCTTTTAAGCCCGTCAAAAAAAGACTGCATCTTTACAAATTATCTTACAAAAAGATGCCTTACCGGTTATTAGAAAATTTTTAATTGTGATGTATGTATATAGTTTTATAGTAAGATTATTGTGATGTTAGTATTAAGTTTTATTTAATTTATATTAATTTTAGTATAGTTTTTATAATAACCATAAATAAATAAATGTTTCTCATACGTTGAGTTTAATTAGACTACTTAAATAAATATGGAAACCACAAATTTTGAATTTTCGTTTTGCAGTGTGACCAAAAAAAGTATTGCAACAAACAGAAAAAAAAACAGAAAAATTGCATCTGGAAGGCATTGTTAGACATTCTTCGTTGTAAGGAAGCTAACACCTTTAAAATTTGAGCTATTTATCAGCCAAACAAAATTATATTTTAATAACGTTTATCATGAAACTTAAACAAACAATTAAAAGGTTGAAATAAACAAATTAATTCAAAGCGCAAAGATCTTCTCGGATTAAAGATTCAGGAGGTTGCGGTCTGCGGAGAGACCGATTCAAGTGTATTTTATTTAAGCCAAATATTACTTTTAACTAGACCAAACAATACAAACACTAAGGTTCATATAAATAAATTAATTTAAATTAAAAGAGGCTCGGGCTGAAGCTTCGAGAGGGTATAGTCCGCGTGGTTGTTGTTGCAGCGGTGTTGCCATGGATTGTACAATGCCTTCGTTATTTCTTGATACCCACGTGACCTTTGGTCCGCAGTGACTTAGGGAGTTTTAGATTTAGATGTTGAAGTCAGTTCAGGATTGCTGCTCGTGGTAACTAAAAATTCCCTGTAAGTGTCACTGTCAACATTCAAAGTGAGGTTACATATGTAAACAAGCAAGCCTTGATAAGTTAACAAATGGCTTGGAATTTTTTGATAAAAGGCTTACCAACAGTGTAAGTTGAGTTGCTTATATTTTGTGGTGACGTGGGCATCAGTAATTAATGAAGGCTCTGTATAAATTTTACTACGCTTGTGATTTTTTCTTTTCTACTGCCTTTAAAATTTTAGAATACAAGGCTTTTTAGCCAGTAATCGGTTTTCTTGTATTTTTCTTTTGAGCTTCTTAGTTATCTCAATTTACGTATCAGCCAATCATTATTTTTTGGAACGAGTTGAAAATGCGTAGACCTAGGAAGACACAATATTACAATGTAAGAGAAATTTAAAACGCTTGACAACTGTGAGGTAAAAATATATGAAAATTTTTTAAATTTCAAAAAATATTTTTTTGAATGTGAATGAGCTACAATTTGGTTCGTCTCCCGGCAGATTATTTTCTCTGCAACACCTTCTATGCATTTTTAAATATTTGTGTTTTAACGCCAATTTACTAAAAATTGTTTTATGAAATCAGAACGAAACTTGGTGTTGTAAATGTCCTAGGGGCACACAGTATTACGAAGGATGAGAATTTTTCTTCTTCTTCTTCGTATATCATTTTGCCCTTTAGGGCGTCGAATACACTTTTTCCATTTCATTCGGTCCCGTGCCAAAGTTTTCATTTCATTTAAGGTTGTTTCTCTGTTTGCCCCCACGTCCTCTATCTTTTCCATCCAGGTTTTCCTCGGTCTGCCTCTCTTTCTTTTTCTTCCTTTTCCTGTCTCTATCACTTTCTTGACAATTCTTTCTGGGTCCATTTTTGCTATATGACCATACCAATTCAGTTGCCTATTCTCCCGTTTTTTCACGATAGGTTCTTGTTTAGTCATATTCCTTATTTGTGAGTTTCTTACGCTGTCAAATTTTGTCTTTCCCGCTATTTTACTCAGATGTTTCATTTCTATAGCATTTATTTGGGATTCGTGCTTTTTCAGTGGGACCCATGATTCGCTAGCGTATAGTATGGTTGGTACGGCAATTACATTGTACACTCGCGTCTTTGTGTTCATGTCCATTTAATTTTTCTGTAGTATAGTATTACTTACTGCATGGTATATGTTCATTGCTTTTTGCCTTCTCTTTGCTATTTCCAGGTCTAGGTTTCTGTCCTTTGCTATCACACTTCCCAAGTATTCGTAGACTGTTACTTTTTCCAGTGTTTTTTGTTTGCATAGTATTATTCTTTCCTCTTCTGTTCTATTTTCGTTATTTATTATCATTACTTTGCTTTTATTTGTTTTGATTTCCATTTTTAAGTTTTCGCTTTCTTGCGCCCACACATCTACCATGGATTGCATTTTTCTTTGTGTCTTGGCTATTAGTACAATATCATCCGCGTAGAGTAGGCTATCTAGTTTTGTAGGTGTGAGGTTTCTATACCCTATTGTTGTTTGTTTTACTTTCCCTTTTGTATTTTTTATTAAACTATCCATTACCTACTATAATGAATAGTAGTGGGTTTAAGCTGTCCCCTTGCTTCACTTCTTTTTTCATTTCAAAGTCTTCTGATCTTTGTCCGTTTATCTGTACTATTGCTGTCACGTTTTGGTATACGCTTTTTATTACTTGTGTTAGTTTTCTATCAATTTTAAGGTCAACTCCATATTACTTTCCTTTCTATCATATCAAATGCGGCTCTTAAATCTATGAATGTTAAGAATTTTTCAAACTACTAAAACTGTAAAGTGAAAATAATGTCAAAATGTAACCATTTTCAAAAAAATATTGTTTAAAAACAAATCCCACGATTTTTTTAAGTGTGAGCTAATAGGCGTCCCAGTTTGTTAATTTCTCTGTCACGCTTTCTATGAATTTTTGAAAATCGAAAATGCATGCCCTTTTATTTAATAAACGAAGAACGATGTCAGATTTCTGTTTAAGTTAAAGCTCATGAGTGATAGTAGTTAAGTGCAGGAAAAATTAGGAAAGTTAATTTCTCTTTCCCAAATTTTGGTGGACGAATTTGTCGTTCCGTTTTTGTTTTCTTTACGCCCAAGGTGTTTTTCCAAAATTCCAAACAAATGATGTTTTTTTTCTCATGAAAAACTAAACAATATTGGGTCTAAATACAATAAGGCATTCCCGCAGGTAAATTGTATAAGATTAAGTGACTCAATGCCGTATGATATGCGTGTTAACAGTGTTAAAAGTTTGGTCCGCACGCGATAGATACGGGGTTGTCTTTCTTTTCGGTGTGCGGGAAGAATGTAGGGCTAACTCCGTTCGCTTATAGTATACCACTTAATCACTTTTATTATTTATTAATTTAATAGCTTTAACAAAATTGCACACTTATAATTATTGATTTGATAATTAAAGAATATTTTATGTGCAATATTGCGTGTGTTTATGGTTCAGGTTACGGGCCTTCGATTCCAGGTTGCGAGCTGATGTAGTGGCGGCACTGGGGTGACCTTGCAGCTCGCTGTTCTCTGGCAAAACGCTCATACAAATATACTTTTAAAATATGACAAGACAATACATTTCTAAAGTCTAAGAAAGTTTATGCGAAGTACTTCGCTCTTTTTTTTGAACATGTTTACGTTATATCTAATTAAATATTAATTAATTCAATTTGGCATCGTAGGCAGCCATTCAAGTACGATCTAGGAGAATAAAATTACTGAATCATATCAAAGCTTTAAAATACTTTCATATTCTATTTCACCTAAACTTACATGACAATTTGTAATTTCCCAACAATACAAAGAATTGTGTTTATACTGTAAAAAAAAACTATTATCAGACAAATAAACTTCAAATTCTGGATATAATACATTTATTTAAGTACTAACATTTGCAACAATTTATTTCTAAAATAAATTTTTTCTTGCATTTATGATACTAATTATACCCGTACTATTAACCATCACTAAAAAATAATAATACTATAATACGAAATAAATATGAGTACACATCACCTTTCGCTAAAGCATTTCCTGTTTAGATTTTGCTTGGAGTTAGAACTTAGTTGTTTGGGAATTAGCTCCGGTATTTTGGAAAGCAGGATTAACAACGCCATTTTGCAATTGCGAATACTTTCTTTGATTCGCGTCGTCATTTACAAATGAAACTGTATCCATATTGCAATTTTTCTTTGACAGATTTGAATGTAATCCTAAACTCTGAATATCTCCCAAATATTTTTTCTGAGGTTTCAATAAATTACGTAGTTTTGGTCCCAGTTTTTTATTTAAGAAATATTCAACAATTATGTCTTCTGCTAGTAGGCTGCAAGCAAAATTTGCTACTGCAAGTCCTAATATTGCTAATCCTATGTCGAAATAAGGAGGCATCTGTAACTCAAGTGCTGAAATTATCCATCCAGCCGGATATAAAGTTATGTAAATGCATATGATTTCCATAAGAATGAAACTCGCTAGAAGGATTGTGTTTGTGTAAACGGGTCTTCTGTACGGCTTGCCTTTTGAAAAAGCAACCGCCATCGTTATGTATTGAAACATAGACACGCAAAAAACCGCATAATTCTCGTAAGAACTATAATAAGTGCCTGCGTTTGGATTATAAATAAATGGTTTGAACCATTCGTAAGTTTGTACAAGTTTATAGGCAATAACTTGAAAATTAATTACGAAAAATATTTGAAATATTATTGAAGTAATGGAAGCAAAGCTAAGTAGCGAAGTAGGAGGTCGATTTTTATCGAGTGGTCCTTTATAGGCTTCCGTTTTTCCAAAAAACGAAGTGAAGTGGATGATCAGGCAGATATCGATGAACAAGAATTGAAGTGATGTCAAATTAGAATCGATTCCATAAAGAATGATGACGGATGTAAACTGAGCTAAACTGTAGCAGATCATAAACTTGAAAACACCGATGCTTGTTGCAAGTGCTGCTCTGCCTTCCCTGATCACTTTTGGTACGCAGGAAATATCGGGATTTTTGGAGGTAAACGGAGATGCAACGCTAGATTCTTCATCTGATAATGAAATTCCTACGTGGGCAGCTTTCAGAGCACCACAGTCGTTTGCTCCATCGCCACACATTGCTGAAAATAAAAAAAAAGGATGTATTAGATCAATACCAAAAAATTGACATATACATATAGTAACAAGGTTATATTTAATCCATAAGTACATAACATGGATAGGTCCCATAAATTGACAAAGCTCGTTGAGTAGGCTCGTCAACAAAGTAAACATTTCAACTCCGTCTAAGGAAAACCTTAGTCTGTCTCAAATCCCGACGAAGTAGGAGGTTAGGGGTTGAGCTAAAGATCTCACCCCATAAAAAGATGCTATTTAAATTGAATAACAAAAAAAAACTAATAAAACAATGGTAAAGGACAAATACAATATTTTGAAGGAAGATATGTTCAGACAATAGGTAGAAACTGTTCATCCCAGTTTACGTTACGTTTCACAGAAACTGCAACGCCGAGAAGAAGAATCAAGAAAATACACAAGTCAATTTTAAGGTCTCTACGCACACTAAATCCCATTAAGCTAATTTTTGGTATGGAGTTAAAAACTCCTGATCCATAGGACTTGAGCTTCGCTTGTTATCTAGGGAGAATGGCACCGATAACTGACTTGTAGACGGTTTTCCTTTATTTTCTCAGAAACAGTGCTTCTAACTAGAAAAATGTACAGAACGTAATTAAAGCGCATAAAATTTCACACAAATTTGGTGTTTTTAATTTTTTTACATAACCTACGGTTCGAAAGCTGTTTGCTGTGACAACTTCGAGACGTTCCTCTTTTTTCAGTTATTCATTCTTTTTTTTTTAAATAAGCAATTCTAGGATAAAAGTCCTCATGAAGGAAGTTGCAGAGTATAAAATTTTCTTTCTTTTACATGTATAAAATACCATACACTAGTGTACGGGGTCTGATCCATGTCAGAATGTACTCTCTAAGTGTATTATCAAATAGTCTTTTAGAAATGTTTGGCTCTGCATAAATATGTGACAGCTTAGAGTTTGTTTTTGGGACTGAGTATTCATCTAGTGAGCAACACGTGAGTTGCAAGCCAGGGCAAATACGTTATAAATATGTTGAGGTTGGCAATAGCAATATTGGCTATGGATGGAGAAAACTTCCATGACGTACAGCTGAAACGTTGCAAAAACACTTATTTACACCTTATTTGGGCCTAAACCTACGCTCGAAAGTTAATGACTCGATGATGTTCCCCCAAACTCAACTGTACCTATTGTTCAAGGGAGTAAGTAGGTAGTTCAAAAGTGCAAAATAAAGTCGAACTGGTAAACTATTTCCAGTACGAACTGGCTCCAGTGTCATCACCAGGAAACTGTTAGCGTAACATTAAAGGGGAATTACACTAGTAACGCCCTCTATGATGTGCGGCGAGGAAAAGTTGCAAAGCAACAAACCGGCAAAGTTGCGATCGGAACCTGCTAAGCAGGTATCTGCGATCGCACCGGCCTCTAAGCATAAAACACAGAAACGCCCGTGTGGCAAGAAATAAGAAAGAAGCGATTTGGTTTCAATTATGGCTAGAATAGACCACTACATGTTTCGTTCTTATTTGAACTCATCAGGTGGACATAATTCTAACCATAATTGAAACCAAAAGCAAACAAGCAGATATATGCCAGAAAGTATAACATTAAAGGGGAATTACACTAGTAACGCCCTTTATGATGTGCGGCGAGGAAAAGTTGCAAAGCAACAAACCGGCGCGGCGTTTCTGTGTTTTGTGCTTAGAGGCTGGTGCGATCGCAGATACCTGCTTAGCAGGTTCCAATCGCAACTTTGCCGGTTTGTTGCTTTGCAACTTTTCCTCGCCGCACATCATAGAGGGCGTTACTAGTGTAATTCTCCTTTAATGTTATACTTTCTGGCATATATCTGCTTGTTTGCTTTTGGTTTCAATTATGGTTAGAATTATGTCCACCTGATGAGTTCAAATAAGAATGAAACATGTAGTGGTCTATTCTAGCCATAATTGAAACCAAATCTCTTCTTTCTTAACTGTTAGCGTGTTTAACTTTGAGAATGCTAGTGTGGATAATGTAATTGACGGTGGGGAAAATGTGTGGAGCTAAAAAAACACAACAACCTCACTAAACAAATACCGGTTTCATTACTTCCAAAAGTTTGTCATCCGAAGTATCTAGAACTGAAGTTAAACTGACAACTATTTTAACAACACTGGCAGCAGCTCGTAAACATTTCCTTCGTGTGTATAACAAAAGCGGCCGTAGCTCAGTGGTAAGCGCGTGGGCTACCAATGCAGCGGATCTGGGTTCAACTCCCGGCCGGTCGTTCTCCCTCGCAAGGCAAAGAGAAACCAGCAAGGTAGATTTTTCCACAGGAAAACCTCTCTGGAGAAGAAGTGCATGGCACTTCCTGTGGTTCGGAGCCCACGTTAAACTGTAGGTTCCCTATGATTGTCTGTGCAAAATATATATCTCCGCGCACCAAACACAGACATAGGAGAGAGGTCGACAACGCCCTGAATAGGGTATGGCACTAGAAGAAGAAGAAGTATTAACAAATGTAACTTTGGCAAAGAAACAGTTTGTCTCCTGATCCTTGGGATAGGAGGTTGATGAAAAACAGAAATTGATTCCTGTTTTGACTTACGCTCTACCTGCTCATGACACCTTGCTGAAACTAAATTTCTGCAACTGTGTCAAAAGCTGTCATGGATGGTGTAGTTGTAAAAAGACTAGACTCAAATGCTTAGTTGTTTGTGATCACTGTCGGGGCATTGGCTGTGATAACTTGGCGCCCTTCATTAATAGAGTGTTAGATGACCAAGGTCATTTGGACAAAAATGATTGTAAAACCGATGCAAACCAAACGAAAGAGCAATCTGACGATGAAAAAGAAAGAAAACAGCCTGACACTGACAAATCAGGGTGCTCGTTTTAAGGACGTTGAACATCTCCAAGCTGGTAAAAACGACATTTAGTACAACTGTGTGTAGAGATGACACCTATGAAATATTTCCTTTGTACTAAAATGTACAACTACTAGTTTTATTGAGTTATTAAAAATTCTTTTATTCTGTTATTTTATTCTGTTACAGCAGCCATCATATTTCGTAAGATGTATCACAAATGTAAAATAGCAAAATTCTACAGTAGGATAGCTTGTTTTTGCAAAAAAAGCGCCAAACAACGGAAAAACATGAAAAATGAAACATGGCTAAACCGTTGGTTGTATGAATAAAATAGAGTATTAAATTAAAATAAACCTTTAGTAGCTATAATTTACGTCTAGTACATTTTTCCCGTTACAGGCACGGTTTTCAAAAATATTAAGAAAAACTGTTCACAAGTCAGTTATTGGCGCTGTTTTTTAAAATAATGGGCGAATCCTATGGGTAGGGAATTTTAGATCAATGATCACCATTGGTATTCTGACATACATGCCAAAAGTCAGTTTCATGGGATTTAGTGTACAGAAGAAACCTAACTTGACTGGAGTAAAAACAACGTTCTAGCAAAGTCAAACAGAAAAAAAAACAATAATGCTTGCAAATAATCAAAGAAGTAGAAACAACCGTTAATCTACGGAGAAATAACATTAAAGAAAGATAACTTACCAGCATAGTACCCTAGTTGTTGAAGTTCTTGAATTAGCTGTTGCTTCTGCTGACCAGACATTCGAGCAAAAACAACTCCTTTGGTTACCAATTCTGGTATCTGATCGTAAAAATGTTCTCTTACAAGACCCCATGTCGTACCAGTCATTGCATAACAATACTGAATGTTAAGGTTGCCATTCTCTAGATGAACTTCGTGCCGTTGGCAATTTTGTACTTGTTTCTCTCCGGTTAGCTAAAAATCAAAAAATTATATTTTATTGATTTAATTTAGTTTTATCTAATATTACCACTGGGGAAAATTCTGTAGCAGTGAAAGAAAGTGTTGGTTTCTCCATTTGTGAGGTTGTAACTGTAACATCTACAACGACCTCATTTGTGCTTATGATACCACATTCCCTGGCGACACTTAAGGCTGTCTGAATGTTATCACCTAAAATTAAGCCACGTTTACCTTTCCCTAATTTATTATTTTTTCTTAACTAACCAGTTATCATGACGGTTTTAATTTTCGCCTCCTTCAAGACTTTGATCACAGCAGGAGTTTCAGGCTTTAGCCTGTTCTCTAAAATAATAAGTCCGACAAATTCTAAATCGCATTCTACTGTTGCCCTTTCAAGTTTTTGCACATCCTCATAACTAATGCTTTCCATAACTTTTGTCCCCAAAGCAATAACTCTATAACCTTTTTCTGTAAATTCTTTTAGTCGTTCCTGTATATTTGAGGGTATCGAGTTGGGTTTTGATAAAGAAATTATCATCTCAGGAGATCCTTTACAGAAAACCTCCAGGAGATCAGAATTATCAGTCTTGGTAACTACACTCATCCTTTGAAGGGTCGAGGAAAATTGATACTGGCGAAGAATTTCTATTTGATATTGTGGCTGGAAAAGGCAATACTATGAATTATATGTAAGACATACTGATAGTTTCGACTTACATCGTTGCCTCGGTTAGTAGAATTATTTACAGTGAGGCTACTAACTCTTCTTGGGGGGCCTCGAGGTGGTCTAGCAATACTGGATAAGGTTGGTGAAGAATTGGAAGGATTACTTGTAGCAGCTTCTTCCAAAATCCATCCCGTTGATTCAAATACCTACAAATATCATTTTTTTTTGTTTTTTTTTATATTGTTGAATATTAAATTGTTCTACCTTAACATCAAGAGGATCTCCAAGCAATTCGTCATTGATTATTGTAATGGAGTGACAAGTTGCCATTCCTTTCAAAAGGGTTGAAGTTTGTGAAAGGATTGCACTCTCTTTTATTGGATCTTTTAATCTGTTGTTGTCTACTGGGACAACTCCCCACATGTCTAGCCCATCTTCGGTTAATGTACCTGTCTAAAAACCATGCAAAAATTATCTTGAATCCGAGAATAAATTCGAAAAGATTTATCAGAAACCGGATAACGAATAAAATTGACAGAAACTCAATTATTGATTTGTAGATTAATTTCAAGTAAACATTTCTTATAAGAGTTGATTTTCTGACTTAGGTTTTATAAGTTTTTAAGAATTACCTTATCAAAGCACACACAATCTATAGATCCGGAAACATTGATTACTCTTGAATTCATACAAAAAATTTCATGCTTTTTTAATCTTCCCAATGCGTACAGTTTTCCCATCGTCATTGCAGCAGGAAGTGCTGGAGGAACTACTATGGTGATTAAATCCAACGCTTTTATCACTATATCACCAGCTGCTATAGCTCTTCCGCTCTTAAAAGAATGATAAGTTAAAAACTATCCATTTGTAAACTTGCTTATTTAAGTACCTTTGATACCACGGTGTAGACGCAGCCTAATAAAGCTATAACAGTTAAAATTCCAATAAACTTATAACTGTCCTGATCGAATTTGAAATCACTTGGAGGAGGGTATAGTATACTACGAACTAATTCACCTTTGCTTGTTAGAAACCCAGTACGTATTACTACTGCCAGAATTCGGTCATTTCCTATAAAAGTAACAAGAATAGATTGCATACAATTTGAAATTCCTATAGCACCCAGCTTTTACTATTACAACCAAAGTAAAATTATATTACAAACATTTCTCACCTTGGCTTCGGGTTTGGATAACCTTGGTGCCACAAAAAAGGGTATGGAAGGAATCTTCCTTCACGTCGTACAAAACGTTCGTTTTAGGTATTGGAGTTTTTGTTATGGGCACAGATTCCCCTAAAATAATAACATATTGATCGTAGTAAAGAGGTAATGAGTTTAATTTTTTCCGTCCAATTGAAGATGCATTAATAATAATTTATTTCAGGACATTATATAATTATTTTTTTTACATACCAGTGAGCATGCTCTCATTCACTATACAATTTCCATTAAGCAAAACAGCATCGCACTGTATGGTACAGCCACTCTTTGGTATTTCAATGACGTCACCGGGAACCAAATTGCTGGAAAGAGTTTCTTCATAACATCCATTACCTCGATGAACGATAACAGTTTCTGCTGAGTGCACCGATTCTCGTAGACTCCGTTGGTTCTAAGGGCAACAACGTGATTGATGGTGCACATCAGTTTGATGCTTTCGCAAAGTTAATGGCCTAATCAAAGATATCAATGAATTGATGATGGGTTTAAGTTTGTGAAGCATGCAACCCATGTTGAACTTAAGATTTAGGTTTCGGTAACAATTTAAGATTAAAACTTACCCTTCTCGTTTGTATGATAGAGGAAGTGATGCCGAATACTGACATTATAACAATTGCTATGGTGTAGTAATAGTACGATTCAGCAAACCAAACTATTAAACTGAAGACTTGAAAAATATAAAATGGAGTTAAAGCTTCCAGGACCAAAAGAGTTAAGATCGTGTTAACTGGAACGTCAATTTCGTTTTTACCATAAGTGATTAATCTGTAATTAAAAAATTAATAATAATAATAACATTGACAATAATAGTAATAATTGCCTTTATTTGAAAAAACTCTAGTTACAAATTACATAAAAAAATATACTATATGGGGGCAAAGTTCAGCTTTGAGTGCTGTAATTAACGCTCGCTTCTCTTCCACTCAACCCCTACTTCGCGGAATGTTCATTATAATATTGAATAATAATAAAAAATAATTAACAGTTAAATAAATTAATACAATACAGAGAAAGAAGAAGCAGAAGGGGAAAAGGCAGTGAGGGAAAGAAATGTAGGAGGGATACAAATTTCGATGAAAGACAATCTAAGTCCTAGAGTGGCCACACCTTACTGTAAAGCACGCCCTTCACATGAAAGTTTTCCTCGGTTTTGGAGTGACACTCCTCCAATTCGCGCCAAATTGGAGCGTGAAGGGATAAAAACAGCCGGGCGTGTTTCGCGCATAAACTGGAACGCAGAGTTTATACTGTCAGACAGGAATGGCTCTGTTAGAGTAGAGTTTTTGTTTTAATAATTTACTTTTATCTACGACTGCTTGGATAAGGACTTATTATGTCATTCATTTGCATTAGGTAATGAAGTTCATTATCGCACTAGTGAGGTAATGAATGAATTCATTACCTAACTCATTTTAATTACACAATTAATGGAAAAGAAGGAAATGATCAAATTTGAGAAATTTTTGCTAATAATTATTACTCCTATTTGTAAATGCAAGCACCAAAAACACTTAAGTGCAAGCATCAGTGTTTTTGATGCTTGCATTTACAAATAAAAACTATACCTAACTGAGGAGTCCTAATACGGACAAAACGCGTCTATTTGTAAATGTTAGCATCTCTTTCCTTATTGTCCTTAGATTTTTTCGCAGTTTTCCTAAGCCAAATGAATATTGAGAAGTACTTTCAGCGGAAATCCTTCTCTATTCAAATTTGTTGTACTAACCAATCCTTTCCAATCTTTCTCGGCTGAGGAGGGGCTTAGGATTCCGGTGCGGAGTCCAAAAGAATCCTATAGCGGCCCGCCCTTTAACGGGGAGTAAATCGACACCAATTTTCCTGATTCTCCTGATTTTATTTCCATTTTCAAATAGGAACTATACCTAACTGAGGAGTTCTAATAAGGACGAAACACGTCTTAGGTTGTTCCTATTTGTAAATGTTTCTTGGTTTACTGTGTTTAGGTTTTCCTGGACCAAAAGGTGAATATCGAGGCTCCTTTATCCAAATTCCTTGTTCTAACCCATCCTTACCATCATTTCTTGACTGAAGAGGGCTTAGGGCTCCGGTGCGAAGTCCGAAAGACCCCTATAGCCGCCCGCCCCTTACCGGAGAATGAACCGACACTGATTTTCCTGCTATTTACAAATACTATACTACTATACCTAACTGAGTAGTCCTACCAAAGACGAAAAACGTCTTAGGTTGTTCCTATTTGTAAATGTCAGCATCTCTTTGCTTATTAACAAACTTTAGCTCAGAGCCATTAATATCTATTTTAACTTGAGGTTATAAGATATTTCTGTTTTTTTTTTAGAAAATAAAAATAACTTTGATTTTTTTAAGTTTAATATTAAAGAATGTGGTTGGACAATATTGAGAAGAGATTGCAGGCCTTTGTTAATTTTATCACAGTTACTAACCACCTCATTAGCAATAAATGTCCTATAAACCTGTGTATCATCAGCGTAGAAATGGGATTCACTATGTTTAATAATAGATGTAAATTAAGTTGCGTACCGAGAAAAAAATATAGGACCTAAGATTGATCCTTGAGGAACGCCTATGTCAACTTCTACAAACTCATAGGCATCATTATTATAAGAAACTGTTTCTTGTCTGCTGATTAGATAGCTAGAAATAAGAGCAATTGCATTGGGTCCCAAACCAAGATAGGAAAGAATGCGCAGCGGTATAGTGACTAATTGTATCAAAAGCCTTTGAGAAGTCTATTAAAACTAGGACAGTTGCCATTCTACAATCCAGCACTCTAAAAATATCATCCTTTATGGTAAGTAACGCGATGCTACAGCTGTAACGAGGCCGGAATTCGGGTTGAACTTCGGCACTGACTTAATAAAATAGTCATTAATTTGGGTGCAACCTGATAAAAGACGCGGCAGTTCCTAGGATTACGGGTTTTGCCGAAATTTAGAAGCTCGAGATCTTCCCAGATGCGGCTCTACAATAAATTAAAATGAACTTCAACGAAGTAAAGCTCACACTTATAAATAAAATTATAATTCAATATTTCAGGGTACCATAGCATTATGATGCTAATGGTATCGACAAATATAAGTTAATAATAAGAAAAACTAAAAAGAAAGATAAAAATACAGATTTACAGAGTCTACTGAGATTACGATTGCAAAAAGCAGTACATTAAATAAAGGTGAAGAAGAACTACCAACTATTGATTTGTAGACAACTAAGCAAAACTATTGATATTACTTGATAATAAGCTGACGATTACTATTGATAATTATTATAAGTATCAAGATGTGAAATATTAAAAATATAACAACAGAGAAAAGCAGAAGTTACAGAATGAAAACAGAAATAGTAAGGAAGATGATAGTTCTGAAAGAGAAAAACAGAAAGGTTGATTATTGCGCAAACAATAGAAGGTGGGTGGAAAGAAGATGGATGATCTTAAAAAAGGAACCAAAAAAATTAAGGTTTGATACATTGAACAACTGAAATGATAGAAAAGAGAAGAAAAAGTACAAGTTATAGAACGGAGAAGCAAACGGCACTGAAGGAAAAATGCAGAAAGTTTGATAAATGTTTAAATAGTAAATAGACACAAGGACATACACAAATACACGTGGAACGAAAGAAGATCGCGTTGAATTAGACTACATAATGGTAAACAATAAACTAGTTAAATCAGTAATGGACACGAGAGTTTTTAGAGCAGCAGACATACACTCCGACCATTACTTTGTAGCCTCAACTCTGAAATTAAAAGCGAGATGGTATGAGGAAACAGAAACAACAAAAACGCAAGAAACAGCATATAAAACATACCTGTTGGAGCAACCGTCAATAAAAGAACTATACCAAAAGAGACTAGACGAACACCTATTAAAAACAGTGCCCCACAATAAAGTGAACGAAGAATGGAAGCAAATAAGTCAAGCGCTGTTGAAGGCAGCAAATGAAGCACTAGGACAAAGAAAAAAGAAGAGAAGTAGAAAGAAAACTCTTATCTGAAGCGAAAAATTAAAGGATCTAATAAAGAAGAAGAAACAAGCTTACTTAAAATATATTCAAAGAAGAACAGATGAAGATAGAACAGAATACAAAACACTAAGTGCAATAGTTAAAAGGGAAACCAGAAAATTAAATAGAATGCACTGGGACAACTGTATAAACCAACTTGAAAGTAATGTCAGAAGTAGACAAGATACAGCATACAAAGCAATGAAATATTTAAATCAAATGAAGAAGATAAAGCACAGATAAAAGATATAAAGGACAAAGAATGCGAAATACACTATAAAAATTTATGGACAACAGACGAAGAAGAACAAGAAGAAAAAGAAAGCGAAGAACGCGCAGTGGGAGTTGACAACACTGATAGAGAAGAGTTAGAAGAAGCCCTAAAAATAGAAAAAAATTGAAAAGCCACTGGACCTGCTAAAATAAATACGGAATTAATAAAATACGGATCACAAAAATTTAAGGAAAGATTTCTAAATTTGATAAATATATGCTGGCACAAGCAAAAAATACCAGATGGATGGAATGTAGCCTCTGTAATATCAATATACAAAAAAGGAGATAGTCAGGACGTTAACAATTACAGAGGAATAAGCCTCCTGAATTGCGCATATAAAATATACTCTAAGATAATAACTAAAAGATTTAGAACAATAACTGAAACAATAATATCTGAATAAAAACACAAAAATTGTTATAGAAAATGAAAATAAAACGAAGAAAGAAAACATTAACATAAATTCAGGAGTACGCCAAGGTTGCAGCTTATTTAACCTATACATTGACGAAGTAATTAGAGAATAGAAAACAAAAGTAGCTGAATTCTCTGACTTAGCTTTTAATAAACTGACAACGATTCTGTACGCAGATGATCATGTAATAATAGAGGACAAAGAGGATACACTACAACGAGCAACACATTACCTAAATGAAATTGGTAGAAACTATAATCTAAATATCTCCACGAAGAAGACTAAATGTATGGCATTCAAAGGATTAGACCCCGTACCATACAAAATTTTAATAAATAATTTAGCAGTCAAACAAATAACGGACTTCCAATATTTAGGTTGTAACATTACATACAAAACAGGAAGAGATCTAAACATCAAGAGAGCGAGACTCAATCAAATGAATGGAACCATAAAAAGAACGCTGAAAAACAAAACAAGCAAAGATACAATGATGAAATTTTATAAAGTCATGTCACTATCAATGTTTCTATATGGATCCGAGACCTGGACATTGACGAAGAATGATGAAAGGCGAATCCAAACATCCAAAATGCGTTTTCTGAGAGCGGTTGATAATGTTACTCTACTAGACCGGAAAAGAAATGTGGACATTAGAACTAACTTGAAAACAGAAACACTGAATGACATAATATTAATAACACAAAGAAGAGAAAAGTGGACGCAACACTTATTACGAATGGAAGAGGATAAGCTCCCGCTCAGAGCGATGAATTACAAAGCTAAAGGAAGAAGATCAATAGGAAGACCAAAGAAAAGATGGTCAGATCAAGGTATGCCGGAACAGATCGAATAGGTCTAATCTCTGCAGAAGAAGAAGAAGAAGAAGTAAATAGTAAGAAGAAGGTGGAATAATATAAGCAAAAAGAAAAGAGGAAAGTAAAAACTATAAAAACAAAGCAAATATGAAAGTATATTACAATAAGCTAAGTGTTTAATATAGTTGTAGATTTAAATTAAAATAAATTACTTTATCAAATACTGGAGAAAAAAGAAGAAATTAAAAAAAACACAATGAAAATTAAAGTGACATTAATTGATATCGTGATATGAAAAGATAACAATAATAATGATAATAATTGCATAAAAATACAAATTTTACGTGGGCGAAAGGTTAAGTGTGCTGTAATCGTATCGGGGGGAGGGGGTAGCAGATCCTTAAAACTCATAACTCATTTATGCATTTTCTGGGGATATTAATTCACACAAAGACAGGTACAATTTGACTTACTTGTACTACATATTTTTATTTGCTATATAAGTATAGGGTGGCATACTATATCTGCTGCAATTTTGTAGACACAAGAAGAGTACTGTAAATATTCATGGCCTATTGCCTTTCGGAAAAAGTAACTCTTTTACCTAACCTAACCTAACTTTTATTTTTTTAAATGGCACACCCTGGTAATTTTTATAGAAGGGTGCATTAAATTCTCTTTACAATAAATAAATGTAGGTTTCCCTTTAAATTGCGCTTATATTTTGGAGTAATATGCGCAATTTGAAAAAACTCTTACTAATCGTATTTAAGGTAGAGTCCTACTCCATAAAAATATACAGAGTTGTGTTATTTGAACACGAAAGTTAGATATTTTAACAGAAAAGCATTCGGCCATTAAAAACTTAATTGCAATGATATAATAAATAGATTAGTTAAATTAGAAAAATTTTTCCTATGCTTTTTTTTTCTTGTGTCTCTAATATTGCAGCAGATATACAGGGTGTAAACTTTAATTCTGCTCACCACTAGGATCTCGGAAACGGTAAGAGATAGAAGGTCTTAGAAATTGGCTATTTAGGTGACCAGTTTATTGTCATTTTTAAAAGCTATGAAAAATTCATAACCTACTACCAACAGGCAAACTAAATTTAACGTTTTTTTCTTTTGCTCGTGGCTTCTTTATTTATAAACTTTAACAATTCATTTTTGGTGGAAGTGTACCAAATAAAAAAAAATATACTGGTGCAATCAGATCTTTTTATAAAGCACCGTTTTCGAGAGGCCATGGCCAACTTTATTGTTGTATGGCCGCTACATCAAATTTTTATTTTTAGAAAAAGTTTTTTGTTCTCTATTCAACGATAAAACATATTTCTTAAAATTGGCCATGGAACATCTACCCTAGCGTTTCTTATCCCAAAAACAATAGACGATCTGGGTAAATGTACCGGGAGATCGAGAAAGGTTGACCAAAAAAAACTACCTTCTAAGTAGTTATCAATGTTTCTTTCTAGTGTGATATTAGCCATACTGCGCAATACGTTTGTTCCGTCGTTTGTTTATGCTTGTTCCGTGTGTTTACGTTTCTTAATTTCACTTTATATTCTTGGACGCTGTTATTATTATACAAATAGTATTTTTCAATACTAATTAGGGATTGTTAAACGAAGTTTACAGTAAGTACAGTGTTTCCAATTAATTGAAAACAGTAATAATTGTTTGTAAATTTAAGGTTATGTATTCCGTTCAACACAACAAGTTTATTATTGAATCTTATTTCCGCAATGGCCAACGCAACGAAAATGATGGTGAATGGAAATA
Source organism: Ctenicera cuprea (assembly GCA_958336395.1). Classification (NCBI taxonomy): domain Eukaryota; kingdom Metazoa; phylum Arthropoda; class Insecta; order Coleoptera; family Elateridae; genus Ctenicera; species Ctenicera cuprea. Next base: position 21,205,255 of record OY284493.1, read on the forward strand.
TTCAGTAAATTTGTGTGTAGATGAATTCGTTAATCGTTTCCCCGACGTCAGCTTTGATTACGATAATCTAAGCAGGCATGTAAAGCGCATCGTACATCGTTTCCAACCAACGGGTAGTGTAGATACACAAAAATCTCCTGGAAGACCAACCCTTTTAACTCAGGACACATTAGAGGATATACAGACGCGTATCGAACGCAGCCCTAAAAAACCATTACGACAGTTAGCGCAACAAACAGGTGTGTATTTTGTAAACTATAAATTTTTGCATATAAAATTTATTATAATTTGTAATTGCAGGGTTAAGCTATGGAACGTGTCAAAAGGCAGTAAGACGAAAACTGCATTTACACCCATATAAAATTTCAGTAATGCAAGAATTACTTCGTCCCGATTATGAAAAACGTGTGCAGTTCTGCAATTGGTTTAACCAAAATTTAAATAACGATGAAATGCTGGATTCAAGTTTCTTTTCAGCCGAAGCCTGGTTCCATCTCACCGGTTACGTAAATAAACAAAATTACAGGATGTGGTCTGCAGAGGCCCCTGGTGAATTTTTACAAACTCCACTGCATCCGATAAAGATTGGCGTGTGGATTGCCATCTCCAGAAGACGCATAATTGGTCCCATTTTTTTTGAAGATACCGTAACAGCTGACCGCTACATCGGAATTCTAAACACATTTATAAATCAGCTTCAAGATGATGAATTACGTAAGGGATATTTTCAGCAGGATAATGCACCTGCACATACAGCCCTTCGAACAAATCAATATATACAACAATTTTATGACGATCGTATCATTGCATTTCCCCCACGGTCACCCGATTTGACACCCCTGGATTATTTTCTTTTGGGCATTTAAAGAACACGATATATCAGACCCCCATGCACACACTGGAGCAACTGAAGGATGCTATTACTGCCGCTACTGCAAATATAACTGTGCAACAGCTACAAAATGTTTTTAACAGCATGAAAAGAAGAGTAGGGTGCTGTATCAACAATAATGGGGCTCATTTCGAACATGAACTGTAATTACTAATTGCTAATTTTGTTAATTTATTTTTGTAAAATTTAATATTCTAATTAGTTAATAAAACAAATAATGTTCTAATTAATTCCATTATTAACCGTAATTAAAACTGATTGCAAATAACTTCTTATTTTCATAATTATTTTCCTCTTTTGAATCTACCAGAAATTGCTAACTTCATTTCATACATGACAGGTGGAGGATGTAAAGATTGATATACTCTCTGTAGAAAGTAGTTTTTTTCGGACAACCTTTCTCGATCTCCCGCTATGTCTATCATAAGTTTTTAAATGTGAACATTCACAACAAAGATGCCTAGAAAAATTAATCTACCCAAACAGCACTAGTTTGTACAAAAAATAAATTCTATTCTATCATAGCACTTTATACAGGGTGTAACAGACCACCCACGCAATATTTTTTACGGCTAACCTATTGAATCTACACGCATAAGATGGAAAATTTGTTATATAAATCGTATCCGAAGGTATTCAGTAAAAATAGTTACGTTTTTTGGAGCTCCGAAAAGGGTAGTTTTGGGAGAGCTAAAGGGGTTTCTTGAGATTTTCCAATACGAAGGTGGGTCAGGTCGTACCTCATTTAAAAAGTATTTTTAAACCCAACAATTTAAAAAAAGTATTGATAGCTCACACAACTTCAAAATGGCGACTAATTATATCAAAAAAGCGACCGTTACATAAACCGTTTCCCAACCGCACAAGAACTATTACACCAAGAAAACTCGTACTGATCGTTGAAGTCCATTAAATTAGCTTTCTAGCGATGTACCACATGACGACAAGAAATAAATCTTAGTACTCCCTCTCTTCCTCAAAAGAGCGGAAATATTTAAGAGATATTATCTCAAAAATCTTAAATAGGACGAGGGGTTAAGTGATATTTCATTTTAAAGGTCCCATTAAACTGAACATTTTTGTATTTAAAGTTTTTCGATATCTCTCACCGTTACAAAATGGCGGCTTAATTTCTAAAATATTACTTTCGATTATCGGATAAATCGCTCCCTCTACCGCATCTAAGGCAGTGAAACAGAACTTTTTTGGTTGATTTATAAAGTCTCTTCACATAAAACTTAAATCCACGTTCGAGTTGGAGTTGGACAACTCAACATCGCATTCGCACCAAACCTGTCTTATACACTGTACCTTCCTATCTCAACCACGCACTTTTATTTTCCCCTTCCGACTAACAAGTTGTGACACCACCATCACCTGCCTTCCCACCTTACGTTTAAAACAATTACGACACGGTGCACATCCTATTCGTCAAAAACACCAGCACGCTCATAGTTTCCCACTGGGTATAATATAGATTTAGTGCAAGTGCGATGTTAAGTTGTACAACTCCAACTAGCACGTGGATTTAAATGTTATGTATTATAAACAGACTTTACAAAACGGCAAAGAAATTCTGTTTCATTGCCTTAGATGCGGTAGAGGGAGCGATTCATTCATGATAATAGGAAGTAAAGTTTTATAAAAAGGTGCAGCCATTTAGTAACGGTGAGAGATATCGAAAAACTTTAAATACAAAAATTGTTTAGTTTAATGGAACCTTTAAACTGACGTATCCATTGATCCTTCGTCCTATTTTAAATTTGTGAGATAATATCTTTTGAATGTTCCCGTTGTTTGAGGAGGAGAGGGGATACTAACATATATTGTTTGTCTGCATTTAGTACATCATTGGAAAGCTAATTTAATGGAATTTAACGATCAGTATTAATGTGCTAGGTACAATGGTTCAGGTGCGGCTGGGAAAAAGTTTTTGTAATGGTCGATTTTTTGGCCGCCATATTAAAATGGTTTAAGTTATCAATATTTTGTCTTGATTAAGTTGTTAGGTTTAAAAATACCTTTTAAATGAGGTACGACTTGATCCACTTTCGTATTTGAAAATTTCGAGAAACCTTTCTGGACCCCTTCCCCTCAAACTACCCCCAAAAAATTTACAAATATTTTTACTGAATACTTCATGTACGATTTATACAACACATTTTTTATCCCATCCATGTAGGTTCAATGGTTTAGCCGTAAAAGATAGTGTGCGTGTATGGCCTGTTACACACTGTAATAATGTTATGGGGTGTTTTCGCCCACACGCGGTCGGTGCTTGTGAAGATAACGTAAAAACCATACCTTACCTTAGTAACTGTTCTTCACACGAAAAACCCTTGAATCTGTGATAATCAAAGCACTTTCTTCCCTTATCCAATCCAGCAAGTTTGACGAATTCTTTTTTTTGATCATCCCATACATAACACAGTTTCTTACACCAAACTGCACGTATTTCGTTGAATTCTGAAATTAATCGTATTTACAGTCTTCATTTATGTTTAAATATATATAATTGCACCTTTTTCATATCCATCGCCCAGATAAAGGCATAGTTTTTTCTTATCATTGCTTAAAACATTTTCACTGCTTTGCGATGTCGAAATAAAACTACAAGGAAAATTACGTTAAGATAATATTAAATAAATAATGATCATGTCTGACCTGGTATCAGATGCGGACAGGACCTTGATTTGTTCAACGAAATAAGATTTGTATTTTTCTTGATATTTGTCCTAAAATAAAAATGTTGTATCAAAACCTGTATTTTTACTTTCCTATACCTTCGGTATGGGGAAGTATTGATTTCATGAAAATTTTCAAAATCTAGATTTTATCGGAAATACAGGTTTTGGGGCTTAAGGAACCCAAAAACGTCTTTTTATAAAATGTCTGTCTGTGGGTAGATGGGTGTGTGGGTGACGCCTCTACAGGCAAAAGTACTAGACCGATTTTGATGAAATTTTAAATTAAAAGGTATATCAAAAATTGTAGTTCTAGTTAAGCTTTTCAAAAAAAATCCAAAACCGGAAACGAAAGTTAGGCACGTTTTTTTGTAGCGTTTTTTTCCGAAACGAAATTTTGAAAATTTGAGCACGGAATCTGAGAGAAGAACTTAAGGCAAATCGAAAACTTTTTTACAAAACTTTCTATTAATTTTGAAAATCCAAACAATAGCGCAATGGCCATGCTTCAAAATTTTGAAAATTTTCTAAAACAAAATTCTCAAAAACTGTCTACGTTTTTTTTAAAACTTTTTAAGCCGATAGAGCTTGAACTACAAATTTGTTTTTTTACTTACTCCTAAATTTTACTCTGACGCCTTCGAGCAATTTTTAAAAATTTGAAATTGATTAAGTATTTATTCAAAAACGTAAACGCCGATCATTATAAACTTTTATCAGTTTGATAGACTATTTAAAGTACTTTATTAAGATTTGCTAAAGTTTTCAACTATTTTAAAAATTATGAAAAAAAACAGATACATTTTAGTATCAACAACGCGTTTTCTGGCATTTACGTGATTTTAAGTACGCCTATCAATTGGCTCTGGTTAAAAATATATTTTTAATTCTTTGAATATTTTTGATAACTTCCCAAATAAAGCTAATATAGCCATTTTTGTCCGACATCCGAAGTGGAATTTGTAGGGAAACCAATTGAACAAGCTATCAAAAATTCAAATTTCCGCTGTTTATTTTCTTAGATATCTAATACTCCCTGAACTGTACACCGTTATAATTATTAAAATTTACACTTTTGCAAATATGGGGCGCCAAGTGTAAAGTGAAAATTTGCTGTGCATTTTACGGTATTTAAGGAAATTTGTCCCTATATTTATTATATATACACACATTTAGCTAAATGCTTTTTATTTTAATAAATCATTCTAGATTTAAATAAATATTTAAACATTTGGCTTAAATATTCCAATATTTAATAAAGCATTAGAGATTTAAATAAATTTAGTAAGGGGCCTGGACACTTGCCCAAGGACCACAACGCCCAACGCAAAAATAAGCCCACAATGCCCAAATAATGTCCAGAACGCCCAATGACCACATCGCCCAACACGACCACAAAACCCAAAAATAAGTAGACACACTGCCCAACGTGCCCATATCGCCCAATTATTCGGTAGTGCCATAATGCCCACTATGACCATAACGCCCAAACTGCTACGGGTCCATAAAGCCCAATATGTCCACAACGCTCAATTGTTTTATAGGGCCACTACGCCCAACAAAAGGTCCATAATGCCCAACAGCGCTCGTGTAGAATCGGTTTTATCGGTCAGAAGCCATAAGGGACACAACGCCCAATCCGGCCACAAAGCCCAAATGTAATGAGAGACACAATGCCCAATTATGCAGGAGAGCCATAAAGCCCACTATGACCATACCGCCCAAACTACTACAGGTCCATAAAGCCCAATGTGTCCACAACGCCCAATTATTTTATAAGACCACAACGCCCAACAAAAAGCCCATAATGCCCACTCGCACTTGTGTAGTTGGATAATTACTTTTAATGTTTATTCAACAATAATGTATGAATCGACGAATGTTTTCTCCAATTTATAAAACAAGTATGAAACACAAAAAGACAAAATAAAAATTGTAAAAAAATTCAAACACGCTAAAAATTCAGAAAAAAAGCTAAATGAAATTTGGGTTGTGGAAGCTCTAAATCGGGTTTTAATTCGATTTTAAAACGGTTTCTAATCTCCAGTTATGTTATGTTTTCCTCTAGGTATTTTATCCTAGTTTTTTTCCGTAGGTATTTTTTCCTTAGGTTTTTTTCCTAGATTCTACCTATGAGACTATGAAAGTGAGTAAATGGAAAAAAAGTTCACGGAAAAAAGTCCTGGAAAGTAAAATTAGTCCCGCAAACGATTATTATTTATATGTATAAGATGTTTAATTTGAAATAAAACCTGTTGGTTGCTTTTTTATTGTCAAGGTTTTTTTTCGTGGCTTTTATTCAATACTTTTTATTCCGATTATCGAAACCCCACATGCAGAAATATTTTACGTTGCGTCCCTCATCAGTTACGGCTGACAAAACTGATTATACACGAGCGCGCGAGTGGTAATTATGGGCTTTTTGTTGGGCGTTGTGGTCTTATAAAATAATTGGGCGTTGTGGACACATTGGGCATTGTGTCTCTCATTACATTTGGGCTTTGTGGCCGGGTTGGGCGTTGTATCCCTTATGGCTTCTGACCGATAAAACCGATTCTACACGAGCGCGATTGGGCATTTTGGACCTTTTGTTGGGCGTAGTGGTCCTATCAAACAATTGGGCGTTGTTGACATATTGGTCTTTATGGACCCGTAGCAGTTTGGGCGTTATGGTCATAGTGGGCATTATGGCACTATCAAATAATTGGGCGTTATGGACACGTTGGGCATTGTGGCTCTACTTATTTTTGGACTTTGTGTCCCTTTCCAGCCATTGGGCTTTGTGGACATTTTTTGGGCATTGTGGCCTTTTTCTTGCGTTGGGCGTTGTGGTCCTTGGGCGAAGTGTCCTAGACCCTTTAGTAAACCTTTATGTATTTAGCTAAATCTGCACATATTTGTTTTAAATCTTTCGATATTTAATAAATATTCGCAGATTTAAATAAATTTTTACCGATATAAATAAAGCCGTACAGATTTAAATAAATATTTCAACATTTAATTCTAAGCTATCACTTTTAATGTTAACCTCTCATATTTATTTGACCTTGGTGAGCCCAGCCGACCGACGTAGGGCACCAAGACCGTTTATACCGGTGGTAAGGCGCAAGGCAGGGTCATGGTGGGAGCGTTCGATACTTATACAAAACAGACTGAAAATTACATTCACAAGGGAATGTTGAGGAATCTTTCATTGTATGAATAATAAATTATGCAATGCTTATGTTGTTAAATATGTTGTTATTGATGATTGAACTAACATTAATTGTACAAATTTTGGAAATACGGAAAACGTGTTTATAATTGTTGAACGTTACCACTAGTGTAAAAGGTCTTGGTCTGCTATGTAGGTTGGGTCTAGCAAGGTCAAATAAATATGACAAGTTAACATTAAATATGACAGCTTAAAATTAAATGTTGCAATATTTATTTAAATCTTTAAGGATTTAATTAAATCGGTAAAGATTTATTTAAATCTGCGAATATTTATTAAATATTGAAAGATTTAAAACAAATATGTGCAGATTTATCTAAATACATAAAGATTTACTAAATATTTGAAAATTTAAAGTAAATGTTCTAAGATTTATTTAAATCTCTAATGCTTTATTAAATGTTGAAATATTTAAACCAAATGTTTAAGGATTTATTTAAATCTACAACGATTTATTAAAATAAAAAGCATTTAGCTAAATGTGTGTATATATAATAAATATTGGGACAAATTGCCTTAAATACCGTGAAATGCACAGCAAATTTTCACTTTACACTTGGCGCCCCATATGCAAATACGATAAGGTTTAGTATGGGAAAGTCCACTTGAAGTCATTTATTACTACAGCCGTGAAAATTATTTTCTAGGCGATACTGCATAAATAATAATATGATATAATATGATCTTACCACAATCAAGACTTTCTGGGCAATTTCTAAATTACATTTGGAATGCGTTGCATACAATCTCCAAGTGGGGTACCAGTGAAAAATCAGTCTTAATATCCCCACTGTTAAAATGTATACAGTGTAAGTGATGAATGTTTTAATAAAATTTTCCCTAAATCCGTATATGACCAAATTTTCGTCCTCTCCTTGCGTGAGTGTCTGTTTTTCTTTAGCTCTTGCATTATCACCCGTACTTTCTACGTCTTTCGTTGTTCTTGGAAATTCCCTCTGAAATTCTGAAAATAAATAAAAGAAAATAGTTTATTTATAGGTTCCAGCTTTACTTCGTTGAAATCCTTCTTTACTGAGTATAAATAAATTCCTTTTTACTTCAACAATATTGTTGAAGTAAAAAATATTTATTTATACCTACTCAATAAAATAAAATGGGTATTTTTGTAACTAAATTAACAATCTTAACTCTATTAAAAATAATAAAAAAGTAAATGTGAAAATAGTTAGCAATTAAAATCAGCTTCAGTAGTTAACCTCGGGTTTTGGTTCATTTCAGTATCAGAGGCTAGCAAGATATTTAGAAAAAAAAATTAACCTAGATCCAAATTAATCAGGAAAATATCACGTTTCTTATTTATGAGATCATTTCCGTATCACGATGACGTTTTTTCGCATATTTTAGATATTTGGTGATAATATTAACTGTACTCATAAGGGAAAATTAACAGTTCCAGTTCGATAACATTGAAGTCAAACATTTTTTTTGGCATTTATTAATAAGAATTAACACATTTTTTTTGTGGAAATAAAGGAGTCACACGTTACGAAACCGACTTTTCGATGAATTTCAAACTGTTATTGTACCGAAAAATAATAACAAATTTGCACTTTAATTAACAAGCTTAGCAATGTTTTGACATCGCAAAATATTTTGTGTAGTTATTATGTTATTACTTTCTGCGAATCACACATCAATATTGTTGTCACCTTACGTTACATACAGGGTGAGTCAACAGCGCCGCGGTAGTCGATACTGTCTTTACTATTTAAAATACAAAAAAATGTTTCGAATAAAGGGGACTACGAGGTCCACGTTTTAACATTATTTACAATTATACAGGGGGTTCTATATAAGAGGGGCATACCAAACTTACGTTTTTTAAACAGAACTCCCTGTATATTTTGCATATTTTTATTCGGTTTTTAATTGCCTTTCTGAAATTGTTTTGTTCTTAAAATTCCGCTGAGGCGTTGCCAAGTTATTCCACTTTTTTCGAAAAGTTTTGACATTTGCAGACTTCACTAATAAAATCTGCACGAGCCGTGTTTCTCAAGATTAAACAAAATTTTTCTGTTAAAGTTGTTCAAGACAGATGGCTATTATCCAGGGTTTTTTAAATTGAATTTTGTTATAGCGGGTGTTTGTTTTGCAGTGGAACTTCTAACTTGAATGGGTTATAACTCGATTTCTTAAAATAGGACACCCTGCATATATTTAGATAGTTAAATAGAGGTTTCTTTGCGCTGTAAATTTTATTAAATAATAGTTTAACATCTATCCAACGGTTTTCAAGCAAATGAGAGTCTAAGTCTAATAATCAGGTAATTTCTAGAAATCCAGACATCATAGAAGGTATTGTTGAGAAATTTTGAAATGATTGTCTAATTTCCTATTCCATATTTTAAATTTTAACTAGGATGTGGTTAGATGAAACTTTGTTTAAAACTTATTTGAAACAAATTCCAAACACTTTTTATAAATATTCATACTGATTTTTTCTAAGCAAAATACAGGCCTACTTTACCTACAATATCTGGATTTCTAGAAATTACAAGAAGTTGTGTTTTGTTTAACAGAATTTATTTTTATTTTGAATAGAAACGAATATCACAATAAAGTTTACAAATTAAAAATGATGAGTTTGTTTCAAATAATATTTAAACAAATGTCAACCACACCAATCTTGGTTCAATTGTATGAACATATGTACATTTTTTCTCAGCTTCTTAGCTTTAAAATAGCGGGCACTATGATTTTTGAAAATTTTGAGTTTAACGTCTTATTACTCCAAAACGAAATCGGCGTAAGTCTTAGTCATAGAAAAACACAATTTGCCTATGTACAAGAATTTTCGACAGAATGAAAACTTTGAAGTGAAAAATATGTTCAAAGTTTTATAAATTTAAAAAAATACATACTCAAACACTGGCCACGCAATTTTGTTTAAATTATGGGCGCTCGTGGAGGTAGAAATAAGCTACAATTTAATTGAAATCCCAATACGCTAATTTTTTTTCTTATCCCCCTATTTAATAATAAATTTTTATTTAAACTAAATTGCTCATAAGTAATAGTAGAATAAGATTTACATCTCAATTTTTAGGTGCAGCAATATTTAGGGAACTATTTTTCGCCCTATCTCCCAATGTTTGGCTGGTGAATTTTCCCATTTTTATTTTTGGTTTTCTGTAATCCCAAGATATTTTTCTTCTAAAAAAATCGGTTAGCTATAGTACGGTAAACGGTACGCAGCTCACAGCGTGCGCCACAATGATTTCTCCGATGTGCCGTACGCTCCCGCTAAAGTGGTACAGGAGTCATGTGATGTGAAGTCACTGCCGGCACGTAATACGTTGATAAAACAATACTTTTGTTAATATCGTAAGTAATAATTTCTAAAATACAATAAAGGTTACAACTCCAATTCCTAAAATAAAACACCCTGTATATTTTTAGATACTTAAATAGAGATTTCTTTGCGCTATAAATTTTATTAAATAATAGTTAAACATAAATTCAACGGTTTTCGAGCAAATGAGAATCTAAGCTAGTAATCAGGTAATTTCTAGAAATCCAGACGTTATAGAAGGCATTGTTGTTTATAAATTTTGAAATGATTGTCTAATTTCCTATTCCAAATTTTAACTAGGATGTGTTCAAATGAAACTTTGTTTAAAACTTATTTGAAACAAATTCCAAACACTTTTAATAAATATTCATACTGATTTGTTTATAAGCAAAATACAGATATCTACTATACCTACAATACTTGGATTTCTAGAAATTACAAAAAGCTATATTTTGTTTAAAAAAACTTATTTTTATTTTGAATAGAAACGAATACCACAATGAAGTTTACAAATTAAAAATGATAAGTATTTGTTTCAAATAATTTTTAAGCAAATTAGGCACTCGAGCTTTTCAAAATTTATAAAAAACACATTTTTACATAAATCAAAACAATGTTCACACTTGTTTCTTGCAAGAACAACAAACAAAAAGTTGTCACTGCCTTCGATGGTGGCCGAATTTCTAGAAATTACCTGATTTTTTGCTTAGAATCTAATTTTCTCGAAAACCGTTGGATTTAGGTACACCCATTATTTAACACAATTTATAGAGCAAAGAGATATCTAATGAGTATCTGTATATAAAATAGAGATATCTATCCAACTATCTAAAATTATACTTTTTATTTAAAAAAAATGAGTTATGACCCATTAAAGTTAAAAATTGTTCCACAGCTACAACAAACACCCAGTATATTGAAATTCAATTACAAAATATCTGAATGATAGCAGATGGTCGTAACTCAGGTTTAACAGCAAAAGTTTTTTTAATCTTGGGAAACACGGCTCGTGCAGATTTTGTTAGCGAGGTCTGCAAATGTCAAATTTTTCGAAAAAAGTAGAATAAATTGGCAACGCCGCAACAGAATGTCAAAAGCAAAACAAATTCAGAAAGGTAATTAAAAGGCAAATAAGAATACGCAAAAATATACAGGGTGTTGTGTTTAAAAATAAGGTAAGTTTGGTATGCCACTCTCTGGATAATTGAAAATAATTTTTAAATGTGCTCCTCTTAGTCCCCTAAAACGTATTTGAAACATTTTTTTAAAATTTTAAATAGTAAAAAGGTATCGACCACCGCGACGCTATTGATCTGTATACGTTACATAAATGTAACGTCCAATTTTTGGGTAAAATTGTGACGCGTCTTAGATAAAGCTTTTTGTGCATAGAAATCCGGACTCTATCATAATTTTACATTATTTTCAATGCATTTTAGTTAATTGGGTAGTTTTAAAATACGAAATATTAAAAAAAATTACCTAGAAACTGAAAACCTTTCATATTTTTCCATGCACTACGTGAACTCAGTAACAAAAATGGTATATAAGAGAAATTGAACACAGCCAGCCATGTTTCAGCTAATCACAGATAATACTAAGAAGTTATTGGTTAATAAATTCACATAGTGGAATTACCAACAGTTATCAATCACATTATAGAAATTTTCACGTTCATCTGCATGCTAAACTACTCTCAGAATTTTTATTTTTATTAAAAACTAATCTTCTAATTAATGTTATTACGTCAATATTATCAGCTAAATTTAAAAATAAGTTGTGTTGAGATAGTTTAATGGTAATTATAATTATTTTTGGATGTTTGCAATCTACAAATTTCTTTTACGAAGTACTGAATGATTTTGCTCATTAACATTACAAAAAGAATGGAAACCGTTGCGTTATCTTTGCGTTGCGTAAGCACAGTGGCGTAACTTCAAATTTTGGGCCCGGGGGCAAGATACCTGAAAGGCCCTGGACCCATTCTCAAAAAACTTGAATAATAAAGTAATTGATAATAAAAACAATTTCTTCAATACAAAAAAAATTATTTGCAGTCTAGTAAATGAAAATAAATATATTAAAGCCGTGTCTAATTAAGATCAGCAAATCTTAAATTTTAATGTGTCTGAGTTGGTACCAAAAAGTGTGGGTGTTGTGTTATTACTAAATAAAATCTCACTTTAGTATTTTGTTGAAAATTAAAAAAAAGATTGTCAAAAATCCAAAATTTTTATTCCAAAACTTCGTAATAGAGAAATAAAAAAAATAAAAACTCATGGCTCGTGGTAGGGCCCCCTAAGGCCTCGGGACCGAGAGCCGTTGCCCCGTCTGCCCAATGGTAGTTACGCCACTGCATATGCAATGACACATTTATTTCCTTGGCGCTTTGGCAGGGACGGCGCTACACGTTTTGCCGCCCTAGGCAAAACATTTTAATGCGTCCCCGTAGGTATGAGGTAGGGCCGTGACCGGGGAACGTGAGGAGTACGCCGTACCTCCCAGCCTCCGGGGGAGGGAGTGGACCCCCTACCCCGGAGAATTTTGGAAATTTTGAGGCAAAATACGCACCAAATTGGCTATTTTTGAGAAAAAACAACAAATAAAAAGAAGCGGCAAAGCAATAAAGAAAATAATAATCGCTACAAATTTATTAATTACTACAATATTGGGTGGGGCAAGAACGGAGATATTGGCAGTATGTTTAATTAACAACACTTCGTTTACCGCTAATTTTAATATATTTTTTTAATTATTTTATAGATTCTACTTTCAATTTAATATTGGTTTCCAGTTTCAAAAATTTTGATTTAATACTTTTTATCTCGATTTTTAATGAGAAAAATGTATTCAATATTAACTTTTCTTCCTTCATTTCAACGGGCGAGCCGGAAACATTTTAGGTGGGCCATAGCTCACCCAGGCCCACCCCTAGTTACGTGCCTGCAACTTTCAGAGCTGGCAAAGGACAATAATTTCAGCGCTTGGGGCGCTTGGCGCCCCCTCAATGCGGCGCCCTAGGCAGGGGCCTGCTGCACCTGCCCATAACACCGGCCCTGCACTTTGGCAGTATTTGTACTTATCGAGTTTTTCTAGATTATATTATTATTTTCTAGTCTCATAATTCATAAATGTTGGTCTTACGGAGCTAAGCGATTTTTAATTCATTTCTGATAGAGTTGTTCTAGTTTGAACCGGTTTAGATCTTACAACTAATGTTAATATAATTGTATGCTACAAAAATATTATATTATTCTTAAATATGCTTTACGATAAAAAAAATAGGATTATGTAGAAGTCATTTACCTTAATGTAATTAGCACGTTTATTAATGATAAGAAAATAAGATGATTGCACATGATATACTTGTTATTGTTATTCTGCAAGGTTAAAAAATACCGTAACCTTGCCGTTTTGAAACTTTTGTTTAAGTTATGTGCAAATTATCTTTATCGGGAATTGGAAAACGTAGACTAAATTAAAATTTGAGGCACAAAAATGAGATATTTTAAGAAGTGTTTTTTTTTGTACTTTCATCACCAGTGAGCGATTATGATTGTTTCTAATTATAGGTGACGAAAGATAAGCTCCTTGTCCTTGCCTCTTTCTGACTTGCACCGCAAGATTTGATTGTACACGTTCGAGCAAGGCCGAGTTTTGCTTATCCTGATGGAAGTTCAAATTACAATAACCTTTTGATTAAGTTTTTTTAATGTTGATTTTCGGTGTTTTAGTAATTTTTACTTTCTCATACGAACAATTTTCGACCTGATTATTATAACATGATTCGAGACTTAACCTTCCACTGGTGGCGCCAAGTCCCACAGACCCAGCGCACACATTGTTGTTAATTACCGGGGGGTGGGGTAAGTTACATAACTGCACTTTCATGTAGCTTTCTATTTTAGACTTCAGTATCACCCCAGCAAGTGTTGTTGTGGGTCCTGTTATTGTTTGCGAAGCTATTTAACAAAAAGTCTGTGGGACTTGGCGCCATCAGTAGTGTAACAAAATTTTGCTTTTGTGAAATACTGTGTTTTTGTTTTAAATTCATATTAGTGAGTTAACTCTTAATTTTTTAATAAGGATGTTTAATTAAAATAGTCATTTAGTCATAGTAACTTATATTGAAATGAAAAAACTTCGTCTTTTTTCTCCTAATATATATTTATATATTCGTCTTACTAGTTTCGAGCGTTTATAACTACACTCATCATCAGAGACTCAATTTAGTACAAAATATTCTCATTTATTAAAATGTATTTCAAACCGTCATTGAATGTTTACTTGTCAAGATTAAAATTTTTTATTCGTTAACACATATAAAATTTGTGTGTTTGTCTCATGCGAAAGTTTCGTGCCCTCAATGTGTAAATATTCCCAACAATGATGAAAATTAGTGTCTTAATATATATACTATAAATCACAGAATGTATTTTAAAATTTTCTAATAAACTTAATTTTTTACACTATTTTCATTACAACCATGTTTTTGAATTAGCAGAAAAAATACATATTTCAAGTTTTGCGAACACTATCTAACAATTTAAAGTTTATTTGTTTTTAATGTGTACAAACCCACCAACAAAGATGTAAAATTATAAAATAAGTAAAAATTTTTTTTTATCACATGTTAACATACCCAAACAATGGCCCTAAGCGCTTGGGTCTGCTGGACTTGGAGCCACCAGTGGTGTTCCACAAAAATATATTTTTAATACAAAATAATTATTATAGAATAAATACAGGGTGTTTGGAAATTCCTACCACCTAGCAAAGGAACACATTGTACGTTTAATAATAAAACGAACAGGTCCTGTAAACATCTTTATAAGAATGCTGCCCTGAAATGGTACAGGCGGTTGAAGTTCACCTCAAAGATTCAGGTTTCCGTGAATAACTGTTGATTGCTTTGAGCTAGGTATTTTAAATTTGATATGCAGTTACCTATAATACGTTGCTGAGGATGGCCGCATATAAAATTTGAAGTACCTAGCTCAAAGCGATTAACAGTTATCAAAGAAAAGCTGAATCCTTGAGGTCATCTTCAACCGTTTGTAACTCTCCAGGAAAGCATTTTTAGAAACAAGTTTATCGGACCTTTTCGTTTTATTTTTAAATCTAAAATATGTCCCTGTGCTATAGGACGTGAATTTCCGAACGCCCTGTATTAATCTGTATTTGATCAGCGCAGTGCGTCCCACTTTGCTTGGAAATACCCGCATTATAAAACTTATTTTTAGTCCAATTAAAATGGGTTTTTTAATAGTACGGAGAATAAAACATCGCGTCTTCGGAGTATACCAAAAGTTTAGATGTAAAATCCCGGAATTTTGTGATTTTTTTTTGTAAATATCACATTATAGATCTCTTGCCAAAAATTTAAAGTTATTGCTGAAAGAAACCACTCATTGGCATCGGGTGTGCCATGACAAGCGAATAATATAATTGTTGACAGTTTTTAAAAAACATTTAATTATACTTAAGTAACAATTACAATAAATAAATAAAGAGATCTAATATTTAAAAAAAGGTGGTATTCGGTCTGGTTATTTATTGTTGGAATAATTGTTAATTATAATTTATAATAAATTAACACAAAAGTTTTGATTCCAGATTTTGACGGAAATACAAGCTTTGGATCTCTAGGAGCTCAAAAGTGAGGTTTCAAAATGCCCGCTTGTATGTGGATAGGTATTTGTGTGGGTGGGTGAAGCCTTGAAACTCCCGAAAGGATTTTGATGCACTTTCAAAAACTCACCTCCAAAATCAGCTTTTAAAAAATAGCCATAACCGCAACCGGTAACAGAATTATTAAAATCTAAAAACGGATGAAAAAATGTCTGTCTGTGGGTGTGTGGGTGCGTTTGTTTTCCATCCGGAACCCCTTGACCAGTTTTTATAAAATTTAGTGTGTGCAAGTTTTTTTAGTAACGTCGTTAATCGAAACGGGAACCGGAAATTAGACCTGTTTTTTAGTAATGTCATTATTCGGAACCGGAAATTAGACCTGTTTTTTGATATAGATTATTTTTTAAACACAATTTTAAAGTTTCGATTTTGTTAAAATATTTTTGGAAAAATGAAATTGTAAATAGCGGCTCAAAATTTTAAACATTTTCAAAAAACTATTCCTCAAAAACTCCCCACACCAGTGTTTAACTGTTTGTGCCGACAGAGCTTGCAATGAACTACAGATTTGTTTTTTAATAATCTTCTAAATTTTACTCCGACGCCCTTCAAGAATTATTGAAAATATTGAAATTGATTAATTTTTAATTCAAAAACGCAAACCAGAAATTGTTATACATTTCAAACATGACAGCTTATTTGAGTTAGTTTATTAGAATAAGCAAGAATTTTCAACAATATTAAAGTTTAGGTAACAACAGATACTAGTTAAAAAATGTATTTTTCATTCATTGCATATTTTTCATAACTATAAATAA
Source organism: Ctenicera cuprea (assembly GCA_958336395.1). Taxonomy (NCBI): domain Eukaryota; kingdom Metazoa; phylum Arthropoda; class Insecta; order Coleoptera; family Elateridae; genus Ctenicera; species Ctenicera cuprea. Next base: position 21,221,807 of record OY284493.1, read on the forward strand.
AGTTGTTATAACCATTCTTGATCCAAGGTCGTGAGCGCATTGTATCTGGAGCGGGCGGCTTGTACCGTCTGGAGATGACTAGATTTAAATCATTTTTTGACGCAACAATATTTAAAACGTAAAAAGTATGGAAAAACACCAGCGACCTATTTCGCCCATTTTTTCTCAACTTTTTAGTTTTAAAATAACGGCCACCATTATTTTAAAAAAATTTTAACTTTAACGTCTTAATACTCCAAAATGAAATCAGTGTAAACCTTAACGATAGAAAATCACAATTTGCCTATGTACAAGAATTTTCGATAGAATGAAAACTGTGAAGTAAAAAATATGCTCAAAGTTTCATAATTTTTAAAAAACAATTACTCAAACACTGGCCACGCTATTTTGTTTAAATTATGGGCGCTCATGGAGGTAAAAATATGCTACAATTTAATTGGTATTTCAATCCGTTAATTTTTTTTGTTATATCCCTCTATTTAATAATACATTTCTATTTACACTAAATTGCTCATAAGTGATAGTAGAATAAGATTCAAATCCTAATTTTTAAGCGTAGCAATATTGAGACAGCTAATTTTTCCTCTCCCTCCCAATGTTTGGCCGTTGAATTTTCCCACTTGTGTTTTTGGTTTTCTGTAATACCAAGGAATCTTTCTTCTAAAAAAATCGGTTAGCTACAGTGCGGTAAACGGTACCAGCTCACCGCGGCCGCCACAATGATTTCTCCGATGTGCTGTACGCTCCCGCTAGAGTGGTACACGAGTCGTGCGACCTGCAGTCACTGTCGGCACGTAATACGTTAATACAACAATACTTCTGATAGTATAATAAGCAACAATTTCTAAAATACAATCAAGTCTACGTGAAATACTTCGTTCATTGTTGAAATTTTGAAACGAATGATTGAAATAGAAACTTGAAACAATAAAAAAAGTGTGTTTAAGTTACAGTGCTCATTAGCAACAGCAGAACATGATTCTAGACTTAAGTTTTAGATAAAGTTATAATTATGGCGTTAACCTTCCTCCCACTTGTTTTTCTGATTCTAGAATTATTTAATTCCAAGCATTATTTTCCACAAAGATATAATATTTATTTTGACTTTCCTATACGTTCAATATAGGGAAGTATTGATTTCATGGGAAATTTCAAATTTGACATTTTTAGGGAAATGTTTTGAAGACTTAGAAATCCAAAAAAGTGGTGTTTAAAAAATTTTAAAAAACTTTGGCTTACATCTCTCAAAAGGATGGGTCGATTTTGATGCGTTTTGGAATGCAGCGGTATGTCGATAAGTCTTCGAGAAAATAAGTTTATGAAAAAAATTGAAATCCGGTAGCGGAAGCTTTTTTGGTAGCATTTCTTCCGGATATCAAAAATTTTCTAAATTATAAAAACGGGATGTGATAGACACTGCAAATTTATCATTTTTTTTCGAGCTCTCTAGCTTCAAATTGGCGGCCGTACGAGTTTTTTGAAAATTTTCACCTGAACGCCTAGCGGATTTGCTAATTGATTAGTCTCGTTAATACAAGAATCCCCAGATATAGCATTCCCACGAATAAATAATATAAGATTCTGGTTTCTCTCCCCCCCTCTCCAAGTCTTCTTTTAATAAATTACTAAAAAACATACGATCTACGAGAGTATTTACACGAATAAAAATTGTTAAGCATTAATTATTGCAAAATTCTGGATGTTTACAAAAAAGCTGCTCAAAAACTGGCTACACCATTTTTTTAAGTCTTGTATGCTCATAGAACTGGAGATGAACCACAATGTGGTTTGCATCCCAGTTCGCTAATTTCTTTGTGACGCCTTCTATGAAATTTTGAAAATGTTGGTTTTAACGCCAATTTCTTCAAAAACGAGTAATCAGAACAAGATGATATTTAACATTGCAAATGATTTGGAGGTACACAATGTTACCAGCTAACGAGAGTTTTGGAGGTAGTAAAACCGTAAAGTGAAAAACTTTCAAAATTTTGACATCTAAGAAACATTGCTCAAAAACTGTCTGTTTAATTTTTTGGCAAACTCTGTAGAAAATAGAGCTAAGAATGAGCTAAAATTTGGTTCGTGTCTCAGTCTGTTAATTTCCGTGTGACGCCTTCTGTAAAGTTTTGAAAATCAAAATTTTATGCCCTCGTATCTAACAAACGGTTGTCGGTAAAAAGTTTCTGTTTAAGTTGAATTACTTATGATTGATAGTAAAATAAGGTTCAACTTAATTTTAAAGTGCAGCAAATATTAGGGGAGCTAATTAACTCCCCCACCCCCCGCTCAAATTGTGACGGATGCATTTGTCCCTTCGTTTTCGGTTTTCTTTAATTACAACTAATCTTTTTTTGAAATCAGAAAATTGATTATTTGTTCTCATACAAAACTTAGAAAACCAGTTGTTGTCACAGCTCAGGCCTATAAAATCTTGCTACTTTTGCACAAATGGTATGATGTGGGTGATGGTCATTTTGTACGATAGATAGTATTTAAATACGATAATTTATTCATAATTTTAAATACTTATTTATAAATTATTTAATATTTGAAAGAACCACATTTACTTAATTGTGCGCGCGTGGGTGGCAGATAGATGGCTGTGTGCTTTTGTTTCCTTATATTTCCGGAACCTCGTACTTGTAGGTGGTTCTCTGTAACGTTTTTAACCGAAACGAGAACTAAAAACGGAAATTAGACATGTTTTCTTGTAAAAAATAGTGAAAAAACTGGCTACAAATTTTTTTTAAATTGTGTAAGCGTATAGAGCTGGAAATAAGCTACAATTTGGTTTGTGTCCCAGTCTGCTAATTTACATGTGACGCCCTCTAGAAATTTTCGATAATTTGTGTTTTAGCTACTTTTATTCAAAATCGTGTAATCAGATCGGGATGAAATTTGATGTTGAGAGTGCCCTAGGGGTACACATTGTTACAAGCTGCGAGAACTTTTACTAAATTTTAACTGCGAAGTAAAAAATATTAAAATTTTGACTTTTTCAAAAAAGCATTGCGTAAAAACTGGTTACACGATTTTTTTTTATTTTATGAACTTATAGAGTTAGAGATGAACTTTAATTTAGTTTGTGTCCCAGTCCACTTGTTTCTCTGTGACGCCTGCTATGAATTATTGAAAATCGAAAATTCATGCATTCTTTTAGTAATAAACCGAGTATTATAAAAAAAAGCTATCCAAATGAATTGGTAACTGAAATAAAAAAAAAATACTTTTTTATATACAATAGGACATGTTTCCAGGCAAAGCATAAGTTTAAGTGTGTTGACGCTTGGTGTGTTAATATATTGGACGTCCGCTCGTGTATGGGGCGCCAAGTGTAAAGTGAACATTTGCTGTGCATTTCACGGTGTTTAAGGCAATTTGTCCCAATATTTATTATATATACACACATTTAGCTAAATCCTTTTTATTTTCATAAATCGCTGTAGATGTAAATAAATCCTCAAACATTTGGTTTAAATATTCCAATATTTAATATAGCATTAGAGATTTAAATAAATCCTAAAAAATTTATTTTAAATTCTCAAATATTTAGTAAACCTTTATGTATTTAGATAAATCTGCACATATGTGTTTTAAATCTTTTGACATTTAATAAATATTGGCAGATTTAAATAAATCTTTACCGATATAAATAAATCCTTATAGGTTTAAATAAATGTTTCAATATTTAATTTTAGGCTGTCACATTTAATGTTAACTTGTTAATTTATTTGACCTTGGTAGACTTAGCCTACATAGAAAACCAAGACCGTTTACACTGATGGTAAGGTTCAACAATTATGAACACGTTTTCCGTATTTCAAGAATTTCTACAATTAACAATATAACAACATATTTAACACCATAAACATTGCATAATTTATTATTCATAGCATGAAAGTTTCCTCAACATTCCCTTGAGTATGTAATTTTCAGTCTATTTTGTTTAAGCGTCGAACCTTCCCACCATGACCCTGCCTTGCGCCCTACTACCGGTGTAACGTGTAAACGGTCTTGGTGTCCTAAGCCGGCTGAGCTCACCAAGGTCAAATAAATATGACGAGTTAACATTAAATGTGACAGCTTAGAATTAAATGTTGAAACATTTATTTAAATCTGTAAGGATTTGTTTATATCGGTAAAGATTTATTTAAATCTGCGAATATTTATTAAATATTGAAAGATTTAAAACAAATTTGTGCAGATTTATCTAAATACATAAAGGTTTACTAAATATTTGAAATTTTAAAATAAATGTTTTAGGATTTATTTAAATCTCTAATGCTATATTAAATATTGGAATATTTAAACCAAATGTTTAAAAATTTATTTAAATCTAGAATGATTTATTAAAATAAAAAGCATTTAGCTAAATGTGTGTATATATAATAAATATTGGGACAAATTGCCTTAAATACCGTGAAATGCACAGCAAATTTTCACTTTACACTTGGCGCCCCATACTCGTGAACGTTGCGGAGTAGTGTTTCTTTCCGGTGTGCGGGGAGAATGCACACGCACAGCTAGTAGACCGTATACCGGGTGTCCCAGTTGTGTTGGCGGATGATCCTGCATTTACTGTTACACATACACAAATTCTGTTGGTGCAGTATTATATCTACGCTATTGGAACACATTTTAAAAATATTATTATAAATATACAGAGTGTTCCATCTAGCCGTGACGTCACAAGTTATATTTTTCTAAATGAACACTCGGTATACGATTAAATATTTAGATTGCCCATTTAAAGACGATTCTATCAATTCCACGTTTATAGACCTGCGATGAGTCTATGCCATCTACAGCCCTTTTTGTGCAAAAAAACGAGTGATGGTTGTGACGCCATTGTGACGCAACCGTTCGACATTTTTGAGTGCGGTTTTCGTACAGACCTTCTACAATACTTTACTTTCTGATTCATCTGTCAAGTTGGTAAAAAGACGCAAAATTATCCCGGGTGATCATAAATTATTCAAATGAAACACCTTGAATCGGATGGTACAGGGCCGTTTGCAAGAGGTTTTCAATGATATAATTTTTTATGGGTACGTTATGCAAAGATTTGCGTTAATTTTACGCTGAATTGAAAAATAAGGCATTATTCAAGTTTCAGGTAATTTTTAATAACGATTTTCAATTGTTTTTCGAACTATCGTTCAAATCGAGGTTCAAATCCCTTTTTTGGTCTATTTATCTAATGCAGTGGGCGTTTTCTAACTCATTATGATGCATTTTATGACAATTTACTGTGCCATTTTGCGCCCATTGCTTCAAATCCATTCAAAGACTTGGGAAATGCAAAACAATCTAAGTCTATCATTCAAAATTGCATTATTTTGACAAGTTGTTGAGTAATCGTGTATTGTTCATTTTTGTGTGAAAAAAAACTATTCTAAGACAGAGTTAGTTGATATGGTGTATTGCTTGGGAGATGCTGGAAGTAACAGCTTATTAGCCTCAAGAATTTATAAAGCAAATTTTGGGGATAGCGTTTCAGATCCCGAGTCTTTCAATAAATTAAAGGGAAGATTTGAAGCAACTGAAAATGTAGCCTATCTAAAAAAACAAAGGAATGATTCTGTGGTCAATAATGAAGAAAATCAAAAAAGCGATTTGAACCTCGATTTGAATAGTAATGCGAAAAACAATTGACGGTTGTTATTCAAATTTACTGGAAGCTTGAAAATGACTTATTTTTCAATTCATCGTCAAATTGTCAAAAATTCGTGCATCATACGCCCATAAAAGTTCATATCGCTGAAAACCTCTTTAAACCGCCTATCGTTCTGTACCAACCGTAACAAAGTGTTCTTAAAAAAAATTGAGATTAACCAAGTTTTCCGTTTCATGATCACTCTGTATAATTTTGCATTTTTTTACCAACCTGAAAGTAGAGTACTCTAGAAGGGTAAAAGCCGCACTCAAAAATGTCGAACGGTACGTCACAATAGCTTCAGAAACATGACCTGCTTTTTGCACAAAAAGATCCGTAGAATGGGATAGACCCATCGCTAACCCATAAAATATGGTATCGATAAAATTGTCTTTGAAGGGACAATCCAAATATTTAATCGTATACCAGGTCTTCTCTTTAAAAAAATATAACTTTGTGATGTCACGGCTAGATGGAACACCCTGTATATTTGAAATTGTTTTTAAAATGTGCATCAGTAGGGTGGATATAATACTACGCTAACAGAATTTGAGTATGTGCAATAGTAAATGCAGGATCTTCCGCTGACCGACGATTCGGACACCATGTATATATTATTCAAAATTTCACAAACTGATTTTATTTTGCCATTATTGGGTCGTAAGGCGTCGGTATTGAAATACTCTTGAAAACATGCTATGTAACTGTTTCTAAAGTATAGGAAAGTCCAGGCGAAGTGCGAAGGTCTTAAATTCAACGATATTAGTTTTTAAACCTATTATTATACAGGGTAGGGAAAAGTATGGAATAATGGTTGCAATGCTCTAAATATATGTTTTAAGAAAAAATCATTCAAGGGGTATAGCGATTTAAGTTAAAAGACATTCTACGACTTTCTTCAATTTTTTTTGGGTTCAGTTGTTTTTGACAGGTGATATCAGAGACGTTTTGTTTAAATGGTAACATAGGAAGTGTTGGGTATCGTTGAATAGTTTTTTTTATCTTTTCATCTTTCTAAAAATTTTACAGGGTTGTATTAGAAAATTATTGAAAACAAAATTATTTAAAGTTATTGCATTTTAAAAATTGACATTAAATTAAATGTTCAAAATGTTTGTTGACAATTTGGCAGTGTCCTAAACGTTGTAAAAAATTATTTAAAGTATTTCTATTTATACCGTCTGTCAATAAAGTACCCCCTCCCCCCATCTAACCTTTGAACGACTTGATATTTTACCACAACATTTGGTCTGCTTTAATGGGAAATTAAATAATTTTTAGCCAATAAATAAATTTTGTATCATTCAAAATGGCGGTTGGGCGCCTCATTTGAAAGGTGTTTTAGTTCTGCGTCTGATCCTAGAGTTTCAAAGAAAAATATTCAGCCATAACAAAATGGCGGATTTTAAAGAAATGGACTCACTCAATTTAAAATTGTTTTGATTTTTTTATTCAGTAGTCCATTTTTTCAACTGGAGCAACGCATTACAGAAGTTTGCAGAAATATCACTCCAGAAACTTATGAAAATGTAAGGCAGGGATGACTTTTTATGTGCCAAGAAGTGAATGGTAAACATTTCAAACACTTAATTTAATTTCTTTTTGCTTTAATTTTTCGTTCTTTTAAATAGACTTCTTTATCTTCAAACATTGTCATTTTGTTATGGCTGAATATTTTTCTTTCAAACTCTAGGATCAGGCGCAGAACTAAAAGACCTTTCAAATGAGGTGTCACTCGACCCCTCTTTATTTAAAAAAAAAAATCAAAATGACGCCCAGCCGCCATTTTGAATGATACAAAATTCAATTATTGGCTAAAAAAATAGTATTTAATTTCCCATTACAGCACACCAAAATTTGTGGTAAAATATCAAGTCGTTCAAAAGTTAGTTGGGGGGGGGGGGGTTACTTTACAGACACAGTGTATATATTATATTATTATAAGTACTCTGCTTCTATCTGCGCCACTTCTTGCTGGATTCCGTTTTTTAGATCTTCTACATTGTTTGGCCTTCGAGTGTAGACTTTGTTCTTCAGGTATTCCCATAGTAAAAAGTCTAAAGGTGTCAAGTCGGGAGATCGAGCTGGCCAGTCGATTGCTCCTTCCTTTCCGATCCATCTATTCGGAAGCACCTCGTTTAAATATTGCCTGACAGGTAAAGCGCAATGGGGAGATGCTCCGTCTTGCTGAAACCATATGTCTTCATGCGGTATGCCCTGTTCATCCGCCTTTGGGCTTCTTTCTATAGGGATACCTGAAGAACAAAGTCTACACTCGAAGACTAAACATTGTAGAACATCTAAGAAACGGAATCTAGCAAGAGATGGCGCAAATAGAAGCAGAGTACTTAAGAAATACTTTAAATAATTTTTTACAACGTTTAGGACATTTAATTTAATGTCAATTTTAAAAATGCAATAATTTAAAATATTTTTTTTTCAATAATTTTGTAATGTAACTCTGTAAAATTTTTAGATCGATGAAAAGAGAAATAAAAACTCTATTCAACGATACCCAACACGTCCTATCATCTGCCAAAAAAAGCTGACCAAAAAAAAATTGAAGAACGTCATACAATGTCTCTTAAGCTTAACTTAAATCGCTATACCCCTTGAAGGATTATCTTAAAACTTATATTTAAAACATTACAGCCATTATTCGATACTTTTACCCCACCCTGTATATACCGGTTTAAACACAATAACTGTTGCTACGTAAATTACAACATCCTCGTACAATGATTATATGACGGATGTCCAACAAATAATGATATCTATATTGCAATCAAAATTTGCTGTAATAATACAAAATGAGGAATTAGAAGGTCAGCTTCTATTTTAAACAGTTTACAATAACTCTTCCCAATGTCACTTTATTATTAATTACTTGTTCTTTTCTCCTTCATGGAATATTTTGATAAGATTAATCGATAAAAAATCTAGTTTTCATGAACAAAAACCGGGTAATTTTTTAGTTTGTTTTTCCAATCAATTCGATATGCATGTAATAACAATTGAAATTGATAACATTCCACCTGTCAGTTTTAATTGCGTTGCCTCTGTTTGCAGTTAATTAGTAATAATTTTTTCAGAAAAACTGATAGACGCAAGTTATTTAAAACACGTGCACCTTGCTAATTTAAATTTTCCTTTAGTCCATTTTTTTTCTATAATGCTAATTTATGTAGAAGCGCTTCAAGGTTTGACCTGCATTCTTCCTAGCGCCAATTTTGGTTGCGCAATTAATCATTCCATCTGTACGTCCACATATCCTTGTATACTGAGAATAAGCTTTCACTGTACAAGAATATAACATGTAAAACATGTCTTGTATTGAAAACTTGTTCTATTACGTCAGCTTTCAAGTCAAATTTTTTGAATCTAATTTTATCACTTGTATTTAATTAATTAAATCAAAGTTATTAATAACAAAATATTTATTTTGTAGGTTACCTAGGAAAAGTATAAAGAAAATGATGTTGACACGCGGATATTTTAAATGTTGTTTTTTATTTTCTTTTTCGTATTATGGTCAGTGTTAAATTTAACTATAAATCGTTAATTTATTCGGAGTTATTATTTATAAATATTCATTTTGTAGGTTATATAACCTACTTACACGTGGATATGTTTTTTGCTTTTTTTAGTTTCACGTCTAATAATAATACGTAATGCAGAATTTGAAATTTCTGATCAAAAAATAGGTAAAACTGTTCGAAAAACAAAATATAAGTAATTTGTAATTATTGCAATTTGTAGCAAAACAATTTTGAACATTTTTATGTAAATATTTTTTTATAAAATAAACAATGCCCGTTGTAATAGCATGGTCATTACTTTAATAATCATAATTGTTAATGTATTTAAGAAAAAAATTTGTTTAAAATAGAAGTTTACATAATATTTTGAATTGTTATATCAACATTATTAACTATTATTCTATTCCCATAGATTGTTTATTACATAACTCGAATAGTCGCATATAAAGTAAAATTAATTTTAGTTTGAGGCACTTTTAGTAACGTAAATACAGTCGAATAAGCCAAAGATGATTCACCAAACTTGTTTCTCGCAAAAAAGCTCAAACGTCCATTTTTGGGTGCTTTTTCATTCCTTTTTGTGGCCATCAACAAATGCGAAGTAAAAATATAACTTATCTCTAAAAATAGTTATTTAATCGGGAACGTAAAATTGGGTATAATTTTATGAAATGGACAACAATAACAAATCTTATAAGTTATCTGTGTACATGTTTTACTAATGAGGAATGCGAAGGTCGAAATATTTTGATCCAAAAATTTATTATTAATTAGTTAACCATGGTAAATGTTAAAGTTTAACTGAATGAATTGTGTTGGTTGGTTACTGCAAAAATCACAAAACTAAATTTATTATGCCTAATTAAATATCTTATTTTTGAAAGTTTGCACCATTTTCCATAATGTTTTTAATTGCCTTTTCAGTTTCGTAAAAGTTTATTTTAATAATTTAGTATTTTTGCCTATATTTATATTAATAAATCAAAAAAAAAATGTATAAACTCTGCCATTTTACATAAATTCTATTTATAGAACGAGTATTAATTATTTCTGACATGCAATTGTAAAATTGCAATTCGCAATTTTGCAATAGGTCGAAGACACCTCAACTGGGGAATAACCAACCAAATGGTATTTCGCACCTAAAACATTACTAAGAAATACCTATCCTACAAAATTTATTTTTACATTCAAACATTTAAAACTTAAATATAATTTTATACTCAGAAATAAAGAGAATGAATGTTTAACTTTACCTGACATTAAAGCAACCGGAAACAGTTCTAATTTCTAATGGAATTAGATCAATTTATTTAAATTTCTAACGCAAAGTTCATTTCCTTGCAAGCACTAGCACTTCCACTCTTACTGTATTGTTTCCTTAAGATTATTCAATGGTTTGTTATTATCACCGGAGCGCGTTATCAACAAACCGTGAGCTCTTAGCAATTTAACCTGTCACAGTCTGCTGGCGACTAAAATACTTTTACGTTGGCCATTATCACCTTCATATATACGTAAGATTCAACATTGTACACGCCGGTTTAAAACTTAACAGGTACGTGTATCACGCCGTCCCATCATTTACTATGCAATTATTATGCTGAGGGCGTAAATAAAAACTTATTTTGCGAATTATTCTATTAAAAGTGGAATATCCAGTGAAAGTCACACCTTGCACTTAGTCAGAGAGGAAGTGGTGGAGAAAGTATCAGTACTGATAAATTTGCATTGCTAATTAATTAAATCTTAATGATATTTAGAAATTTCCCACGTACCTAAAGCAATACAAAAGTTGAACATTTTTGTATTGTAATGCCGAAAAGGTATTTGCATAATTCGAAAAATAATAACTTATTCCCATGCTGGATATCCCACACATGTCTTTTTAATTAATCAATTTGATATGCTAGATTTCATTTCTTAAATTCAATAGAACAAAATTAGCAGATAAAAGTTATTGGAATCAATATTTCTCAAAATTGAAGTGCAATTGCACTCCAGCAAGGACATCCTACTAAAAAACTATGTTGATGACATGGAGGATAAAAATCGTAAAACTCAGTGGCGTAACTATCATGGGGCAGAGGGGGCAACGCCCCCCGGGCCCGAGGCCTTAGGGGGCCCTGCCACGAGCCTCGAGTTTTTAAATTTTTATATTTCTCTATTACGAAGTTTTTACAATAAAAATTTTTGATTTTCGACAGTCTTAATTTTTATATTCAACAAAAACATTTTAAATTCCATGTAAGTATGCACTTATACAATGAAAAATACTGAAGTGAGATTATATTTAGTAATAACACAACACCCACAGTTTTTGGTAGGTACCGACCCAGACACATAAACTTCAGAAAATTTAATATTTGCCTATTTTAAGTAGACACGGTTGTAATATACCGTCTGTCTATAAAGTAACCTTCCCCCCCCCCCTAACTAACTTTTGAACGATTTGATATTTTACCACAATATTTGGTGTGCTCTAATAGGAAATTAAATACTATTTTTAGCCAAAAATTAAATTGTGTATCATTCAAAATGGCGACTTTTTTAAATACAAAGATGGGTCGAGTGACACCTTATTTGAGAGGTCTTTTAATTCTGCGTCTGATCCTATAGTTCAAAGAAAAATATTCAGCCATAACAAAATGGCGGATTTTAAACAAATGGACTCACTCAATTCAAAATTGTTTTGAATTTTTTATCCAGGGTCGAGTGACACCTCATTTGAAAAGTCCTTTAGTTCTGCGTCTGATCCTAGAGTTCCAAAGAAAAATATTCAGCCATAACAAAATGGCGGATTTTAAACAAATGGATTCACTCAATTCAAAATTGTTTTGATTTTTTTATCCAGGGTCGAGTGACACCTCATTTGAAAAGTCCTTTAGTTCTGCGTCTGATCCTAGAGTTCCAAAGAAAAATATTAAGCCATAACAAAATGGCGGATTTTAAACACATGGACTCACTCAATTCAAAATTGTTTTGATTTTTTTTATCCAGGGTCGAGTGACACCTCATTTGAAAAGTCCTTTAGTTCTGCGTCTGATCCTAGAGTTCCAAAGAAAAATATTCAGCCATACCAAAATGGCGGATTTTAAACAAATGGATTCACTCAATTCAAAATTGTTTTGATTTTTTTATCCAGTAGTCCACTTTTTCATTTGCAGGGCCAAATTTTACCAGAAATATCTCAGGTGGCTGGAAATAATATTGAAAACGTTATGTTCCAACAGGACGGTGCGCCGCGCCGCCTCTATATTATAGGCCTGTTTCTGACTCTCTCAACGGACATTTTCTTGCAAGATGGATTGGTAGGCGGGGGCCTGTAGAATAGCCGGCTCACTCCCCAGATTTAATTATCTTACATTTTTTCTATGGGAATATCTGAAATCGAAAGTGTACTGAACCCGTCCAGAAACAATTGAAGAACTGGAGCAACGCATTGCAGAAGTTTGTAGAAATATCACTTCAGAAACTTATGAAAATGTAAGGAAGGAATTTCATAACCGACTTTTTATGTGCCAAGAAGTGAATGGTAAACATTTCGAACACTTAATTTAATTAATTTAAGCTTGAATTCTTAGTTCTTTTAAATAGACTTCTTTATCTTCAAACGTTGTCATTTTGTTATGGCTGAATATTTTTCTTTGAAACTCTAGGATCAGACGCAGAACTAAAAGACCTTTCCAATGCGGTGTCACTCGACCCCCCTTTCTATTTAAAAAAATTCAAAATGGTGCCCAGTCGCCATTTTGGATGATACAAAATTTTAATATGGTCTGAAAGATAGTATTTAATTTCCCATTACAGCACACCAAATTTTGTTGAAAAAATCAAGTCGTTCAAAAGTTAGTTGGGGGCGGGGGGGGGGGGTTACTTTATAGACACAGTGTATTTATTTTCATTTACTAGACTGCAAACAATTTTTTCCTATTGAAGAAATTGCTCTTGATATCAATTACTTTATTATTGAAGTTTTTTTGAGGATGGTACCAGGGTCCTTCAGATATCTTGCCCCCGGGCGCAAAATCTGAAGTTACGCCACTGCTAACGATAAAATAATCATAATAAAAATCGAAAATGCACATAGGCATATTTAATATGAAAGCGGATTGTAGATAGGTTATCTTATTTCAAAATAACTCAACTTTGCGCTGATAGTAGTTTTTAGTAATATATAAAATTGATTCTTAAAACCGCTCGAATTGAATTATATCAAGATCATTCGTTAATTTCCAAATTTCGCTTAAAAAACAGGAAACTTAGGACTTCTTTCCTAATTTTATTTTCATTAAAAAATGAGAATGGAAGAAAGATATGTAACGTAGGTAATTCACTTTAGAAAATTAAAATTTTGATTTTCATATTTTGAGACTCCAAAAAAATTCTAATGTTAAGGGAAACATGATTTTACTGACAAAATCATGTTGAATATCAATAACAATATGATTTTTCTTTGGGTAAAGGTAACAAAATGTTAGGAGCTTAGGATAAGATCACCATCAATAAAATTAAACAAAAATGTTGTGTAGTTATATTATTTTTTTATGCACGGATGTATCATAAATTGACAATTATACACGAATTTTCTTGTCGTAAACGTCTTTTTATAGCCCATGGACTTCTTTATTGCCCATGGGCTATAATGAAACGTCAAACAACGATATACCTAATAGAAACAGTTTACACAAAATGAAACTGAGATTTTAGGCAATATGGCTACCGTTGTTTACCCGCTACCATAGTTACGCTTCAAATCTCAAATTTAATCAAAGCAACGCTAGATGTGGGTGGAAAATTCAATTTATTTTATAAATATTTTCAATTTATTTTAGAAATATTTTAATATTATAAAATCTTCATTCGTGCATAAAGTTGTGTACGTACCACGGGCGTAACTTGCTTTTATGGCCTTCGACGTATTCCTAGCCCTCGGCTGCCGCCTCGGGCTCAAAATTACGTCTTACACCATAAAAGCCTCTTTACGCCCTTACTACATAAACAAGTATTAAATCTTCATTTTTCTACAGTTTGACACAGAAAATATTAATTTAGCTCTCACAATATTCCGTAAGTTATCTCTACGTAAATTTAGAAGAACCGCATACAAAACATGTTTTCGTCAGAATTAAATTTACAATAGCTGCACGTAACAGCGTTTTGTGTCAGTGACGTAACAAACACCCCCGCAACCTCCGCACCGCGGGGGGGCCAAACCATTTAGGGGACCAGTGCGATCAATAGCCGTCACAAACTAGAAAGGAAAAAAAATTTTAAAATACGCTGTCATTGTACTTTAAACATAAAACCATAAAAAGATACTTTAATTTTTATTCTGAGTATGATATTTTGTGTCGATGCGTTACCGAAATGTATGATTTCACCTGTCAGTCAGCTTGATAATCGGTAGCCTAAATTAGAGCATAAGTCTTCATGTCAGCAAAATAACCACAAAGCCTTCATTATTTACTGATACCCACGTGACCACAAAATATAGGCAACCCAACTTACATTGTTGGTAAGCCTTTTATCCAAAAATTCCCACGCCGTTTGTTAACTTATCAAAGCTTGCTTGTTTACATACATAACCTCACTTTAAGTGTTGACAGTGACACTTACAGGGAATTTTTACTTACCACGAGTACCAATCCTGAACTGACTTCAACATCTAAATCTAAAAATCCCTAAGTCACTGGGGACCAAAGGGCACGTGGGTATTAGTAATTAACGAAGACTCAGTAGATAGTTGAATTTAGAAATAATTTGTTCAGTTTCGGTTTCAATCCTGAATGTGCATTGTGCATGTATGTACATATTAAAGGCAGAAAAGTCGTTGTCTCAACTTTCCGTAGTGGGGGACACGCGGACCTCGAGCTCTAGTACTAGCTTCAGTAGCGGACCCGCTGTCGAGGGACATGTACGCAGCACGGGGATGTCCGACATTTATTAATTACTTGGCCTGCTAGTCTATATGTGAAAGGCCGATCTTCGAGTTGACTTGACTTTCTGCTCGGCTGCCTGCGTACGCAGCCAGCTTTTCTCTCTTTAATTCCCTTCCAGCTGCGTTCAGTCTTACCTCAGCTGTTGTGAGGAAATGCAGTGTTCGACACGGCTTGCTTTTAATACATTTGCTAACAATTTTATTAGGAGAAATGCGTGGGGCGTAGACACGGGCTCAGCTAATTAAATATTTGAAATATGATTGCGGTTTAATTTTAAAATTAATATAAATGTAACTAAACCACTAAATGGCACCCAAAAAATAAAATTGAGCAAAGGACGGAAAAATAATAAAAATCCACAAATTAGTTGTTTCTGCATCTGGCAGTTGAAGTAAATGTTCTGAATATGCTTGTGTCAGTTGTGAAATGCACTAATTGACGGTGATAAAATTGGAAAAAATACGCAGGTTGTCAAAAAGTTTGTTAATAGAGAAAATTGTTTTTATCGCACAAGATTTTAAAAAAAATGGCAATCCTACCTGTTAAACTGTTATAGTTTTAGTAATGTTAAAAATATCTAATAAAAATTCTAATATGCGACTGTTAAACATAGATATCTCCTTTTTTTAATTTGCCTGCAACAAAACTGGAGGTAGAGGGGGGCTTATTATAAAAGTTTGCGGGGGGCCTTTGCGGTTTGCGTTACGCCACTGTTCTGTGTTGCAGTATCTGCAAATATAAATACATAAATACACCAAATGCACATTTGCAATTTACAGTTAGATTCTCACAGTTATTTACAGTGTAAATTTACATTTATTACGTGTAAATTTACAATAAATAACTGTAAACTGTGGAAAAACAAGTTTTCGTACGTTTTGGTATTTGTGAATGTTTTTGCATTATACTAAAACTTTTTTCTGCGATATTTTCCAAGAAAGCAGTAACAATCAAATCAATTAATGGGTTAGCCGGCATGAACATAAGAGACAGTGCCATGTAATACGTAACAGGTTTTCTGCGTCAACGAATTCAAAGTAAAAATTTAATCTGATGCTTTTTACGACTAAGCAGTTCAAACCAGAATTATACAACTGCAGCTGTATTCGAAACATTTTAGTTTATCATAAATCCAGTATACAGCTTTATTGGAAAAATGGATAACAATTTTTGGTTAACTTTTTATTGTCAATTTGTACAAAAGAAAAGTATACCACAAATAAATAAAGTTCCTGCTGGATTATTGGATGCTTAAAATAATTTTATTACAAGGTTACTCGTTTTGCGCTAATTACGCATATACTGCAAGCAGGCCGCCTTGAAGTCGTTCCTTATACCACGATAAGTAAGCATGTAAAGTTTGCAACAAACTTGCTAAAATTCTTAGCAATGATTCTTAAGAAAATGTCTCGTACACTTCGATTTAGTTTTTGAAACGACCATTTTTTAAATAATTATTGTCATTTTTATAAATTATTTTAGAGTAATGATGTCATCGAATTTTTTTAAATGGCGACTTACTTTCTTTTTGGTGGTCTTTTGAATTATTTAAAAATGGTAACAATTTGTTGATATGTTACATAACATCATATAAAATATTTATTTGTATTAGCTATATAGTATATTCCGATTCTTTCCGCCTGTCGCAACTTTTAGTGGTGACGGACCCCTACTACTCCAGCCCACACGTTTACGCAGCCCTTAATATAAAAACCATTTTCCTCTGTACAATATTCCATAGAAATAGGCTTCCATCATATAAAATATTTGCCTATATTATTGTAGCACACCTTATTGAGAAGTCACACTGAGAAAAATGCGTTTCTTTAATCAAGAAATTTTGCCATGTTGAATTGTTTCGTTTTATTATCAGAAAATTATTTTTAATATAAAACAAGTTCATTTTAAATGCTAACATTCAATCTAGAACCAAAATAAATTTGCTTCTTTATTGAAAACAATAATAATTTTAATATTTTTAGCTTGAAATAATACTACCGTTTCTTGACTGAAATAAAATTAAACAAACCTTTTACTTATTTTAAATCAAAATAATCTTATATTGAATTTAATAAGCATCGTTTTGATTTAACTTACATATATAAACGAATTTTGTTTTTAAATTAATCACGATTTCTCGATGGCAACCGAACCGCTACGGGCGGCTGCACTAAAACGCCTTTCAGCACTTTTGACGCAATTCGTTACGCATTAATTGCATTGTGCATTCATGATAGTGTATGTGTAACGCTTATGTATGGGTTGAGATGGCCGATCCCAAAACAAAGAAATTGCTTGAGAGTTGAGGGGTTTGAACAATATGTTGGTGTTTTGAAGGTAAGTACATATTGCTATGATATTTGGAGTTGTTTGATTTGATTGGAGTTGTTAGAAGGAGTATATATTAAAACCAACATGTTCGAACGAATATGCTTTAATAACTGCCTGTTCCCAACCATAACATCGTGTTCCCCTTTCAGCTACACAATTCAAAAACTCATAACATTCCACATAAATTTAAAAGAACCATAACATTGATTATTAATGATCTAAATATAGGGTTCCTTCGGGTCCTGGACGTGATTCCGTCAAGGGTGGTATCAAATATCAACATGTGTGAGAGTGACCTCTAACAGTTCGTCCATCCTGACAGGATTTTGTCCTCGAAATCCACTGAGTGGGAACACGACCACTGGACCGACAGGCTGTCGATTAATCGCTCTCTGATCCGGAAGTGGGGGTTCTATACTCCCATCATAACATAAACAAACAAAATAAAATGTAGGCATAAAGGAACACCTTGTCAAATATTTAAATATTTGACACAGGTATTGCATCCAACCAAGATCACCCTGTCAACAAATTTTGAAAGTTAGATTTGACATAGGCATTACATCCAACCAAGATCACCCTGTCAACAATTTTTGAAAGTTACATTTGACATAGGCATTACATCCAACCAAGATCACCTTGGCAACAAATTTTGAAAGTTAGATTTGACATAGGCATTACATCCAACCAAGATCACCCTGTCAACAATTTTGAAAGTTAGATTTGACATAGGCATTACATCCAACCAAGATCACCCTGTCAACAATTTTTGAAAGTTACATTTGACATAGGCATTACATCCAACCAAGATCACCTTGTCAACAAATTTTGAAAGTTAGATTTGACATAGGCATTACATCCAACCAAGATCACCTTGTCAACAAATTTTGAAAGTTAGATTTGACATAGGCATTACATCCAACCAAGATCACCCTGTCAACAATTTTTGAAAGTTACATTTGACATAGGCATTACATCCAACCAAGATCACCTTGTCAACAAATTTTGAAAGTTAGATTTGACATAGGCATTACATCCAACCAAGATCACCTTGTCAACAAATTTTGAAAGTTACATTTGACATAGGCATTACATCCAACCAAGATCACCTTGTCAACAAATTTTGAAAGTTAGATTTGACATAGGCATTACATCCAACCAAGATCACCCTGTCAACAACTGATACAAATGTACTTACGATATAGGTTGTGAAGCAGGATCGTTCAGAACAATCCATGGTTTCAGATTATCAATGGCAGCGACACTCTGAGATTTCTTGGAATTTCTCATGTCCACTACTACATATCGGTCATTTGGTAAAACAGACGACACTTTATATGGACCTTTAAACGTGGGATGAAGCTTTTTGATTCGCCCAGTGTGAAGAGTTCTCGTATTTCGCACCATTACCAAAGTTCCAACTGCATACTGTTCAGGCTGTTTACGTTTTGCGTCAAAAATCTTTTTAGCGTATTTTTGATTTTTCTCAATTTTGGCACAAACTTTATTACGAAGATCCACAAGATTTGCTCTAGGTTCGCTTTTCGCCACATAATTTAAAATTTTGGCATCTGCCCAATCTCGGGGGTTTATTCCCATTAACACTTTATACGGCGTTTCACCTGTACTCTTATTTATGGAGGTATTAATGGAATATTGTACCTTTTTGACATGATTGTCCCACAGCTCCTCTGATGAGTCATTTGTGCTCAAGCATTTTAGCGAATGTAGAATTGTAGCATTATAGCGTTCGCATTGGCCGTTCGCTCGAGGCGTTGCCACTGCGTTGAGCACATGTTTGATTCCCAAAGCTTGTAAAAATAACTTCATAGATTTTGATGTAAAGGCACTGCCTCTATCGGAGATTAATCGGGACGGAACACCAAATAAACACATGAAGTTCTCCAACGCTTGACAAACATGCTTTGCTTTTGTATTCTTAACGGCTTCTATAAACGTAAACTTTGAGAAAGCATCAACCATAACGAGCATGTAGGCGTTTTACTTTTTTTGAGATTTAACGAAAGGTCCTAGATGATCGATGTGTAGTGTTTCAAAGGGTATTGTTGCTTTAGGGATCGAATGCATCAGACCCGGTCGGGGACCCCTGGTATTTTTCATATATAAGCAGTTCAAACACGCAGCCACATATTTTTTTATAAACGGCTTCATTTGAGAAAACCAGTAATTTCGTTTAATTCGCTCCAGAGTTTTCTCTGTCCCAAAATGTCCAGCGTCGTCGTGATTTAATCGGCAAACTAACCACCGACAAGATTTAGGTACCACCCACTTTTGACCGTCATTACTTTTCCTGTATGAAACATTTTTCTTCAAAACAAAATTTTCGAAATAATTTTTGTTATTTTTGTTTTTTGGAGATCGTAGGATATGGGTAAGTTTAGAAAGTTCTTCGTCTTGACTTTGCACCGCTACTACCCATTCTTCTTCTGTGAGATTTATAATGTTATTTGAAACTACTTCGGGCGCTGGGTTGCGACTAAGATAATCGACGTGGCCCATTTGTTTTCCTGGTCTGTAATTTACATCAAACGTAAATTCTTGTAGTTCAAGCCACCAGCGGGCTACTCTCGGCACCAAATCTTTCTTTTGAGCAGTAGCTCTAATTGCGGCACAATCTGTATAAGCTTGAAAATGTAGGCCCAGTAAGTACACTCTAAAGTGTCTTAAAGCAAACACCAACGCCATTGTCTCCAGTTCGTATGAGTGATAAAGACTTTGTTCATAAGAACATTGCTTACTAAAGTATGCAACGGGATGGCAACCATCCTTATGCCGTTGTATTAAAACACCGCCTACTCCAATGCTGCTGGCGTCTGTGTGTAATTCTGTTGGTAACTCGGGATCAAATATTTTCAGTACTGGTCTGTCAGTTAAAATTGTTTTTAACTGGTCAAACGCATCTGTTTGCGGGTCACCCCAAAACCACATAGTGTTTTTCTTTAACAATTGAGTAAGTGGTTGAGCAATGAATGCATAATTTTTGACAAACTTACGGAAATATCCAGAAAGTCCAAGAAATTGTCGTAACTGCTTCTTATTTAAAGGTAAATCTAATTGAGAAATTGCGTGAGTTTTAGTTTGATCAGGTTTAACGCCTTTCATAGATATTTCCCGACCAAGATACGTTATCTCCTCCATGAAAAATTTACATTTTGGCAATTGCAACGTTAGATGGTGTGTTTGAAATAATTGCAGTACTTCTTCTAAATTTTTCAACCCTTCTCCAAGGGACCTTGAGGGAAGAATTACATCATCAAGATATGCAAATGCAAGTGCTGTTTTCAACTGCCCAAGAATGCCGTTCATCATTCGTTGAAACACAAATGGTGCGTTGCAGAGACCGAAACTCATTCTTAGAAATTCATATTTCCCGTCTGGGGTAATAAAAGCAGTTTTACCGATTGAATCATTTGCCATGGGTATTTGATAGTAACCCGAGTATAAATCAAGCGTTGTGAAGTATTTGAAGTTTCGCAGTTTGTCAATTTGGTCGTCAATTAGTGGTAAGGGATATTTTTCCTTTACGGTGACATTGTTTAGTTTTCTGTAATCGCAACAAATACGCGACTTTCCATTTGGTTTTGGAACTAAAATTATAGGACTGGCATACGAAGACGTAGATTCGCGAATTATACCATTTTGCTGTAACTCATTGATCATCTCTTTCACCTCTGTTCGTTGGCTGGCAGATAAACGATACGGATTGTAAGCTATTGGGTTTTCGGTGGTTAACGTTATTGTCATTTTCGTGTATGTTGTTTTTCCTAATTCCGACAAGTTGGTAGCAACACAAACACGATATTTATTTAGTAAACTCACTACCTCAGTATTATTTTGTAAACACACAATCATGTCTTTGGAAATGGCGTTAAGTGTTCCTACCCTATAGGTGGCTACCAATTCACTATTGTCATAAAATTTTATGTCCGTTCCGTTTTTAGTGAAACCTACATGTGTTTGGGCGAGAAATGAATTCCCTATTAATATTTCAACTGGGCAGGCATAATCTGGAACGATTAAAAGTTCTACACGGGCCGTTACACTATCAACGGTTAAAGAGCCGTAAAAGGTTTTTTGTATTTGTAATAAGTCACCTTGGAAGGATTTAATAAGGTAAGATTTTTCGTCAGAAAACTCAATATGCAAGTTATTAAAAACACTTTCTTTAATAAGAGTGGATTCACTGCCAGTGTCTATTATTCCTACACATTTCGTCCCATTTAGATAAACGTCTTTATAATATAAATTAACAGAATGTTTACAAATAAAGGTTACACTTTTTGTTTTACAAAGCTTGTGCATATTTTGTGGTATCGACATCGTCCTGTCGTAAAAAATACGCTCGTTCATCAATTAACTTTACCCATTTTGCAATAGATATATCTTTAACGGCGGGATCAAAATTAGGTACATTTTCCCACGAAAATGGAATTATGGCAGTACTCGTACTCGCTGCTTGTATTTCTTTCATCTGGCGTATTTCCTTACGGAGCATCAACACTTGCTGCTGTACAGATAACGGCGGAGTTGTGCTACGCTCCGGGCTTGCACTGCCCGAGGGCTGGCCACTCGACGCGGTATCCATCGTAAAATAATTAACAGTTTCTAGTTGGGCTAAATGTGACCATACACTTAAACACTCTTAGATTAAATTAAATACACAGGAGCGAAATGTATTTACACACTCACACACTTTTAAGTTGTCAACAACAAAATAAAATATTCCAAGGAACGTACACGGGTTTAAAAATCCGCACTTCTGACTTTGTTAGAAGGAGTATATATTAAAACCAACATGTTCGAACGAATATGCTTTAATAACTGCCTGTTCCCAACCATAACATCGTGTTCCCCTTTCAGCTACACAATTCAAAAACTCATAACATTCCACATAAATTTAAAAGAACCATAACATTGATTATTAATGATCTAAATATAGGGTTCCTTCGGGTCCTGGACGTGATTCCGTCAAGGGTGGTATCAAATATCAACATGTGTGTGAGTGACCTCTAACAGAGTATTGTAATTCCTGGAAGGCAGTTTTTGGGATGCTTGTTACAATTTAATTTACGATTGGAGGTTTGTGAAGACTGTAAGGTTTTGGTAGTCAAACTTATAAACTCAGGGTTGCATATCATTGCTGTAATTTCTTGTTTTAAAATTCAAATAATGTGGTTATTTTTATATCATTTATATTTTCATATTTGTGAAGTTTTGTTTACTCTGAAAGAAAGAAGAACACAATCAAATTGATACGATTATTGTTTATGTTAATTTTAATTATAAATTAGTTCAGAAATGATTAAAAGGTTTAATATACAGGGGTTTTCAACAAAAAGTAGCCACCCTCAGTATGTTTCAAAATTATTTTTTGCTTGAAAATCGCCAAGACATGTCAACAAAGACAGCAAGGGGGACATCTTTTTTACGTAAAATCCGGACGTCTGTCATCAACCCCTTAGCCGTCACAGCCACCCCCCCTAAAATTTCAAATGGCACCATACCATGTGTGGCACATCGTTGGAAAGGTAATTTAATAAGGAATTCATTCTACTGCTTAATTTTTTTATTCACTTGAAATTGAGACATAAAAAAAATAAAAACTATATTTTGTTTATTTCGGTTAAGCTGCTGAATATAACAATCACCGTTAAAGTAATTGTTCAAAATGACTTCCGTTATCTTCCATACAATAATACAGACGACTTTGAAAGAGAGAACGAACATTTGCGAGAACTTGCGGTGTCAATTGTCGACATTCTTCTATTATTCTCTGCCTAAGATCTTCAATGTTGGCCGGCTGTGTTGCGTATACTTTGGATTTCAAGTGCCCCCATAAGAAATAATCCAACGGAAACAGGTCGGGTGATCTAGCCGGACATTCGATGGGACCACGTCTTCCAATCCATCGTCCAGGAAACCGATTGTTCAAAAATTCTCGAACGGGAATCACATAGTGAGGAGGTGCACCATCTTGTTGGAAAACTAGTTCATTTTCAAACAAATGTTCGTCATTTTCCAGTAGTTCTGTTATACGCGGATCAACAGTGGTGTCAAGAAGCTCAAGGTAAATATTGCCATTCAAATTACCTTCAATAAAAAACGGGCCAACGATGTGGTCTCCTAGAATACCTGCCCAAACGTTAAGTTTCTGTGGATATTGGGTATGGGTTTCCCTATACCAATACGGATTCGTGTCTGACCAATACCTACAGTTATGCCTGTTGACTTCTCCGTTCAAAAAAAAACGTACACTCATCGCTGAAACAGATATTGTACAACAAGTTCACGTTGTTCAATAGATTATTAGACATAATTTCGCAAAACTCTAGTCTTCGATCATTGTCGTCTTCGTTTAGTTCTTGAACAAGTTTTATCTTGTATGGATGAGATTTGTGCTTTTTTAAAATTCTCCATACACTGCTTGTTGAAACCCCCGATACCTGGGAAAGTTGATTTAAAGACTGATTGTTATCCATTGCAACGTGTCCCAAAACAGCAACTTCAACAGGTTCATTAATAATTGGTCTTTCTGGTTGATGTTTTTTGTTTGGCACTGAGCCAGTTCCCATGAACTTTTGCATCAACTTTATAACATACTGATGGCAAATGAATTTATCGGGATGAATTTCATTGAATGCACGCGCTGCAGCTCGTGCACAGTCGTTATTTTTGAAATAAAAACGCACAATCTCGATTCTTTCGGCAGTGGTGTAAACCATGTTGACACTTTTATAATATTCAAAATGAACTGAATGTTGACTGACAGATGAAAAAACAAAAGATGAAACCAAAGCATCTGTAGGTACTGCTATATTCAGCAGCTTAACCGAAATAAACAAAATATAGTTTTTATTTTTTTTATGTCTCAATTTCAAGTGAATAAAAAAAATTAAGCAGTAGAATGAATTCCTTATTAAATTACCTTACCAACGATGTGCCACACATGGTATGGTGCCATTTGAAATTTTAGAGGGGGTGGCTGTGGTGGCTAAGGGGTTGATGACAGACGTCCGGATTTTACGTAAAAAGATGTCCCCCTTGCTGTCTTTGTTGACATGTCTTGGCGATTTTCAAGCAAAAAATAATTTTGAAACATACTGAGAGTGGCTACTTTTCGTTGAAAAACCCTGTATAAGAAGTTTTAAACTTACTTGCTTTGTGCATCGTTAAATGTCATTTGCCTACCACACAATCAATTCAAAATATTAATTTATAATAAGGTTGGTACTTGGAGCCGAGCTGAGTGTGTATTTTTGGAAATAAACAAATCAGAGAAGAAGAAGTATTTCATACAACGTTTATTCAGTCAGGAACCACAACAGTGTTTGCGAAGAATCTAAGATAAGTGTTTATTTTAAGAAAAGTAGAATCTAAAAATTATTGATTCTCCATAAAGTCAAATTCAAATTGACATTTAAATAAAAAGCTGTCGTAACGTTGATATTTGTTTGTGTATTTTTTTGAGTCTCATTTATTAATGCCATTTCTTCCCAAGCTTAATAACGACCCTGAGAAATTTTATAAAAGAGTCTCATAAAAATGTAATTAGTGATTGCGTAAATTGCAGGCATTTAAGGAATTGTTTATCTGGTAAGTGCATAGCCTCATATCGTAGCAATATATACCTACTTTTTTTCTGAACATTTATGTGCTTATAAAGTCTGCGATTCTGAAGATTTTTATTGTTTGCGCTACAATAATTTGTCAGATATCTTTCCCTATACTCTTTCATATTATAAGTAATGGAAAATATTTTGCAGGAGTTAAAAACTACAGTTCACAACATTTAAAGAAATTTCAAATATTTTCTGGATGTGATCCCTGCTGCTTTTAAGATTGTTTGAGAGGTACTATCCACATTTTTAAGGTTTTGTGGCTATTTGCATTGTTCTGAAAACTTGTTTAATTTAATAGTATTTATAATTGTTCGAAGTAAAACTAGATTTAATATTTAATTTGATTTTCAAGTCGTTTTGTTCTAAGGTGTTTATGTTTTATTTTATCTGATAATAGGTGAAAAAGGTATGTCCGCTTACAAAAATCGGTTCATCATTATATGCTACTGCATTGAATGTGTTAAAAGTAAGAATAAATATGTATTAAATTGCAAAAACCGTATTATTTCAAATACCTTTCCTTTTCTTTCAACTATAAATAGTTCTTAAATTTAGATTATATTTGCATTGAAGTAAAACGAAAAGTATTTTGGTTCACAACTAGTTATTGCTGATTTTAAAATTTTCGAATTTTTTGTCAAAACGTTAAATGTTTTGAATTAACCTAAAATTGGCTTTCAAACAAAATAGACCTGTTTTCATTTCAATTTTATTTTAGTTGAATTTATGTTACTAATATGTTGTTATTAAAAAGAATAGCGTTTTAATTAAAGAACCTAAATTAAGAAAATACTTGTTTTACTTCAATATAGGTGGTACGCATTGGCACTATAGAAGAGGAAAGTTCTCTAGACTCAAACCTATTCCTTTTGAATTAAAACAATATTTTTATGAGTGCACAAGAACTGGTTAAAACGTATACGGAACGCATACGGAAAAAGCACCAGCTAACAAAAATTGTGCACAAATAACAAAGGTAAAAAGATTACTCAGTAGAAGTATTCCCCAGAAAAACAAACCCGGTAATAATAATTTTCCAAAAACAAAATGCCCTGAAAACATCCCATAAACATAAGCACTTCTATTTTCCTGCTGGTGAGTGGTGGATTCGTGTACAATAAAGATATAGTTTTGCTTGAAAAAGATACGGGTGTTTTGCTAATCGATTTTTTAGACGATTTATATGAATAAGGGAAAATTTCCATTTGAGATTATGTGCAAATCTCCAACAAGATACTGTGGTAAGTAGTGGATTAGTGTCAGTGGCGTAGCAAATACCCCCGCAACTCCCGAACCGCGGGGAATTTCATACCTTTTA
The DNA here is from genome assembly GCA_958336395.1 of Ctenicera cuprea. NCBI lineage: Eukaryota > Metazoa > Arthropoda > Insecta > Coleoptera > Elateridae > Ctenicera > Ctenicera cuprea. The sequence continues at coordinate 21,248,233 of OY284493.1, forward strand.
CGAGCCCAGGGCGATTACGGGCTTTAGAAACAATAGAAATGTTTTTTTTTAATATACGGTCATTGTACTTCAAGACATACAACATAAAATTAAAACAATAAAAAGTCAGTTAATTCCAAAATCTGTAGCCTAAATAAAAACATATAAAACCCATGTCAGCTAAATAACTAGACTCTTGAATTTAGAAACAATTACTTTAGCTTCGGTTTCAATCACGAACGTACATGTATATTATAAATTTAATATACGTATAATATAATTGTGGTTAATTTTTAAGTCTATGCATATCAAATATGAATCTAGTTAAATCACTACGTGGCCATCAAAAGAGAAAACTGAGCACGGAAGAAAAGCATAAAAAACTTAAAAATCTTCTAAAAGTTAACAGTTTTCTTAGTGTTTCTGCGAATGGAAGTAGAAGTGAAACAGAAAATACTAAAAGGTTCAGCATGGACGAAATAATAAATAAATTCGCCATAAAAAAATACGCCAATGCAAGTCGTTTTCTATAAACTAAGGTTAGACAATATTGTGTTTTTACCACGTAAGATTATCACCAACCCCTGCTGAAGTTCTAACGGAGATATGTCTTAAATATGTTTAATTTGCCTATAACGAAGCTGGGGTAGGTGGGGGGGGGGGGGGTGTAAAAATTTGCGTCGTTACGGTTTTCGTTACGCCACTAATTAATGTACAATAAAAATAGAGCTTCCCCTGAAAAAGATGTGTGTGTGTGTGTGTTTTTCTTTCGAATTTATTTTTAAGACGATTTATATGAGTAAGAGCGAATTTCAATTTGATATTATATGCAAATGTTCAACGAGATACTTTAGTGCGTGTTCATTATTTCTAAAAACATTTTGACAATTCCTGTTAAGGCAGAACTTTGGAAATGGGTAAGTATAAATTTCAACTAACCTTTTCCCCACTTTTTTAAGGAATGTTTGCAGGGGAGCTTATGGAATTTTTGTTCTAGGTATTGTTTTCTTGCAGCTTTTTAAGGAGATTGTTCTTTCTTACAATTTGCTAGCACTAGGCAGAAAACAACCTAGAATTCTCGCGGGCGAGTGTTAAAGAATATCTCGGGAGGATAAAAAGATTCGGTGGAGATCTTACTTGTAGATTCTCTAATGAGGAACCAGGAACAGCTCTACACATTATGTGTAACTGTGATGGGTTAGCAAACAAAAGAAACCGCATATTCGGGCATCTGCACATAGAACCGAAGGACTTTAATGAACACCCCGTGAGCGAACTGTGCGCGTTGATGCAGAGAGTCGAAATCACGGACTGGGTGTGAATAGTTACCAGGGTGTGCACAATAAGCCCTTTAGGCTGCAGTGCCTACGGACTTTAGGGTGGACGGACCCAAGGAAGGAAAAAACAATGGGAAAATCTAGGTGACGTCCTTTGTTCACAAGTAACTTTCTAACGTGCGTAATTTAGATGATGACAGTTTCAATGAAGAAACAGTTGTAATTATACACTAGTGCACGATGTACAACGCTAACATAGAATAAAAAAAATTCAATTTCTGATAAAAGATACCGGATGATTCATTTTCATTTCAAATAGCAACAAACAAAATTTATTGTTTTTAAATGTTACATACAATGCGCAACCAGATACAATATGTTTAACCAACTTAAGCCTACCATAAAATACATTTATCTTTAGGATTCATATCACTTCCAGCAGGACAATTAAAGGCTTGAGCAAACTCTTTATTGTTGGAAACAGGTCCGTTTACCCTGTATCTTGCAGGAGGGTAGTTGCTTTTTTGAATCTTGTGTAAGTAGTCGTCCGTTTGAGATGTACACCATAACTATAAATGCGTTAAAAACTAAGTTGGGTAGAAGTTTAAAAACCATTATGCCATTGACTAATGGGTAAAAACCACTGAACTATACTTATACTGGAACGCGCACTGGCGGTCTCTGCCATAGAAAAGAAGCGAGCCGAGAGAGATAGCGCGCAAGGATCATTCCTGTCCTTTTCGTACCGCTCCGCGCATGCGCTGCGCAAGTGTTTCAAAAACGTGAGTTCCTTTTCAAACGTTGCGACATGACAATCGACTGCTCTACGCATGCGCATACTCTCGAGAGTAGGACAGAGATGATCCTTGCGGTCCTCTCTCTCGGATCGGGCTGGAGGGCCGAGCGCGCGTTCCAGTATAAGTATAGTTCAGTGGTAAAAACCCATAAAGGTAACTTTTTTAAAAACAAAATTATTTATTTTGTTAATAAAAAAGTTTATTTCAACTTACCGTTCCGTAACCAATAAAGAAAAGTTGTTCTTGCGTGTACCCTTCTATTATTTCTGCATTGTGCTTCCGACTTTTCAATTTCTGGAAAGCCTGGAATGCTTCTCTCAATCCGCCATTGTCTGCTATGTTTTCCCTTAACGATTTAGTAGGATTCACCTGATTATTTAGAAAAAGAAGTAAACAATCGTTTTGATAAGTGCTTTCACAATTTAACTTATTACATGGATTTTGCAAACTATCAGTGTTAATACAAAGTGAGGAATAATTTCAATCACTTTTTTAAATGCCTTTAAAATGCCCGAACACGCGAAACGAGGTTTTTCTACTCCCATGTTTTAATTTACTTATTAAGTAAGCGCTGCCTATACTATAATGATGCCCATTTCGATACAGATTTTCATTACCCAAACCCACCCAAGCTGACCAATAGCACCAAAGCATTGTTTTTGGTAATCATGGTTACAAGAGTTTTTTACATTTCTCAGTTAACATCGCAAAACAGTTCGAGTTCTTGTTCAAATAACTTTTTTAATGAATATTGTTTTTAATTAACTAGTAGAAAAAATAGGGCATGCAACTTTTATATAATGGCTATTAACACACTCGTTTAAATTACTCGTGTGTTAATAGCTATCATAGATTCGTTGCATAACGTACTATTTTAAAAGCCCACATTTTGATACTAACCGGTCGGTTTTTGGGTTATTTTAAAATAGCAAAAGAGTCGCCGACATTTTGTTCACATTGCAATCTATTGTTTTCTTTTTGATTTTTGGTAGACCAATTCTTTATCCATCCGGAAATGTCATACATATATTTAAAATTCTTGCAATTATTACATATGTCACTATTGAATTATTTGTGTAATAAACATATGAACTTATCACTGATTCATTCATATTAGTTACGTTCGTGGGCGGGCGCAATTATTTTTTTACCCCGGACACATTTTCGAATGAATAAAGAATTGAGGCCCCTCTGCTACTTGAACCCGCATGCTTACGCAGCCTTTATATAAGAATTATTTTCTTCTGTATAGTGGACCGCTATAGTATTCCATAGAAATTTGATTTCTTTATATAAACCATTTGTTTGTATTATCTATATATTAAATTCCGCTTGTCGCAAATTTTAGTGGCCCCTGATATTTACGCAGCTATTATATAAAGATCATTTTCTTTTGTGCAGTGGGCCGCTATAATGTTCCATGGAAGTACGCTCTCTTTATATAAAATATATTTGCTTACATTACTTATATATTAAATGCGGATCCCTGCTGCCTGTCGCAATTTTTAGTGGCGAGGCGCCCCTGTACAGTCGACTGCTATAGTATTCCATAGAAATAATCTCCCTTTGTATAAAATATTTGTTTGTATTATCTATATATTAAATCCGGATCCTTTCCGCCTGCCGCAATTTTTTGTGGAAAGGGGCCCCTGCTACTCTAACTTGAATATTTGTGCAGCCCTTATTTAAAAATCATTTTCCTTTGTACAGTGAGCCGCTATAATAAATGTATCATAAAAATACGCTTCTTTTATATAAAATATATTTGTCTATATTACTTATATGTTACATCCTGATTCCTTCCACCTGTCGCAATTTTCAGTAGTGATGCCCCTACGACCGACCCTAACCCACATATTTACGCACCCCTTATTTAAATATAATTTTTCTTTGTACATTGAGCCGCTATTTTATATTCCACTGAAATACGCTCTCTTTATGTAAAATATATTTTTTTTATTACCTATATACTAAATACGTATCGCCCTGCCTACATATTTACGCAGCCCTTACATAAAGACCATTTTTCTCTGTGGAGTGGGCCGCTATAATATTCCATAGAAATACGCTCTCATCATATAAAATATTTGTTTTAAAGTTATATATTATATTCTGATTCTTTCCGCCTGTCGCAATTTTTAGTGGTGACGGGCCCCTACTACTCCAACCCACACATTTACGTAGCCCTTATTATAAAAACCATTTTTCTCTGTACAGTAGACCGCTACAATATTCCCTAGAAATACGCTTCTATCATATAAAATATTTGTCTGTATTATTGCAGCACACAAACTCGAGCGAGAACATATCGCTAAGAAAACATTCCTTAAAGAAGTCACGAGAACTGGTCAAAACGCATACGGAAAAAGCACCAGCTAACAAAAATTGCACAAATGTAACAAGGGTAAGAATATTCCGCAGTAAAAGTCTTCTTCAGAAAAACCAACCCGGTAATAATAATTTTCCAAAAAAAACGCCCTGAAAGCATCCCATAAACAAAAGCATTTCTATTTTCTTGCTGGACAGTGGTGGATTAGTGTGCAATAATGATTTCCCTGAAAAAAAACTTTATGTGAATAATGAGGAATTTCAATTTGAGATTATATGCAAATCTCCAACAAGATACTGTGGTGAGTGGTGGATTAGTGTCAGTGGCGTTACAAACACCTCCACACCACAGGGGGCCCCATATCGTTTTAGGGGCCCAGAGCGATCACGAGCTCTCGGAAACGAAAAAAATTAAACAAATATACGGTCATTGTACTTTAATACATTTAACCATAAAAAGTCAGTCAACTCCAAAATCTGTAGCCTAAATAAAAGCATAAAACCCATCTTAGCTAAATAAGACTCTTGAATTTAGGAACAAGTTTCTGTTTCAATCACGAACGTACATGTATATTACAAATTTAAAATACATATAATAAAATTGTGGTTAATTTTTAGTCTATGCATATTAAATATTAATCTAGCTTAACTACCACGTGGCCATCAAAAGAGAAAACTGAGCAAGGAAAAGTACAAGAAACTTCAAAATTTTCTAAAAGTTAACAGTTTTCTTAGTGTTTCTGGGAATGGAAGTAGAAGTGAAACAGAAAATACTAAAACGTTCAGCATTGACGAAATAATAAATAAATTCGCCATAAAAAAATACGCTAATGCAAGTCGTTTTCTATAAACTAAGGTTAGACAATATTGTGTTTTTACCACACAAGATTATCACCAACTCCTTCTGAAGTTCTATAGTTGTAGTAATATTTAAAATTTAATTTTTTTAATAATCGTTGTGGTATGTGACTGGTAAACGGAGATATGTCTTATGTTTAATTTGCCTATAACAAAACTGGAGGTGGGGAGGGGGGCCTATTATAAAAATTTTGCGCCCTTACGGTTTGCGTTACGCCACTGATTCATGTACAATAAGGTAGAGCTTTCCCTGAAAAAGATGCGTGTGTTTTTCTTTCGAATCGATTTCTTAGTCGATTTATATGAATAAGGGCGAATTTTAATTTGAAATTATTTGCAATTCTCCAACCTGCGTGTTTATTATTTCTAAAAACATTTTGAAAATTCCTGTCAAGGCAGAGCTCTGGAAATGGGTAAGTACTAATTTCAACTAATCTTTTCCACGCTTTTTGTTTGCAGGGGAGTCTATGAAATTTTTGTTCTGGGTATTGTTTTTTTGTAGCTTTTTAAAGAAGATTGTTCTTTCTTGCAATTGTTCTCAAGGTCTGTTGTTTCGGGTTTTCCGGTTTATTCACGTTTTTTTTTCTTTTCGGTAGCAGCACTCATTCCCGAGACGCACACGCCGCGCCGCCGGGTATGAAGATTAAAAAGGAAGTGGGGACGCAGCCTATGCGTTCTTCAAGTATTTACTTATTGGTTGAACCATATTACTTACGTATTCATCAATCTCTTCAATGTAATATTTTCCGTATTGTTCTACAAAGCAGTCTTTCCTGTTGTTGTACTCTGCTTTCGTTTGGGAAGTCCACCATCCCATTGTGAAGCTTCCATTTTCGTCGTAATACATACCTTGGTTATCAAATCCATGGGTTATTTCATGGCCAATTATGGCTCCGATTCGCCCATAATCCAAGGCACTTAAAATATTGATTGAATTCATGTTAATTTTTTTACACAACAATTTTTCAGTTTTTTCTTTTTGCTTCTTTTTAACCATGATTTAATAAAGTATAAATTGTTTGCTTACCTATATTTTTCCGTATAGAACACTGGATTTAACATGCTTATGGGAAATACTGCAAATTAACAAATTTATTTGCGTTTTTGAAATATAAAAAAATCAGGCAACTTACATATTCTATTGTTTTGGGAGTTATAATAAGCGTTAACAACCAAGGGAGATATTTGCCAACTGAAATACAAAAAAAATCACATTTCTTTATATTTGTAAAACGTTGAGGTTAAAGTAAATTCTAAAAGTATTTGTCCGGAAATCTATCAATGGAAGTGGCCGTAGGCCAAAATGTTGTTAATAAATTTTAAGATCTAAATGACATTTAAAATAATAAATAATTTATGATAAATGTTAGCTTCCTTTCTTACTGTTTTTGACAATAAAAAAATAATTTACACTTCTCTGTTTCGTGGTTTTCCAAGAAGGGCCAAGTTAGTAGCCACCCCAAAAGCCCTCAATCTCTGCGAATTTCCAAAATGATCCCAAGCACAAACCCTCACGTTCTCGTAATACTTATCCAAAAGTTTTGGATCTTCAACAAAATCTGGATGTGCTAAAAGTGTTATCATTTTATTGACCTTTTTCAAAGCGTTGTCTCTAGTTTCATCGTCTAACCAATCTGAATTGTTTAGAATATCTATAAAAGCTGCGTTGAGATCTTCAATCATTTCCGCGGCCTGAAAAATTTAATATAGCAAACACTATTTCTGCTGTGGAGGTCAATTTAACAAAAGTACTTACAATTTTAATTTTGTTTACGTCGAAGTGATAACGCTGGTATTCGTATGTCAAAGCAAAAGAAAAACCGATGCTATCTGGATAATCCAAAACCTTTCTAACGCAATATTCAAACCTGTCAAGAAAAATAATTACAATGCACAGGGGAACACAGAAATTTCATAGTACAGGATTGGGCAAAAGTACGGAACAATGCAAACATCTTCAATACGGCAACCGCGATTTTGACAAAACATTCTACATGAAGGTTACGATATACGTCGGATACAATGAAAGTATCGGCGCGGCGGTTTAAAAAAACTTCCGGTTTATTTTAAATACAACACCTTGTATATTTTTTGTTATATCGATAGAGCTATTTTTTGCGAATTCAGTGATATAAAATTTTATGCCTTTATTTTCAATAGTTTTAGAAATATTAAACAATAATGTTTCGTAATTGTTATCTAGCAGCTCATGAAAACAAAAGAATGTGAGAAGCTTAAACAATTATGTAATGTTGTCAAATATACTTGGATCGTGTTATGTTGTTTTGATGTTCGATAGATTGAGCAGTGTAGTTGCAGTAATCAATTAATTAACCAAATTAATTAGTTTTGGTTAATTAATTGATTATTGCAATCACACTGCTCAATCTATCGAACATCAAAACAACACAACACGGACCAAGCATATTTGACAACTGTACATAACTGTTTAGGCTTCTCACATTTTGTTTTCATGAGCTGCTAGATAACAATTACGAAACATTATTGTTCAATATCTTTAGAATTATTGAAAATAAAAGCATGAAACCTTATATCACTAAACTCGCAAAAAAGAGTTCTATCGATATATCAAAAACTATACAGGGTGTTCTATTTAAAATAAAAAAATTGATATTATTTCCGGCTAAACCGGAAGTCTTTTTAAACCGCTAATACTTTCATTGTATCCGCCGTATATCGGAACTTTCATGTAGACAATTTTGTCAAAATCGCGGTTGTCGTATTAAAGATGTTTGGATTGTTCCGTACTTTTGCCCAACCCTGTATATTTAGTGCAGTCATTACGTCGAAAAAATCCATTAAATGTGGAAATAACTTAGGAATCGATTTTTTTGCGGAAACTGTTTAACTTGGCATCAAAATAATGGTTCTAAGGTTTCGACTTCGGCCGAACCCTGCAACCCTTTTAGGTTTTAAGAAATAGGTGCAAAAACTTAGTTTTTAGAAAATAGCTAGTTTCCCATGCACCCAATCTCAGTAGTAGTCTAGGGAATTGGGATAAACAAGAGTATATAAGATTGCCTACAAAACTAAAAAAAATATGGTCATAGCTTAAACAGTTTCTGAGATATGACCTCCCCAACTTTCCGAACAGCTATTTTTCGTCTTTTGTTCGTTCAAATGTTATAAACTGATTAGCGCGCTAAATAAAAATTCAATTCTACATTACTATAAATAAAACGTTCTCAATTGCTGTTTATTTACTGTCTACTTGGTTTGTATTTGGTTTTGTTATTAAACTGCTTTCCTCTTCTGTTTTCAATGTTGCAATGTTCTTTTATTTAAAAGTATAACAATTGTAGATGACCGTAGCTACGTCCTTATTTAACAATTATTTAACACCTAATTTTGCTGGTTCAAAATGTAATAAAGTATCGAGTTATAGGTATCGTTACAACCGTTAGGAAGTGCTTTTTCCGAAAAACAATATGAACCAATGTTGTTCCATTTGAAATTTCTGATTTTTTCTCAAACAACTGTTAGCGACGGATACGGACAGCAAACGATAATAAACAGTTTTATGGTAACGCCTGGCTGCATAGGAACAGTTTTATATCCGTCATGGCACTCGAGACGCAAAACAAAAAAATTCAGTAAAAATTTTAAAGTTGTCAAAAAAACAATTGAAGTATATAATCGTATACAGAATTTTTTCCAGATTCCAAATATGTAAAAATATACAAGGTGTTGCGTTTTAAATAAGAAAGTGAGGGTAATTTCCGGCGAAACCGGAAGTGTTAAAAAATTGTTATTACATTTAAATAAATGAATTTTATGGATTTATTATCCATACCTGATATTATTTTTTGTATCTTAATAAATAAAGAAAATACGGGGGACGAATCATGTTTCGTTTACACCCGGTATAGCTTCGCTTACATGAGATATTGACTGAATGCTCTTTGAACTCTTACCTATCATATATTATATCGCCCATATCTACCCTAAATTGGTCATAAGCACTCCTAATAACATCGTTACTGTCTGGTGATGTGTAGGTAAAAAGTCGCGTCATAGCAAAATTCTTTAACATAGAGTCGTCGGTTTGTTTTATTAGATTTAGTACTCCATAAAACGTTGACATATCGGTGATCATTACTTTGGTGTTCGGAAAAACGGCCACTCCTGATTTGTTAAAAACGCCATTTAGGTATTCCAACCAGTTTAGCTGAAATTGTTAAATCTAAATTGTGTTTTAATGTTTTTCTTATAAATTAAATAAAAGGTGGAAACTTAGTTCTACAATTTTTAATTTTTTTTGTTTATGTTATTACTTTGATTTTGACTACGCGACTGATAAGTACTGTTTTCGATAATTTGTAAATATTTTAATAAAAAATGGGGAATTTTGTTTGTTTTTTTAATGATGGAAATTCATGATTTTTTATTCTACGTACATTAACTTCTTTTCCTATTTCTGTGTCTGTCCAGTTCTGAAGTTGTTCCACCGTTTTCTCTGTGTATGTTCCATTGTATTTGTCGTCCAAAATCTAAAAGTTGTATTAATTAGAAATGGAATCTCTGATTTAGATAAAAAATTCGTATTTTAATAATTGCAATCATACTTACTCCTCCTTTTTGAATAACTCTCATAAAGTCTAAAATTTCTGTAATTTCCTTTTCAATAAGATCTTCCGATTTATTAGATCCAATCAAATTGCGCAAATGGATAGCAATTTTTAGCAAAAATATCTCAAACGGGTGCTTTTTACTTCTTGTTGTAGTTTTAGCGTTCAAAAAATCTGCGCTGTTTTCTTGAAAGAATGGATGTATGGCTGGATTTAATACTTGATCCCTACTAATCTATAAAAACACTCGTAAAGCTTAGATTTCTGTTAAAATCAGGCGGATAAGGTGAAATCATGAAATTTGGTAAATATAGAAATTTAGCAACCTGCCGGTTGTGTTAGATAATTCTTTATTTCTTCTTACCCCCACCCTATAAACTTATGATATTTTTAATTACTGGCACTTACATATATAACGTTCTCAGAGGCGTTGAATAATTGGGGCATAACCTGTATGTTATAAAATAGTTGTACTCCATATGCCGCAACTAAACCACCAATGCTATTCCAAGAAAAGTCTGAATTTTTTGAAGTTGAATCGGAAATTAGTGGCCAATTTCCAGTATCTTTAAGTATTGCTACTTCAGGAACATTAAGCTCATCTAAATAACCTACATCGATACAAGCTTTATAGGCTGATCGGGCTTTTTGCAATGCAGTTGGGTCATTTTGACGTCCCTTTGATTCCAAAATCACTAAAAATGAATTTTAAATACAATTAATAATTTTTTAATGTACAGAATAGCTTAACGGCTAGAATCGTTCAAAATTTACGTGGCCTAACACAGAGATGGCGCTAATTCAGCGGAATTTAATTACCATTTTTCAGAACCATCCTTAGGTTAAATATGACAGTATCTGTCAATTAGTTTGTGATTAACAGTGCGCCAAAGTGACCGTCTCGAGTGATTTCGTAAGTAATGGCAAAAAAACTAAGTTGCGAGCACTGATGATAAAGTACTTTCATTTGAAAGGCTTAACACCAACCGAAGTCAAAGCAGAGTTGGATTCGACCTTTTTGAAGTCTGCTCCTTCGTTTTCAATGGTTAAAAACTGAGTTGCCGAGTTTAAGCTGGTCGAGTGAGCACAAAGGACGAACCTCGCAGTGGACGCCCAAAAACGGCTACTACCCGGGATATGATTGAAAAAGTCCTTCGTATCGTATTGGATGACCTTCGAGTAAAAGTGCGCGAAATAGCAGACATAGTGGGCATCTCAAATGACAGTGTGCACAGAATTTTAACTAAAGAATTGGAAATGAAAAAATACTCTGCGCTTTGGGTGCCGTGTTTGCACACATCGGAGCAAAAACTGAATCGTTTGATTGTTTCTCGTGACCTGCACCTGCACGTTTTCGCCGCAGTCCGAAGGATTTTTTGCGCCGTTTCATAACCGTCGATGAAACCTGGCTCCACCCTTACATTCCCGAAACCAAAGAACAGTCCAAACAATGGAAACATAAAGGTTCTCCGCTACCGAAGAAAGCAAAAACGGCTTTGTCAGCAGGAAAGGTTATAGCAACTGTATTTTGGGATTCCCATGGAATTATCTTCGTCGATTACTTGGAAAAGGGAAAAACAATAAATGGCGAGTATTATGCCAATTTGTTGCAGCAATTGAGCGAAAAAATCAAAGAGAAACGGCCTCATTTGGCGAAAAAGAAAGTGCTTTTTCATTAAGATAACGCATCTGTCCACACGTCTGAAATCGCCATGGCCAAAATTCATGAGTTGGGATTGGAATTAGTGCCCTATTCGCCCTATTCGTCAGATTTGACTCCCCGCGATTTGCATCTATTTACAAACCTGAAGAAATGGCTCGGCGGTAAAAGATTTTCATCCAATTCCGAGGTAATCGCTGCTGTAAATAGTTATTTTGAGGACTTGGGTTTATCGACCTACAAAGACGGCATTGCTGCTTTGGAACATCGTTGGAATAAGTGCGTTGAGCAAGCAGGAGGCTATATTAAAAAATAAAATGATTTTTTGCTCAAAAAACTTGCGTTTTCTTTGTTAGGCCACGTACATTTCGAACGATCCTCGTATGTAGCAGTCACATATACAAAGAGTTGTGTACCTCAAACGAACGCATCATTTCGCACTATTTGTGATTAATTACTTACGCAAAAAAATGCAATAAAACCTTTTAAAAAATTTCAAAAAAGTGATACCTCTCATCAGCGCCTGAAGCTCTTCAAGTAGAATCAAAAAATGGTCCCATAATGGCATTCTTTCAGGTCTGGGCTTTACATTTTTAAAGTTTCCACAAGCATATTCATAAAAATTATCACATGGATCTACGCTCCTATTGAGATATTCCAATTCAGGTATTTCTGTCCCTAAACATTTTTATTTTAAAATCATGTTTATTGGTAAGCATTAAGAGACGGACGTTTTTTTATTAAACAATTGTTTATACTTACTTCTTTCTTTAAGGGTAGAATAATCATCTCCTTGACAAACAGAACTGAATATTAACAAAATCACTAGAAGTTTCGGAAACAACACCATGGCTTTGCTCAAGTTTCTCTACTACGTCACATTTACCTCTGATGATTTGTTGTTAAGTAGTGTTTTGACACATTTCCGAACCAGCGTCTTGATAAGATTTCAAACTTTATCAGGAGATTAATGTACTCGAAATTTTATAGTAGTCTTCGTACATTGATCGGAATTTATTTTATTGAAAGGATATAAAAGTTCTAGAAATTCTTTGTAAATATGATTAGTATCGAAGGATTAACAGTAAACTTAATTTAATCTTGGTGTAAATAAACTGATTGCAGAATTATTCATTTTTAAGCTCAATAAATAATCCTACTAAATCCCCTGACAATACTGATGTCAGGTTACTTATATTAATTACTAAATGATTATAATTGGAGGAGTATGTGTCAATTTGCTGTTTAATTCATTTTAGAAAAACATCGTACCAGTAGATCACACCTGAAATTTTATAAATAAAACTTTATTAAAACTATATTTGCTGAATTGAAAGTTAAACAGCTTGGACACTAAGAAAGCTGTCGGGCAACCGCCACGAAACTTTCTCCGCATTTATTGAAATTTTTGATGAAGTTTAAAATATTTAGATATTACAGAAATTCATAGAGCAATCCGCAATGCGAAACAGCCAAAGGCACCTCCGAAAGGCTTAGCTTTTCTATCTTCCAGTAAAAAGGCATTACTGATAAGATTGGGCATGTTCTAAGAAGGTACAGCATAAAGACAGTTTTTAGGACTAATGAAACCTTGGGAAACGGTTTCAGATCCGCAAAGGATCAAATATTAAATTTAAAATTAGCCGGGATCTACAACATCCCTTGCTCTTGTGGCTTAAACTACATCGGACAAACTGGTCGTTTCATTGAGTTAAGATTACGAGAGCACAAAGGTGATTGCAAACACAAACGCATCACAAAATCTGCGGTGGCTGAACATACTGGTTTAACTGGGCATAAGATGGACTTTGACAATGCTCGGGTACTCGCCAAAATACCTCATTAGTTCCCTCGTATCATACGTGAAGCAAGTGAAATTAAGAAACACCCTAACAACATAAATATAAAGGGTTGGTTTTAGACTCAGTAAAACGTGGACTCCAGTAGTTTATCCTCTAAGGACTCCTAAGCATCATCGATCCCACGATCACGCTCCACCGAATCCGTCTTTGCCCAACGGTAACAGTCAACCAGAACTCCGCCGTTCTGCCCGACTGGCTCAAAGGGGTTTAAATACCTCCGATTCCCGGATTTGAATTCAGTGTTATATTCACTCTGAAGATGCAAGCAGCAATGTCTGGCGAAACGTTAGTTTGTATGGGTTCACAAACAGCTAACAGGCATAAGCCGATTAAGTATTATTGTCCTGGCAAACAAAATACATTAAGATCAAATTTTTGTCCGCCCAAGGTTTAAATAATCTAAGCACACGGCACTGTTTCGGCAGGCAGGGCCTACGGACAAATATTGCTCAGACTTCTAGAGCAAATGCTTGTAAAGGCAGACAAGCTACAGGTCGGTCCTTACCTAGGTGTAGTTCCCAAATGTCGACGCAGTCTAAGCCTAAAGTAAATTGTAACTTTTATAAATTATTGAAATTATTAAAGTTTTTAAAAATTTATCAGAATGTTCGAACTGGAAATTTTAAAACTTTAAAAAAATTATCATTTGTAATTATTTTAAATATTTTCAAAATTATGCAAATTTTTCAAAATTTTGTAAAGAATTGATAATTTAAAAAAATTCAAAACACAGACACAGACGCCGTAAAACCTGCTCATTAGTCAAAATGGTTAGGTTCCAAATGTTTGCTATAAAAGTACCTTTCTTTTAGGCATAACTCGTTGTCGTCCAGTAAGCCAAAAGCAAAAAAACTTCGTGCGCTTAAATGTCTTATGAAACGTGTATTTTATACTATTTTTTCTATTTTGGTCCAAAAAAGTTAAAAATTACCTTATTTTATATTTTAATTTAAAAATATAATCGATTAGGAAAATTTTTGGTTTTTTGTTTTTGTTATGTGGCTGTTGGTAATATTTAAAACACATTTCAAACAATTCAAACTACTGTCAAATTAAAATTTAGACAAACAATTTGAAAGTGATTTAATTTTTAAAATACCCAAGATTTGAAGATAAGATGGAAGAAGAATTATCTTGCACCCCACCCGAGCTACGCAAAGTAGCGGAAAATACGCTAAATAATCTTTTTTGGAACTTACAATTTGAAGGTTACGTTTATAACGCGTGAAGGTTTTGTTATCACATGGTTATCACCAACCTAACAAAATAAAATTTCGAATTCTTTAAAGAGTTGCTTTATGAAATCCAAATGAGTTTCATAAAGTAGTCAGTAAAGAACCAAAATAGAAAAAAACTTTTTAAACTACGAATTTCATTTTATTTACTCTAAAATGTGTTATCTACGAAAGAAGGCATACAAGTGCAGAATATCTCATAGGTATAGTTTACTGGATTTTGCAGTACATATAGAAATAAATTTAATAACATATAATGTTTAGTCGTATTTTCAAATAACAGCGTAGCAGTATTATACAAAGATCAGTAGCTTTTGATATTTATTCGTTCGTTTTCAAAGCAGCTCTCGCACTGCCTACAAAAATATAACAACACATAAATTAGTTCGTTTTTCTTTTAAGGTGTTTGCAACCGCAATAAAAACTCAAAAGATGGGTCATGGAAGCTGCTATCGTTCCGGCTTAAAAGGCCTTCAAATGAATAAGAGTGAAATAGAAAGCTCATTGCGGTAAAATTCATATCACACAAGCTAAAAGAGGATAGATGTATCTGCGTATTAAAGACTTTAGGGTCACAAACCCACAACTTCCGAGAATTATGCTGTCAGCTGTCCTTGATAAGCGCATGCCAATAGCCGCCTAATTTGCGGTATTCGCACGTACACTACGTAGTAGTGTGAAAATAGTTGTTGATTGTGTAGTGGTGTTTTTTTAGATTGTGAATGCCATGTAAGAAAATGCTTTCACTTGTTTCCACTGTCTGCTATTTTGTGATAATTCATTGTGTGATAGTAACTGCAAACATTTAAAAACTAAAATTCAAATACATTTTTATCGGTAAACCACATGAAAAATTTCGTGCATTTGACACACTGGCAATGTGTGTATCAATTTACAATAATTTTATTAGAGAGTGCTTATCGAAAGTGTATTAAAGACATCATGACATGAAAATGTTGGTAAAAATAGATCATTTTTCCAACGTAAAGGATGGGTTTGAAATATAAGGCTACCTAAAACTTGGGTAAGAACAAATTTTTTCCAAAAAATACTTGAAAATGCCTACCACTACACCACACCACGAGCCGCCACTGGTTATAAAACGCGAAATTCCACAGCAAACCTTCGAGGTATTTGTTTGTTGATCGCATGATACAAGTTCTGTCTAAAAGAAAGGTACTTCGCTGGCAAACTTTTTCCACCTATACGATTTGATTATTAACTTTTAAGTGACCGGTGAGGCCAATCAGGACCCTAATTTAAAAGCCTATCAAAATTTTTGTTTACGTATTTCCTTAAGCTGCTTGTGATTGCTACAAACTATAACTGTTTTTGTTTCATCATGCTTATTTTATTTAAAAAAAAAACGTTTTACTATTTTTATGATTACTAAGAAGAAATACAGGATTTTTTAGTTAGGATTTAATAGATTTTTGCTATTTGAGAAGATAGAAAAATGTAAAAAGGTAAAAAAGTTAGGTACTAATAACAGCTGTGCTAACCGATACGTACTATAAAATGACATTTGAAAATCAGGGTGTCCCATATAAAAATGTTTTCATAAAACAATACTTTTTTAGATGGAATGCCCCATATTCTTATTTATATTTTGCATATTTTTTGGATCAGCGAGCATTTCTAATATAATTTCAGCTAATACGTCCGACTTAAGTAGTTTTTTCCACGACCGGACGTTAAATTTAAATTTCTTGAAAAAACCGAACAATTTAAGATTTTAAAATTTAAAATATAATTTTAAAAATCGCAAAAAGTACTATGCAAGGCAATATGCAGATATTGTAAAATATGCATTTATTGCAAAATATGCTAATATATGCACAATAAAAATGATATTATATTATTTAGAATCATTTGAAACACAAAGAAAACTTTAAACTCATACGAAATCGACTAGCAAAAGAATATGCAAATGCATATTAATCTGGCCTTTAGTAATAAGTAACAGCCGATAACTTTTCTTGACCTTTTTAGAAAGAAAAAAAAAATGAAATAGAACAAACTATACAATTATGTAGTTCTTTTGCACTAAACAAAAATTGCCCCTTTTTGTCGCAGTCTAAGACAAGGTTTTACATTTCAGTGCTTTAATTTTAGAAGCCTGCAACCAATTAGGTTTTCCAGACACCATTTCTGTAGCATTGTTGAAAAAACTGAATTTTTTCGGTGTGAACACAGCATTTAATTTCTTATCAGAATTTATGTCCCGAAGATTACAGTGGTTGTAATTTATAAAGAACGTAGTTGTTATATTCCAACAGTTGCACACTTAATCGCGCACAAGTATGGCTTCAAAACGTCTAACAACTTTCGGCTATTTTTTATTATTGGGATTTTTAATTCTATCGGAAATAGAATGCCTTAAATATAGACGCCATCGCCATCGTAATGGCAATAGACACCATGCAAAAAAGAATACAATTAAATACAATTACAAAGTTTATACGTTTTATTGGTTTCCCAAGAACGTGACGAGCGAATTTTCATTGGACAGTGATTATGTGACGGATTGCCATGCAGGCCTTCATACTCATTTGTGTTTCAGCAGTACCTCCTTTCCAGTTTGTTTGGTAAATGGTACACTTCTCTGCGCTACTGATATGCATCAAACAAAAGCGTGCGATTGGCGTGTAAACGAATATTGTCGCCATCACCATAACTGCAATGCAAATGTTCCATGCCTGGACAGTGCAACCACCGATTTCAATTTTCCGATACCGTGCATTTCACATGTACGTCTTAATCAGAAGCACTATCCTCCAGTCAACGCCGCGAAAAATTACGTTCCTCCACCAGACACCACGAGGAATTTATGCGTAACTACATTCGCACAACCACAAAAAAAATCTAAATCTAAATCGTAACCAGGAAAGTTAATAGCAATTATAGATTTACCTGTATTTTAATTAAAAGTATCACACTCTAGAAGTAATATCAAGCTGTTTGATAAAATTCAAATATATTTGTTTTATTCAGCACTAGGTAAATGTTAAAAATCTTATTGTTATTTTTATTAAATCACTAATGCTCATTATGTTTATTTATAGTTCTTATACTGTTGTAAAATAAAATAGTTTTTATTTCTCTAAACATATATTGTTATTTATGGCTAAATTTTTAGACGTAGTGGTCTAGCATATGGCGTCGGTGATTGGCAAAAGCAGCAGAACCAAGGATAAATAAATATAACAACAGGCAATTATCTATACTAATATTCATTATGTTCGCGTTATAAATATGTCAGTCTTATAAAATAAATTTATGTTTATTTAATTCTTTTGTTAAAAATCTTCCTACTGTTTGGTAACTATACTTTAAAAATTTTTAAACAGATGGCTCTGAATGGAATGTTTCGTATTCAGGTTGGTTTATTAGAATAAAAATTCATTAGAATTTACAAGAAACATCAAGTTTTTTTCTGTACTTTCAGTATAGGGAAGTATTGATGGCATATGCGTGCGTGCCTGCGTGCCTGTGTGTGTATACGTGTACGTGCATGCGCTCGTAATTTCCGAACCGATGGTCCAATTTTCAAAAAAAAATTCGAAACCAGAATCGGAAATTAGACAGGTTTTTTTCGTAGCATTTTTTGCAGAAAACGAATTTTCTAAATCTAAAAACGGAGTCCGATTGAAGACCTCCGGGCAAAGAGAATACTTTTTTCTGAACTTTCTAGCTTCAAAATGGCGGCTACTACGTTTTTCTGAAAATTTTTATTTTAGTGCCTTTTATTACTAAAACAACGAGTTTACAGATCTGGACTATTTTTTTTATTTATATCGTAATAGCGCTACTATGTACAAAAATTTTTGAAGATTATAAACTATGAAAGTGAAAAATATTTTCACACTTCGGAAATTTTCAAAACAACTGCACGAATTTTGTATCTCATAGAGCTGGGGATAAGCTATAATTTCGTGTTCCAGTCCACTTATTTCTCTGCAGCACATTCTATAAATTTTTGAAAATCTAAAATTCCTACCCTTTTATTTATATATATATAATAAACAGGGACTGATAAATATTTCTGTGTAAATTAAATTGCTCATGAGTGATAGTAGAATAAAGTTCTTAACGTAATTTTATGTACAGCAATATTTGGGGAAGGTTAACTTCCCCCTTCTACCCTATTTTTTTTATTCTTCAATCCCAAGAAAACTTTTTCTAAAACCCAGCGCTGATGCATTTGTTTAAACAAAATTAATTCGATATGCCAAGTTTTTCTCGAGATAATACGTTATATGCATTAAAAACGCTTAATTTGAAAATTTGCAATTTGGACATTTTTTATTAATAAAAAAGTTGCGTACCTGTGAAAACTGTCGCAAATGACCATTTTGTATAGCAAATAACATACTTAACAAGAATGTGTCGGTATGATCTACGAAGGACATGGAAACGTCATTAATTTTTAATTTATTTTCGTATACAAATATTAATAATGTTACAAACGTCAATATTTAAATTTAAAATGATTATTTTTTTCGTTTTTGTAGAAAGGAAATATTATTCGAAGATAATTTAATCTTCAAAAATTATATCTCTCACTAGATGTGCTGTTCGTAGGCTGGGTATATAGGTCAAGCTAGAAAATACACTCGTTTATAATCGTGTGTCTGTGATAGCACAACTGAATATTAATCGCTTCAGTTTGCATCTAGGCGATCTCACTTTCATCTCGTTACTTCCGTTCTGTTACTTTCGTTTCATCATTTCCGTTTCGCATTCGCAAGGTTACTCCTGCCGGCAAAGACGTTTTACTTTAAAAAGTATATTTGGCTAATCAACATGTCAAAATAAGTCTAAGGCTAAAATAAAAACCTGTTAAAGTTAAGAATTGTTTTATTTGCAATAAATTAATATGAACTTCAACGGAATAAAGCTACAACTTATTAATAAAAATTAGTTATTGTTAATGCATGTTTCTTTTAAAAACTTCTAAAATCAAAATAGTTTTTAATAAAAGTTGCTCAGCCTAGTTTTAAAATAATTCGATTTTTTAGAAACAATTCAAAAAGAGTATTTTTATAAAAGGGCACTGAATAGGGCAACTTTTTTATATGATATGCCCCGGAAAAATGTTATTTATGTAACGGTAACATTACATAAAAAACATTTGCCCTATTCAGTGCCCTTTTTTAACAATACTCTTTAAATCATAACTTTTTTGAAATGTTTCTTGAATAAAAATCAAATTATTTTAAAATTTAGCAACTGTCATTAAAAACTATTTTAATTTTAAACGGTATTTTGCTCAGAATTTGTTAAAATATTATTTTTACCAATAAGCCGACTGTTTGAAAAAGGTACTCACTTTTAATTGACACTTTTTCGATAACAGAGAACTTTAAATTTCTCCTTTAACTGCATTCAAAATTTATTTGCAAAATGCAACTATTTTTGGTGTACCACCATACTACGTTCTCGAAATTCATAAATCATAATCGAATTCGTTTTAAGTAAATATATTTTTTGTTTTATGTAATTACCCAATACGTTATTTATTACGTAAACATTATTTTTACAAATAGACTCTTTAATATATTGCAGATGTTACCATAACCATGACCTTTAGCTTATTCGATAAAGTAGAACCTGAAATAGACTAATATTATATAGTGTAGAATAGTCTACATTAAATAAATTGTAAAAATTCAAACTGTTTGTTGTGAATCATGTTTGTATATCGTTATAAGTACCCTATAAAATAATTACATAAAATTTTTGTAGAGAATGCAGGTTGATATAAATTAGTTACATATTATAAGCTCCATATGCCATCATGCTGCGCGTATTGCATAAAATCAATGGATAGTAAACCACTTTTAAGTGCATGATTGTTACTATTTTAATGGAAACATAGGCAATTAATGAGTGCGATAAGAATCGGATAAGCAATTAATAAATGCGACAAGGAAAAGAGCAAAAAGTATCTATGGATACGTGAATTCCCACTTGACCTGTCTATTATATCTGTTTCTTGTCGTACTCATCTCTTCCTTGTCGCATTCATTGGTAGCCTATGTTTCTAGTAAAATACTGACAACCTGTGCATACCTTGACGTAAGCAAATGTATGTAAATTTGAGTTTAATAATCATAACAACATGAGCCCGACGTAGGCTAGCGGTTAGAGCGTTGAACTGCAATGCTTGTGGTTTGGGTTTCAAATCTCGGTATCAGAACATCGGATTTTTAACGACCGTTCTCTTTCGCAAAGCAGTGCCACACCAGCGAGGTATTCTGCTAAGTAAAATTTCTCTTGAGGAGCAGTGCTTAGACTTACGGCGGTTCGGATCCCATGTTAAACAGTAGGGCCCCTATGTCTGTGTGACTCATTAAACCACCAACCTTTTTCAAGAGCAAAGAACCCAGCGAACAAGAAGAATCATAATAAACGCTAACTTGTCGATTTTTATGCCTTTTATTCCACGTTTAGCTCTAAGGTCCCTAAACTGTGGACCTTGGCTTAGCTCAACAATAAAACACTGACCAATCAATGTGTCTTAAGTATTGAATTTTAACGAAACTTTTTGCCACTTTGGGACTAAAAATCCAGTCTTTGATTATCAGGTATACACTGTAATCACTTAATAATAAATTAATTTTAATATAAGTTATCTTGAACACACTCGAACTGTGGAATAACAACACTTGAAAAACACAACACCCTTCCACGCAAGTGACTAATTACCAGATACGTGTTTCGACAGCTAAGCTATTATCAATAGTGGTAAACTAACAGTGTCAGTTTACCACTGGTGATGATAGCTTATAACTGTCGAAATACGTATCTGGTATTAAGTCACTTGTGTAGAAAGGTGTTGTGTTTTTTGAACAAGTTACGTTGTCTAAACTATAAAATTAAGTTTTCTTTATTTGGTTTTAGCAAATATGTCAATTATATTATTTATATTAATATTTGTATTGCGGTGGATGTACAGCAGTACCAATAATAGTAGGCGCTTCTAAGCTAATCAAATGATTTTGATCAAAAAAAAGTAGTCGTTCTAAGTATGGTGGCCATAGTGTCCAAATTAATAATTTTTTTTAAAAGGATCATGAGGCCGGGCGTGAGCACGACCCCATGATTCCCATCCCGCCCTCTTACCCGTACTCAGCGGACTTGCGCTATACACCGGTCTAACACGCCCCACCCCGAAAAGACATGCAACCCAACATACACACCACACACACCGTCCATGAACACGTCGGATTTAACTTATTTAGAAAAATTTCCGACGGGCAGAGGATTCGAACCTACTGCCGTTGGGAGTCTAGTTTTAGAGGTTGGGACTCTAACCACTAGACCACCCGCTGACCCAAAATATTAATTCAGAGTTATGACAAAGGTAGCGGTTATGTCCACTAAGATAGTTGGGGGTTGTGGGGTTTCGTGGCCGCTAATTACGTACGTATTCGGGGTTTAAATTATAAAATTCAAAATGCCGGATTCAATATGGCAAAAATAGTTCATAAAGTTATTCGAACTGCATGCAAGTTGGTATTCGTATATATTATTTTTTCCGAACCTAATATTTTTTCGTATGACGTAAAATCTATACAGGATGAATAAAAAGTAAGGAACATCGTGTTAGTATTTTAAGAAAACTACTTTCTAAAATATATTTTATTGAAACGGTATTGTTAGTATTTTAAGAAAACGCATTCATTTTGACTTGTTTATTAGGGTAGTGATCTGAGATTTATGTCCAAACATGTGTGACTCGTAACCTTTGTAAACAAGAAAACAAAATTGGTTATGGACTGATTTTTAGAGAGATCGTTGGCGACGGTTGCATGTTCAACACTGTATTCGTTCTGTAGCTTGCTAACTTTAATTTGTAATTCGTTATGCTTTATCAAATAAACTTAATTTTTAAATGATATAAAAAGGCTTTTACTGACAACAAAATATAACAATCGATGCTACAGCCTTAATAAATAACTTTACGAAAAAAAGTTTCTAACAAAAGTTTCCTATCAAGTTTTTTGCCACAATTTGACCTTTTTAACTTTTTTTAATTGTCATATGTTTTAGCTATGACGTCATCGACATTTTTTTTAATGGCAACCTATACTACTTTTTATGGCATGACCAGTTAGTGCTTTTTATTCTCTATACAGCAATGTAAAAATATCATACAGTTGTAAAAAAGTTTACGATTTGCCTTAAGTTCTCAGTGCTAAAATTTTTATGAAATAAATGTTAATTCACACATTATTTAATGTTACCCACAAGTAAAATTGATTAAAACCCTCAGGTTCTTTTTTACAAATATTTTGAAGAAGTTTCACTTCAAAAATCTGTACAGCATGTGCCACCTAACCTTGCAAATTTTAGTGGGCTTTGATTCGGCTACTTACGCTTTGTTTCGTTGGTAGTCGTAACTTATACTAGCTCTAATTGGCTGTTGGACAGTGTGGTACACTCTACTAAAAAGTGAAAGTCAATTTATTTATAGTTTACGAAAAATTGTGAGTTTTTTGACAAATTAAAAGGCCGTGTAAGTAATATCAAGAAGAATTTTCAAAAATCAATACTTTCCTATTTTGGCGTATGACAAAATAATAATCACATAAATAATTAACAGCAACTAGATATTATACTAGCTTTCAAACTAGGGGATTGCTTTTGCTTGAGAGTGTAACGGCTTCTCGCCTTTTAAACTTATCGTCATTTTTTTTGCAAGGTTAAATGGCACTTGCTTGTAGCTATATTTACTTTAAAAAAATGTCGTAAATAAAGTCGCCTGTCTGTTATCACTAGTTAATGAACAAAGAGCGGCCAATATCCGATAGGGCGATAAACAACCTTTTATTACTTGTTTTTATCTATAAAAACTGTTTTCGTTTAAATTCCGCCTGTTATGTAGATGTTTAAAAAGCAATAAAACTTGTCAACACCAATTATTTAACCCGCAAGAAGCTTCTCCCGCTGCAGCTGCAAGTTATTTATTGTGGGCAACCTTCTTTTTACTGCTTTTCTCCGAATTACGTTTACTTCATAGCGAAATACCGCTGAAGGAAATTATGCAAAAATGGGCAAAGCTTTTCGCCGGATCTTTCCCTTATTTTAATGTCGCAACAAAGCCTCTACTCAACCGTTTTTTTTATTATTCTAGGCAAGATTGCTTTGGAACTGAAAAACACTACAGAAAAGACAAAATAATAGTTTAAAAGTTGGGGCGAGGCGTATAATTAGTCCCTCTTAATATTAAGGGATCTAAAAATTATTTTTTTCTAATTTTGACATGTAAAGTGTCACTTTTCAAAATTAATTGAAGTTTCGAAACGTCACACTTTTCATAACCAGTTGGGAAAAGTAAAATATTTCACAACTGGTGATGAAAAATTCATTTCAACACCAGTTACGGAAAAAAACCCACAAAATTAAGAAAACTTTAACATTTAATTAATTATAAACATGTATAACACAATTCTTACAGTTAGCTAGGTTAACTCCTGATGATTGGGAAGTTTTATTACTAGAACTTGCTGTAATCTGAGAAACGGAAACGCAATTTGTCTCAAATATCAGTAGCAATCTTTGATATGTTTTACTTCTTTTTCTTCACACCACTTTTCAAATTTTTCGTAAGCCAAATTATATTTTGCTTTTGATTTTATCGGAATCACGGATGATAGTGCATTTTGTGCGGCCTCTTCGATATCACTTGGTGTATCTGAACTTGAATCAGACATTTCGGATATTTTCTAACTCGACACACTTCTGTATAAACTTCAAACTGTCAAACAAAATAAGCGTACCTACTTGATTTTCTATACAATTCATGAAATTAATAATTTCCCCGATTTAAAGTTTAAAGAACCTTTCTGTTTATCAAAATTAGAAAAAATCTTGTATGTAACACGTTAGGAAATGCGATTTTGTGTAACTTGTGTGATTTTGCGGGAACTCGCTTCGCTCGTCGTGCAAACATCTCATTCGTTACACAAAATGGTGCATTTCCTAACTGGTTACATAAATAGCTATTTTAGGCGACCTTAACAAAAAATAGAAATTTTAGTACTCAAAAGCGGCCAAAAAGTAACCGTTTTTTGACCGCTTTCATTATTATCCGTTAAGGGTGGCGCCATCTATATATAATTTTCTACCTTACATCATGATACCGACATTACCGACAATGTCCAAATATCTCTGAATAAAACAGAGTAAACAAGCTGTCAATCTTGCTGTAAACTGTAATAAATACGTGTTGGTAGTCGAATTTTCTAATAATTATGTACAATTGTTCAGTTGTTATAAATAATTATATCAATAAATCATAAATAAAAATCTAACAAATTTCCAAAAAGTGTTATTTCGTCCTCGTCTGCTTTCTGGCCTCGGCTTTGCCTCGGCCATTAAACTCAGACTCGGCCGAAAAAAATCCACTTTTTGGCCTTGGTACACAAATAACTATTATAGTCTTATTTTACTATTACTGATGAGCGACTTGGCTGAAACAGGAATATTTTATGGTATAATAATAATAATAATAATAATAATTAATCTCCCAATCAGTGGCGGATTACCGCACAGACGCATGAGGTGCCTGGGGCCTCAGCAAAGCGGGGGCCTCAGAATCGTTGGGTGCCTTATCCTCAAAAACAAAAATTTTTTTACCTGAGAATATAATTTTTTTTACAATGGGAATGTCATTATTTTTTTCTAGTACCTGAGAATATTTCTTTATTTGCGTATCTTATTTTTATGTGTTTATGTTTTTGTTGATTCCAAAAATAAAAAATGAGCGAAACACTTCGCCTGGACTTTCCTATACTTATAAAATAACATTGTTTTATATTTTACAACACTTTCGATATGCACCTGTCTAGGACACGACTAGTTAAAGTAAATAGTTCTTATAAGTTGTAACATCTTGAAGCGGTTGAAGAAAGACCGACCGCTGCGCTCTGCAAGTATAAGGTTGGGTAAAATATTCGGAGTGAATCAACGGAAGGGCGGAAATTGATATTTGAAAATGTATTAATAACTCGAGAAGTATTATTTTTAGCAAGAAATTACTCTTATTAATTTGCATTTAGAATTTCAAAACCTTTCTGATTTTAAAGCCAAAATGCCACGTTTCCATTTAAAAAAAAGTATTTTTTACCGTGGCCGCCATATTAAAATTGGAAACTCAAGTTTTTTTCTTAAATACAATCGAGAAGAATTTGCCCTACAACTTTACTCTTGAGTTTGCGAGTCTATCTATTAAAATAAAAAAGTTAGCCTACACTGAACATTAAACGACTAGTACAAGAATACAACTGCTGTAGAAAGTATGTGAAATTCTTCTAAGGACAAAAAGATTATTAAAGGGCAAAAAATTCGATTTTTTGATTTTTTGTAAAAAGATTCTCTTAGAGCAAACAAAAGAAGAAATCAATTTTTTAATTTTGTAGCGAAAATTTATAAATAAAAGGGTACCAATTTTCAATTTTCAAAAATGCATAGAGGGCGTCACAGTGAAATTATAACAATGAGCAAAAAACAAAATTGTAGCAGATGCCTATCTCTATCAGCTTAAACAGTTTAAACAAAAACGTGTGGGCAGTTTTTGAGATTTTTTTTGAAAATTTCAAAAATTTTGGAGTGGTGCCATTGAAATCGTTTTTCGATTTTCAAAATTAATGATATTTCATGGTATAGTACCCTTAAGGGGCTACCAAACAAGATGTAGTTGATCCCAATCAAACAACTGGTTTTTGAGTAAATAGGCGTTAAAGTCGAAATTTTCAAAAATTCGTAGCGGCCGCCATGTTGAAGCTAGAGAGTTCGGTAAAAAAATCGTTTGATTTGTCCTAAGGCCTTCTTTAATCTCCACTATTAAAATTTCCAAAATTCCGTTTCTGAAAAAAATGCTACCAAAAAAATATGTCTAACTTCCGCTTCCGGTTTCGGATTCTTTTTAAAAGCTTATTTTGTCGATGAATTTTTGATATACCTCCTCATTCCAAAGCACATCGAAATCGGTCCAGCCGTTCCGGAGATATGAGGGTTACCCACACACAGACACACCCACACACCCACAGACAGACCACTTTTTAGGATCCTGGAAGCCCAAAACATGCATTTCCGTCAAAATCTCGATTTCGAAAATTTGCATGAAATCAATACTTCCCTATACTGAAAGTATAGGAAAGTAAAAACGTTATGATTTTCTGCATTGTTCATTTTAGTGAACCATCCCATCATTAGAAGGGTCAACAGGGGGCCTCCAGATCAGGTTGCGACTGGGGCCCCACAAAATCAAGATCCGCCACTGCCACGTGCACACAGTATACCAGGTGTATGTCAACTTAGTTTAAGTTTGCTTTTGTTTGGCTCACAGTGATATTTCAAGTATAACACAAAAACAGACAAAGAACCGAAGTTACCCGGGTATTTAACTTGTGCGGTGGGCCATTGTAGTCGATCTCGTTTATTTACATGGCGGCACTTAGCTTTTGCTTTATCCGCCGTGTCTGTCTTCAGGGCGGATCGAAATACCTTAATCAGCGCGCTTGCCCATTTTAACGATGATTCAACGAGAACAAGCTATAGTCATTAGTCATGACATCATTGATGCAGAGAAATTACTTAAGTCTGTACTAATTCTGCCGATCAGTAACCGAGCTAAAACGCACCTCACCTTTCAAGCCTCGCCAAGCCAAGCCTAGTCTGCACAGTGCACAGGCTTACCACTACCATCACGAGTCTTTCACCGTGCCCAAGACTGCAGCTGCTATACCCTCACAGACTCCGACTTGGTCCTCCTAGCACCTGTTGATAAAGTCACTGGTCGAACTTTCCAGAATAGCCCTCCCAGTCGGGCTACCTGCAGTGTTCAGTACAGGTCAACTTCGCCACGTTCAGATTGGTCGGTAGCCGGTTTGATCATAGTAACCGGTACCAGGAACAGTGTCGGGTATGCTAACATACGAGCGTGAGCGGGTAAAGATCACTTCACTCCTAGTGCCCAGGCCCATAATGCCAACAGGAGCTTATTTTCACCTGCCTAAATCGATGGCCTCCAATGACCCAGTTTATCACCTGGCCTAAATTTACAACTCGTAGAGTCTTCCAGACGTAGTGACTAGGAAGCAGGAAATTTGTAGCTACGGTCAGAAAATGGGATCCCGCCGTTTGGGTGTTAGGCAATACTGAAAGCTGGTAACACTTTACCGCCTAAAATCCGAAGTCAGCGTTACAATTCCGACCCCGCGAAAGGTATCCCTCACCTTTGTGAGTGTCGTGTCAGTTACCCGAGCACGGTTGCAATGTCTGTGTATGTGCCACCAACCACCATATCACAACTGCCTTGAAAGGTTGTTGTAGCTGCTGCTGTAGCCGCTCACTCGAGGTCGAAGCTGTCGCTAAATTTTTTTATAGTTTGTTTATAAACAGCAATAATAGAAAAAAAATATGAAATTGTAACAAATAGCGGCGAGGACAGGGCCCCGTTGCCCTCCCCGCACCAGCCGTCACTGCTCGGTAATTTTTTCCTAGTTTCTAATTTTAATAAAATTATTGAACAATGTTTTTGGAAATGTTAATTTCAGTCTTCATTTTTACATTTTCGATTGCGCCACATTACATCACAAATTTGTTTTTAGAATAAATTTAATGCGTGCATGATAACCCATTCCTACGCATTTTATTACTTCTACACGTTTGTTCTGTGACCTTTAACACATTTCACACAAAATGTTTAAAAAAACGACTGCGTACGTTCTATTACTAATTATAACTACTATCTATCCTACTTCGAAACTTCATTCACCCTTTTACTTTCCTATACTGCCAGTTACAGAAGTACTGATTTCATGAAAATGTTAGATTTCGTGATTTTGACGGATATACATTTTTAAGTTTGTGTGTGCGCTTCCATAGCTCCCCATACGGATAGTCCGATTTAATGTGGGGGTGCATTAAAAATTCATTGTGGAAATAAGCTTTGAAAAAAATATATCCAAAACCGGAAGCGGAAGTTAGACACGTTTCTTTCTCTTTAGCAGTATTTGTTCGGAAAACGAATTTTTCAAATCTGTAAACAGAATCTCATAAAAACCGTAGGGTAAAGCGAATGCTTTCTTCTTCTTCTAGCTTCATAATGGCCGCTGCTACATTTTTTGTATATTTTTGTGTATTATTTTTTTAATTTTTTTGAACTCGATGTTAATGGATCTAAAGATGAGCTACAATTTGGTTCTTGTCGTAGTCTCCTAATTGCTCTGTGACGCCTTCTATGAATTTTTGAAAATCTAACTGTCATGATTTTTTATTTATTAAATGGAGGGCGATGAA
This sequence comes from Ctenicera cuprea, assembly GCA_958336395.1. Taxonomy (NCBI): domain Eukaryota; kingdom Metazoa; phylum Arthropoda; class Insecta; order Coleoptera; family Elateridae; genus Ctenicera; species Ctenicera cuprea. The sequence goes on from OY284493.1 coordinate 21,277,131, forward strand.
ATATTTTCCTTACGCTTAATTGCTCACGTGTGATAGTAGAATAAAATTTAGAACTTAATTTTTAGGTGCAACTGTATTATTGAAGGCTAATTTTATCTGTTCCTTCTACTATTTGTCTGATGAGTTTGCTGTCTTTTCTGGTTTTCTGTTTCAAAGAAATCAAAATCAAATTTTTTCCCATAAACAATTTAGTTTTTTTACATCCAGTCGCATAATGCAGAACTAGGTCAACTAAAGATGTGGATCAGGGAACTCTAATAGCTTGGTTGAATTCAAGTCGTTGTGTGTTCTCTCGGTTCGCGACTTTGCGTGCACTTTGCCGTTCTCTAGCCGAAGTCGTGGAGCCCATACAGTGATTTTAGGCTGAATTATTGTTCAGTGTAGAGGTTAACATTGTAACCGCATACTAGCTGTTGAGCGGTTGTGCTTTTGTCTATAGTTGCTATGGAATTTTGTGGCCTCTACTGCTCTTACTGCTGGAAAACTTTGTGTATTATTTTACATAACTATTTTAATTATTGGCATGGTAATTCCTGCAACTAATACGTTTTATTATTTGATTAAGTGTTTCAAAGTTTTGTTTGCAATAAAGAAATTTTGAAATCGTGCATCTTCCCAAATTTTGTTGACATGGTTTATTTGGTACCAGATTAAATTCCCATAATTGTTTTTTAATACATTTTTATTTATCTTTTTTTAGTACATTTTTAATTATATACCAAGTGACCAAAGCATTTTTTAAATTGTTCGGAAAAATTGATTATTAACAACGGCAATACGTTGTAAGACGTTGAATCTTTTATTTCATTTTTAAATTATTGGAAAAATTCTTCAAAGACTTTGTATTTAATAAAAATGTCGCAAAAACAAATTAAATATAAAAAATGAACAAAATTTATGGGATTTGAACTCGAGATCCTCTCGCATTAGTGAGTAAGTACTCTACCTTAAGACCACTTTCACCGAATACATAATTTACTCTAATTTCATGACTATGAAGACACGCACGTACTAATTATGGCTGTTATGGTGCGATTGTGATGAACTTTGGACTGTTGGAGTATATCAAAAATGTATCATCAACAGAACAATCTTTAAAAAAATTCTAAACCGTAAGCGAAAGGTAAATTCAGAAAACTAATTATTCTAGTTGAAATTCATTCACTAAAATAATTTATAATACTTATATTATGCTATAAATTAGTTCAAAATGCCTTTGAACATAGTTACAAAAAATCAGCAGGTATGACAGGTATTCATTCTTGTCATCATAAAACATAAATTAGCAGCATACAGGTCCCTGATACATAGAACTTTGACGGTCCCTTTAGATGAAATTAATTATAATAGAGAAATTTCAATTATTAAACAAATTGCATATAGTAATGGTTATAATACTAAACTTATTGATACATTATTTAAAGAAAAAGATAATAAATTAGCCATTCAAAAAATTTATCCGAATACTAAAACTTCATCCGATACAATTAAATATTCCTCGATTCCATATTTTGGCAACAAATCAAAAAGTTGCTAAAATTATAAACAAAACAAATAAAGATAAAGTAAGTTTTAAAACAACTAGAATCATCCTAAACACTTTGTTTAAGGCAAAATCAAAAACAGACGATTTGCTAAAATCAGGCATTTACACATTAAGTTGTTCGCATTGTAATTCGGTTTATATAGGCCAAACAATTAGAAATTTTGAAATTAGGTATAAAAACACGTACGTTGTTACAAATACAAACACTCACATAAATTCAATTACGCTAAACACTTACTAGAACACAATCAATTAATGACATTTAATAACACTATAAAATGTTTACACTTTTGTGATGATAAACGTAAGTTTGATATACTAGAAGCTTTTGAAATTCACAAACATTTAAAAACTGTAATGGCAATGAATGAGCAAATCGATCTTTTAAATTCTCCTCTGTTGGACATTTTGGAATAAGAAATGAAGTCATCTGGAGACGATTAGCAAGATCAAGTCACCAAGTTCTAATGGTATAACAACACTAACTGTTCACTTTGAATATAACCTTCGACAATGACATGTAAACATGCCGAAATACGTATAAGGTTAAAATAAATAAATATGGTTGAAGTAATTAAGTATTCAATAAATTCATAGACTGCCTGATGATTAAATATTATATGTTCTTTATTTGAAGAGATACGGTTTTAGAGGTTATTAAAAAATATTTTAAGCGTTCAAAGCTTAATCCAAATCAACAATAAAATTTTAAATTTTTTCGATAAAGCAATTGTGAAAACATAATTACAATGAATCATCAGGTAGCCTATGACAAGTTTTCCTAGGCTACCTAATGATTACATGTTATAAACCACATTTTTGAGTTTTTTTTAAACCAAAACGAGTATTTTCGTTAAAACCTGAAATTCAAAAGTTTGCATGAAATCATAACTTTCCATAGAGAACGCGTGGTGCGCTTGAGGAGGGTCTCATGGCACTGGTCGAACAGCTAGTTGAATAAAATGACAATTCCATATCGCTTAGATGCCTTAGATAATCAATACATATTTACAGAGGAGTATTTATTATAGTCTGGTGTAATTAATAATTCATACCGGGTAGCCGCGAGAACACGTAACAACAGGCCATTTACTCAATTTTTGAATTGTTCATTTCTAATTTTTCCTGTTATTATACATATAAACATGCATATTACGACATAAAATCGTGGTAAGTTGGACTTCCGGTTTAACGGGAAGTGATAGCAATTTGTTTTATTTTAATGAGAACACCCTGTATATTTTTGCATATTTGGATAGATATTTTAATGTCCTTTACAACTATGTATAATAATTACTCATTAATTTTTAATTTTGGCCGCCAGAAGGCGTTTTTAGAAAAACCTTAAATACCTAATACTGATATTCATAGCTAATTTTTTTTAAATTGGTTTTGAAAACAAAAGAACAATGAACTTTAAGTGTTTTTTTTAATCATATTCAACATTTTATTGTGGCAAGAAGATATTAAAAAAATTTAAAAAAATTCTCAATTTTTAAACGTTCATAACTTATTTTGTTTAATCTTAAAGTTCTATTGCACTTTTGTAATTTCCATTTTATTTGTTTTAATTTAATATCAATACCATACCTTGTTGGTATTTTGTTTTCAAAGCCTACTTAGTTGCAATAAAGTAGTTATTTTTTTTTCTTCATTTTTTAATATCTCTTGCCACAATAAAATGTTGAAACAAATTAATATAATTAACTTTAAAAAAAAGAAAACCGACTTCAAATAAAAACATAAAAGTAACATAAGTTAACTAAAAAGCAAAAAATAAATGTTTTTTATACAACAATTTAATACTTATTTGTTGTTCCGTTTAATGTAATTAAGAAATTGTTGTTTATTATATAATTATTAATTGTTTTATAATTTTTAAGTCGGTGCCAAGTAAAACATAAAAATTCGAATCTAATTTGTTATTGCAGCAAGGTATATAATTTTTATGTTTTACTGGGCACCGACTTAAAAATTATAAAACAATTAATAATTATATAATAAACAACAATTTCTTAATTACATTAAACGGAACAACAAATAAGTATTAAACTGTTGTACAAAAAACATTTATTTTTTGCTTTTTAGTTATCTTATGTTACTTTTATGTTTTTATTTGAAGTCGGTTTTCTTTTTTTTTAAAGTTAATTATATTAATTTGTTTCAACATTTTATTGTGGCAAGAGATATTAAAAAATGAAGAAAAAAAAATAACTACTTTATTGCAACTAAGTAGGCTTTGAAAACAAAATACCAACAAGGTATCGTATTGATATTAAATTAACTTATGTACCCTTGCGTTTTTATTTGAAGTCGATTTTCTTTTTTTTTTTAAAGTTAATTATTTTACAATTTTAAGTGATGGGTAGACCTAGTCAGGATGTTTTTCGAATGAGGAAACGACGGCTAGTTGAAACGGAAGATGAAAGACGGAAACACTAAAAAGTCGGTTAAAGAAAATAGATTTTGAGGAGTTTCCCGGTGTATCTTCGAAGTTCAAGGTCCAACACCAATGAAATTAAAATGGGACCACCTTGGAACTATGCTGAACCCAACGCAAAAAAATCATTAAAATCGGTTCATAAACAAAAAAGTTATACCCGAACATACATAAAAAAAATATTTAAAAAAATTAAAAAAATATATATACCGACGAATTGAGAACCTTTTTTAACCCAAAACGAGTATTTCCGTTAAAACCTGAAATTCAAAAGTTTGCATGACATCATAACTTTCCATAAAGAACGCGTGGTGCTCTTGAAGAGGGTCTCATGACACTGGTCGAACAGCTAGTTGAATAATTAACTTTAAAAAAAAAGAAAACCGACTTCAAATAACACAAAAGTGACATAAGTTAACTAAAAAGCAAAAAATAAATGTTTTTTATACAACAGTTTAATACTTATTTGTTGTTCCGTTTAATGTAATTAAGAAATTGTTGTTTGTTATATAATTATTAATTGTTTTATAATTTTTAAGTCGGTGCCAAGTAAAACATAAAAATTCGAATCTAATTTGTTATTGCAGCAAGGTATATAATTTTTGTTTTACTTGGCACCGACTTAAAAATTATAAAACAATTAATAATTATATAATAAACAGCAATTTCTTAATTACATTAAACGGAACAACAAATAAGTATTAAACTGTTGTATAAAAAACATTTATTTTTTGCCTTTTAGTTAATTTATGTCACTTTTGTGTTTTTATTTGAAGTCGGTTTTCTTTTTTTTTTAAAGTTAATTATTTTACAATTTTAACTGATGGGTAGACCTAGTAAGGATGCTTCTCGAATGAGGAAATGACGGCTAGTTGAAACAGAAGATGAAATACGAAAACACTAAAAACCCGGTTAAAAAAATAGATTTTGAGGAGTATCTTCGAAGTTCAAGCTGCAATACAAATGAAATTATAATGGGACCACCTTGGAACTATACTGAACCCAACACAAAAAAATCATTAAAATCGGTTCATAAACAAAAAAGTTATGCCCGAACATACATAAAAAAACAATAAAAAAAAACATATATACAGACGAATTGAGAACCTCCTCCTTTTTTTGAAGTCGGTTAATAAAATGAAAACAATTCCATATCGCTTAGATAATCAATACATATTTACAGAGGAGTATTTATTATGGTTGGTGCAATTAATAATTCATAGCGGGTAGCCGCGAGAACAGGTAACAACAGGCCATTTACTCAATTTTTAAATTGTTAATTTTAAATTTTTTCTGGTTGCATATTACGACATAAAATCGTGTTAAGTTGGACTTGGTTTAACGGGAAGTGATAGTAATTTATTTTGTTTTAAATAGAACACCCTGTATATTTTTGCACATTTGGATAGATCTTTTAATTTCATTTACAGCTATGTATAATAATTGACAATAACTTTTAATTTTGGCCGCCAGTAGGCGTTTTTAGAAAAATCTTAAATGCCTAATAATAATATTCATAGTTAATTTTTTTTAATTGGCTTTGAAAACAAAAGAATAATGAATTTTAAGCGTTTTTCTTTTATTATAATCATGTTCAACATTTTATTGTGACAAGAAAATATAAAAAAAATATTTTTAAAAAATCTCAATTTTTACACTGTCATTAGGTACTTATTTTTTTTAAGTTTCCCTATATGAGTTCTATTGCACTTTTGTAATTTCCATTTTATTTGCTTTAATTTAATATCAATACCATACCTTGTTGGAATTTTGTTTTCAAAGCCTACTTAGTAGCAAAACCGTAGCCATTATTTTTCATTTTTCAATATCTTTTGCCACAATAAAATGTTTAAACAAATTAATAAAAAAACACTTAAAGTTTATTATTCTTTTGTATCCAAAGCCAACTTAATAGTTATTTAAGTAACAAGGAATGTAAAGACGTAATAACATTCGAAGTAGGTAAATACGAGCCGAGGCGAAGCCGAGGCTTGTGGCCTGCCGAGAATGTTAATTTCGTGTTACTTTTTAAATTTTTCACGCTACAGGTAGAAATTTAAGCATATTTTTTAAAAGTTCGTCTTGACTGCTGTCATCGGAATTATTTTTTAAAAGCCCCATTATTCTAAGTTGCCTGTGCTTGTAACTATATCAACGAACAATTAAGATTAACATTTTAGTATTCTGGTTGAAATAAAATATTGGAATCTGTGCCTTGTTGCTTTAATTATTATCCTAGGAATGTAAATGACACTATTAAGTTCCGTAGTCAAGGGCAAAAAGTAAACGAATGTTATTGGCCATTTTCATCTTTTGTAGCTATGGATGTATTGTCTATTTACCTTGCCTGTAGCGTGAAAAAAACAACAATTATGAATAACATTATTTGGCATTTAAGGTTTTTTAAAAACGCCATCTGGCGGCTAAAATCAAAAGTTAATTGGTAAGTATTATACATAGCTGTAAAGGAAATTAATAGATCTATTCAAATATGCAAAAATAGACAAGGTGTTTTATTAAAAATTAAAAAAAATTGCTATCACTTAGGGTTAAACCGGATGTCCAAATTAACGCCGTATTATGTCGTAATACGGATGTTTATTTGTATATTACCCAGAAAAAATTTGAAATGAATAATTTAAAAATTGAGTAAATTACGGGTTGTTACTTGTTCTCGCGGCCACCCGGTATACAAACGATATTTTTTATAGGCCTCTTTTTCTTATTCTTAGAGCCTTAAAATGTGTATTTCCCTTTATACTAGAATTTAAAAAAATAAAATTGTAGGATTAGTGGAAAATAATTATTGTTAAGATTTATTTTTAATTTTGTAAGAAGAAAACTCGTTAGACTTATGTTTCTCATATGTTATGTAACATATGAATATATATTTCTATGTTTTTCTTGTTAAACAAAAAACAATTTTGCAATATCGTATCATATTACTCCAAGTTGTGTCCCTGACATTAAATTATAGTTTATAACAAACTCCACTTGTAATTCTCCACAGTACGGTTTTATATGTGAGAAGAAAAGCAATCGCAGATGGCGAAGTTAAGTACGATCCTACTCGGTTGTTATTCGATAATCGTGGTGCTTGTGATATTATCTTCAACAGAATGCAAGTCTTTTCTGGAGTATATATCCCCTGTTGTAAACAAAAGAAATTTTTCCTTACCGCACTTCTATGAAATCTACTCGTTTAATAACCAACGAGAAAAAGTAAAGCGTAATTTTGAAGTGGATAATGATTATGTTACCGATTGTCGCCCAGAAATGGCTACGTATGTATGTTATACGACCACGAAACCGCTTTGTTTGGCAAATGGAACAGTTCTGTGTACAATCGACATGAAGGAGGCTATTTCTTGCAAAAAAGAACCAATATTTCAATGTGTAGATATACCCGATGTTGGCGTGTTTATGCCTTGTATTTCAAGTATATATCGCATTACAAAGCATCATCCGACAAACACTTCTTATAATACTATTCCGCAACCTACAGTATCTCCACAACTTTGTGTTCTAACTTTCGCAGAACCCATGGAACGGAAGAAAAAAGGACGTCATTAAAACAAAATCCGGCGACGTCTACAATAACAAGCTTTACTGTTCAAATTTAAAGTGTAATGTGCTTCAAAAATCTAATATTTAGGTGAAACCACGCGGATAGATGTGCCACAATATTGTCTTTGTGTTTATATCATAATAACTGTAATAATTCCAATAATATTAAACTTGCTTGTGTAGAATTGTTATGTACCTATTTTAATATTAGAACTAATGCAAGTGTTTTTATTGTTAATAAATTAAATTAGCTAGGATGTGCAAACTTTCATTAAATTTTTAAAAATGCTTTTTATAGTTGTTTTTTTAATATTTTACAAATTTATAGAGTTACTTAAAAATTTATCTATGTATATCGTATAAAAAGTTTTAAATACCTTAATATATGAAATGATGAAATTTTTACGTATTTTTGCTGCTCAAAAGATAAGAGTTTGTAGAAAAGCCTAAAAGATATAAAAGTATGTACATTTTTTGAATAATAAAAAAGTATTTAAATCAAACCATCCTGAGAAAGTTATATTTTGGTTTCGTTATGTTGATGACATTTTATCATGTTTAAATAGTTCGATTGAGTTATTCAATGAATTTTTGATTTTATTAACAGCTTGCACCCAAAAATAACATTTACACTAGAAACTGATAATAAAATAGTTCTATTAACTTTTTAGATTTTAACATAAAAATTAATTCAAATAATAAACTTGAATATTCTGTTTATTGAAAACCTACACAAACAAACGTTAAAATACCACACGATTCTTGTCATCATAAAACACATAAATTAGCAACATAATACATAGCGCTTTAACGGTTCCTTTAGATGAAATTACTTATAATAGAGAAATTTCGATTGCTAAACAAATTGCATACAATAATGATTTTAATACGCAACTTATTGATACAATAATTAAAGAAAAAAATTATAAATTAGCTATTCAGAAAATTTATCCACTTACTTCATTAGATAAATTGAAATACGCGTCAATTCCATATTTTGGCAGTCAATCAGAAAAAATTGCCAAAATTATAAACAAAACAAATAAATGCAAAATAACTTTTAAAACAACCAAAAACATTTTAAACACTTTGTTTAATGCTAAAGAAAAACCAAACAATTTACTAAAATTAGGCATCTACAAATTAAATTGCTCGTACTGTAATTCAGTTTATATAGGCCAGACAATTAGAAATTTTGATATTAGGTACAAGGAACACGTACGTTGTTACAAATTTAAACACCCCTATAAATTCAATTACGCTAAACATTTATTAGAACACAATCATGCAATGACATTTAATAACACTATAAAATGTTTACACTTTTGTGATGACAAACATAAGTTTTATATACTAGAAGCATTTGAAATTCATAAAATTTAAAATCTGTACCTTTAATGAATAAACAAATTGATCTCTTATATTCACCGTTATTAGACGTTTTGGAATAAGAAATTAAGTCTTCTGGACGCAGATATAGAAAACCAAGATCAAGTTATGATGATTTATTGTTCCTATAGCAACACCAACTGTTTACTTTTAATCTTGCTTTTGAAAATGACGTGTAAACACGTTGATATACAAATAAAGCTAAAATACAAAACCTGTTGAAGTTAAGAATTGTTTTATTTACAATAAAATAAAAAAGTAGTTTCAATAAAAAATAGATAAATGTGTTTAAAATTAATATTAAACCCTATTATTCTTAAACTCTGGTGACAAACAAATTCTTCCTTCTGATGCAGTTTGCTACATCACAATATACTTAATTAAAGACACCCAACCTATTTGGCGATCAGCGCGCCCTGTATTCTTCAGCAAGAAGTACATCGATTTACGGTATTTAGCACATACTTGAAATCAAAATTTTGAACTTTACAGTAATATTTTCGGTGTTTTTATTATGACAGACATAATATAAATGCATACCACTTATTTTAACTCTAACATTTTCATTTTCGCTGTGATAATTTTAACGTTTTTAATATCACTGTGATAATCAAAATTACCACATAGTTTAAATCAACAATTTTTGATTATTCGCCGATATTTTCGCGTTTGTAATATCACAGTCATATTAAAAATGCTTACCACATATTTTAAATCTAACTATTTCTCATTTACTGTAATATTTTTACAGTTTGTAGTATCACTGTGAAATTAAAAATGTACATGATGTAAATGTAAATGTTTTTTATATAACAATCATAATAAATATATATCACACATTTGAAATAAAACGTGTTTCATTTCACTGCGATATTTTTAACCTTCCATAACATCACTGTGAAATTATAAATTTATATTGGAAATCAATAACTGACCATTCTAGTACGATATTTCGAAAGTTTTTAATAACACAGTCATAATATAAATGTGTAAAACGTATTTTCTTAATTTATTTATCAATTCCAGCTTTACTTCGTTAAAGTCCATATTTAATGAGTATCTGTATATAAAATACTTAATCACTTTAACAATATCTATTTATTTAAACCTCATACGCATTTCGGCATGTTTACATGCCATTGTCAAAGGTTATATGAAAGTAAACAGTTAGTGTTGTTATAGCAATAGAACTTTTTTACTTATCTTGGTAATCGTCTGCAGATGACTTGATTTCTTATTCCAAAATGTCCAGTAGAGGAGAATTTAACAGATCAATTTGCTCATTCATTAACGGTACAGTTTTTTAATGTTTGTGAATTTCAAAAGCTTCTAGTATATCTAATTTACGTTTATCATCACAAAAGTGTAAACATTTTATGGTGTTATTAGATGTCATTGAATGATTTTGTTCTAGTAAGTGTTTAGCGTAATTGGATTTATGTGGGTGTTTGTATTTGTAACAACGTACGTGTTCTTTATACCTAATATCAAAATTTCTAATTGTCTGGCCTACATAAACCGAATTACAATGCGAACAATTTAATTTGTAAATGCCTGATTTTAACAAATCGTCTGTTTTTGATTTTGCATTAAACAAAGTATTTAAGATGTTCCTAGTTGCGGTTATGTATTGGTTCCTGTTTAAAGTAGAGTACGTTCCACACTGTGTATAAAAAATCACTAAATCCACTATGTCACTCGGTTTTGGCGTGAACAACATTTGTTTAACTAAAAGTATAGCGCAAAAGTAGTTTTAAATTATTTATTTTTATACGAATGCATATACAACAAAAAAAACTCAAGTATTTTCTACTACTTGTAAAAGTTTAACATATTGAATTCATGAAATATAAAATCAAATCACAAACAAACCCTGTCTAATATTGTGTACTATTGTATAATTTATACGGTGTCTATAAAGTAACCCCCCCCCCCCCCCCCCCACTAACTTTTGAACGACTTTATATTTTTCCACAAAATTTGGTGTGCTGTAATGGGAAATTAAATACTATTTTTCAGACCATATTAAAATTTTGCATAATCCAAAATGGCGACTGGACGCCATTTTGAATGTTTTTTTTAAACGGAAAGGGCGGTCGAGCGACATCTCATTGGAAATGTCTTTTAGTTGTGCGTCTGATCCTAGAGTTTCAAAGAAAAATATTCAGCCATAACAAAATGACAATGTTTGAAGGTAAACAAGTCTATTTAAAAAAAACCAAGAATTAAAGCTTAAATTAATTAAATTAAGTGTTCGAAATGTTTACCATTCACTTCTTGGCACATAAAAAGTCGGTTATGAAATTCCCGCCTTACATTTTCATAAGTTTCCGGAGTGATATTTCTGTAAACTTCTGTAATGCGTTGCTCCAGTTCTTCAATTGTTTCTGGTCGGGTTCTGTACACTTTCGATTTCAGATATTCCCATAGAAAAGAATCTAAGAAAGTTAAATCTGGGGAGTGAGCCGGCTATTCTACAGGCCCCCGCCTACCAATTCATCTTCCAAGAAAATGTCCGTTGAGAAAGTCAGAAACAGGCCTATAATAATGAGGCGGCGCAGCGTCTTGTTGGAACATGACGTTTTCAATATTATTTCCAGCCACCTGAGTTATTTCTGGGACAGTTTTGTACTGCAAATGAAAAAGTGGACTACTGGATAAAAGAATCAAAACAAGTTTGAATTGAGTGAGTCCATTTGTTTAAAATCCGCCATTTTGTTATGGCTCAATATTTTTCTTTGGAACTCTAGGATTAGACGCAGAATTAAAAGACCTTTTAAATGACGTGTCACTCGACACCCCTTTTTATTTAATAAGAAATTTTAAAATGGCGCCCAGTCGCCATTTTGAATGATACAAAATGTAATTTTTGGCTAAAAAATAGTATTTAATTTCCCATTTAAGCACACCAAATTTTGTGGTAAAATATCAGTCGTTCAAAAGTTAGTTAGGGGGGGGGCGGTACTTTATAGACAGACGGTATATACAATTAATATTGCAAGCATTATTTAAAATATATTCTTTTATATCTCTACAAAAAAGCAATAATTTAATTATGCTGTTTTTTAATTAATACCAATCTGTAAGTAAACAATCAAAATGTTTAGCACTTTGGGCATTTATATGAGACAAGTAAAGCTTGTTATTGAAATGACATTTTTTGTAACATTAAACATAAAAACGTTTTTTCTATGTCCATCCGTAGACACACAAATTAAAAAAAATTCTAATTGTATTATAGCCAAGACGAGACAAATCCAGATAAAGCGAGACATGTCTTCAGTCTCGTTTCGTCTAGCGGTAGCACTATACAGGATGTCCCGCCAAAACTTTCCAGCCTAACAACTTTTATTTGAAGAGGTGTGGTTTTAAAAGTTATTCCAAAATATTTTTTGCGCCCAACGCTTGATTACGTAAAATGTTTTTTTTTATTATTTAAAAAGAATCATGAAGCCGTGCGTGAGCACGACCCCATGATTCCCATCCCACCCCCTTACCCGGGCTCAGCACACTAAGTGCTCTTCACCGGTCTAACATTCCCCACCCCTGAAAGACATGCAACCCAACATACACACCTACATACACCATCCATGGACCCGTCGGATTTAACTTATTCAGAAAAATTACCGACGAGCAGTGGACTCGAACCAACTGCCATTGGGCGTGTAGTTTCAAAGCCTGGGACTTTAACCACTAGACCACCCGCCGGCCCGTAAAATGTATTAAATGTATTGCCGTTTTTACATTACGCAATTTTGATATTTTATTTTTAAATGTATTAGTTTTTGCTTTCTAAATTTGTATATATTTTTTTAAAGAATCATGAGACCGTGCGTGAGCACGACTCCATGATTCCCATCCCACCCCCTTCCCCCGGGTTCAGCGCACTTAGCGCTATTCACTGGTCTAACGTGCCCCACCCCGAAAGACATGCAACCCAACATACACACCACGCACACCGTCCATGGACACGCCGGGTTTAACTTATTCAGAAAAATTTTCGACGGGCAGAGGATTCGAACCTACTGCCGTTGGGAGTCTAGTTCTAGAGGTTGGGACTCTAACCACTAGACCATCCGCTGACCCGTATATTTTTAAATATGCCGCTAAAAAGAGTTTTTTTTAAATCTTTCAGATGATGTATCAGTTTGCATTCAAAATTTTCAAAAAATCCTTCAGAATTACTAAGTCAGTATAAATGATTTTAATGAATGAAGTTTTAACCACATCAATTTAAACTGATTACTACTGGTAATAATGAGCGGCCGTAGCTCAGTGGTAAGCGCGCGGGCTACCAATGCAGCGGATCCGGGTTCGATCCCCGTCCCGATCGTTCTCCCTCGCAAGGCAACGGGAAACCAGCGGGGTGGATTTCTCCCCAGGAAAACCTCTCTGGAGAAGAAGTGCATGTACTTCCTGTGGTTCGGAGCCCACGTTAAACTGTAGGTCCCCTATGTCTGTCTGTGCAAACTATATATCGCCGCGCACCAAACACAGACATAGGAGAGAGGTAGCCAACGCCCTGAATAGGATATGGCACTATTAGAAGAATAATGTTTACGATTTGAATTTGTTTTACTAATTTTAAACGATTTTCACAAAATGAGTTTTTTTTTCCAAAACTGTGGTATGCAAGCATATACCTTAAATAATACATCATAAGAGAAAAGTTCCTTTTCAACTTTTTTAAATTTAAAATCTTTAAATAAAAAAAAAACGAATAAATTTAAAAACAAAATTTTTAATTTGCGTAATTTAAACGGCAATACATTTTAAACCCACTTTGGCGTGTCCCTTCCTGAAAAATGGGTTCCCATGCTTACCGCTTATAAGTAGAGTTGGGCAAATGCATATTTGCATCTTTTTTCCTATTGATCATAAAATGTTAATTTTTCGTATATACACGTTTCGTGATGTTTAGAGTCATAAAGAGTAAATTTTATTTTGCATATATGGTATATATTACAACTTTACGGCATACGGCATATATTAGTGCATATTTTAGCTTTTAATGGCATGAAAATGCATATTCTAGCAAAAAAAATAAAATTTCAAATAAATTATCAAATAAAATATTCGTAGTTCTTAGAAGAAATTGCACAATTTCTTCTAGTGAAACCACATGAACCCCATACTTGCACTTTCTAAATTTCCAAGTAGGGGTAGAGGAAATAAAGGATTAACTGACAAAGGTTGTATTATTTGGGTAGGTCTTATTCCTTAGGTACAAATTTCTTTGAAAATATTTGGAAATTTTTCTTATACTTATTCTTAGAAATAGTTATTTATAATTTTAGTGCTTGACTAGTTCATTTATTGCCTTGACAGAGAACTGTAAAGTGTAATTGTCCAGTCTATACCCTGAAAATGCCTAAAGTTGCTAGTTCAAAAAACGATTTAATTAAGAAGTGGTTGAAGCCGTATACATGTTTTAAATACGATGGAAGTGTTGTGTTGTGCGTCATCTGTGAAAAAGAGGTATTTAACCGTTTATTTTAATTATGAATTAAAAAAACTGTTTACTCTGTTTAAAGTTAAAAAACTTCAAACGAGCCAAAACAGCGAGTTAAAAATTTAATACTAATTTGTTATTTTATTTTGTAATTAAGCAAACAATTTAAGAATAAAACTAGGAAGTTTTTTTTGTGATATTGCAAAGGATATGGGACAGGCCACAGGGCACATTCAATTATTTTCCTTTGTGTAAGCTGTAGTAAATTGTACTTAAATATTGTTTTTACAGATAAACGTTAATAAAAAGTTTCAACTTGATCAGCACGTAGCCACCGGTCCGCATCAAAAAAGAAAAAATAATACAAACGAGCCAAAACAACTATTATTGCTGAACTGCTTAAATAAGAATGTCAACAATTTCAAAGACGATTTGTGTAGAATGATGGTTTCATGCAACATTCCATTAAATAACATGGACGTTCCCGAATTTAGAAATTTCTTAGAAAAATATACAAAACAAAACGTCGTTTCCCGGAGAACAGCTTCCAGAACGTGCATTCCAAAATGATACGAAGAAAATCTTCAAAAAATAAGAAACGTTGTTTCGAATAATTGTATTTGGTTTAGTGTTGACGAAACCACCGATGCTAAAGGCGAATTTTATTGTAGGTGTTTTAAACAGCAGTCCTTCTTCCAGTTATTTAATTGCTGTTAAACAACTAGAAAAAACCAACAATTTGAAAATTTCACGTTTTGTCAATGAAACCCTTTCGTTACTTTATTTGCCAAATCAAATACCACCAGAAAGGATTTTATACATGGTGACTGATGGTAAAAGCAGGTCAAAATTTAAAATTCTTTTTCCCAAATTTAATTCATGTAACTTGTTTGGCCCATGCGATGAATAGGGTGGCCGAAGTGGTTAGAACTGAGTTTCCTTTAGTCAATAAATTAATTAATAACGGAAAAAAGGTATTTTTAAAATCACCACTTCGCATCGAAGTTTACAAAGACTTGCTTAAAGATGTGCCCTTACCTCCACAACCAATTCTCACCAGGTGGGGAACGTGGATAGAAGCCGCTCTATTTTATTGTGAAAATTACAGTGAATTTAAAAATGTTGTTAACACCTTTAATTCAACTTCTGCTCAGTCCATAGCAGATTGTCAAGATATTTTAAAGTGTCCGGAATTGCAACCTCAGTTGTCCTACATAAAGGCTCATTTTTCGGAAATTCCTAGCATCATTAATAAATTAGAAACACAAAACCTGCTTCTCACTGAATCTTTAGAATTAATCGAAAAATTTCATTCAATTTCGAATAAAAATAAAATATGCAAAAAAGTTAGCAGCAAAATGGACGATTTAATTCAGAAACACAGCGGACTTTCAACTCTGAATTCCATAAAAAATATTTTAAATGGAGATTTCGTAAGCAATGGCCACAATGACGAATGTTTTTCAGTTAAAAATTCACATTTATTTAAATATTGTCCAGTAACTTCTTGTGATGTAGAAAGAAGTTTTTCCAGCTACAAAAATATATTGGAAGATAAGCGGCAAAATTTTCTCGTTGACACCATTGAAAAGCACATGATTATTTATTGTAATAAATAGGTTGTGTTATTTATTGATTTTACTTCTACCTGTATTTTTGCATATGCAAATAAAAAATGCAGTTTTAACTGAAAATAATAATGCGTTTCTATAAATTATGTAAGCCCTTTTGATTTTTTGAATGTTGAGTGTTTGTAACTAAAAATAAAGAAAATCATTAATTGTATTTATCTTTTTCTTTCAACGAAAAATTACATTTGATGCAAAACGTGCTTTAACTCATATAATAATTACTAGTATTAAACTGCAGATTCAAATAAACATCAGATTTTCATATTAGGCACTAAATAAACAAACAAATTCTTTTTAGTGCATATCGCAAAAGGTTACTGCATATTCTTGCATCTTGCATATATTGAAAGTTTTATGCGGCATATTTTAGTGCATATATTGACGGTTTTATGCGACATATGTTGGTGCATATATGCACTATCTTTACAGCATATTTTCCCAACTCCTTACTGTACTTATAAGCTTCTAAATCAGTGCTTTCAATTTTAAACTCATTTTGTTCTCTGTTTCATCTACAGCTACACATGTCTAAAAAACTGCTCCATAGAAAAGTAATATGCTAGGAAAAAAAATCTTAGTAGCCTTTTAAAAACAGCATTAGAAAAACATTTAAAAATACTTTAGAAAAAGTAGTATTTTTTGGTGATTTTAATGTAAAATGTTTGACATTATTTTAGATGCAATTGCTAATTTTTCCTTAAATGAAAATTTATACTGTTTGTAAAAATGGCTTAATTTAGAAAAATTATCTATTTTAGATAGTATAAAAAATACCTAAAAAAATATTTTTCTTGAAAAAAAAAAGTTTAAGGGAAAATTTTAAAACCAAATTATTTATATACTAAAATAAATTTGTGAAAATTTGTAAATGAAAGAATTGTTATTTTATAATTTTGAAAATTTAAAAATTGAAATGGAATCATAATTTAAGTATGTAGGACAAAACAGCCGTGCAGAATAGCTAGTAAAATTTTAATAAAATGCAGATGTTTAAGTTGCTGTGACCTAGAATTTTTTTTTAAATACAGAACGATTATTGTTTAGAATTATTCTTTTTTGCATGTTTAACACATCTGGGTGTTGCGTCTTATGTATTACGAAACAAAACTTACGGAATAAGTTTTTTATTTCTAGATAACAAACCACTAATACATTTTGTTAATTTTTCCCAAAACAAAATTTTTCGGGGTTTTTATTGTTCCATAATGCGGTCTGTATTTTTTTTAAGCAGCTTGGATTAAAGATATCAGAACCATATCACTTATTAGCATATACTGGGTGTTTCGTCTAGCATTGGCAAAAACAAAAGTTTTATTTTTTAGTAGGACACGGCACATTGTGAGTTTTTTATGAGCTTATTAAACTGCTGATTACAACGGTGTATTATTATGTTTATATGGGTTTTAATTGGAGAGTTTGGTAGTTATTCATCATTCTGTTAAAAATTGCACTTTGAAGATTACTATCGTGTAACTGTAACAGATGTTATTGCCATAAATAAAACAACGAGTGATTGTGACTTTTCGATAAAATGTGGTGTAAGTTCACGAGTGATGGTTAAGATAGTAATTCCAGGAGCGCGTAGGGCGAGTGGAGTTACCTAAATATTAACTAGCGCGAGTTAGCTTACACCACAATTTTATTAAAGATAAATCGTATCACGAGTCATATTCGTCTTGACTATGTCACTCACATTACTTTTGACGCATTTTTGGTAACACTGTATTAGTCGGAAATGCTCGGGTGTTTTCGAGAATTGGCGGTCTTAGCATGGTATTGTTTGCTTGTTTTCAAATGTTTTATAGTGGTGTCCTTTTCAAATTTAACTTTCATTTTGACATTCTTATTTACTGTTGCTGTGAAGTGTTGTTGTAGAAATGAATTGTTTTTGAGCAAAATTGTTAGGTGGTATTTCATAAAATTATTGAGGTTCTGTACATTATTTTGGTCTAAAATTTTGGTTCGTATAACCTGTCAAATAAGATACAATTTTAATATAAATACATATTTATGTCTTTTAATGCATATTAGCATGTTAGTATTATATTTATTGTAGGTGTACACTACAATTTGTATCGGTCATGATTAGAAGTATGATTTGAACACTCGCGATTCATGTTGGTTGACATCGTTATCATCGGCTACCGACGACGTTTCTCGTATTTTACTTTTTGCTTGTAGGCGACAAAAACGATTATTGTTTTCAATTTATAAATTATGTTTTATTCAAATATGATACTTACTTCTGGTCGAAGCAATGAAAAACTATAATAAAACAATAATAAATATACCCAAAAGTTAGAGCACATCAGTTTTAAAAACGTTATTGCCTTCTCTGTTGATTTGTGGTCGATTTACCGACTTTCAGTGAGAAGTTGTAGATTCGGAATTTTCTTGCAAATGGTCTGTTCACGCGACTGGGCAAGTTTAAACGATAACGTATATTCGTCTAAATACACGAATCGTCTGGAGTCGGCATTATAACTTTTACTGATCTAGGGTTTAAAACAAATATAATATGGTGTTTTGATTTCAGTTTTGCAGATTAATACAATGAGTATTTTGTTTATTTAAAATGGAATACTTTATATACGATCACATAGTAATTAGATGGCTATTTTCAGGGGTTTTTCGAGAATTGTGAAAATTTGTGCCAAATAAATAATAGAAAATTAAAATTAAACTATATTTTTTGCTTGCTTCTTTAGTGAGTGTATTATTGACCACCAACAATTTCTGTTATTTAAATTTTTTTATGGGGTGTTCCAACACTCGCTGCCACGAACTGTGTGGCGGTATTCTACGAAAAAAACTGAGCAAAAAGTTCCTGTGCAATTTTCTGATTCAATTAATAATTTTGGAGTTCTTCAAGTTTTGAAAAATTTGATAATGATAGAAAGAAAAAATTTCATACTCAAATTGAAGTGTTGGATCAAGTACTGAAAATCAGTCCATGATAAATCACAACAAAACAAAAGATAGTTCAAATGATTATTTAAAAGAAAATTACAAACGTCGTTTCAAGAGTCTGAAAACTCAACTTGACGTGTTCAATTAAGCAGTGGCACGCTGTTGGATGTTGAAAACAGCATGTCATTATTTATTTGTTTCGTAGTTCATTTGTTTGAATTCAGCTTATGCTGACGGCACTGGGGGGCTTCTAATAAACAAGCAGGACGAGCGGTACGTTTATACGCGACCATTTTTTCGCACTTTGGACCGATTTCAGCATAATAAGTGGCATTGCCTAGTGCAAAATTAAGAACTATGAAACAAATAAACAATGACGTACTGTTTTCAACAGCCAATAGTGTGCCACTGCTTAATTGAACACGTAAATTTGAGTTTTCAGACATTTGTAAATTTTTTCTCAATTATCGTTTTGAACTATTTCTTGTTTTGTGATGTATTACGGATTAATTTTCAATGCTGGATTAAACACTTAAATTTGAGTTTGAATGTCTTTTCTTTATTATATTTTTCAAAACTTCAATAACTCGAAAAATATTAGGCAAAACGAAAAATCGTAGAGGAACGTTTTGTTCAATTTTTACGGTAGAATACAGTCTTACAGTCAGTGTCCGCGAGTGTCCGTAATCAATTAATTAACCAAATTAATTAAAAGTAAAACTGCTGAATTTAACATCACAAATGGTTCAATTAACAGAAAGATTGCAGATTGTTGAATAAAGTACAAACTTCTTGCTGAGTTCTACGACGCTCACCGAAACCAACCATAATTAAAATTTGAATTCGTTCTGATGTTTAATTCAGCAGTTTTAATTAATTTGGTTAATCAATTGATTACTGCAACCCCACTGCCCAATCTATCGAACATTAAAACCAAACAACACGAACCAAGCATATTTGACGACATTACATAACTGTTTAAGCTTTTCACATTCTTTTGTTTTCATGAGCTGCTAGATAACAATTATGAAACATTATTGTTATCTCTAGAATTAATAATAATAAAAACATAAAACCTTATATCACTGAATTCGCAAGAAAGAGTTCTATCGATATATCAAAAAATATACAGGGTGTTCTATTTAAAATAAAAAAGTTGATATCATTTCCGGCTAAACCGGAAGTCCTATTAAACAGCCGATTTCATTGTATCCGCCGTATGTCGAAACCTTCCTGTACAAAATTTTGTCAAAATCGCTGTTGTCGTATTAGAGATATTTGCATTGTTCCGTACTTTTGCCCAACTCTGTATATAAAACTACACAAGTTTTATTTTGTTTAACAAAATGTATGCTGTTAATTTTGAGAACAGTTTTGACAAAAAAAAATCAATTTTGTTGCATTTAGTAGGAAATTACGAATGCGGTTCTTATAAATTAATCAGTCTGAAAATGCTGAAAATTTAATCATGTAGTAAACTCAGATAACTGTGTCAGAGCCACGTAATAGTTTCGAATATAACTGCGCATTGTAGTTGAAAGTTTTCTACAACATTTGAAAACTGGAAATCGATTTAATTAAAAAAGGAAATTCTGCAATAGTTTAGACATAAGTGAGCGTTGCTACTCGTTATCAGAATGTTGAAAATAATTGCAGCCCCGAAAAGCACATCAAAAGATTATTTCGGAATAGAGAAAGCTATGTTAAAATTTTCTGGTATATCGCTTACAGGCAATGAGAATATTGCGTATAAAATATACGCTTTCATTGTGCTGACAGTATATTTAGATTCGTTTATCCTTTTATTGCGTGTGGTGATATATTCAAACAAGAGTTTGATGACGCCATTAGGCATGCAAAACAAGCAACCTGGAAGGCCTACTGCGAGGGGATAGAGAGTATGCCCCGAACAGCAAGGCTTTGCAAGGTACTTGCAAAAAGTCCTGGCACCCGGCTAGGAGCCCTACAGCTTCCCAATGGTGAATTTACCACCACCAATGAGAAGGCATTAAAACTCTTACTGAGAACGCACTTTCCCGACTCTAGGGAAATACTAATAGACAATACGCCGACTGCTGAGGCTCCTCAAGTCAGACCGTGCCTTGTCGACTGGAAGGTTGCCTCAAAAGTCGTAACGATTGACCAAACAAAATGGGCGATCACAACGTTTGCCCCGTTCAAAGCAGCAGGACCTGATGGTATCTTCCCGGCTCTCCTACAAGAGGGCTTGGAAATATTAATCAGACCTCTGTATCACATATTACAAAGCTGCCTAGCCATAGGTTACATTCCTGTACCATGGAGAGGGGCAAAGGTAATATTTCTTCCTAAACCTGGATGTGACTCGTACTCCCAGGCTAAGTCATTTCGACCTATCAGTCTTACCTCCTTTTTACTCAAAGTGCAGGAAAGATTGGTAGACCGCTACATTAGAGACGGATCCTTGAAAGTTTTTCCACTGCATCCGAATCAACACACGCTTATCAAAGAGGGAAATCACAAGGTCGAGAAGGTGCTAAATCAGGGGGAATACGCACTAGGAACCTTCCTAGACATCGAAGAAGCATTTGATTGCACTACCTTCGACTCCATATGCAATGCAGCATCTGAGCGTGGCATAGAACCCACCATAGTAAGGTGGATTGAATACATGCTCAGACATCGAAACATAACTGCAACCTTGAAGGGGGACTCAGTGGGCGTCTCTGCCGGTCGCGGGTGCCCACAGGGCGGCGTACTTTCGCCGCTCTTGTGGTGCCTCGTAGCCGACGGACTGCTTCTGAGGCTCAACAACGAGGGGCTTTACACGCAAGGATACGCTGATGATTTGGCTATCCTTATAACTGGAAAATTCCTCAACACAATTTGCGAGGTAGCTCAAAGAGCCCTCACAATAGTGCAAGAGTGGTGTATTGAGAACCAGCTTTCAGTCAACCCTAAAAAGACTGAACTGGTTTTGTTCACAAGGAAAAGGAAGATCACAGGCCTCAAAGGGCCTGTACTCTTCAACAAAACACTGCAAACCTCGGGTGAGGTCAAGTATCTGGGAGTAATCTTGGATGCCAAACTCACCTGCGCAAGCCATGTGAAAAGATAAGAGCAACGGGCCTGCGCGTCCTTCTGGACGTGTAGGCGCACCTTAGGAAAAACATGGGGATTAAGGCCTAGAATCGTTCACTGGTTCTACACGGCTGTAGTACGTCCCCTGATCACATATGCAGCTCTTTTATGGTGGCCTAGAACAGAAAAGGCCACCACAAGAACAGCACTGACTCGTCTGCAGAGAATTGCCTGTCTCTGTATAACGGGAGCTATGTGCACAACCCCGACTGCGGCCATGGAGGTGCTGCTTGGACTCGTGCCTCTTCACCTTTTGGTGGAGGCCGAGACCCGAGCGGCGGCGTACAGGCTAGGCTATACGGGACAATGGAAACCCACACAGGAGAATGTAGGACATACCAGGTTGCCTCGCGTTTGAGGTCGACCAATCCCATCTCTCGGATGGGAAGTGATGGTATGGTCTCCTACTTCTCCTTTGGCAAAATCTTACGATACCCTCATCCCTAGCCGGGATGAATGGCTTTCGGGAGACCGATCCTTCCTTCAGCCCTGTGGCCTCGTATGGTTTACGGATGGGTCAAGGACTAGGGAGGGATCAGAAGCAGGTGTGTATGGAGAACAACCTCGAATCAAAATAAAATTTGCTCTGGGGAAATATCCAACCGTTTTCCAGGCCGAAATCTTTGCTATTTTGACATGTGCAAATGAAAACCTCAGAAGAGGGTACACTAGTAGTCACATCTACATTTGCACCGACAGTCAAGCGGCCATCAAAACCCTGATCTCCCCTAAGATCGGGTCACGACTGGCCCAAGAGTGTCGGCAAACTCTCACAAAACTCTCTGCAAAGAACTATGTGAAAATCATATGGGTCCCCGGCCATAGTGAAATTGAGGGAAACGAAGAGGCTGATGCCCTGGCTGTTGCGGGGGCCGGGGAACCCCTAATGGGTCCAGAACCGGCCTTCGGAATTTCCCCCAAATGCGTGAGGCACGAGATATGCAGCTGGACGTTGTCACAGCTCCAATCATCCTGGACCTCTCGTCACACACCAAGACAGGCTAGACTCTTTATTAAGGGTCCTACGCCTAAAATAAAAAAATTCTTCTGGGCCTAAACAGAAGACAAATCAGAATTGTGACAGGCCTACTAACAGGCTACGGTCACCTGCAAAAACATCTCCACACTATCGGGGTTGTCAATAACCCGCAGTGTAGAAGATGCCAAGCGAGGGAGGAAACTTCCGAGCACATACTCTGTGAGTGCGCCGCTTTTGCGGCCCTCAGGTAGAAACACCTTGGCTCCCCCTCCCTAGAGCCAAGGGAAATACAGGACATATCATTGAACAGGATCTGGTCCTTTGTTGAAGCGACCAACCTGTTTAATGAAAACTAAATCATTTAAGGGGAACAATGGGCACTAGTAGCCTAAGTGCGGGAGGACGTAAGTCCTCCGACCCACCATAAATCATCATCAAGAGTTTGATGACGCAGGAAGGATATTTGTTTATGTTGTTGGTACAACAATGGGTAAGTTTTTTAACTCGCAAACTATGTTTATACGGTAGGATAAGTAAAAGTTTATTTCGCACCTGCTTTAAAACTCGTTTAGATAAATGGTGTATTCAATGTTTGTAAGCTTATAACAGCCCTGATGATAAATCACCAAAAAGTTCCAGAAAAAGTTCAAAAAAAAAAATAAAACACCTGAGAAAATGCGTTTGTATTTGATATAATGAGTTTTGAGATCTAGACGTAAATAGATGTTTTGGACCTTCAGGAATAAAACAGAAGGTTTTCTAAAATTATATTTGTGCTTTCTTATCAAACCTCGTTTTGCTTTTAAATTAAACATTTATAGACGTCAAAATAAATCAGAAAATTAATTTTTGACGGCTTAAAATGTTGTCTGACCAGAAATTTGATAAATGATTTTATCCGAAATTCATTAAATTTTAGAACGACAAAAAGTTAATTTTATACGTCAAAAAAGCTGAAGTGTTAACTTCGGGTAGACTTTCCCATACTGGTTATTAATACTTACTGTATTTGCAAAAATGTAAATTTTATATATTATAACTAAAGCACGGAATTATATGCACAAAACGTTGACAAAATATGCGCGTATATATATGCAACAAAAATAATTAAAATATGCACTAATTTGATCGATAAATGCACACTGTTATGCAAAAAATCACATTACCATAAAAAGATTTAAAAAAGGTACCTTTATTTGCAATGTTACAAGACATAGGTATTGTAAATAATAATTTTCTTGAATAATAAAACTTAAGTACTAAAATGCGCTACACTAACTTAATTAAAAAATTATTTAATTCATTAAATTTTCAAATTTTTGTAACAACTTATTATCAGATGTTTTTCTAGATTATCGACTGAAAACGATTGGCGTCTATCACTTAGAATAAGTTTATACGTGGAAAAGCTACGTTCGACATCTGCAGATGTAATTGGAGCGTTTTTTAAAGTACATATAATATGCGGCATCATATCTAAATCTGAGGGCTCACCTTTTAAAATGTTTGTTACTTCAACTAAAATTTGAAAGCCCTTATTTTTTTCCAGTACATCATGTAATTTCTTTGAAATTATACCCCCGATTGTACCCCTAACATAATTGATTGAAATTTTCAACTCATTAATTAATTTTATTGCGTCTATAAGTAAAACGTTTTGACTTTCCAATTTCAAAATTGTTTCTGAAACTAAGCTATAGTTGCTTTTAATAAAAGCCAATTGGCGGGGTAACTCTTTTACTTGTAGTATTTTTTAGATTCTGTTATGGCCGCCGAATCATCAGAAAATTCGCATACAATATTTTTAATTTCCTTAAAGTGGTTTGCATAAAATATAGATGCATTTAACCAAGTACCCCATCTTGTTATTACATGTTGTGGGGGTAGAGGTGTATTGGGCAATATTTCTTTATAAACTTGGACCCTTAAGGGTGCTTTTAAAACACCTTTTTCACATTTGATATTAAACTATTTACTAACGGAAACTGCAATCGAATTTCTTCGGCAACCCTGTTTACTTCGTGTGCTAAACATGCATTGTGAAAAAGATTTTCATAAAACGCTTTTAAATTTTGAAGGTACTGCATCTGAAAACATTAAAACTATTTTATCTGATGGAATAGCTTCAGGCAAATACAAATTGCTTAAGCCTTTCTGTATGAAGCTGGGGGGTGGCGGAAAAAATGCCCCCGGAAAAAATACCCCGGAAAAGATACCCCCGGAAAAAATACCCCCGGAAAAAATACCCCCTGGAAAAAAATACCCCCGGAAAAATATCCCCTGGAAAAAATACCCCCGGAAAAAATACCCCTCATAACTAATTGGCTACCTCTGTATCAAGGTCCCCAAATTTGTTCAAAATTTTTGATAATTTTACCTGCAGGAACCTCAAAAAGTGATTTAGAAAAAATGCTTGTCTGTGGTTGGGTGCGTGAGGTAAGTTTCCAGTCGTGAACTTCAACTTGAACAAAAAAACATAAAATATACATGATGTTATTACAAGCATGTAAATCTAAGACTAACTCGAAAAGCACGACAAAATAGTATATATAGTTATTGTTATCTATAAGGAAGGAAATGATGATGATATAAATTTTACATTCCGAACTTGAACTATCAAAAAATAATCTTCTGTCAATAAATCTTTCATTTTCCTTTGTTCACATTTCCATGTTTTGTAAAATAAAATAAACTAAAAATCTAATTTTTCGGAAATAAGGAATTTTGTTTACAAATCACTGAAAAGAAAGTTTCTGGTTAAGCTTTAATCCTCTTATCACTCAGATGTAGTAACAACCACAGTAGGGTTTCTCCTTTATATCTACTAATGAAGGTACATTTTGTGCCTATTTTGCTTTTTAAGTGCCTTTTTTGCTGATTTTTTTGCCTTTTTGGAGGTTTTATTTTGCCTAAATCCTGTCTTTACTCATGATGATTTAATAGAAATCAAAAAGTACAAAACGAATAACCGAACTATTTTCTGTAATTCTAACAGCAGTAAAAATAATGTCATTACCATTCCCTTCCTTGTCATCGCGTCAAGGATTAGGATTAGTTTCCCTAATTATACCAAATACCCAGGTACTTGCATGCATAGCTATCAGGATATCTGTAAATAATCCCCACACTAATGACTTTTTGCAAAAACCCCAGTTAGCCTAAATAAATTCCTCGTTTTGAATGACTAGGTATATAAACCAAAATTTTGAAATTTTATTCAATTTACTTTTAACCATGGAAGTGATAACCTCTAACTATAGGTGGTGAGAAGTTATTGTGTAGTGGGTATATGTATGTGGTGCATAAAAATTGTGCAAGTGGTATTCGTTGGCGATGTTGCAAAACGGCTCACTTATTAGGTAATTATTAACAAGCAATTTAATTAATGTGACATTGTAATTAAACAAACATAATTTTTTTTTAAATTAAACTGATTATTTTAAATATCAAGTTTAGATATTACGCATTATTATGTTTGGTTGATGATGAAGGTATGGGAAAATAAAAACTCACCCTTACTTATTTATTAATTATACTATTGTTTTACAGTGCAGAGCAATTTTAACTACAACTTTAGAGAAAACAAACCCCGTTTTGGCAACGGAACACAATCATTCAGTCAATCAAGAAGAAACTACTATAGCAAAATGCGTACAAGACATGAAGAAAAGAGCTAAGGACGTCTTGGCCAAACCAGTACAAATATACGCAGAAGCTGTATCTACTCTAGAAAATTCTGTACGTGCGGTAATGCCTTCCGAGGAGTCGGTTAAGAGAACGTGGGGAAATCATGAGGCAAAAAACCTTCCTGGAACTCCAGTGTCTCTGGAAGATCTGACTATTGAAGGTATGATCTAAACTACTTTTATTCTAAATTTTTTTTAAACAGTTTACTGATTGTAGTAATTTAACCAAATTGTTATTTTATTTCAGGAAGTTGGTGTACTTATGTTAATTTTAACTGTACCTGCTTCAGCCTAAAGAACATTTAGTGAGCTATGCAGACTAAAAATCTATTTAAGAAATACCACAGAATGGTAATTCGCCACCCATCTTGTTCTTTCAATACACGGCGACAGACTAGCCAGCGTGGAACTTAAAATTGTTATGAGGAAGTTTATTAATAGATCAAACAATATAAAATCGACTAATGGATTGGCTTAATTTAACAAACCTATTCCGCATAAGTTATGTCTATTTTATGATGGTAATTATTATAAACTTTTATTCCTGTTACATAGTACTTAACTTCTGTATAGGTTTTATTGAGATTTTCTTGGTTTTTTTTTATATGAAACATATTTTTTTTAAACATTAAATAGCTGCACATTTTTTAACCTTGCCCCCCCCCCCTATAAAATAAGTTCCCAATCAAATGGAACAATTATGTGTACCATTGAAAACATTGGAACTGTCAATTCTAGAAGTTTATCAGGCTACTTGTACATGCACGTGCAAAATTTGGGCTTGTATACACTTTCGCTGTGGAAGACACACTTGTGTGGTTTGACATTGCATCACTATGTACGTAGGACCTGCTTGTCAGCTGACTTGCGTAAGATTTCTGCACGTCAGTGTGAGACAGAGAGGAGTCTACATGATCTTACCCACACATAGTGAAAGGTTTAAGAAATTACGTCTATCCATTTGTTTTTGTTTATAATAAAGAAGGAAAATATGATAAACCACATTCAATAAAAGAAATATTGGCACAGCAAAAGTGTTAATAAATATCCAGCTATATGGTTGTACAAACTTCTGTTATTTATATATCAACGATTCTTTTTGAAGCTTTTTAATATTTGTTTTTCAATACAGCCGTAAAACTGGGCAATTTTTTTATTGCATATAAAACAAATATTTATAATTTAACAACTTTCAAGCTAATAAAACTATTTAATAATAGCAGGTGTGTAATAAAGTGACAATAATACATAAATTTATTGACGATTGTAAGAAATCTACAACATAAAAACCAAATTTTCAAATAACTTTACATCAATGGAATGTAGACACTTTGAAAATTGAACTATTTCTTTTTCCCCTTTTTAGAAGATTCACCCGATCCGCTAGCTTCACCTCCTGGACGTGCTTTTTGCCACTGCAAAGGCCTCTTGCGATAAATTGGCCATGGTGGTATTGTTAGCTGTAGAAATATTAAATTAAATCGTTGGACAACTAAATATATTGATATTTCTTACAACAGCTGCTAAAAGAAAACCGGCAGCTAGTATGTAAACCGTTTGAGAAAACTGCTGAATTATATAACCCCAAACTAAACCTACAGCGCCAAATAAAGTTATTATAACTCTAGAATACTTTTCTGCGCGGGCTTGGCCCTCGAAATCCTAAAATTAAGCAAAAAATTAGATACATTTATGAGGTTAGGTTAAAGTTTCTTAACACAAAATTTATTTTAACAAATCACCATGTACGTTGGAATTGCATTTATAAAATCCATTATTTTTTCGTTTAATTTCAGCTACAGTAGCTTTTTTAATAGTTTTTAAAACACACGTCAGAAACTAACTTTGGAAATATCTCTGGTTAAGTGTTTACGTAGAATAGTCTGAAATTAGCTTCTATTAGGACAGCAGAGAGAGTGATGGTACTATACGCGCAAAAGTTGTTGTCTTCTACTTTTTTGCATGTCTGTCTACTAGAGACTTTCTAATTTTGCAACAATTTATGATAGGAAGCGTGACGTTACATTTGTAGTTTGTCGCAACTCTACTTTTTTAAAAATTAGATTTGAATTAAATAACGCGTATTAAATTTTACATTAGACGAAACTGGAAAATGTAATATAATTCTTTAAAATATTGCTATGTAATTCCCCACACTTGTGGAAATTAATGATTTACAAAAAACTGTATCACATATTGATCTATTTTTATTACCTCGACTTGAGTACTCTTTCAAATTCTCAGGGTTCTTTTACTTGTATAAATGACAAAACGTGGCTTCCCTTTTTGTATTGCAAGATTTATGTTCTTTCTTTTAAAAAAAATGACATTAAACGTACATGTATAATCTTTTACATTGAATACTAAACAAAACGCACTTATCTGACATAAAAAAGGTTGAAATCATTCAACTAAGCTTTATTTACTTTTTTCTTTGTATTATTTCTTTTATTTTCAGTCATCTTTTAGAACACACAGTACCTTAATTTCTGTAGCTCCTTCACTGTATGTAGGTCCTCCTTCTCTTCTTGATTGCTATGATCTTCTGCTTACGTCGTCTTGATTTTCTGAATACTTGAATCTTCTTTTACTTATTTTAGTTGCCAATTTAGTTTCACATAATTAATAATTTTTACCCTTCGTATTTTTTTCAGGTTAGTCGTAGAATTACGTTACCCTAGTAACTTGTATCTGTCCCAGCTTCCAATGTCATTTAATTGCTTCTTTTTATAAATTTACCTGTCACCTTTCTTTGTCGATTATATCCACTTAGTTATGCACTAGTCTTGAAGTAAAACACTTTTTTATAAACTGGCAAACTTTTAATAAATACTTTTAAATTACTTTATACAGCTTTTTACAAATCTTTGGGAACGTTTTTTTTTACGTCCTCTTACTTCGATGTTATTTTTTAGCTCCCCTTGTTTCTATAGTTACCCAATTAAAACTAAATTTTGTGATCTAAACAACTTGATTAATTTTTATCGTATTTCCAAAATAACTTATTCTACACTTATAAAATATAAATCAACAATTAAATAACTTAGTTTTTACCAACTTTTAAAACTTGTAACAATAAACTTTTATTAAATATTATCTCGCTATTGTAAACGTCTCTGTTACTATCTTCGTACTTCTTCATTTTTTTTACATTTTATGTCCAACGCACGCACTACATTTTATAATTTACTGTTTTTTTAAAACTTTGTCAATTATTGGTGAACTCCTTCCCTCAAGATTATGCATGTTTTATTAGCATATCACACTAACATAAATAATTCCAGATTTCAAAGCGAAACCACGCCAATTTATTATATTTATTTTTATTTACTTCAATTATTAAAGAATTCCTGAACTAGTGAGTCGTCATGCCAAGGTAATAAATAAATATTTTAAAATTGATTTTTTTTATAAATATTTCGCCAGTGTGGTTATAATATCACAGCATAAGCGCCATAAATAGATGCTATGTAATTCCCCACACTTGTGGAAATTAATGATTTACAAAAAACTGTATCACATATTGATCTATTTTTATTACCTCGACTTGAGTACTCTTTCAAATTCTCAGGGTTCTTTTACTTGTATAAATGACAAAACGTGGCTTCCCTTTTTGTATTGCAAGATTTATGTTCTTTCTTTTAAAAAAAATGACATTAAACGTACATGTATAATCTTTTACATTGAATACTAAACAAAACGCACTTATCTGACATAAAAAAGGTTGAAATCATTCAACTAAGCTTTATTTACTTTTTTCTTTGTATTATTTCTTTTATTTTCAGTCATCTTTTAGAACACACAGTACCTTAATTTCTGTAGCTCCTTCACTGTATGTAGGTCCTCCTTCTCTTCTTGATTGCTATGATCTTCTGCTTACGTCGTCTTGATTTTCTGAATACTTGAATCTTCTTTTACTTATTTTAGTTGCCAATTTAGTTTCACATAATTAATAATTTTTACCCTTCGTATTTTTTTCAGGTTAGTCGTAGAATTACGTTACCCTAGTAACTTGTATCTGTCCCAGCTTCCAATGTCATTTAATTGCTTCTTTTTATAAATTTACCTGTCACCTTTCTTTGTCGATTATATCCACTTAGTTATGCACTAGTCTTGAAGTAAAACACTTTTTTATAAACTGGCAAACTTTTAATAAATACTTTTAAATTACTTTATACAGCTTTTTACAAATCTTTGGGAACGTTTTTTTTTACGTCCTCTTACTTCGATGTTATTTTTTAGCTCCCCTTGTTTCTATAGTTACCCAATTAAAACTAAATTTTGTGATCTAAACAACTTGATTAATTTTTATCGTATTTCCAAAATAACTTATTCTACACTTATAAAATATAAATCAACAATTAAATAACTTAGTTTTTACCAACTTTTAAAACTTGTAACAATAAACTTTTATTAAATATTATCTCGCTATTGTAAACGTCTCTGTTACTATCTTCGTACTTCTTCATTTTTTTTACATTTTATGTCCAACGCACGCACTACATTTTATAATTTATTGTTTTTTTTAAAGCTTTGTCAATTATTGGTGAACTCCTTCCCTCAAGATTATACATGTTTTATTATCACATCCAAATTACATAAATAATTCCATATCCCAAAGTGAAACCACGCCAATTCATCATGTTTTTATTTAATCCAAATATTTAATTTAAATTAAAGGATTCCTGAACTAAGAACTAGTCATGCCAAGGTAATCAAATAAATATTTTAAAATTGATCTTTTTTATAAATATTTCGCCAGTGTGGTCATAATATCACAGCATAAATTCCCCTCTAAATTTAAACAAAATTTAATGCATGTAATGTACTAATATTTTGTTAAAATTTAAATTCGCACTCATATTCATTCTTTTATTTGCTACCCTTAAATGTTTTATGATCACCTGATCTCCTACATTAAATTTAGATGTACGTATCATTAATACGTTTCCCGAAATATTAACCCCAACTTTCTAATTTCAACATCTCCATACTCCTTATGGAAATATTTTGCTATGTGTTCTGTATGTACTCTATTTGTTACGTAAAGCTTTAAATCTTTCATATTTTTACATAACCTCCCCTCTACTATCGAATATGCTCTCGTTTTCCCTGGATTGACAAATACACCAGCATTCCTTACTCTTGCTTTACCCATTCTACTTTTAACCTCTTTATCTACTTTTTCTACTTTATAAATTAAACTCTGTTGTCCATTTTCCAAATTAATTATTTTTCTTTCGTAAATTTCTTTATTTTCCCATATATCTATAGTTATTGTTTTTATTTTATCATCTAACCTACTCTCACATTTATCTATTTTTATTCCTATCTCAACACTATTTTCCTCCCTTGCTTTACCACACATTTCTACCATCTCCTTTCTAATTTCCATATTCTCATCTTCGCATCTCCTATTTACCCAACCAATCTTTTCCTCAAGTTCTTTATTATTTTCCTCCAGTTTTTTCTCTAAGTTTCCTACACTCTTTTCAATTTTCTCCAACTTCATACCTAACTCATTAACACTAGCTTTGATACTATTTTTCATATCCCTATTCATAGCTTCCTGTTTCCTACTTGTAACTTTTAGAAATTTCATCAAATCCTTCAAGGAAATTTCCCCATCTTCGTCATCTGACTCTACCCCAGAAATTATTTCTTCTTTTTCGTTCTGTTCTAAGTTCCTATTATCCTCTCTTTCATTAACCAATTCCTCAACTTTATCTATTTCTACTTCCTCACTATTATTTCTCCCCTCTACTTCTCCACTATCTACACTTTCCCTTAATTCACTCATATTTTCTTCCCTTTTTGATTTCCTACTTCTAGTTTCCATATCCTAACATTTTATATACTAAAACTTACCACCTTATCTGACCTTACCGTATCTCACCTGGTTATCTAGCAGCCCCACGTTGTCGGCGACATAAATAGATGCTATGTAATTCCCCACACTTGTGGAAATTAATGATTTACAAAAAACTGTATCACATATTGATCTATTTTTATTACCTCGACTTGAGTACTCTTTCAAATTCTCAGGGTTCTTTTACTTGTATAAATGACAAAACGTGGCTTCCCTTTTTGTATTGCAAGATTTATGTTCTTTCTTTTAAAAAAAATGACATTAAACGTACATGTATAATCTTTTACATTGAATACTAAACAAAACGCACTTATCTGACATAAAAAAGGTTGAAATCATTCAACTAAGCTTTATTTACTTTTTTCTTTGTATTATTTCTTTTATTTTCAGTCATCTTTTAGAACACACAGTACCTTAATTTCTGTAGCTCCTTCACTGTATGTAGGTCCTCCTTCTCTTCTTGATTGCTATGATCTTCTGCTTACGTCGTCTTGATTTTCTGAATACTTGAATCTTCTTTTACTTATTTTAGTTGCCAATTTAGTTTCACATAATTAATAATTTTTACCCTTCGTATTTTTTTCAGGTTAGTCGTAGAATTACGTTACCCTAGTAACTTGTATCTGTCCCAGCTTCCAATGTCATTTAATTGCTTCTTTTTATAAATTTACCTGTCACCTTTCTTTGTCGATTATATCCACTTAGTTATGCACTAGTCTTGAAGTAAAACACTTCAGCATTCCTTACTCTTGCTTTACCCATTCTACTTTTAACCTCTTTATCTACTTTTTCTACTTTATAAATTAAACTCTGTTGTCCATTTTCCAAATTAATTATTTTTCTTTCGTAAATTTCTTTATTTTCCCATATATCTATAGTTATTGTTTTTATTTTATCATCTAACCTACTCTCACATTTATCTATTTTTATTCCTATCTCAACACTATTTTCCTCCCTTGCTTTACCACACATTTCTACCATCTCCTTTCTAATTTCCATATTCTCATCTTCGCATCTCCTATTTACCCAACCAATCTTTTCCTCAAGTTCTTTATTATTTTCCTCCAGTTTTTTCTCTAAGTTTCCTACACTCTTTTCAATTTTCTCCAACTTCATACCTAACTCATTAACACTAGCTTTGATACTATTTTTCATATCCCTATTCATAGCTTCCTGTTTCCTACTTGTAACTTTTAGAAATTTCATCAAATCCTTCAAGGAAATTTCCCCATCTTCGTCATCTGACTCTACCCCAGAAATCATTTCTTCTTCTTCGTTCTGTTCTAAGTTCCTATTATCCTCTCTTTCATTAACCAATTCCTCAACTTTATCTATTTCTACTTCCTCACTATTATTTCTCCCCTCTACTTCTCCACTATCTACACTTTCCCTTAATTCACTCATATTTTCTTCCCTTTTTGATTTCCTACTTCTAGTTTCCATATCCTAACATTTTATATACTAAAACTTACCACCTTATCTGACCTTACCGTATCTCACCTGGTTATCTAGCAGCCCCACGTTGGGCGCCATAAATAGATGCTATGTAATTCCCCACACTTGTGGAAATTAATGATTTACAAAAAACTGTATCACATATTGATCTATTTTTATTACCTCGACTTGAGTACTCTTTCAAATTCTCAGGGTTCTTTTACTTGTATAAATGACAAAACGTGGCTTCCCTTTTTGTATTGCAAGATTTATGTTCTTTCTTTTAAAAAAAATGACATTAAACGTACATGTATAATCTTTTACATTGAATACTAAACAAAACGCACTTATCTGACATAAAAAAGGTTGAAATCATTCAACTAAGCTTTATTTACTTTTTTCTTTGTATTATTTCTTTTATTTTCAGTCATCTTTTAGAACACACAGTACCTTAATTTCTGTAGCTCCTTCACTGTATGTAGGTCCTCCTTCTCTTCTTGATTGCTATGATCTTCTGCTTACGTCGTCTTGATTTTCTGAATACTTGAATCTTCTTTTACTTATTTTAGTTGCCAATTTAGTTTCACATAATTAATAATTTTTACCCTTCGTATTTTTTTCAGGTTAGTCGTAGAATTACGTTACCCTAGTAACTTGTATCTGTCCCAGCTTCCAATGTCATTTAATTGCTTCTTTTTATAAATTTACCTGTCACCTTTCTTTGTCGATTATATCCACTTAGTTATGCACTAGTCTTGAAGTAAAACACTTTTTTATAAACTGGCAAACTTTTAATAAATACTTTTAAATTACTTTATACAGCTTTTTACAAATCTTTGGGAACGTTTTTTTTTACGTCCTCTTACTTCGATGTTATTTTTTAGCTCCCCTTGTTTCTATAGTTACCCAATTAAAACTAAATTTTGTGATCTAAACAACTTGATTAATTTTTATCGTATTTCCAAAATAACTTATTCTACACTTATAAAATATAAATCAACAATTAAATAACTTAGTTTTTACCAACTTTTAAAACTTGTAACAATAAACTTTTATTAAATATTATCTCGCTATTGTAAACGTCTCTGTTACTATCTTCGTACTTCTTCATTTTTTTTACATTTTATGTCCAACGCACGCACTACATTTTATAATTTACTGTTTTTTTAAAACTTTGTCAATTATTGGTGAACTCCTTCCCTCAAGATTATGCATGTTTTATTAGCATATCACACTAACATAAATAATTCCAGATTTCAAAGCGAAACCACGCCAATTTATTATATTTATTTTTATTTACTTCAATTATTAAAGAATTCCTGAACTAGTGAGTCGTCATGCCAAGGTAATAAATAAATATTTTAAAATTGATTTTTTTTATAAATATTTCGCCAGTGTGGTTATAATATCACAGCAATATGTATCACTACAAAATATATTGTCTTACTCATTTAATATCATATTTGATTATTAAAAAAATTAACGGTAATAGTTCGAATGCATAAAATTTTACGAATAGTTTTGACAAAAATTTTATGTTATTAAGAAAAATTGCGTAAACTGCAAATATTAAATAATTCTATTGTAAGATGAACAGGTTTGAGTGTGATGAAAAAATGTTAACTAATAAAACAAAAAGAATTACAGTAATTGCGCTATTTCTTACGATAACGCCCGAACAATTGAAATATTTACGAGGCAACCGTTTGAGAATTAATTCACTTGCAAATATTAACTGCGTTTTTATGCATCTAAATAAAGGTCGGTATTGAGCACATAAATTTACACTAGTGCAACCTCGCCGAAATTCGACGGCAGACTCAGCGTTGACCGCCCGGCGATTAATTAGTTCCAATAATGAGACGCGACAGTTTTGTAGATGCCGCTCCAAGTGACGCGCGTCTAGCCGAGCTTCATATATATTATAAATTAAAATAATTATTATTGAAAAATCGTCGTAGAATAAAAATATAAAAATGTTTCATGTTCCATCTGTGGATAGAGACCTTTCATTTAAAAAAAATGGTCCAAATTGGTGAAGCGGTAGCCGCTGGAGGAACCGGAGAAAAAAATCCTTTGAGCTTTTATATATGTATGGATGGATTAATGTTAATGTCGTCAGTTAATCAATCTAAAAACTAAAGTAATTAGTAATCGGATAAATAAAGATATGATTTTGTATAGATATGAATCTTCAACCTTTCTGCTTTTAGAAAGGATGAATTGTTTGATATTTACAATACATAAACTGCAAAAAAGAAGAAAATAACACATAGTTTTTATTACACACGTATGTAGATACAGATTCAATCAAAATAGTTATAGGTGTGTTCATTTTATTTCTGTTATTCTATTATTAGTTATTACAGAAATATCAAAGGCAAATCAAAACCTATGTAGAAATCTGTGATGTTACATCAATAGGACGCTTTTTAGGCTGTTTCATAATCAGTCGCTAGATGTCAACAGGACAAAATGCGGTATTAAATATTATGTGTCAACATATATTTACCGAAATAAATATGTTTTAAACGTTGCTGTTAACAAATCTACAGATAATGCAAAATGTAATAGCAATTAGGTTTTTAAACATTTAAAAAATGGTATTTTAATATACCTACTAGATTGATTTAAAATATAATAGATGGAACATGTAATGTCAGTTAATCACAGCTGTTAGCACCGCGTTTGGCCCTGCTGTCCTCTAGTAACTTAGTAAGTAATATTAAATACAAAAAGCCTCTCATTCATTGATGAATGATGATGTCAGAAGCAGGGAACATGATTTAAGTCTCAAATATCTCGAAGTTGACGTATATTTTTATTAAACTTTAAATACAGTTTTTTAACAAATTTTATTATATTATCTATATAATATGCAAAAAAGTGCTAACATTTACAAATAGAAACAACTTACCTAGCCGTACATTATATAGATGTCTCTAGGGACATTCATCACCGTAATTTATCTATGTTCAAAAGCTAAAGCCGCAGATTTTAATTTGGTTATAAATTAATCTGCATTCGATAAAATATAAGTGCTTCGTACCGAAGTGTTTATACCATTGAATTAGAGAGACCTCTCTAGTTCAATGGCTTATACTGATTACTAGTGAGAAATAGATTCACGCCATTAATGTGTCCTCACCCTCTGGTAACCATCCTGGTCTCTCTCCTGGAGAATAGGTTTCCAGCACATTTACCAGCGATATGGCATTGTTCGTGTGTACTAGTTTAGTCAACTGGTAGAATTAGTAGTTGTCATTGGCCTGCTGCGTTCATGTTAGTTTATGCTAAGTTGAAGCGTGTCTTAACAGCATAACCTTATATTTTTGTACTATTTAAGTTCAGTAAAATGGGTAAAAATCAAAGACACAAAAAGACTCTCAAATCAGAAAAATCTAAAGTTAAACTGAAAAGTGTCGGAAAAACTAAGTTTTTACCAAAAGGTAGTAATGTTACCGACGTTAACTTTAAAATAAAACCTATTTACATCCAGGAGCAGCTAAAGGCCAATAAATTTGATGAGCCCCTAACCAGAAGGAAACTTAATTACAAAGTAAGTGGTGTATATTGTGAAAAATTATAAATTCAAGTTGAAAATTTGCAGGATCTTTTAATACGCCTGAATCATCACAATGCTTCTGCTAAATTTGAAGCATGCGAAGGTTTAATTGAACTTGTAAAAAGTTCACCGCAAGATGTTGTAGAGTTGCATTTATATTCAGTGGTGCATGGAGTTTGCAAAAATGTACTTGGTATAGAAAAGAAAGTTCGACAAAAAGCAATAAAATTAGTATCGAACATTATCGAAAAAGTAATATATTTAAATTGAACCCTTTATACAAAATTATAATTGTATAAATTTCAGGTTTCTCCTTCAAAGTTATCGCCTTTCTTTGATATTTTAATCTCTTATGCTTCATGTGCAATGACCCACATAGACAAAAACATTCAAGAAGATTCACTTTTAATTATTGATGCTTATTTAAGGCATGCACCGTTATTGATTGTTAAGTCTTTCGACAAAATACTTAATAATTTTCTGACGCTTATTTCAAAGTTACGTAGCGATTCCAAGTTGTCTCGAACTTTAACTGTTAATTTAAACAGTAAAATGACAAGTATTCAATGGAGGATTAGAGTCTTGACACGTCTTCAGGGTATTTTACAAGTTATTATTAATCAAAAGATGAATACCAATGAGTCAACGAATAGTTGCGTAAATGTGCATGTAGAAAAGATTGGAAATACAATTCCTATTTACAAAGGGGTTAAGTATTGTTCAGTGGATTTTTTAAATTATTCATCGGCTGTTGAAATAAAGAATGAAAATAAAATACAGCAATATGTTGGCGTTTTGGTGCCTTTGCTGTATGAGACATGGGCAGAAGTTGTGCCATTAAGTGATGTGAATAATACGGACAATGGTAGGATGCTCGGTCGAATAAAATATATCATTAATGACGATTCTTTTAGGAGCAACTATTATACATCAAGATGCAGCTTCTGTGTTAAAATGTATTATGGGTATTTTTTATTTGTTGTGGAAACTGTTGCAGCACTCGACCGAGATAGCCGATGAAAATGATATGGTAAGCTAGCTAAACCATTGATTATATAGCTATGCTACAGATTGCTCAAACATAAGAACTGCTGCGAATTGTTTGAGGTGGATGCAGTTTTCTATATTACGCTAAAAATGTCATTAACGTGCATCATATATCTGTCTGATTTCCTACATACGTCGAGTTTGCAGCTACATTTTATTCTTTGTAACTTGCTTTAGCTGTACATAATATTATGGCTTGTTCCTTGCACAAGGGTAATTTGGTTTAGAACGAACTGGGAGCGAAAGAGATTCAAATAGTTTTTAGCATTAACCAGTCACATTGCCGATATTTTCTGAAATGCAAATACGGTTCTAAGCTCAAAAACTTCGTTTATGCCTATCGGCTATTGTTTTTATCATGTTTGATCCACTGTACTTTGTGGACGACGATTGCTTGTTATGTTGTAACGGGATTTTTTTTAAATATGAGCGGGAATTTATGGTAAATCTGTGGTGTGTGCAAGTGTTAATATATAAAAATCCATCTATTTTGATTTCCAGGAACAGGTGTTATACTTCAATATAGATGCGCCCGCAAAAGAAGCTTAGATTCGTTTGTACGCATGTCGAATAGCTCATCTGTGCAAGTGCGAATTCCTACCATCCCCACCATTGGTTTTTTGTTTTTTCAACAGTTTACTGATTATGACTTCCAAATTGGTAAGACCATGTTAAATGACAATAGGAACAACCTTTGATTGAGAATTGACCTAT
Source organism: Ctenicera cuprea (assembly GCA_958336395.1). Classification (NCBI taxonomy): domain Eukaryota; kingdom Metazoa; phylum Arthropoda; class Insecta; order Coleoptera; family Elateridae; genus Ctenicera; species Ctenicera cuprea. The sequence goes on from OY284493.1 coordinate 21,316,480, forward strand.
ACAGGGTTTCATTTTGGTGGTTTACCTGAACAAATTTAATTGGTTAGAAGCCAAAAAAATTGACCAAATTATCGATTTTGAGATTTCAAACGATAAGTATTGTTTGCTATTAGAAAATAACCAATAACAAAAATTTTCAAATTTTTTAATAATATATGAATACTTTTGGAATTTTTGGAAAATTTTGAAAACAATTTAGAAAATTTCAAACTTCTCAACAATTTTAGTTTTCAATAATTCTGAAATTTTTCAGAAATATTAAAAATTTTCAAAAAATTTAAAATAGTTCCAAAATTTTCTTTATTTTCAAAATTTTTCTGTCTCTCTTCTTCCGTTTTCTAACTTCTATCTGGGTCTTCCAGAGTTCAATATTTTCGTCCACTCTTTTCTATTCATTCAAGCGCCTTGTTGGATATCCCATTTTTCAATATGTTTAAAATTTTCAAAATAATATAATTTTCAAAATTTTTCGTAAGGAAAATTTTAAAATTTTCACTGCTCAAAATTTTTAGAAATTTAAAACAATTTCAAAATTTGTTACACGTTGTATAGCTATTATGCATTGAAAGTGGGGTGGGATATCATGGGCCTAGCCAGCTATGACAGGGTTTAAGCTGCCGCTCACCAAATCACTATTGATTTCAGTTCTATTGCTGTGATTACGAGTTATTGCTGTGATTATGAGTTATTGCCGTGATTGCCGAGTGATTTCCTAACTATTGCTCTAAATTTGTACATCTATTGCCGCTAGTGAGACACCCCTGGGTCATTTCCATAATATAGAAATTTGCATTCACGTATGGAGCTTCGTGTCGCTCATTGCGATGAGCAATTTATAGCATAGCTATATAATCAAAGACTAAATTTTAAAAAAGTTACATTATATAATTTAAAGTAGTTGTTAAATCTATTTTGTTTTTAGAAAACGGCATTTTTATCTAAAGAAGGCCAAAAATTCCTGAGTCATATTTTGAATCAATTCCCGTATCGTCAACAAGATGTACATAAAAAAAATATGGCGAAGAACATGCAGTTGTTAGAAACCAATACTGATGTTAAATGCATTGAAGAAAACATTCTTATATGCTACATGTTTTCTGTCGTGTACAGAACAGTTTCAAATGGGTATTGTAAACAAAAGGCCCAAGAAATACTTAATTACCTTAAGGGTAGGTACTTAATTGTTATTTAACTGTGAATTAATAATCGTAATGCCATTTTAGTATGTTTGGTTAATAGAAATTATATCCCAGCTGAAAATATTGAAATGTTGACTTTAACCTTACGAGTTATTTTCTTTGAAAATTCCAAAGTTTGGAACCAAAATAAAATAAACATTGGAGAACTACTAGATAGTGTAGTACAATTTCATAAAAATTTGGGATATGAAAATTATGGTAAGATTGAGATTTTTAATTTATTGTGTGACTTAGTACAGTTACCCCATCTAAGGTAAGTTACTACTGAAAAATAATGAATTTTGTTTGAATACGAAAATTTTTAGAACTCAAAAATATGAAATGTGGTTAAGCAAATTACCAGCTTTATTATGCAAGTCACAAATATCTATTCAGGTGGTCGATACATTGTCACTTCTGTCAAGACAAAATAATGAATTATTCCTTCAAGGATTGTTAAAAGAACTACCAAAAATTTTAGGTAAGTCTAAACGATGGTTGTAATTCCAAACTGTATTTTGTTCTTTTTAGATAATTTACCATTAATAAAGATATATGAATCAAGTTTGTATCCGACTCGTTTGAAAATCATTGGCATGTTCTACTACCTTTCCATTGAGCAAGAACATTTAGAACTGTTTGAGAAATTTATAAATACTAATAGCAAATCTAAAATGGCTGCTTATGTTCAAGAAATACTGCAAGAAAAACGCAAAAACTTAAATAGATAGATTGCTAGATGATTGTTAAAAAATACTTTTTAATATAGTTACTTGTTCACTATTTTTTTAACTCGACCATGTATGTAACTAGTACTTACTGTTAAACTTCTAGAAAAACCAAATTAAGAAATCTCCACCACAAAAATGCAATCGGGGTTTTCTAAAATTTTTTTTGGTAAAATTGTTTCCAAATTTTAATTTAATATAAAATATATTTAAATTGAGATGTAAAACCAAAAACACGTTTTGTAATAAAAACATTTATTAAGTATGAATTAAATATTTTATTACTTAATAGTATACTAGTGTTACCCCAGCACACAATGCACAGACAGACAGCGTTGACAGAACCTGCGAAATGTCAAGTCACGTGATGCATTAGTTCCAATAATGACAAGCGACGTTATTGTAGGTGGCGCCCTAAGTGACGCGCGTCTAGCCGACCTTCATATATATTATAAATTAAAATAATTATTATTAAAAAATCTACGGAGAATAAAAATATAAAAATGTTTCATGTTCCATCTGTGGATAGAGACCTTTCATTTAAAAAAAAATGGTCCAAATTGGTGAAGCGGTAGCCGCTGGAGGAAGGGGAGAAAAAAAACCCTTTGTGCTTTTATATATGTATGGATTAAAGTATAAGTGGATAAAAAGGTCTTTAAAACACGCGCGATTTATCGAAATAGAGCAAGTGTTTTAAAGACCAGTTATCCACGAATACTTTACGCTATTTTTTTTATTGTTGCACTTTGAAATCATAAATACTGGTGTTATTACTACAAAAAATGGAAATAAGAACTAATAATGTAAAATGGTTGAATTCGTGATGTGACAGTATACCTTTCGTTGTCATGGAAATGAGAAAAACAGAAATTAATTTGCAATTTGTCATCAAAGATTAATTGTTGTCACCGCACTGCTTAAAAATGAATTCTAATATCGATTTTTAAAATAGTAAAGCAGAATCGCAGTTAATACCGCAAAAATCTAATTATGCGTATCAAAAAGAATATGACAAGTTCATCAAATGGATGGAAGAGCAAAAGGTAACAGATATAAATGAACGAGTTGTGCTTGCTTACCTTCAGCAAATGTCAGAGCAGTACAAGGCGTCGACTATGTGGGCTATCCATTCGAAATTACAATGTTTGTTGAGGATAAACAAAGGAGTCGATATAAAATCATTTGTAAAAGTGCATGCATTCATGAAGGCAATTAGTAAGAATGACGTAGCCAAGAAGGCATATGTATTCAATGAAGATGATTTGCGGAAGTTTTTCATAGATGCACCGGACATTACGTATTTATTTTTGAAGGTGTAAGCCATTTGCGGTATCTTTGGGTCTTGTAGAAGATGTGAATTATGCGATTTGCGCTTACATGATATCAAAGAAGAAGGAAGCGTATTGGTTATTACTATCCGACCGTCTAAGACAGTGAAGGGTCGACGCTTTACTGTAGCCGACAGTGAAGCAATTAGTTATGTGCGTTTGGTGAAGCAGTATTTATCATTGCGCCCCCAAAATGTAAGTACAGACCGAGTTTTCTTACGATATGATAAGGGGAAATGTACCAATCAAGTGGTTGGTATTAATACATTTGGATCATGTCCCTTGCAAATTGCACGTTATCTTAAATTGGATGATCCTGAGAAATACACGGGACATGCTTTTCGACGTACGTCCACTACCATTATGGCAAATAGTGGCATGACAATAGATCAAATCCACGACAAGTAGGATGGAAATCGGCAGCTGTGGCGACTGGTTACGTTGAAGAGAGCATTAGCAATAAGAAGAATGTTTCAAACATTATTGGGAGTGCCATTAATGGAAGTTCAACCTCATTGAGTTCTGAGAATGTTAACAGTATTAATTTAAATACCATTTCCTCCGATTTAAAAAATCGAAATATTAATATCTCAAACAATACTAACTGTACTTTCCATTTTCATTTATAAAATTAAAATTGTTAAATAATGTTTGAATAAAGGTTTTGCATTTGTTAGTAATATTTTATTTGACGTTACAAGGTACTCCTGTCAGATCAATAATCAAAAAATTGTCATTTAGACTTCACGTTTCTCGAGTTGTTGATGTTGCCATGGTAACTTTAAAAAACGCGCGTTTTTGAAAGTTCGATTTAAACACGCTGAGGCGTGCTTTAAATAGGTAAAATGGGGCACCAAAAAAAAAAACAATATTTATTTATTTTAACCCGGTGTAGTTATTTCGACCTGTTTACACGGCATTATCAAAGGTTATATTAAAAAGAAAACAGTTTTTTTTAAATTAACAGTTTATTTACAAAAGCCATACTACATCGAGGCATTCAGTAACTGGTATGACGATTTACATGTCTTGTGGGATTTTGCCTAATATAGCAATTGCCCTTTATAACCTGTCCTAGAATAACTAGGCTTTATTGACTAAGCTAACCTAAACTATCTTTACATTATTGTTATGCATGAACCTTTACTGTAACTAGAAGTATTCTACTCAAAGCTATTAGGTAAGTCCGAGGGTTTAAACTTCTTAAAACGCCTCACTTCCCGATTGTCATTTAATAGATCACTATAGCTAATTCGTTTGGGTGTGCACTGAGTTTATCACGATAGGTAACACTCATTTTTTTAATTAACTCGTTAACCGAACTTATTTCAAGATCGCTTCTTATCACTTCATTAGGTACGTACCATGGTGCGTCCACAATTGCTCTCAGCACTTTCGACTGAAATCTTCTAATTATATCGATGGTGGAAATATCTGCTGAGCCCCATAGTTGCAAACCATATGTCCACACTGGCCTTAAGATTTCCTTGTAGAGTAGAATTTTGTTGGCGGTTGATAATTTTGATTTCCGACCTAGCAACCAATACATGATTCTGTATTTTAGCCCTAGCTGTTTTCTTTTAGCCCAAACGTGTTGTTTCCATGTAAGGCGGCGATCTAGGTGTATGCCAAAGTATTTCACTGTTTCTAGTTGTGGAATCTGTTGGCCATTTACCATGACTGGAAGACAGGTTTCTCGCTTCATTGTAAATGTGACGTAAGTAGATTTTGTCTCATTGGCTTTAATACGCCATTTCCTTAACCAGTCCTGTACCTTTCCTAGATGAATTTGTAGTTGCGTGATGCCGTTATGGGGTGTGGATGAGTTGATAATATGGCTGTATCATCGGCGTATGTTGCTATTGTTGTTGATCTTGTTATTGGTAGATCTGCCCTGTACAGTAGATACAGTAGTGGACCAAGTACACTACCCTATGGTATTCCATAATCTATTGTAAACAGTGTGGTGGACTCGCCTTGAAGTTTAACCAAATAGTGTGTTAGTAAGATAAGACTTGATCACCTGATACAGATCAGCAGGGAAGGCACTTTTTATTTTGAACAGTAATCCTTCGTGCCAGACCTAATCAAAGGCCTGGCTGACGTCAATAAATACTGCGGAGCAATAACTTTTAGTTTGTAATGCATTGTTTATTTGTTCTACAATTCTGTGAACTTGTTCAATTGTGTACCGTGTTTTTCGCAAAAGCCAAATTGGTGGTGAGGCAGCAAACTGTTGTTCTCAATTAGTGGTTTAAGTCTTAGCAGGAAAAGTTTTTCGAACACTTTGGACAGAAGTGGGAGGAGGCTTATTGGCCAGTAAGAGGCGACCTCTTCTGGTGGTTTGCCAGGTTTCTGTATAAGAATTATGCTAGCAACCTTCCACTGGTCAGGGAATTGCCCTAGTCTAAGTACAGCATTGAACAGCTTGGTGAGAAATGTGATACCTTTTTCTGGTAACTCCCTGAGCACCTTACCTGTGACTAAATCATAGCCCGGCGCTTTGTTGCGTTTTAAGTTTCTGATTATCGCACTTACTTCTCTTTTTTTGATGTGTTTGCTTGCAAGGCTCATTTTAAACGGTGCCTCAAGGAACTGATGGATTTCTCTCTCTTCCTCTGGTGTAGCTTCCGATGAGTAAGGCACGAAAACCTTTTTTAAATGATTAGCGAACGCCAGCGCTTTATCGGAATTATTTCTTGCCCAGGTTCCATCTTCCTTGCGGAGAGGTGGAATATGATGTATAGGTCGTTTTAATTTTTTGTGGCTTTCCACAAGGAGTAATCTGTTGCTTCTGTGGGAGATAACTTTTCCAGATAGTCCTGTATTGATTGGTTTTTTAAGTTATTTAGTTAGTGTTGCTATATTTATTGCTCTAATTGCGCCTTATACACGAAAATACCCATGTCAGGAAAAAAAGAGAAACAACCTATTATATAAACGTCAAAAGCAATTTTACAAATTAATTTTACAGAAGCATAATGTACAAATAAACTTTTTATATTTCAAACGAAAGTAATTCATTTAAATCTAGATTTGGTACCGTGAGCAATCAGCGTTTAACTTTTCCAATAAATATGCTATACATGTAGAGCATACTCTGTTTTAGTTCTTTTAGCATCGATGATAATATTTTTGTCCTGATGTTTTCTTGCACTAGATGTACACGAGTATTGATAAGTTATTATTCGTGTATTGTAGTGAGAGTTAGTCAGAGGCAGATTTACACATAGTATCATCTATTATTATTATTAATAACCATGATAAAAAATTATTTGAAAAAAAAACTTTAATTTAGACACTTATTTTATGCTTTGGTATTTCCACATTTGGTAATGATATCTTCACAGTCCATTTTCTCTAGAATATCTGCTTCTATCGTCAATAATGCCAATGTGTTTAATCTTTCTTGTTCTATACTTAATTTCTTTTTAGATACTTAAAAAATTTGGAAAACGATATCGACGTGTGGATGTATATCTTGTACTTCGTTTTCAGGCAAGATGGTAGCGAACTTTAACGGCGTTACGAGTTAGGCTTATGCATTAAATAAAGTTTTATGCATTGTCAAAATATTTTCAATTTGTGGGTTCAGTATACTTCAGCAATCACCAATTTCGCTTCAGGTCCAGACGTGGCACTGAGGATGCTATGAAGGCACTGGTAAGAAAAATCTGCAATGCATTAGAAAATCAGGAAAAATGCTCTACCCGACTCTGTGATCTTAGCCGCGCATTTGACTCCATGTCCCACCAGATATTCCTTCAAAAAGTCCAGCACTATGGAATTCGTGGAATGCCACTTAAGTTTTTGAAGTCTTACTTACAAAACAGAAGGCAATTGGTAACAATAAAAAATGAAAACAGTGGACTCAAACAAACTACAATAGGAGTCCCCCAAGGATCACTACTTGGGCCGGTCTTTTTTATAATATATGTGAACGATCTACCAAAAGCTCTGGATTGTCACACTATAATGTATGCCGATGATACCACCCTAACAAACAGCGACTGTAGCTGCGACAACCTAGCAGATAAAATGACGTCCGACATGCGATCAGCTGAAACATGGTTCCAACAAAATCAACTCCACCTTAATATACAAAAGACAGTGTCAATATCCTACGTAACCTACAGATGGGTGCATGTTGAAGGCGAAGCACGTTTTTTGGGGATCTACCTCGACCCTAGACTTTCCTGGAATAAGCAAGTTGAGCATCTCTGCTGCACATTATCAAAAGTTACCTACGCTATCAGAAAAGTGCAGAAGACCGCAGGTACCGATGCAGCTCTAACCGCATATCATGCACTGTTCCAGTCAGCCTTAGCCTACGGCATAGAGGTCTGGGGCTATTCTCCACACTTGAATCGGGTGTTTATACAGCAAAAAAAAAGCGGTAAGAAGTTTAGAAGGAGCCTCAAGCACAACAAGCTGTAAACCGCTTTTTGTAAAATACGCCATACTTACGGCACCTGCAACATATATTTACAAGACACTTATTAACATCCACAAGAACATCAGCAGCCTCTCAAGACAAGAAGACAATCACCCATACCTAACACGCTCAAGAGAACACCTACGCCCACCATACACTCGTCTACACACCACCGAATTCCTCAGATCTGGACACACAATTTACAACAAATGCCCAGCTGACTGGAAAACTTTCAGCCGGAATAAATTCAAAGCAGTCTTGGCTAAACACCTGCAGCAGAGCGCCCTCTACAGTTTAACAAGTTTCCCCTGAAGTGTCTTAATTTTCTTTCTTCCTTTGTTTTTTGTAATTTTGTTTTTTTTTGTTATTTTGTTTTTTGATTGGCAACTGTTTGAAATTTAAATTTTTAATTAGCAACTATAAGTATATATGTAATTATTTTCTCAACACAAATTTTATGTTCTATGTATTTTTGTAATTTTATATGACAGAATTCTAAACAGTCTCGAATAAAATACTTACTTACTTACTCAGTTGCGCCGTAGTCCTCGGCGTAGCGGCCCTTTACGTGAATTCACCTCTAATGTGTTTGGGCATTTGTAAAACATCTCGGTGCAGATTTTTGTATTTACAATAATGTTTATACTATATATAATGGTTGTAAATTAAACACTTCTGCACTCTTTGAGGGCTGCACACTTGGATATTTGATAGATTTCTGTAGATATATGTTTAGATTTAACTTTTGTATTGTTATAATTGTTTTCGATGCTCCTCCCTATGACAAAATCTCGTAACTAAGATTTGATTGTACTAATGCATAATAAAACTTTTGACTTTAGCGCCTTATTACTCAAAAACACGTTGAAATTTGGGGTCCAATAGTTTTTATAGTAATAGCCTTTACAAATATTTTTCAAAGTTTCAAAAAATTGTACGCTTAGTTGCGTGGGTCATTCGGTTCACCAATAATTGTAGAATGTTGGAAGGTAATACGATTAAAACTGATTTAACTATACAAGAAGTGACAAACACCGAAAGACGAATTGTAAAATTAATTCAACAGGAGTGGTTTGATAAAAAGAAAATTATCAATGTTTCTTCATTAAAGACATTTATGATCAGGAGGGCATTATAGTAGTTAATACAAAAATAACGTTATGAGAAGATATTGACAACTTCAAATGTCCAAATGTTTTGCCTGATCAATATACCGGGTGGGGCAATAGTGCGTGGGAGTTCGATAGCTCGTACACCGTAACAAATAAAAAATCTTTTTAATGCAGATGTAAACTGTGGGTAAATGCGCATACATAAAAATTATTTTAAAATATACAGAGTGTTACAAGAAAGTGTGGCACGCTTAAGGTAATTTTTTTTAATGGAATGCCCTAAATATTTATGCACATTTAACACTTCTCTTGGGATGTTTATTCATATCTAAAATATTAGCGCCATCTAATGTCCGTTTTAGAAGTAATAATACTTTTTTCAAAAAAATTGATTTTGACATTACCTACTCCACTTAACAATTCACTACTTCCGCGGCCGCAGTTTTGAAGACGAAATTAAGTAAGAATCTTATTGTAGGAGGTTGTAGGGTGCTCTTGTTTAAATATCGTAGAGCTACCATGTACAGGGTGTTCAAATATTCAATATTGCCAAACTGAAGATTCACATTAGTGAATTTATTTGGTTGTAAATTATTTTAGTTGTTTGTGTTCGACAAAACAATAAAGCATCTGTTCGCTAGCAATTGTTTTGCACAAACGTCAAACGTACATTTCTCACAGTTATCGACCATCAGTTTTTATTTGTAGTATTTGAGTTTTCCAAAATGAATTTTAATAAAGAACTTGTAGACATGATTTTTGTTTTGGACGAGTCGGAAAGAAATTGTTTGCTTGCCAATAGTATTTACCACCAACGGTATCTTGAATGAAGGCTCCCTAAAGTTGATAGCTTCCAAAACTTGCTTGATAGATTTGTGGAAACCGGCAATGTACAATATGAAAAACGTGAACGAATTAAAAATGTTATGAACGAAGAAAATGAATTTATCTGTTGTGCTGGCAACGATTGAGGATCCCCATATTAGTCAGAGAGAAGTGAGCTCATTAGTAGGAATCAGTAGACATTGTGTTGTGTCGAATCTTAAAAAAAATAAGTTTGATGCATATCACATTCAAATGCACCAAGAATTAAGTGATGACGATTTTTTAAAGCGTTTACAGTTATGCTACTTTCTTCAACAATGTTTTGTTCACTGATGAGACAACTTTTCATAAAAATGGATTTGCTAACAGGTACAATTTCCATTATTATGCTACGGAAAATCCTCACTTTTTCAGGCAACTTGATAAGATGATAACCAGCACAGATGGTCCATAAACGTTTGGGGGGTGGGGGGGGGGGGGGTAATTATTGGAGAACATGTAATAGGGCCACATTTGTTTGATGGTACATTAACTGGAGCTATTTATGTTCATTTTTTGGAGAACTATCTCCCACAATTATTGGTGAATCTTCCTTAAAGGATCCGAAATAGGATGTGGCTTCAGCAACATGGTGCTCCACCACATTATTTAAATGCAGCAAGAGACCACCTAAATAATATCTACCCACATCAATGGATTGGAAAGAATGGACCCACTAAATGGCCTGCTAGATCTCCCGATCTTACAAAAATGGATTTCTTTTTATGGGGATACGTGAAAGAAATTGTTTATACAGATACACCAACAACATATCAAAATATGAAGGATAGGATAATACATGCTTTTAGAAGTATTACACCGACAATTTTAAGAAAAGTAGAAACCTCATTTCAAAGGCGCATAGAAATGTGTGTCAATCAAAATGGGCAACATGTGGAGCACTTAATATAATTTTCTTCGTTTGTTTTATTTGAAAATCCTTAATTTTTTTAAATAAATATTGTTGAATTTTGTACTTTTTGCTCAATAAATCAAAAGTGGTTACAAATAGCCATAAGAATGTACATAAAAAATGTTCGCTATTTAATTCTACATAACATCGTTAAAAAAGTTGAGAAGAATAACTTTGAAGTTCTCAAAGTTTGAAAATTAATTTTGAACGCCCTGCACATGGTGGCTCTACGATATTTAAACAAGAGCACCCTACAACCTCCTACAATAAGGTCCTTACTTAATTTCGTGTTCAAAGCTGCGGCCGCGGAAGTGGTGAATTGTTAAGTGGAGTAATGTAAACATCAATTTTTTTGAAAAAAATATCATTACTTCTAAACCGGACATTAGATGGCGCTAATATTTTAGATATGAATATACCTCCCAAGAGAAGTGTTAAATATGCAAAAATATTCAAGGCATTCCATTTAAAAAAATTACCTTAAGCTTGACACACTTTTTTGTAACACCCTGTGTATTTGAAAATAATTTCTATGTATGCGCATTTACCCACAGTTTAGATCTGCATTAGAAAGATTTTTTTTATCTGTTACGGTGTACGAGCTATCGAACTCCCACGCACTATTGCCATACCCGGTATAGTCGTGAAACGACTGGTACATGATCGACATGGAATAATGAACCATGCTGGAATTCAGATCCTGTTAAACAACTTGAGAGAAGATTACACTGGAATACGAGAGGAAGAAGAGCGGTTCGTAATGTTATAAAGGAATGTTTAGTGTGTAAAGATGCAGAAACAGTGCTAAGTTCATTGCTGTTACACAGAGTGAGAGACGCATGAGTTTTTGTGGTTGTTAGAATAGATTACGCTGGTTCGCTGTACCTAAAAGGAAGTATAAAAGTGTGGATCTGTTAGTTTACTTGCGCGGTATACAAGGCAATTCATTTGTTGGGAGATTAATTATTATTATTATTATTATTATTATACCATAAAATATTCCTGTTTCAGCCAAGTCGCTCATCAGTAATAGTAAAATAAGACTATAATAGCTATTTATGTAACCAGTTAGGAAATGCACCATTTTGTGTAACGAGTGAAATGTTTGCGGGACGAGCGAAGCTAGTTCCCGCAAAATCACACAAGTTACACAAAATCGCATTTCCTAACGTGTTACATACAAGATTTCTTCTAATTTTGATAAACAGAAAGGTTCTTTAAACTTTAAATCGGGGAAATTATTAATTTCATGAACTGTATAGAAAATCAAGTAGGTACGCTTATTTTGTTTGACAGTTTGAAATTTATACAGAAGTGTGTCGAGTTAGAAAATATCCGAAATATCTGATTCAAGTTCAGATACACCAAGTGATATCGAAGAGGCCGCACAAAATGCACTATCATCCGTGATTCAGATAAAATCAAAAGCAAAATATGATTTGGCTTACGAAAAATTTGAAAAGTGGTGTGAAGAAAAAAAAGTAAAACATATCAAAGATTGCTACTGATATTTGAGACAAATTGCGTTTCCGTTTCTTAGATTACAGCAAGTTCTAGTAATAAAACTTCCCAATCATCAGGAGTTAACCTAACTAACTGTAAGAATTGTGTTATACATGTTTATAATTAATTAAATGTTAAATTTTTCTTAATTTTGTGTTTTTTTTTCGTAACTGATGTTGAAATGCATTTTTCATCACCAGTTGTGAAATATTTTAGTTTTCCCAACTTGTTATGAAAAGTGTGACGTTTCGAAACTTCAATAAATTTTGAAAAGTGACACTTTACATGTCAAAATTAGAAAAAATTAATTTTTAGATCCCTTAATATTAAGAGGGACTAATTATACGCCTCGCCCCAACTTTTAAGCTACCGGGTGATCGTAAAAAACATGATTCAGAGCAGGCCATGACCGAAGTGTTAAAGTTGGCAATACTTAATATAAGCCAATTGTCAAATGTTCACAGCTGTAAAAATTTTTGGTTAGATACATTTAAGTTAATGTATCTAACCAAAATTTTTTACAGCTGTCAACATTTGACAATTGGCTTATAGTAAGTATTGCCAACTTTAACACTTCTGTCATGGCCTGCTCTGAATCATTTTTTTTACGATCACCCGGTATTATTATGTCTTTTCTGTAGTGTTTTTCAGTTCCAAAGCAATCTTGCCTAAAATAAGTTTAAAAAAACGGTTTAGTAGAGGCCTTGTCGCGACATTAAAATAAGGGAAAGATCCGGCGAAAAGCTTTGCCCATTTTTGCATAATTTCCTTCAGCGGTATTTCGCTATGAAGTAAACGTAATTCGGAGAAGAGCAGTAAAAAGAAGGTTGCCCACAATAAATAATTGCAGCTGCAGCGGGAGAAGCTTCTTGCGGGTTAAATAATTGGCGTTGACAAGTTTTATTGCTTTTTAAACATCTACATAACAGGCGGAATTTAAACGAAAACAGTTTTTATAGATAAAAACAAGTAATAAAAGGATGTTTATCGCCCTATCGGATATTGGCCGCTCTTTGTTCATTAACTAGTGATAACAGGCGACTTTATTTACGACATTTTTTTAAAGTAAATATAGCTACAGATTTTTGAAGTGAAACTTCTTCAAAATGTTTGTAATAAAAAAGAACCCGAGGGTTTTAATCAATTTTACTTGTGGGTAACATTAAATAATGTGTGAATTAACATTTATTTCATAAAAATTTTAGCACTGAATCAGAGAGAACTTAAGGCAAATCGAAAACTTTTTTACAACTGCATGATATTTTTACATGGTTGCATAGAGAATAAAAAGCACTAACTGGTCATGCCATAAAAAGTAGTATAGGTTGCCATTAATAAAAAATGTCGATGACGTCATAGCTAAAACATATGACAATCGAAAAAAAAATGAAGAACGCCAAATTGTGGCAAAAAACTTGATAGGAAACTTTTGTTAGAAGCTTTTTTTCGTAAAGTTATTATTTAAGGCTGTAGCATCGATGTTCCTTACTTTGTATTCATCTTGTATAGATTTTACGTCATACGAAAAAATATTAGGTTCGGAAAAAATGATATATACGAATACCAACTTGCATGCAGTTCGAATAACTTTATGAACTATTTTTGCCATATTGAATCCGGCATTTTGAATTTTATAATTTAAACCCCGAATACGTACGTAATTAGCGGCCACGAAATCCCACAACCCCCAACTATCTTTGTGGACATAACCGCTACCTTTGTCACAACTCTCAATTATTATTTTGGGCCAGCGGGTGGTCTAGTGGTTAGAGTCCCAACCTCTAAAACTAGACTCCCAACGGCAGTAGGTTCGAATCCTCTGTCCGTGGGAAATTTTTCTGAATAAGTTAAATCCGGCGTGTTCATGGATGGTGTGTGTGGTGTGTATGTTGGGTTGCATGTCTTTTCGGGGTGGGGCGTGTTAGACCGGTGTATAGCGCAAGTCCGCTGAGCCCGGGTAAGAGGGTGGGATGGGAATCATGGAGTCGTGCTCACGTCCGGCCTCATGATCCTTTAAAAAAATTATTATTTTGGTCACTATGGCCATCATGCTTAGAACGACTACTTTTGGTTTGATCAAAATCATTTGATCAGCTTAGAAGCGCCTACTATTATTGGTACTGCTGCACATCCACCGCAATACAAGTATTAATATAAATAATATAATTGACATATATGCTAAAACCAAATAAAAAAAACTTAATTTTATAGTTTAGACAACGTAACTTGTTTAAAAAACAACACCTTTCTACACAAGTGACTTAATACCAGATACGTATTTCGACAGTTATAAGCTATCTTCACCAGTGGTAAACCGACACTGCTAGTTTACCACTATTGATAATAGCTTAGTTGTCGAAACACGTATCTGGTGATTAGTCACTTGCGTGGAAGGGTGTTGTGTTTTCCAAGTGTTGTTATTCCACAGTTCGAGTGTGTTCAAGATAACTTATATTAAAATTTATTTATTATTAAGTGATTACAGTGTATACCTGATAATGGTGGAACTGGTGTTTTTACAACAAAGTTGAAGATAATTTTATTTAATAAAAAAAGTTTATTGTATAATAATATAGGTTATAAATACATCTATATAAAGGTACCAATAATTAGTGCGTCTTTCAAAAATGTATTGCCCAACATAATATTATACTTGGCAACGTAATATTTTTGAGGTCCCGTAGATTTCTTGCTACTCCCAGATGATTTACTTTTTTTGCTACTTTTATTACTTTTTTGATTCGCTTTTTTGTCCTTTTTCCCCTTTTTGCCTTTTTGGTCCTTCTCTCCTGGTGGCAGTAGAACCCCAAAATGAATTTTGACCAATTTCTTTGTAAATGGGCCTACTTCCACTTTGCTACCATTTCCACCTAATATTTCAAAGTAAGACTCTCCTGCAAAATATCACTTCTTTATTGGTGGTGCAAAACAACTTCCAAGTGTAGTAGAATACAGTGGAATCTGCCAAATTTTAAGGATATGTTCTTCAAATAATTTTAAGAAAAAAAAACTATTTAAGCTGATCCGATTCTGTAAAGTGACGGTGTTATGACACTTCACAAATAACGCTTAAAAACACCACAAATCTAATAAAACAGCCAAGGAAGAAATTATGATAACTGATTACAATATCCACCTGCGACTTGGCTGCGTATTTGAGTATATTACAATAATGAGCTTGTCGCATTCGCTAGAATTTTAAGAGTATTTCGTATTTCAGCTGCATCATTAAAAATTCGCTGGAACAGTGCGTTTCAGTTATTTGTTCTCTCCACATAGAATATTGTTTCCATGTTTCTCCAAAATAGTAATTGAACGGTTTTAAAAGGGGCATCGTGCTGGTCTGGCATGTGGCCTTCCTCATCGTTCGCTCCAAAGATGCATATACTTAGTTGGAAAACGTCAACGTCGAAAAACGGGGTAGATTAGAGCCAAGGTTCGATTGCTCAACCGATACTGTTAAAATAATAAGACATGATGAAAACCTTTTAACATATATTTACTTCACCTTATTGTTTACAAAATTATTTAATTGATGTTGTATTTATTTGAATAAAATATTTCCCTGCATTAGCTAAAAATAATCAATCTTGATATAAACAAATTAACACGTTACGTATTATATTTATAATTCTGGATGAGTATTTTAACGTTTACGCCGTCCATTTACTTTTTGCATTGCATTAGACCATCTGGACTGACTTATCTTTCCCAACGTGTAAGTGTAATCGGAACGATGATTGACCTCGCAATGCAGCTGACGATTTATCTTGAATAAAACTCGTATTTATCTGCTAAATTTTATAAACGATGTTATGATTAATGACAAACACCTTATTACTCATTGAGCACATTATAAATGGGGTTCCTCCTAGCTGGTCTGTTATTAATCAAAGTAATTACAAAACTAAACATTAAGTTTTAACTTTGTAATAATTCTGTCGCATGAACTGAATTTTTTGCGAGGAATTCGTTAATGCGGCGACTGTCTTCAATGTTTTCTAATTTACTGCTGACGGTACTTATTAACATCGTGTGCCTCCGAATTATTAATTATTGTATGAACTTTATGAAAACTTTTCATAATTAAGTAAGATTTTTACTTCTTTTAATTAATTAAGGTAATTAGTGTAACTAAGGGAAAAATGGTTCAAAATAAGTTGAAACTTTTCACCGCCAAAAATAACTATTTTGTTTGCTGGTTCGGTATTGAAGTGCGTTGAAACCTTTCAACCACGACTTCCGGAATCTTGGGTAATTGAGGGGGTTAGAAAAAGGCATTAAAATGCGTTGAAACTTTTTAACGCAGAAATTAACACTTCATTTAGGAGTAGAACCGCGTGAAACCTTTCACAACAGACTTCGGGTATTTACGTTGGGGAATACGGTTAGTATTTATCGATAACTGATTCGGAATTACATTTCACTGTACTATTCAATACAAAGTGGCACTGATGTAGCTGAATTCTCTCTCTCGGTTGACTGTACTAGGTGCTGCAGTCTGGAGCTGATTCTCCCTCTCCGTTGACGGATCTAGGTGGTGGTGCCTGGAGATGGTTTGGTATATTTCGGGCTGGTCTAATCGGTTTGGTGGTGGAAACACAAACTGAATCTCGCTGGCCTGGCTGTTGTCGACCCACAATTCCTCCGACTGACTTTCCAGAGAACTCGTGGAGTGCCCCTGGCTCTGGACTGGTGCCGGTTGCTGGCGTTATTTTTCTATCCCGGAATATTAGTTTTATACCCTTAGCTTCCACCCTCTGGATCATGTGAGGTCGTTATAGTGGGAACGATTTTCGACGTAGGGATGCTTGCGCGCGATTTGGTCTTGCGTATAGTACTAGTGGCGATACCAGCGCGTCAATTTGCAAACAAATAAATGAATATTCGCAGATATTAAATATTTTTGGGGCCGTTACAATTTTACAGAAACATGCGAATTTTTAATGCCGAAAAAAGCGGTATTTGTAAAATGTATCTTTTTCCTTAAACGGCCATAATTCGGTGACCTTTTCGAATATATAATTTTTTTAATACAACTTATTTGGCTTAAAATTACTTGAAGAGTTTACTTTTGAAGTTTGACAGATTTCTTCTAAAACACTCATATTATATTTTGACTGTTTATGTATTTTAAACAAATATGGAAAGCTAATTGAAATTATATGCATATAAATTTAAATAGAAGTGGGAAAAACACGGTAAATAATGCTGGTGCAAACCTTCTTTCAGAATGAAATAGTTTTGTAAAGAAACTTCTTCTTCCTCAGTCAAATCCTGTGAAAACTTGCTAATTTTTTTGGGTTCCTTCTCATTTTTTCCTTTTTTCTCTTTGCCCTTGTTCTCTTTCGTTTTCTTCTTAGAACCATCTTCCTTTTCTGTAGTTGCTTTTTCTATGGGTTTTATTTCACCTTCTAACTCACATATGTTTATGAGGTCAATTATTACTGGAACCTTGCTTTGGTTGTTGATCTGTAAAATATTATGTTTTTAATTGAGGAATATGTATTCAACGTTTGCAAATAATATTTTTATTCAAGGTATATAAGTTTGTATTCCTGCTATCAAAATTATTAGTAGAATAAATTCTTGTTCTTACTTCAATTGCGCAATCAGCGAAAGCTCCAGTGTTGGCTTCTAGTCGACATACAACAAAATTGGGAGTTATTGTTAATTTACATTCCACACCCTCTCCACTTAAAATTAGAGGGCAAATGGTATTGCCAGCTTTAATTTCGAAATATTCAGTTTCCTATGGCAAAACAAACGACTTGACATTATACTCAGTCGACATTAGTGACTTTTATGACAAATAAATATAATTTATTAGATGTACATTCCTTAAATTATAATTGTATAAATTTAAGAAAATCAAAATGCCGAAGAAATTCAAATCTAATTCTTTTAAAAGTAGAGCTCCTTTTGGAGTATCTATGAAACGATTCGAAGGCGTAGGTCTTCATCCAAATTTAGATAGATCTGCCAAGAAACATAAATTACAACTTGGCCCTGGCCAATATAACCCACAACCACACGAGTGTGCTTATAAAAAACACGGTTGTTCAAGGTAAACTGTTTAAAAACATCTTTTAATTTTAATCAACTTATAAAACTTCAGTTGGAAGAGAAAAGTGGATGTTGAAGAATTTTCGAAAAATATGGGATATAGAAATGCTGATATGCGTAAAGAAAGAACTTTTAGAAAATCTATGGGGGGACCCGGATTTTATGACATACCAGAAGAAGTCTTTATGAAACAAAGTGCTTCCTGCATGTACAATGTTGGTTTTGGAGGGCAAAAAAGATTTTGGAAACCTGGAAAAGAAAATAATCCACCTCCAGGTCAAGCACCAAATACTAAATAATAGTTTTTAACGTTTATTTCCTATGTAGCGTGACTATCTGCCATCTGCCTGACTATCGTGACTATCAAGAAAAAATGATGACAGCTCCTTCTTACCTTTGTCAGCTAATTTCTATTCTGCAACCCTCGCCTTCTTCAGTCTATACGAAATATCGGTCGGGGTTTGAGGTTGTAAGACTTTGTTCGTTGAAGGAAGGAAAAACCGTTTTTAAACTAACCTATAGGCCAATAAGTTCAGTTTGTTTCCTAATGTATTTCTTATCGTTGACAGAGTTACCTCTACGTCCGATTTATTTTATTTAATAAGAACCAACAGCTGCTTAGGTTATTGAACGTTGCGTTCAATAAACTTTTTTGATCGAAGATTATGAAGACTGGAAGCCTTGTTATGAAATGGCCAGTTTTTATTAAACTGTATGAATTTCCTACTTGCAAACTGGGGTTCGTTGCCTAACAGTAGTGTGTCTGGGATACCAACTGCAAACCAAACTTTGATGATTGTGGTTTTACTTGATGGTGTAGTCAATCTGATATAGCACAAGAACATCTATAGCACGTCCAGTAGATATCTAGACATTTTGGATGTCCAGCGAACGTTCAAAAGCAACACAATGGTCGTCCCCTCGAAATCCGCTGAATGTCCGCTTAAATCGACTTTGAACATTCATAGGTGATCCATAGCATGTCCAGTGGGGTGATAGTACTGAACAGTTAACGAACATTGCAAAGATATATTAAAATTACGTTACATATTGCATATATACACTAATTTTTTTTAATGCTGGAGATTTATTTTGCCCAAATTTTTTTTAAATTTTTTTAAAACGTTATAACGCTATATGTATGTTATACAAGGCGCTGTAATTAGCCTTAAACTATAAATTTGCCATTTCATTTTAGCTAGTCACGGTAAAGCGCAAAACATGATAAGAAATCTCAATAATGTAGAAGAAAATATGCAAATAATTTGTTTTCATTATTGCTGCAGCCGTTCGCTCTACGCTACCATTTCTTGACAGCTTCCTCGCAATCCCCACAGCGATCCGCGAAATACTTAATAACGGGCGCGGACGCGGTGAAAACAAAACCGCACTTCTCAGATTTGCGTTATTAATCTGTCATTTATTTCAGAATAATGGCATTTAAGAGTTAATCAAAGACACGTGATTGTTTGTCAACGTCTCCCTTGAGTAAATTTTACTTTTATCACTCTGTATAGAAAAAAAAACGTAGGATAATCATACCCATTTCTAGGTTATGTGTGACTATTACATGTGTAACAAATAATTGTAGATAAATAAGTATTAACTTACATTCTGTAACTACGGCAAAACTCACAACCTATAACCCCACTAACTATTAAATTTCCCCCAAAAAGAAAATACACAAAACACAACCAAACTAACAACTTTATCGGTTAGCTCACCAAACCAAATCATGCAAAGCTTGCCAACGGCTCCGAACGTCACGCAGTCGGCAAGGTCCAAACAGGTGTGCCGTGGAGTTTCGGCAGAACGTTATGGTTGAGAACCTTACTGGCAAACTTAGAAAGCTTGAATATACATTTGATGGCCATAGATAGATATTCATTAGAAATCCGCTACTAATCCATAGCATAAACATGGACATCTTATGGATATCCTCTGCTATATGGGACTACACGAAGTCATCGTAGCCAGAGTAGCTGCGATTATAAGGTCCCTACCGGTTTGGGCAGTAACGCCAACGCCAACAATGGACTATAGACGTTCAGGAATTTTATGTAGTCAAATAGGTTCTTGGATTGCATGTTTTTTAGTCTGTTGACAGATCTTACATACAAGCAGCAGCAAGCAGTTTTCTGTAAGACTAGTGTTTGTGAAGCATTACTGGTAGTCGAGGCTTAGCCGCGAGTCATCCATTCACTATGATTTGCTTTAACACTGTTACTAGTAGTCAACTTAACTAAATCAGACCGTCTGTCTTTAGTGAAGAGAATCACCAGATGTAATTCTAAAGAAGTTTTGACGTTCTCTTCCGCTTCTAGCTTACAGTCTCTACTAAGAGTGTCCACAATGTATAACTCTTATAGCCGTTCACATACTTGAATGTGGGGTATGACCTCTAATCGGATACGTTGTAGTATGGGGATGCTTCGTACAAAGTCGGTTTTGTGCTTCCTTGGACTTTTAATGGCAGTTTTAGGATTTTCTCATACTATGCGTGCAAGCGCTTGCTAGCAAATTGCACAGCAAGTTTTTTTAAGTATAACTGTATTTAGATTCAGCTTTTGTTAGCGACTCAGCAGCGTACGCAACTGGTTGGTTCCCTTGTAACATAACTGCTTCGAATATCTTTCTGCTAACAGCTTAACAGTGGTGTGGAGCAAATAACTGACGTGATCTTATTAAATGCTTCCTGGTGATGGACGTTCCGAACCCACTCTGTTTATGTCTTAGTAAAACTCTGATAAGGGCGGTTAGGTCAGCACCATTGTATATGTATTGGCCAAGTACGACACCATACCGAGAAATCTTTAAAAATCTAATTTACGTTCGCTTAGTCTGTTTATGCCACTTACCTTTCCCGGTTTTTGATATCACGTTGGTATATTAATAATAAATGCAAGAGAAAAACTAACTTTCATTCAGTTCACATACAACATGGCTTGCTGTAGTCTACCAATGTAGCCAACATACTGACATCGTCGCCCAGGCGGAAATTTGAAGTCCGAAAAAATAACACGTCCAGGGAATAGGGGACGTATGGCAATCCTACAATAATGACCTAGTCTATCTAACTGACCCATCTTCATAATTTTTTTAATTTAAATCCAATTTTAGGCACATATATGATTAAAAGACCCTTAACGACTCATAAACATTTCTCAAATTTACCTACATTTGAATGGGATGGATTCATAGATCGTTTTAAAAGTGTCGCACCACCATATATCAAACCACCCAATCTTTACAACCCTAAAACTGAAGGTTCCATTAATGCCTTGTTAAGTAAAGTTGTTTCTAAAAGAGGACCATATGATTTATTTACCGGTCCTCGCGATGCTTCAACAATAAAAAATCATTTTGGGTCACCTGCATTCAAGGGCCCAGCAAACTGGATTTATACTTGGCCAACAGAATTTGAGATTTTGCTACAACATCCTTTAAAACAAAGGTAACTAAGCAAATGATAACCAAAATAGCTATTTTCTTCCAGTTTGCGTATTTTAGGTACGGACTTTTTTCTAAAGAAGTCAGGTTTAGTAAGCCAACTCTGAGGCATATGCTAGATGACTTGACTCTTTGTTATCGTGATCCAAACGAACCCAGTCCTTGCCATTATAGCATTGAAAGGTAGAAATGTTAGTAAGTAAACTAATGAATATTATTGAAGTGTTTTGTAGTACTGGAGAGGTTAAGCAAAATATGCACCCATTTAATTTGTCTGTCAAAGAGGCGAGACAACCTACAATATGGAAAATACGTCCAGGAGTAGGCCGGTATACCCCCAAACCCCCAGCATGTACCAAAACCAAGCAGGAATCGTGGGTTTTCAAATCAGTAGTAGGTCGAACTGAATATAAAAACATAGAATATAATTCTTTTTGATTTGTATTTTTGTTAACCCTCCTTAAATATATTTTATGTTTTGACTTACCTCTTTCTCTTCACGTGGTGCAAATGTTACAGGTAGTTGAAGTAGATGTTCTGGGAGTAAGTTTAAGCTTGTAGGGGATTGGCATGTGAAGGGCCCAGTGGGAGAGAGTAATGTTACAGTAGGATTTATGGGTTTGACTGCAAAAGGAATTCTAGTTCATATTTAAAAAGTACTAATTTTCTAACTGCAAATTTAGTAATTTCACATTTAAACATCTACGAACAAATTTCATTATCGCGTTGGTGATGGTACTAAAAGTTTTTGTTTGGAATGAGAAATTTTAATTATAACTTAACGAAAACGAAATACTTACACTGAATATTTTGAATGGATATAATCTTTCTAAGAGTCATCCCGATAGGTGTAGGACCAAAATCTATGTGCTGAGTGTTTAAGTTATGAATAAAAGCGGGTTTTATTACTCTACAGGTGGCTGTGAAGTATAGTTTTTCAGGTTTTCTTGTGCTAACAAAGAAGAAGCTTTAGTTTGGTCTATGTACATTGTAAAGGTTGTATCAAATTAGAGGTACACCATGGGGATCTTCTTTATTATAAGAGATAGAATGGTTAAATGATAGGACAAAGTTGTGAAATGTGGCGTTGAAGAATAATCTATAGAAAATATTAAGCTAATGATTTTGGTTTTTTAAATATCCCCAAAAACCTTAAAATTTTGATTGTCAGTTTTGGTTTCCAACTCATGTATATATACAATATTTGCTTAGTGGTGCAAACATTTTAAGGCAACTTATTATGTTTAGATGCGCTACCACAATCAGATTCGTTTTTTAAATACAAAATTATCTGATTGTCACTTGCTTCTGGCAGGCGTGAACAAAGATACCTTCTGCGGGGTCGGCATTGTAACGATCACTTCGATGATTTCAACTTGGTACGTTCACCTTTCTTCGGAGACGTTCAAGTTTTACCTTAATTGGGACCATGGAAAACTGGGTGAGTGATTTTACGAGAGGAGGTGTTGCTAGCCCTTAGTATGGGTACCTAACACTTTAGCGGCATCGCGTCTTCTGTAACGGGATGCCCGCTTCCTGGCCGTGGCTATAAATTTTCCTGCGTTTCAGTCACTACGTCGAGATGATTCCTGTGAGTTATAAATTTGCCTAGGCGATATACTGGGTAGTTGGAGGCCGACTGATTTAGGCAGATGAAGGTGAGCTCCAGGAAAGAGTGACGCGGTTGCTGGCATTTGCTACTTGGGCGTTAGGGGTGAGGTGCACTTTGCCTGCTCACGCCCACTATCAAAGTGTCGACTCAGGGGGTTCGTGCTTATGTACACCCGACGCTGTTAAGATACCGGTTATATGAGACTGGTTACCGATTAATCTGGGCGGTGAATAGTCAACCAGTAAATGAGGATGCTGCGAGTTTCGAATAAAGAGTGAGGTTATTCATTTCGCAACGTTGGGAGGAGCTAGGTGCAGTAAGACTTTGAGTGTTTGAATCTATGAAAGACCGGTTGAGCGACTTAGCAGTAGATGGCTGTAGGTATTTGGAGCTTAGCGTTTAAGCTCCTTTCGATTCTGAAAACAAACTGAACGTGCTCGGGTAGGTGTCTGTCTAGGATCGTTTGAGCAATCTACCCAGATGGCTCCAGGGGTTTAGCTTTTGACCGTATTTGGAGGATAGGTTCCTTTGGATCTTGAAAACGAACTGAACGTTCTCGGATAGGTGTCTGTGAAAGACCGTTTCAGCGACCTAGAAACAGATGGCTGAGGGAATTTAGTTTTTGTACCATATTTGTACGTTAGGCCACTTTTGCTCTTGAAAACAAACTGAGGTGTCCGTTAAAAATCGCAGATTAAAAATATACATGTTGAAAATGCAGCCCTTTTATGATCCTTTTTGATCGTCGTCTCATGACAAAATAACAAACATTCGCCGTCATCGCTTAGCAGAATAACAAACATTTGCAAGTGTAGTGACCGCAGTAAGAAACCAAGTATAATAGACCACTATTCGTGGTAAGAAATGGAGCTGGCCCCTAGTTTAGTTTTGCATGTTAATTAAAATAAACGTTTTCAGACAGTGTGATCCTCATGTTTTCCAAAGCGGGGAAATCATCGTTGCTTAGCGAACAAACATTTATAGTTGTAGCGGCTATAGCAGCAATCGTCTGTTGCTTAGTGATATAAAAGGCAGATAGTCTTCCATATTGCTGTCACTTTTAGTGTCAACTAATTTTTATTTGGTTATGGTTAAAACCCTCGTATTTCTTCAATTAAAAAATAGCTTTTGCAAAATTTTAAAACGAAAACAGTTTCGGGTAACTACTAATAAAAATAAAAAAATATAGTTAAAGTTTAGTAGGTTTTGGTTAAAAAGTTTAATTTATCAATTCCAGCTTTACTTCGTTAAAGTCCATATTTAATGAGTATCTGTATATAAAATACTTAATCACTTTAACAATTTCTATTTATTTAAACCTTATACGTATTTCAGCATGTTAACATGCCATTGTCAAAGGTTATATGAAGGTAAACAGTTAGCGTTGTTATAGCAATAGAACTTTTTTACTTATCTTGGTAATCGTCTGCAGATGACTTGATTTCTTATTCCAAAATGTCCAGTAGAGGAGAATTTAAGAGATCAATTTGCTCATTCATTAACGGTACAGTTTTTAAATGTTTGTGAATTTCAAAAGCTTCTAGTATATCTAATTTACGTTTATCATCACAAAAGTGTAAACATTTTATGGTGTTATTAGATGTCATTGAATGATTTTGTTCTAGTAAGTGTTTAGCGTAGTTGGATTTATGTGGGTGTTTGTATTTGTAACAACGTACGTGTTCTTTATACCTAATATCAAAATTTCTAATAGTCTGGCCTATATAAACCGAATTACAATGCGAACAATTTAATTTGTAAATGCCTGATTTTAACAAATCGTCTGTTTTTGATTTTGCATTAAACAAAGTATTTAAGATGTTCCTAGTTGTTTTAAAGCTTACTTTATATTTATTTGTTTTGTTTATAATTTTAGCAATTTGTTCTGATTTCTCACCAAAATATGGGATCGAAGCATATTTAATTGTATCGAACGAAGTTAGGATATTCGGATAAATTTTTTGAATGGCTAATTTATAATCTTTTTCTTTAATTAATGTATCAATAAGTTTAGTATTATAACCATTACTGTATGCAATTTGTTTAATAATTGAAATTTCTCTATTATAATTAATTTCATCTAAAGGGACCGTCAAAGCCCTATGTATCAGGGACCTGTATGCTGCTAATTTATGTGTTTTATGGTGACAAGAATCGTGTGGTATTGTAATGTCTGTTTGTGTAGGTTTTCTATAAACTGAGTACTCAAATTTATTAGTTGAATTAATTTTTATGTTTAAATCTAAAAAGTTAATGGACTTATTTTGTTCAGTTTCTAGTGTAAATTTTATGTTTGGGTGCAAGCTGTTAATAAAAATTAAAAATTCATTAATTAAATCAAATGAACTATTAAAACATGCTAAAATGTCATCAACATAACGAAACCAAAATATAACTTTCTCAGATTGATTTGATTCGAATATTTGATCTTCTAGATTTTCCATAAATATGTTAGCTAAAAGAGGTGAAATTGGACTTCCCATGGGTAAACCATCTTTTTGGAAATAAATTTTATTATTAAAAGTAAAATAATTTTGATTGGTGCAAAGTTCAAATAATTGAATCAACTCAGTCCGTTTTATTAACTCAACATTTTTGTTAATAAGAATATCATTTAACAAAAGAATACACTCTTGAGGAGGTATTTGGGAAAACATATTAGTAACATCAAAACTAACTAGCTTGCTTTGTGGTGGTAAATGTAAGTTAGACAACTTTTTGATTAATTCGGAAGAATTTTTAACTGAATATTTTGGTTTATAATCAAAACTGGTAACTATATTATTTAGTATTTTTGCTAGCATATGGTTGGGTGCATTTATGTATGATACTACTGGTCTAATGGGCATGTTGGGTTTGTGTATTTTTAATAAACCGTATAGTTTTGGTGGTTGTGGATTTGGATTTATTATTTGTCTTTTTTGATAATCTGTTAAACAAACCTGGCAATTTTCTAATGTTTGTTTTAATTCTTTTTGATAATTTTTGGTAGGATTACTAGTTAAAGTTTTTAAGTTTGAATTGGTTATGAAATCATTAATTTTTTGTAAGTAAATGTCATTGGGTAATATAACTAATGTGTTTCCTTTATCTGCCTTGACAGAAATCAGATTATTTACTGAAATTTTTTCTTTAATCGATTTAAGTAATAAATTATTTTGATTATTTATTTTATTTTTTGATTTATTGGTATTGATTGACTTCTCTTTTAATAAATTAGCAATTTGAAATTTTGCATATAGGAAATGTCTTTCTTTAAGAATCAGTTCAGAATTGACTGCTAAAATTTCTTTAATATTATTGGTAAATTTTGGAAAAGGGGCAAACTTAAAACCCTTATTTAGGAATTTTATCTGTTGGTCATTGAAATCTGTGTTTGATAAATTTAGAAAACGAGGATGAAAATTTATTATTGTGTCAGGTTTTGTGTGTGGTTGAAGTGCACGTGTGTGTTGTTCTAATCTGGAAAGTTTATTTTTCTGTATTGTGTATTTTTTAAATTTTATTCTACTAACCAATTCTCTAATGTCATTGTCAAATACGTCAAACTCAATTGGATGTAATTTGTGAATCAGTTCTGTGTAAAGTACCTTTAAATAAATGTGCAAATTGTCTCTAATTCTAAACCATCTTTTTGATTCTTCTTTCAACCATCTTTGTTTAGCATTTCTGATTATCTTCTCAGTTATGCTGTTCTTGGTTTTGGTGGAGATATTAATGTAGTTTGGAATGAGCTTCTTTTTCTGACATTGTTGATTAAACCAAACGTTCTGTGTTGCTACACCATGTTTGATCATGATCTTCTTGTACATTTTAGCTTGTTCTTCTAACGAAGATGACATCACTTTATTTATCAATTCCAGCTTTACTTCGTTAAAGTCCATATTTAATGAGTATCTGTATATAAAATACTTAATCACTTTAACAATTTCTATTTATTTAAACCTTATACGTATTTCAGCATGTTAACATGCCATTGTCAAAGGTTATATGAAGGTAAACAGTTAGCGTTGTTATAGCAATAGAACTTTTTTACTTATCTTGGTAATCGTCTGCAGATGACTTGATTTCTTATTCCAAAATGTCCAGTAGAGGAGAATTTAAGAGATCAATTTGCTCATTCATTAACGGTACAGTTTTTAAATGTTTGTGAATTTCAAAAGCTTCTAGTATATCTAATTTACGTTTATCATCACAAAAGTGTAAACATTTTATGGTGTTATTAGATGTCATTGAATGATTTTGTTCTAGTAAGTGTTTAGCGTAGTTGGATTTATGTGGGTGTTTGTATTTGTAACAACGTACGTGTTCTTTATACCTAATATCAAAATTTCTAATAGTCTGGCCTATATAAATAAAGTGATGTCATCTTCGTTAGAAGAACAAGCTAAAATGTACAAGAAGATCATGATCAAACATGGTGTAGCAACACAGAACGTTTGGTTTAATCAACAATGTCAGAAAAAGAAGCTCATTCCAAACTACATTAATATCTCCACCAAAACCAAGAACAGCATAACTGAGAAGATAATCAGAAATGCTAAACAAAGATGGTTGAAAGAAGAATCAAAAAGATGGTTTAGAATTAGAGACAATTTGCACATTTATTTAAAGGTACTTTACACAGAACTCATTCACAAATTACATCCAATTGAGTTTGACGTATTTGACAATGACATTAGAGAATTGGTTAGTAGAATAAAATTTAAAAAATACACAATACAGAAAAATAAACTTTCCAGATTAGAACAACACACACATGCACTTCAACCACACACAAAACCTGACACAATAATAAATTTTCATCCTCGTTTTCTAAATTTATCAAACACAGATTTCAATGACCAACAGATAAAATTCCTAAATAAGGGTTTTAAGTTTGCCCCTTTTCCAAAATTTACCAATAATATTAAAGAAATTTTAGCAGTCAATTCTGAACTGATCCTTAAAGAAAGACATTTCCTATATGCAAAATTTCAAATTGCTAATTTATTAAAAGAGAAGTCAATCAATACCAATAAATCAAAAAATAAAATAAATAATCAAAATAATTTATTACTTAAATCGATTAAAGAAAAAATTTCAGTAAATAATCTGATTTCTGTCAAGGCAGATAAAGGAAACACATTAGTTATATTACCCAATGACATTTACTTACAAAAAATTAATGATTTCATAACCAATTCAAACTTAAAAACTTTAACTAGTAATCCTACCAAAAATTATCAAAAAGAATTAAAACAAACATTAGAAAATTGCCAGGTTTGTTTAACAGATTATCAAAAAAGACAAATAATAAATCCAAATCCACAACCACCAAAACTATACGGTTTATTAAAAATACACAAACCCAACATGCCCATTAGACCAGTAGTATCATACATAAATGCACCCAACCATATGCTAGCAAAAATACTAAATAATATAGTTACCAGTTTTGATTATAAACCAAAATATTCAGTTAAAAATTCTTCCGAATTAATCAAAAAGTTGTCTAACTTACATTTACCACCACAAAGCAAGCTAGTTAGTTTTGATGTTACTAATATGTTTTCCCAAATACCTCCTCAAGAGTGTATTCTTTTGTTAAATGATATTCTTATTAACAAAAATGTTGAGTTAATAAAACGGACTGAGTTGATTCAATTATTTGAACTTTGCACCAATCAAAATTATTTTACTTTTAATAATAAAATTTATTTCCAAAAAGATGGTTTACCCATGGGAAGTCCAATTTCACCTCTTTTAGCTAACATATTTATGGAAAATCTAGAAGATCAAATATTCGAATCAAATCAATCTGAGAAAGTTATATTTTGGTTTCGTTATGTTGATGACATTTTAGCATGTTTTAATAGTTCATTTGATTTAATTAATGAATTTTTAATTTTTATTAACAGCTTGCACCCAAACATAAAATTTACACTAGAAACTGAACAAAATAAGTCCATTAACTTTTTAGATTTAAACATAAAAATTAATTCAACTAATAAATTTGAGTACTCAGTTTATAGAAAACCTACACAAACAGACATTACAATACCACACGATTCTTGTCACCATAAAACACATAAATTAGCAGCATACAGGTCCCTGATACATAGGGCTTTGACGGTCCCTTTAGATGAAATTAATTATAATAGAGAAATTTCAATTATTAAACAAATTGCATACAGTAATGGTTATAATACTAAACTTATTGATACATTAATTAAAGAAAAAGATTATAAATTAGCCATTCAAAAAATTTATCCGAATATCCTAACTTCGTTCGATACAATTAAATATGCTTCGATCCCATATTTTGGTGAGAAATCAGAACAAATTGCTAAAATTATAAACAAAACAAATAAATATAAAGTAAGCTTTAAAACAACTAGGAACATCTTAAATACTTTGTTTAATTCAAAATCAAAAACAGACGATTTGTTAAAATCAGGCATTTACAAATTAAATTGTTCGCATTGTAATTCGGTTTATATAGGCCAGACTATTAGAAATTTTGATATTAGGTATAAAGAACACGTACGTTGTTACAAATACAAACACCCACATAAATCCAATTACGCTAAACACTTACTAGAACAAAATCATTCAATGACATCTAATAACACCATAAAATGTTTACACTTTTGTGATGATAAACGTAAATTAGATATACTAGAAGCTTTTGAAATTCACAAACATTTAAAAACTGTACCGTTAATGAATGAGCAAATTGATCTCTTAAATTCTCCTCTACTGGACATTTTGGAATAAGAAATCAAGTCATCTGCAGACGATTACCAAGATAAGTAAAAAAGTTCTATTGCTATAACAACGCTAACTGTTTACCTTCATATAACCTTTGACAATGGCATGTTAACATGCTGAAATACGTATAAGGTTTAAATAAATAGAAATTGTTAAAGTGATTAAGTATTTTATATACAGATACTCATTAAAAAGTTTAAATTTCTTTCTATTTTCAATATAAAATCAAATGGAAAGTGTTAAGTGTAATGCATCGTTAAAATCAGCATTAAAATCTAGTTCGATTACGGTATAGTGGTTGTATTAAAAAACACTGATAATAGTTTCGCATAATTCGAAACGTTAATCTGCTTACTACACGACGTTCAGCATATAAAGTTTTTAAGGATAAAGAAGCTGCAAAGCAACAACAAAATTCAAAAGTTTTAGTTTTTTTCGAGGTTTTTTTACAAATATCTGAAAAACCAAAACGGATAGCTTGAATTTTGGTACAGATTATTATGAACTTGAAATTTCGCAACTTTTTTTCAATTTAACAGAGTCTACCTTTTTAATTAACCGCGCTTCCAATAGTGTGCCTTAGTTTGAAACAGCTTGTGTGTTACGACACAAAACTTACATAGCAATGCTTGGGTAGTTGATGGTACAACAAAAATGGGCTTCAATATAATAAGGCTCCATATTCTTCCATGTCTCCATCTCAGCAGCATACATGTCATAATACTCGACTATGATTTCCTTTTCATCAATTACAAACTCTAGTGCTGGTTCTGGTGTGGTTGGTTTTTCTACCACCGATTCACCTGCAGATTCCAATTTTCCTTTCTTACCCTTTTTGTCATTTGTACCTTAAATTCAACCGAATATAACCAATAACTCATTAAAATTTATTTGTTAATTTACAACTGCTTGCCTTTGCTTTTGTCTTTCTTTGTTTTGCTTTTGTCTTTTTTTTCTTTCTTGCTTTTGGTGCCAACTTTTTGTGCCTGCTCCAATTTTGCAGCCAACTGTTTCTCCCACTGCAAACGTTTTTGTTGAATCAACTCTACCCTTTTAATTTCCTTTGCAGTTTCCATTACTGTTTCTTCAGATAGTTGAGGTTGTGCTACTAATATTAATTTCGTTTCCTAAAATTGTTACAAAACTATTTTATTTTGGCTTGCAATTTTAATAAAGTACCTGTCCAGCTTTTAAATCCCCACAAGTAGGTTCAACACTAATTTCATGATTATCAGCGACTATTTCAAAGTGGGCGTTAAACTGGATACATGTTTTACATTTAGAAAATTTCTTTGCATAACCACACAAACAATTGAAATCGGCAATTTTGGTGAGAGCTCGGAGGGATACAGTCATAACAGAATAGGAGCCGCAAGGTGTGTCAGGAAACTCGATGTACTGATGGGATAGATCACAGAGAGGGTCAATTATTGTAGCTTTAATCCACAAGTTATTGCTTGTTATCGTAAAGGGTTCTTCCAGTTCTTCTTCGGGTACTAATTGGTCATATTCTATAACAAATGAAAATGAACTGAACTGAACTGAACTTGAAGATGGTAAAAAGAAATGTTTTCACCTGGCCTAAAATCGTTTTCTGCTTCTTGTAAACAGTACATGTTTGCTTCCAATTCTAGTTGCTTTTCTAATGTAAGGGCATGCATTATTTCTTCATCCCGCAGTAGATTAATGCATGTAGTTATATCTTTGTGTAATGAGTAGGGAAGCTTTTTTCCCAATTCCTTATCCATGATATTTAACGATTTTCTAATAAATTTGTATTTAAAGGGCTAAAGATTAAACAGTAGTAATGCATAAAGATGTAATAAATAAAAAAATAGACAAAGTGCTTTGTCTGGTCTTTAGACTTTCCCATACTCATATGTTTATTCATTTTTTAAAAGTTTAAGTCGCAATAGTTAGCTTGTGCAAACTCGCAAGAAACCGACGCATTGTGAGCCTGATCCTCTACAACTGGACCACCCGGACTGTAACTAGTGCACTGTTTCAAATCTAAATATCTTATACATATACGTATCTTCGCTTTTTACAACCAAATTTAATAAAATTCAATTCCAAATAGCCTTCTTTTATAAATCATCATGTATACTTTTGCGGATCTAGACTAGGAAGTTGATAAATATCCATCAAGCTAAGGTGGAATCTATCGTATCGAGGGCTGAATGGCAACTGGGATAGTGTTGTCGAAAACGATGTCTATGGGACACTAGGCGACTTCCCATCAGTAGCTAGCCTTGCTTCTGCTCTGCGGAACTTGACCATTCTTTCCTGTTTACTCGTGGGTCTAATATGAGTTCAACCAATGTAATAAAACCATTAGAGAAGAGCTTCTTAACTGGGGCCTTCCTCCTGTCAACAACTGGGGGGATTCCCGCTCGGGGACTTCCCTACTCTTTAAAGTGGTGTTCGATTAGTGGGTGTTGTCACCCAGCGGCGTCTGGTTACGACACGGGCTATTCCAAAGCTCCGAGGAAACACGACTTGAGTCTGGACCCGACCGATACCGCTTTCAGTACTGCTAAACCGGCAAAAAAAACTGGATACTCAGCCACGAGACTGCCGTTCACTTTCACCGACAACCTACAGGATGTCTTTGATGCTCAGATGGATGGCTCAGGACAAAGGGGGCTTTTTCCCGAATTCGACGGGTATAGACCCACAGAGTTGGGGGGGATTCAACAGCTCTGTGTCAACGTAATGTCTGTATAGTGGCTTCGCGCCGCTCTTGTAAACATCTCTTTGGAGGGTCCACTTCCAGTTGCTGGAGGGAGACTTTCTCTCAAAACTAGCCAAAATGGTTGTCACGGCCAGGGCAAGACAGATCAGGCATCTATTTTGAAACGCTTAAAAAGACATAACCCCGAGCTGTAGACTGATCTGTGCAAGGTCCTCAATGCTCGGATACTACCAACAGCCCAGCTAGTCCTTAGCGGTAGTAGTAGAAGGTACGTTTAAAAAAATGAACATTTTCAAACCTAATGTGCAACACAGTGCTCATTCGTCTGCTCCAGTCAACCGACAGGTAACCTTAGGGTAGACCGATATCGTCTTGATTCAAAAGCCATGGGTTTGCCGTGGCTTTATTCAAGGCTTCAACAGGAATAGCGGTGCTAGTGCCCCACCGCAGCTATTCCTAGAACCATTTATACCTCTAAAGACGTTAATGCTAAACTCATGCGGGATTCTGTTTCAGAAATATGGTAGCCATTGAGGTCAATCTTAAGGGGAGAACAGACATTGTTGTCGGTTCTGTGTATCTCCCTCTACAACTCCCCAACACCCCTACTTTCAGCCGAGCTACAGAATTGGTTCGAGACTGCAGTACTGAAAACCTGCCTCTTATTATTGGATGTAACGCCAACGCGCATCACACCTGCTGTGACAGTTTGAATGTCAATCCCAGGGCGGCCGTCTGCTACAGTACCTATACTCTACCGATTTAGAAATTCTAAATTGAGGAAATACGTTCACTTTTGTCACACAAAGAAGGCAAGAATTTATTGGCATCACGCTGGACAAGGTTTTTGTGACCACGCCTGGTCAAAGACTGTCATGTTGCAACGGGATTATTCCTCTCGGATCACCGTTACATCAGGTTCACCCTGCCCTACAGACAGACTTTTTAAGGTAAATTAATAAATGTACCTAGATCTCGTACCATCGAGGAGATGGAATCTCCAACGAAATTCTTGCAAAGGGCGATTACGGCTTCCTTTAAAAGCAGTTTCTTTCCAAGGAAGATAACTGGAAGGAAAAAAGTTCAGTGGTAGATCTAAAACCTCTAAACATTAGAAAAAGAAACGCACAGAAGGTCCCAAAGTGTAGGTGCGGATGGGGCTTTTCCGGCACTTTTATAAGTAGGTTAAGAGATCCTCATTCGTTGGCTGTATTAATTTCTGCCCACTTTCTGGTTCTTGGGTATATTACCAAACCCTGGAGAGCTGTAAAGGGTAATTTTTTTTAAGGCAAAATGTGCAGCCAACGGTACTGCAAAATCCTAGACTATCAACTTCACCGTTTACTTGCTGAAGGTGCAGGAGAGGCTAATTTGATAGGTTTGTAAAAGAACGTGTATTGATCACTTACTTCACTTTTGCACCCATGGCAGCATGCCCACCAGCCAGGTAAATCCAAGGAGACGGCACTCCATCCGATTGTTTTTTAAAATCGCTAGACCTTTAGAAAATACTTCTTCGCTTTTATCTGTGCAGCCGCTGCCAGACATGGCATTGACAACAGCATTGTTAAGTGAGTCAGCAGTAGGCAGTAGTAGCTACGTTTGATAAAACAGCAGGAAAGTTTCCTCATCTTTACGGTCTACTGGCGGAACTCAAGGATGCTGGTCTATATACGCAAAGCTATGCAGATAACTTTGTCATTTTTATTTTAGGTAAATTTCCAGGTACTATTAGCGGGCTCCTACAAACAGCTGCGCGGATTGTATAACAATAGTGCATTGACCAAGGTCTTAGAGTTAGTTCTCTAACGCCGAGTTAGCCATCTTCACCAGAAGTAGAAGAGTAGAAGGTTTCATTGAACCGTAGTTCTTTAGAACTAGGCTGCGTTCCTCCGGAGTAGTTAAGTATCTGGGGGTTACCTTGGACGCTCTGCTATCCTGGAGGTAACAAGTCGACAGACATATACAAAGAGCTACTGCAAACTTTTGGGTATGTAGACGAACCTTTGGAAAAACCTGGGGTTTAAACCCTAAAAATATTAAGGCACTTCTGGACTTTGTGTCCTTTCACATTTTGATGAGACAAAAGCCTAAAAGGCTGAGGTAAGAAGTGGCCTGTGGAAAGATTTCTTAACCTGTCCGCAGGAGAATCTAAGTCAAGGTTACTCTAATAAGCAAATCTATACAATACAGGGTGTTAACGAATTGTAGGAACAAACTTTTAGGGCTTGCAAAACACAACAAAGCAAACAACTTTTGTTAATAAATGTGTGGTCAAAAGTGTTTCCATTAGAAAATAGAGCCTTTTAAAGATTCTTTAAGAAGTACCTGAAAATAGGCAACTCAAATTGCATTTGCAATTATTTTGCACAGGTCACACGGAATTTAAAAAAAAACGCTCTAGACATACATGCATTCAAATAACGTCAATTTTGACACAATTCGATATTTTTGTGATATTTTTTGACTTTTCTTGCATTCGTTTCTTTCTGTGCCTTTTATAATTCGTTGTTTTCGTTCTGTGATTTTTTGACAATTATTTTCTTCGTTATTTTCGTTCTGTGTTTCGTATTTTTGTGTTATGGCGAATTATACTTTTGCCGAACAGCATGAAATTATGTTCATGTATGGAGCTACTTGGGGTAACGAACGCGAAGCTGCTCGCCTGTACCAAGAACATTTTCCGAATAGGAATTATCCATCGCACAAGGGGTCATGTAAAACGTTAGTGTATGCTACCCCAGTTGAAACTGTAGAAGAACTTACGGCGCGTATTCTTGCTGTATGTGAAGAAGTTCAACAGACTCCTGGTATATTTGGAGCGGTGCGCAGGAATTTACTTCGTAGATGTGCTTCGTGTGTAGAAGCTGGGGGGGGGGGGCGACTTTTTGAACATTTACTATAATTTTGTTAATTTTTGAGTTAGTTATTGTAAATTTTTCAAATAGTTGATTTTTGCTTTGTAATTTTGGTTTTTGCTATTCCTCAGTTTTGAAACAGTTTGTTAATTAATTTATTTTAAATTCAATTTGAATTTGACAAGTGGGAAAGAGGTTAAAATAAATAAATATTGTTAAAGTAATTAAGTATTTTATATACAGAAAATCATTAAATATGGACTTTAACAAAGTAAAGCTGGAATTTATAAATAAAGAGGGCTTTATTTATCCTGTATTAATTTCCGTCGTTATGGAAACAAATAGTAGGTAGTAAATTGAATTGCCTACATTTAGGCGCTTCTTAAAGAATCTTTGAGAAGCTCTATCCCTGAAAGGACATACTTTGACCACACATTTATTAACAAAAGTTGTTTGCTTTGTTGTGTTTTGCAAGCTCTAGAAGTTTGTCCCTACAATTCATTAATACCTTGTATATATGTCGTGAGGCTCTAAGCGGACTTGTCTTACACAGTTGAGTCGAGCTACTTTGGGTATCCAGTCATAGTAACATAAGTGGAAACGAAGAAGCTGACGCTTTGGACAGAAAAAGCTCTCAAAAGCATCTCTTTGGTCCAGAGTCGGCTCTCTGACTCCCCATGACAACACTGTGTATAGCGACCAGTGTTGAGTAGTATCTACATATTTGTACCTATCTAGATACCGAATCTATATACTATTTAAAACATTTGAAAATTATTATCTGTATATAGATGCTACTTGGTTGTATCTTGTCTTTTCTAGAGAACTATTTATCATCATCATCATCATCATAATCTATCCTCATATACGTGAAGGTGTCGAGGTCTTTCACTCCGGGTAGGCTCTTCGCTTGTGTAGTAGGAGGTAGTGGGGCTTTTCTTTTGGCCTTTAAACCACCACGCTCCTGAAGCTTGTGCCACCCTTCATGCACATTCATTCAAGCCATACGCACATGTGTTTTATTTGTATGTTAATGTTGTGTGTGGCTTATATTATATAGAATTATTTATACAGGCTGAGTCAACCTATACGCCCTTTTCTTTGGTGAGTTTATTATTAGGAATTTATTAAAAAATTTTGGTATGCATATGTTTCGAAGGGTGCTCTACAACCTGGCGTAATCAGTTTTTTGATTGGACGTCAAATGTCAAAATAGCGATTGTCAAGTGTTTATTTTTAAATGGAACAGTACCACTTTTTTTGGCTTAGACGAAGCTGTATGATGTTAACAATAAGATCCTTACTGAATTTTTCAGAATTTTTACCATTCAGCCGTAAAATATGCATTCATTATGTTAGTCTAGTAGGCCGGGACCTGCGGAACGTACTTTGATGTATTTGCAAAAAACGATTTAATGATTGTCAGCATACGTAGTGAAATCATTATTTTAATAAACATAAAGAAACAGACGCTTAGGTATTTAGATTACATTGAATAATAGTTACTTCAATATTAGGATAACATCCAATGAAAAATATAAGAATATAAACTAAACGAAATTTAAATAAAAAAAACTAGAAACCGCAGTGGTAACTAGAACAGAGCCAAGATAAAACGTAATGTATGAATAATAATGGAATTAACAGTTTACTATATTTATCGGAATAATAATTTTGTTTAACCTAACACCTAAACTGAAATGATAGAAAATAATAAACGAAGTAATAGTACACAAAGAACGCCAAACAAAATTTCTGCATGTTATAAATGTTTCAGTGAATTATAAAAAACGTTTAAAAGGTCTTCCTTCCCGTTCTATGCACACAGTAAACCTTCGTTGTAAGGATCCCACGGAACGCAAAACTATATCAGCAGGTATCAGCCGAATACATGTTCGGATTTGTTCTTCCATGTCTTGTGCTGTTGTAAGCTCTTCAATGTAAACTTTGGATTTTATATAACCCCACAAGAAAAAATCTTGGGGTGTTAAGTCGGGCGATCTTGGTGGCCATGCAGTTGGACCTCCACGGCCAATCCATCGATTGCAATTGTTTCATCAAAAGTTCACTTATTTTACGCAAAAACATGGT
The DNA here is from genome assembly GCA_958336395.1 of Ctenicera cuprea. Classification (NCBI taxonomy): domain Eukaryota; kingdom Metazoa; phylum Arthropoda; class Insecta; order Coleoptera; family Elateridae; genus Ctenicera; species Ctenicera cuprea. Next base: position 21,354,066 of record OY284493.1, read on the forward strand.
GACGCGTGCGTACGTACCGGCCTACTAGACTAACATAATGAATGCATATTTTACGGCTGAATCGTAAAAATTGTGAAAAATTCAGTAAGGATCTTATTGTTAACATCATACAGCATCGTCTAAGCCAAAAAAGTCGTACCGTTCGAAACATATGCATACCAAAAATTTTTAATAAATTCCTAATAATAAACTCACTAAGAAAAAAGGCGTATAGCTTGACTCAGCCTGTATAAGTTTAATTTTGCATTTCCGGATTGCTCAAAAACATTTGCTTTTCTGATGATACCTTATCTAGATATCTAATCTAAATGTCGTTAAAATATGTTCCGTAGTTACCCAAATTAGAGGATTATAATACAAAACACACGCACGCGCATATACAGACCAGCAGACAGTTTTAAAGACATTTTCCTAGTTATCTAAAAAAACAGTCAAAATATCAGATTCATTTTTTTCACGATCACGACACACTTTCGTGCTGGGAAGTATGGGAAAGTCAAAATGGTATCATCACCTTCTGTTTCCTCTTAATTCCGCCCATATTTTTTATTGTATTAACAGATATACGAAAAATGACTGTCTTATTCGCACTTTCACATTCCATTGCATAATTTGGTATGTCTTTTGCTTCCGGAGTAAACGCCAACGTTAAATTTTTAATTTCCATGGGTAAAATTTCCCCAAATCCATAGTTTGGCAGTATTTTTATACACTGAAGCATTTTTTAAACTGTTATATTATGAAGATATGTATATATAGTGAAATAATACCTCAGGCAAATTTAAAAATCCAAAATTTTGAAGAACGTAAGAATTGTTTGTCAATTTCAATTCCGTATAAACTGTTTCAGTTGTGGTGCATTCTCCCATATCAATGAGGTAGTCGGCATCAGATTCACATGTGCATTGTTGTAAATTCATTTCACAGTTATTATTATAATATGAAGTGTGATATCTATTTTCTGGATTAAGCGATAAACCATTCGGCTCTGTTAAAATCGCAAATGTAGTCACTTTGGTTGGAGGAGTTTCCAGGAACTTTTTGTCCGTTATGCATACGTAAATAGGAAATTCCAATATTTTTGTTTCAGGATTATAATAACTCATTTCATTGCAGGTAGCAATTTCTTTTCTGTAAATATAGAATGAAATATTGACGTTACATCGGAAATTCTGCTACCTCGGGATAAACTTTATAGAAATTCTTTTGTATTCGTTCGCCTGAATGTAAACATCGTTTTCACTGCTTGATAAGTAATGTTTTAGAGAGGATGGGAATTTAATTCCTACTCCATGGGGAATACTGGCTTTATTGTGGACATGAAAACATAACTGATAGACTGAATTGAACACGCAAGCATTAAAATCAAGTGTGGTGGGTGAGACTTCAATAAATTTTCCTGTTACTTCTGCACTAATCATTAATTCCTAAAAATTAAGACTCATTACAGTCTTTAAAATTACTTCTTAAAGCAGCTAAAACGTGCAGAACTGATATATTATGTTTTTGTCAGGCGGCAAATCACTCGCGTTTTAATTGTACACTCTTATTGTAATAACACAGTAATAACGTGTTAGAACTCGTAATAGGTCGTAATATTTTGTTATAAGTAATTTCACGTAATTGACGCAATAATAGTGTAAGAAACGTAATAATCGTTCTAATTTGTTATTGGTTCCGATTGCCATGCATACAGAGTGCCCATTTTAAAACTCCGAGCCTAAATTTTATTAAATAGGCAACACACAATGCAACCCCAAGATCACTATGCATTTCTACCATTTTTTGTAAATTGAGATCAGAGTTGTTTTACAATGCATGTATCTACTAATGATTAAGTACAAATTTAAGGTTACTTTAATAACTCAAATTTAATATTTGACAACAATAACTACAATAATTTAATAGGAACATAGTACAAAAACTAAAGAAGCAGGTGTTCAAACTGCCTTCTCCCTTCGTTTTCGCAGAGTATAATTCTTCTACGCATCGAACCTCTAACACGAGCTAACATTTCCGGTGTGATAGACCGACAACATTGAATTATCCTTTCGCCTAGATGTTCTTCATTTCGAATGGGCACTTCATAGACATCATTTTTTACTTTGCCCCACAAAAAGAAGTCTAGCGGAGTCAAATCGGGACTACGGGTAGGCCAAGGATGCAATGCACCTCGTCCAATTACGCGTCCCTCAAAACGTTGGTTAAGATAATTTCTCACATCCCTATGAAAATGCGGAGGTGCACCATCATTTAAAAACCACATGCTATTCCGTACGTTTTGAGGAACTGTTTGGAGGAGAGCCGGTAGTTCATTAATTAAGAAATTCAAATACATTTCACCATCTAAATTTCCATTAAAGAAATGTGGACCTATAACAAAATCGCCAATAATACCGCACCACACATTAAGAGAAAACAATCTCTGAAATCTCCTGATCCAGCGGGGATTGTCTTGGGCGTATAATAGTGGCAGTTATGTCGATTAACCATGCCGTTGTTTGAAAACCTCGCTTCATCACAGAATAATACCATACTTAAAAATTCCGCATTGCCGTTTAATTGCCGTTTAATTGGCGTCTAAGAAATTGACAATACTGAACACGATGCTCATAATCCCTATCTTCAAGATGGTGTATGGTATGGACATGGTAGGGGTGAAATTTGTTTGCCTTAAGAATATTGAAAACAGAACCTTTGCTAGTGTTTAAGGCATTTGCAATCGCTCTTTGACTTGTATGGGGATTATCCGTAACCATTTCAATTACAGCTACTTCGTTATGTTCAACCGTAACTTGCCGTGCTCTTACTTTTGGTTTTGAAAATTGTCCATACTCTTGTAAATTCAGAAGAAGCATTCTAAATGTTTTGTCTGTTGGAATTAGTCTACCTGGAAAGCGTTGCGCATACAAAGTACTGGCAGCACTCGCATTTTTTCGACATTCACCCAGAATTAGAAGCATGTCCACTTTGTCAGCGTTGGAATACATGTTGCACCAAAGATTAGTGATCGATAATCTTTGTTTTGCACCGTTCAAGTAATGTGGCTTAACGAGTTTGATTAGTAAACTGTCAAGTTAATGCAAACATGATTGCCCTAATTTTAAACATAGAAATATTTTGTTTTAAAATAATAGTCGGCAGTGACTTGTATTGTGTGTTGCCTATTTAAAAGAATTTAGGCTCGGAGTTTTAAAATGGGCACTCCGTATAATTAGTCGAATTTGCCTATCCGACACGCAGGTGATGTTTGCCGCATGATAGATTGCGTTTCAATTACGTACGAAATTGTCTAATACAATAATGACTGTTAAGTGCATTTTAACTATGCAAATTTTTATATGCATCGTGCATCTACATAAACTTAAGCTACAAGAGCGAGCCGATTTCATAGTGCTTAAGTGGTGGGGCTTATAAGTTGAGGATTTACCTGGAGAGGTGTGTGGATATTAAGGAAATTGTAGTAAAGGACAAAAATGGAAATAGGTATACAACGCAAAGGCAGATAACATAGGAAAACTAAAAAGCTCGTATAACATCTTCCTAAAATGTTCCCGTCAATTTTAGACCTGATAACGATGATGAACGCAATTTTTTGTATTGCTCGTTAGAAATTAGTAAACTTAATTACGACTTAAATTAATTAATTTATGATTGCAACAAGCAAGTTTGGCTATTAACTCCGAAATTGCGTTTCTCCCATGGGCGTTGTATACGCTTGCGACACAACAACGGTTCAAAAGTGCAGCGGTTCAAATCTCGCTTACCACCATTTTTATTATATATTTTTTAAATTTCCAATTATTTGTTTTGTTGTATAAGAACTAAACATTATTTTTGTACTGTTTTTGCCAGTAAAAATTGTTGCACTAAACAACATCATATTTAACTGAATCTTCATTGCTGTGTCATTTTTGCACAATAAAGTATTTTTGACAAATAAGAAACTCAAACTAATAATTCCGTTATTTTTCAACTGTTGAATCATAGATCATGAAGATCTACAATTTTAAACGTTTCGATAGAATTTATAGCAGCTGATTTAAAATTTTTAGCCTATTTTACACTTTCTCAATATTTATTAAAATTTTGATGTTCCAGATACAAATAATGTATACTAAATAGTTTTTATTAACTATTTAATTTTTAAACTGTGATTTGGCAGTTGTAAGATAGCTGAATTATTGTTTGAAGCGGTTAATTGTCAAATACTTTATTATGCAAAAATGACTCAATGAAGAATAAATTATTCAAAAAAATTGGCAATAGTTGCCCAGTTCCCATGATCATTCTGTATAACATTTTGTGTGATCTAACAATTTTTACTAGCAAAAAACGGTACAAAAATAATACAATCATTAGATATAAAAAATACATTGAAAAAATAGTGGTGAGCGGTATTTAAACCGCTGCTACTTTGGTAGCGTTGCTGTTTGTTTACCAGCTGAGTTATAGACGCACGCATACGAAGAAGTGTAATTTCGGAGTTATAAGTTTAACTTGTTTATGGCAATCGTAAATTAATTAAGCCGTAATTAATCCAGAAGCTTACCAAAATTTTTACAAAGCAATACAAAAATGCACTTTTTTCATCGTTATGACGTCTAAAATTGACGGGAGCATTAAAAGGAGATATTATACAAGATTTACAGTTTCCCCGTAGGTTATCTGTCTATGTTCTGCTAGTCGTGAGACACATTAATTATATTAAATCCGAATCCCGTCGACCTGTCTTACCTTGATAGGAATATAATTGCAACTGCGGCGGGTATTATTTATTTTAAGTTGTGGGGCGTACTCCGTGGGCTTAGCTGGTATATATTATTACTTGAATATTAAATACCCATATTATATTACCTGATGCTAAAGTCTCAGGACTACTTTTAACGTAGGACGCAATGAAAACGAACAATCCACGATTTTGTGATGAACTGCAATTTTTCAAAAAAAATTCTGGATTCCTGACCGAGTTAGAATTCACAAACTCAAGTCTTTTTTTGATTCCTAAATAAAATGCTTAAGCAAAAAATTCCATCTCTTACAAAAGTAACTGATGACTAGACTAAGCGGCAAACTCCTCGGTTTTTGTAATAATGTAACAAGTATATAGAGATATAACATATAAGGAAAGAATAAGCATTTATTTCAGTTTGTATTAACTACATTTTCTTTTGTATAAATCATTTTAATAATTTCTTAGCGTTACTCATATAATAAAAATTATTATGAGTATGTAGTACATAAAAAGTTGTTTTACATTTAAACATGTATTATAAATAGACACAGAGCGCGAAGCTTAATATATACTATATAAACACACAACACTGATATATATATAAATATAACATTTTTTAACAAAATAACATTTAAAGCAGTAATAGCAATAGAAGACAATATATTATGGAGTAGAAGTCTTTTTGGAGAATTTATTATCTATAGACTATAAGCACATTAAGTGCACTTTTTATAACATGGTCAGCTATAATATGTATCAAAATTAGTCCTTATTTATTTATGTACTATATGTATGTAATAAACGCCGTTTTATGGTTTTATTTATCAACAAAGGTATCTACAGTGTGTCGCAATTAATATGAAGACAACCTGATATTTTAGTAATTTTTAGGAGTAGAGATTTGAATTTTGCACAGTCATAGAACATCACGAGGTGCATCTTTTGAGGTACTCAACTCAAATGTAAGTTGTAAACCCAGCCGACTGCGACCTCGCGAATAGAGCTAGTTTTCGATATTTTACTTCGCGTTGGTGATATCGAAATATTGTTAGAAAAAGTTATTCAGAAGTCAACGTGTCCGAGTTTTGATTTTCAGTTTTGACTAGACTGCCATCGAAACAAAAGAACTTGTTAAACATAAATAAAAAAACAATAATAAATAATTTATAATAATATAATGTTTTCGATATCACCAACGCGAATCAAAATACCGAGAATTGGCAATATTCTGGAAGTCGCAGTAGGCTGAGTTTATAACTGACGCATGAGTTGGCTAGCTCAAAAGATGCACCTCAGGAAGTTCTACGTTTGTGCAAAAATTCAAATCTCTACTTCTAAAAATAACGAAAAAATAAGACTGTCTTCATCTTAAATGCGACACACTGTATATTAATTCAATTTTTGTCATTTTATGATCATTTTGTACATTTATTAGCTAGTAGACTTTTGAAAGAGGTAGATAGTTATTAATAATTTTGAAATTATCTTGGTCAAGGCAGTTTACATAAATATCTTAATTGTACTTAAAAACTAAATTTTTAGCGCAATAACAATAAAGGAAGGCATTGCTACAGAAGATGAGTTTGTGACTCGTACAGTGTGATCCAAGACTAATATCATACCGTACACTCCTTCTAACCCTTTAATTTTTCAAATGTATTGAATACAAGTTTTTATAAATCATAATGTGAACTGCTTTTCGAAAATACGCCTTAAATATTTCAAATGAAAGACCCTGTTTTTGTTACATACTTTGGCTCTGTATTAAACTCTGTGTACACTGGTATCAAAAACTGCATTTTTATGACTCAATATATTTAATTTTCAAAAATCCATATCCATACATATATAAAAGCACAAAGGGTTTTTTTCTCCGGTTCCTCCAGCGGCTACGGCTTCACCAATTTGGACCGTTTTTTTTAATGAAACGTCTCTATACACAGATGGAACATGAAACATTTTTATATTTTTATTCTACGTCGATTTTTTAATAATAATTATTTTAATTTATAATATATATGACGGTAGGCTAGACGCTCGTCACTTGGGGCGCCATCTACAATAACGTCGCGTGTTATTATTGGAACTAATGCATCACGTGACTTGACATTTCGCCGGTTCTGTCAACGCTGTCTGTCAGTGCATTGTGTGCTGGGGTAACACTAGTAGTTTTAATTCTAGATTTACCGATGTGCATGTCCGGCGGCGCCTTCGTTGATTTGATTCTCAAATCAACGAAGGAGACGCGTGATGTTCATGTTCACCATGCCAGTATTTTTGTCATTGTTAAATGTCAAAGTACACCAACCTATTTAAATGAAATATTTTTCTCAAAACAATGACGGCCATAACTATATTATGTTTTGTATCACAATTACTCGAAAAATTTTAAATTTACTTAGAATTTGTATCAACGTTTGATCATTTTTAACAAAAAAAAACCAGCAGCCACTTGCCTGTGCGATCACCTGACCAAACAACATTCCCACTTTTATTCGATGCCTCCAATAACATTGAAATTTTTTTTAAAACGTGCGAAATTACCAAAAGACAGTATGAAAATAGTTATTACGTCACTAGTCCGGGAAGTGACATATTAAAGTATGAGTTTAGATATTTGCGGACGAGGCGACGAAAGGAGCCAAGTCCGAAATTTCTAAACGAATGCTTTAATAATCACTTCACGGACGTGTATCGTACAAAATTTTATTTCATTACTGCCAAAACCATTTTTTATTAAAATATTTTCTTTTTATAAAAACGTCATTTTTAAAATTTATATTCTGTCAAATTAAACATTCGCTGTTGGTATTTCTCGTTGCTTAGCTACAAATAGATGTGTTTGATGAATTTTTCTCTAAGCAGTCCGGGAAGGGCTGCTAAGCAACACTTCCCGACCTTGGCCTGTAATGTGCCATTTCCCGAACTCAAATCAATGACGTAAAGTGGTATATAGCGTACAGTATGAAATAAAAATATTTTTCTACAATCGCAGTAGAACGGAGGCTTTTGCGCTTTCATTTGATAACGCAAAGTTGACGTTTTCTGAGAAACAAGCGACCATTGTTACTTTACCGCTCGGCGAGCGGTAATATTCATTTTCCCACGACCCAGCGAAAGCGTCCATATTCATTTAATGTATTAGGTACAAAAAATAACGATTTCACGTGTGCGTTATTTTCCTAACTTACAAGTGTGTTAGAAAAATAAGAACCGAACCACTATAGACAATGCGATTGGTCGGAACGCTGTAGAGGTATCGGGCAAGTTGCTCGCGATTGACCGCGCTGGGCGTCTGTAGAAAATTCAAATGTCAAATGTATATTTTATTGACAACAGTTGCCCTACACATTACATATTATTAAAAGTTTGACTGATTATAGTTTAAGCTATTTCAATTTAAAATTGACTTAAGTAGCAATAATTTTATGAAATCTACCTCATAGAGTGTCGTCGAAGCAGCAAAAACAGTTTGTTAAATCTATTACGTAAAAGTCGTAAAAAAAGGTAGAATATTGTTTTTTTGTCGAGTCGTAGTAAAAATATTGTACATAATTCGCTGGAAAGCGACACACTCGCGTGATTTCCGCACTCGGCCTGCCGCCTCTGCGTCAACGTTCCCACTCGTGTGTTTAGTGTCACTTTCCATGCTCGTTATGTAATATACTATTACGTATCAAGTATGTAAAGTGATACTTTACTAAACGAGTAGGCCTACAAGTTCAGTAAAGACACTTTCCATACGTGTTGCGTACAATTTTTTACGACCAATTAGTTTAATCTAGTCGAAAAATCAAAAATAGGCCATCATTTCATTCCGCTGAATAACCGCGTAGTCTGTTATCGTGGATTAATTTAAGTAATAATAGTAATTGTACCATTCATTTAAATATTAGGTGACAATTAAGTATTACAATATTCCTATTTGGAAAATGTTATTTTTGAATACAAAAAGGTCTTAACTCTGAATTTTTTTAGCGTACGGAAAATTTACTTTCCGTACTAGTACGGAACATATTTTTCATAAGCTTGACAGTAAACGGCTACTTTCGATATTTAAATATGGTCGTAAAAAATTCTTTTTTTTTCAACAGACATCAAAAAATGATGACATTTTTACATTAATCTCAGTATGCAAAATGACACATTGGAGTTGTTTATCTTGACAACGTGCATGAAGTATTTCGCGCACTAGAGCGAAAAATATTTCGTGTATGACGACAATGGTAACCTTCTTTTCTTAAAAGGACACCGACCAAACTTGTTTAGGAAAAAATAACTGACAAATATCAATATCTGTTAAATATTGTTTCGTAGTAACAAAGAAACAGACTAGATTGCGATAGAATAAATCTTTATTTTTGTATTTTATTATGATTTTACTTAATTTTTGTTTCATTATTTCAGTAAGTCTGTAGAAAAATTTTTGTCTGCAGCTCGTGCGCGAAATTTCTTGGGTGCTTTCGAATGATTTTTGTCTCGGCTGCCGCCTCGACAAAAAACTTTCATTCTCAAGCACCAAAGTATAATTTCGCGCACTAGATACATAAATAACTGTACCGTTCGCTAAATGGTGGCTTGTTTACTTGTTGTCATTGGATACGGACGAAATACATAATGCATTGCAGCCTTGACAAAAACTATTTTATTAAAATAATCTATAATCATCAATGTTAGACTTTTTTGAGGCTCTTTTCAAAACGATTGTAGAAAAAAATCTTGTGTGCACCTCGAGCACTATGTGCCTTTATCGCTTTCTTGGGATTGCAGCTCTCGGTTACGCCTCAAGCTGTAAACTTTTCAATCAAGCGAAAGTACACAAATAGCTACCTACTGTTTAAATTAGCCAGAAAATAAAAAAGTTAGTAGGAATGTAACAACGTACTGGATCACCCTATAAACTCGTATATTACATATAAACTATATCCTTAAATGAGGTAGATACTAATAATCACGACATTAGCTTACATACGTCAAGGCAATACACTAATACTGCAGAACCTGCGGAAGTGACCACCTAGTCAAAGTAACCACTTTGCACCAGTCCTTGCTTAATGTTATGTTCAAAAAATATTTTGTTTGTTATAGTAACTACCAGCCTATATTTTTTCAAGTGGGCACTTGCTTAAAGTAACCATTTCGTACCAGCCAGTTGGGTGGTCACTTTAGACAGGCTTTACTGTATCTTAATTGTACTTAAAAAATTAAACGCTTGGCCATATATAAAGCAATGACAAAAAAGGAAGGCATTACTGCAGAAGACGAGTTACATAAGTCTGCTGCACATTCATTACAAAATTCTGTGAATTTTTCGACGTTTTGGCTTTTACAAAATCCTTTAGGTTTGCAACCTCTTACGATATTTCCTGCTAAAATTTTGGGGCTCTGATCAGTGACGTCGAGATCTAAAAAAATTTAACATACATGTACTTACACACTTTTCAAGCGTAATGTATATTTCACACTTACTTGCACTAGGTGCTATGTGTTTAACGCAAACTTGTTCGGCAAGACATTGCATTTTGGATGCATGCTCTTTATCAAACGGATCCTTACAGTTGTTGGGATCGTTCACTTTCGTACAATTGTAACAATTCAGACTCGAACCTAAAATAATAGTTTTATTGCAAACTTTGCATTTACAAAATATTTCAAGGATAATGTGAAGTTACGAAGCAGAATTAATATTGCATGCAATGGTTGTAAGTACAAAGGTCATATGGGAGTTTCGCTTGTATTTAGACAACATATAATTTTTGAAATACATTGAAAATTTCGGAGGAAAATGGTTTACCATACCACATAAGTTTTGAATTTTTCGGTTATTTACCGATAATTTGATCCACGAAAAAAGTGCAGACAAGCAATGAAAACCCAAAGAAGCGTAGCTACGGACATGATAGAGTGTAGAACATGGTAATGCTGTTGCTAGGACAAAATTTTGTCAACTTCTGCGCAAGTGTAAAAAACTTGTTGAGAAACTCTGTTTTTTATCAGTGCGCAAGCGCAGTACTTGTACTTCTGTCAGTTTCTAATGTCAGGTGGAATGATAAAGAGGTTAGGTGCTTCTAATTTGTCAACAAATTAGTGTTTAAAGTACGTTTCATTTACTTTATATGCTTTATTATGAAGCGCTATGTAAAGAATGCCCTAACTATAATAGTAAGACAAAAAGTAGGTAATAAATTATAGATCTACCTAAATTAATTTTTTGTTTATTGAACATTATATTATTATGAAAATAAGTACATCCAATGTGAAGTATTTTAGTTTCCCAGAAGAATTTAATTTGTATTTTATCATCGTAACTAAATTATTACATTTATATGTTGTAAAAACATTTAAAATTCCCTGGCTGCAGACTTGCTGCAAATTAATTTTTAAATTTACCGCTGTTTTTTTACTTAATGACGTCACACAGTGGCTCTTAAACTGTGCGCTGTAGCACACCATCCTTTATACTATATCATGACCTCGGGAGGGTTTTTACTTGCAAATTTGCACGATTTGAGTCGATTTGCAGGAAGTTGCAGTTAATTAACCGAGAAACTCTCGAAAGCTTTAGTGGTATCCGTCAATATTATTTAATGAATACGAAATTAAACCAATCGAGGAGTTTGTTTATCGTTGTTTATGAGCCTAACCCTAAAGTAACTAGGGGTAACTTGACACGGTAAACAACTGTAAATAACATACACGAAAAATTATCAAAATTATCGGTCTAATTTGAATTTTCATTTCGTTTGGCTATAATGTGCATTAATAAAAAATTAAAAGTAATACTACGAGATGTCAAAATTTTTTGAGAATGTTTTGCGAATGTTTACGTAAATTATTGCGTCAAAGTTACGCCAGACAAGAACACGTTGAAAATACAGTTGAGTGTTTTTGGTAAGCGAAATTTGCAATAATTATCAAGTAAACACAAAATACTATCTTTAAAAATTCGCGATTGGTATTTGTAAGGATTATTCAACAATTTACAGTAACACAGTTTACAGTTTACTTTCATTTATTGTTTTAATGAAGGAACTTTCGAAACGTTTTACTATATATGAAACTAGAAACTTCACGGTGACGTTTACGTCAGAACAAAACAATTACATAAATCAAAGCATCCCGCTGCTAGAAAACGCAATAACATTTTACTGTCGGCTATAATTTGAGTTTTGATTGGTGCGATTTAAAAATAACGGCATTTTATTGGGCCTTTTGCTGTTGCTAAGAAAATGCGTTAATTTTTGACTTTTCGCTACAATTCGTATTGACTCGTATAATATATCGTTGAATAATTAATAACAATACCATAACCGAATTAAAAATTATCAATAGTTCTGTCACTTCATGGACAAGGCTAGGAAATATTACGACTCCGAAGGAGGAGTGATATTGCCTTGCATCAAGACGATTGAGCTGTCAACAGCAATACTACATGTGAATTAAAAATTATCGATAATTCTGTAGCTTCGTTGACAACAAAATGGTGTTGCTGCTAGGCAATATCACGAGTCCGAAGTGATATTACCGTGCTTCAGCATAATTGAGTTCGTCAATAAAGTGGCATTTTATTAAATATTCTACAATAGAAAAATTGTTTATTATTTATTATAATTAGTTGTTATGTATCGTATTAACGTATTAACGCATATTTAATTATTAAATGCAAAAATTAAATACCGTTGTTGACGCGTTGCTATGGTTATACAAAGCCGTTAACACCGAAGCTCCCTAAAAAAGGCCAGTCAGAGTCTAATTTATCAAGAGCCTGAAGATTAACAGCTGCCATTAATGACTGTTACAATGCGAGTGGAATATTCAACAGCAATACCACATGTGAATTAAAATTTATCGTTGATTCTGTCGCTTCATTGACAACGAAATTGTGTTTTTGTTAGGCAATATCACGAGTCCGAAGGACAAGTAACATTATCGTTTATTAACAGAACTGACTTTGTCAATGAAAGACAGAATTATAGATACCTTTTAATTCACGAGCGGTATTTTTTAGAATATTCCACGAACAATAATATTAAATTATTATTTAGTATAATTAGTTGTTATGTACTATCGTACAAACGCATTATTTAATTATTAAATGCAAAAATAAAAAAATTTAGTTGACGTGTTGCTATGGTTATACACCACCGATAACACCGGAGCTTCCCAAAAAAGACTCATCGCGGCCAGTCAGGGTCGTATTGGTCAAGAACCTGAAAATAAACGGCTGCCATTGGCTGTTACAATGTGAGTGGAATATTCAGCAACAATACCAGAAGTGAATTAAAAATTATCGATAATTCTGTCGCTTCATTTACAACAAAATTGTGTTGTTGCTAGGAAACATCGCGAGCCCACAGGAGGAGCTATGTTGCCGTGCATCAACTGACTTGAGTTGGTCAATGATAGACAGAATTAAAGAAAATTTTTAGTTCACGGGTAGAATTTTTTAGAATATTGCACGAACTAAATATTAAAACACTTAGTTAAATTTTTTGTTACTTACTGAGGTACAAACGCGTTATTTAATTATTAAATGCAAAAATAAAAAATTTTGTTGATAGGATTGCTATAGTTATACAACACCTATAACAACTGAGCTTGTAAAAAAGTATTATCGCAGCCAGTCAGGGTGCGATTGGTTAAGCGCCTGAAAATAAACGGCTGACATTGGCTGTTACAATGTGACTGAAATATTCAGTCACATTTAGCATTTTTAATATTTTTCTATTAATATAAATTGCAGTGACGTCATCAGACAACGTGTATCAAATTATCTGGCACTATTGTTTACTTTCTTATTAGTACAGATACAGAGTTTGTTAAAATCGTATCTAGTTATATCTTTTCGAGTTATTTCATAAAATAAGTTATTTAATAAAACACTCTGTATATTTCGAAATACTATGAAGAAAAATTTAATTCTAAACACTATATAAAAATTTAAATGCTTTAGATTACTACTGAATTTTGACGTTTAATTTAGTCTTTTCTTGCAGAAAATTCAAAAAATATATAATGTTCAATTACATAAAAATTATTTGTAAAATAACTTGAAGAAATATGTTTAATTGTTTCTTGAATGAGGTATATTAATCAACATCAAAAGCTACAAATCTATCGTAATTTAACAAAATCAGTAGCTTTGCTAACAAAAAAGTTAACAGTAGTGCCGGGATAATTTAATACACCCTGTATATTGTTTAAATAGCAACCTAGGTATGTTTTCATTCATTCTAAAGATAATGTTTCTTAACTATATAAAAGTTTCCTATTTTTATATGACAGAATTTTTTACCTACTTAAATAGCGCCAGCGTGCTTAGAAAGAAAAGAAAGAAAAATCTGCAAATAATGTCACAAATAGTATTTTATGGAGTTACCAACTTACTAAGTAAATGCATTTTTTATAATAATGTTTTATTTACTATTGAGAGCAAGGGTGCAATTAAGTGGCAGCTGAGGTACCCTGACTTAGTACTCGCGGGCCTTTTTTATAACAAATACAGTAGTCTACCTGTAGCGACCGGATAATTAAAAAAATTTAAAAGTGCAAATTAGGCAAGAATGTTTGCGAATTTTAAATGCTTCTAGTATATCTAACTTTATTATCACAAAAGTATAAACATTTTATAGTGTTATTAGATGCCATTGAATGATTAAGTTCGAATGAGTGAATAGCATAACTGGATTTATGTGAATGTTTATATTTGTAAAAAGGTACGTGTTCTTTTTACCTCATATGAAAGTTTCTAATTGTTTGTCCTATATAAACCGAATTACAGTGCGAGCAATTTAATTTGTAAATGCCTGATTTTAGTAAATTGTCTGTTTCTTCTTTAGCATTAAACAAAGTGTTTAAAATGTTTTTTCTTAAGTAGTTGGATAAATTTTTTGAATAGCTAATCTACAATCTTTGTTTTTAGTTAGTGTTTGAGTATTATTTTGGCAATAAATCATAAAAAATTGCCAAAATTATAAGCAAAACAGGCATGTACAAATAAAATTGATCGCACTGTATTTTGATTTATATAGGACAAGCAATAAGAAACTTTAATATAGAACACGTACGTTGTTACATTTATATACAGGGTGTTAATGAATTGTAGGGACAAACTTCTAGGGCTTGCAAAACACAACAAAGCAAACAACTTTCGTTAATAAATGTGTGGTCAAAAGTGTTTCCTTTTCAGGGATAGAGCTTCTCAAAGATTCTTTAAGAAGCGCCTAAATGTAGGCAACTCAATTTACTACCTACTATTTGTTTCCATAACGATGGAAATTAATACAGGATAAATAAAGCCCTCTTTATTTATAAATTCCAGCTTTACTTCCTTAAAGTCCATATTTAATGATTATCTGTATATAAAATACTTAATTACTCTAACAATATTAATTTATTTTAACCTCTTTTCCACTTTTCAAATTAAAATTAAATTTAAAATAAATTAATTGGCAAAATGTCTCAAAACTAAGCAATAGAAAAAACCAAAATTACAAAGCAAAAATCAACTATTTGAAAAATTTACAATAACTAATTCCAAAATTAACAAAATTATAGTAAATGTTCAAAATGTCGCCCCCCTCCCCAGCTTCTGCACACGAAGCACATCTACGAAGTAAATTCCTGCGCACCGCTCCAAATATACCAGGGAAAATCTGCTTGAACCATGGCTTGTACCTTCTGTGGATGGTACGGATGTAGCTGTTGCTCATGTAGTACCTCCCATACTGAAACATGGTTCACTACCATTTCATGAGCGATGGCTCGTAGAACTAGTAGAAGGATTTTCATCCACTCCCTCCAAAACTTCTTTCTCAAAATCCACCGTTCGCCTTGTTCTGATAGCTCCACAGTTGCGTCTATTGACAACGAATGTACCTTCCTCCAGCAGCCGACGTGAAACTACACTAAAGGCCTTGTGCGATGGATGATTGCTATTCGAAAAATGTTCTTGGTACAGGCGAGCAGCTTCGCGTGCGTTACCCCAAGCAGCTCCATACATGAACATCATGTCATGCTGTTCGGCAAAAGTATAATTCGCCATAACACAAAAATACGAAGCACAGAACGAAAATAACGAAGAAAATAATTATCAAAAAAATCACAGAACGAAGAAAACGAATTATAAAAGGCATAGAAAGAAACGAATGCAAGAAAGGTCAAAAAATATCACAAAAATATCGAATTGTGTCAAAATTGACGTTATTTGAATGCATGTATGTCTAGATCGTTTTTTTTTTCAAAATTACGTGTGACCTGTGCAAAATAATTAAAAATGCAATTTGGGTTGCCTATTTTCAGGTACTTCTTAAATAATCTTTAAGAGGCTCTATTTTCTAAAGGAAACACTTTTGACCACACATTTATTAACAAAAGTTGTTTGCTTTATTGTGTTTTGCAAGCCCTAGAAGTTTGTCGCCACAATTCATTATCACCCTGTGTATAAAAGTGAATGTTTGTGTGTATGTATTTAGACTATAGACTCCGAAACTACTCTGCCGATTGAGCTCGAACTTAGACACAAAGTGTGTTTTGAGGAGAGGAAGGTTTAAGAAGGTTATTTTTTTTACAAAAAATGGACCCGCTAGGTGGCGCTGGCGATATTTACGAAAATATGTGTTTGTTGTCTGATTTCGCTTTATTGGGGCGTAGCAACGCACGCCGGGTATTAGCTATTACAAATATAAACAACCACATAAATCCAATTATGCTAGCTAAACACTTATTAGAACACAATCATTCAATGGCATCTAATAACACTATAAAATGTTCACACTTTTGTGATTATAAACGTAAGTTAGATATACTAGAAGCATTTGAAATTCACAAACATTCAAAATCTATACCTTTAATGAATGAGCAAATTGATCTCTTAAATTCACCGTTATTCGACGTTTTGGAATGAGAAATCAAGTCATCTGGACGCCGCAGATATAGAAAACCGAGATCAAGTTATGAAGATTTATTGTTCTAACTGT
Organism: Ctenicera cuprea; assembly: GCA_958336395.1. Lineage (NCBI taxonomy): Eukaryota > Metazoa > Arthropoda > Insecta > Coleoptera > Elateridae > Ctenicera > Ctenicera cuprea. Next base: position 21,370,779 of record OY284493.1, read on the forward strand.
TTACTTTTAATTTTGCCTCTGAAAATGACATGTCAACATGTCGAAATACGTATAAGGCTTAAACTAAAGACTTGTTGAAGTTAAGAATTGTTTTATTTACAATAAATTGTAATATTGCCAAAATGTGATTAATAATTTACCAAAAATAACTTTATTTCACGAAATTTTTGGTGTTTAATATAGTATACTTCATAGATAGGCGAACCTAACTGTGGAGCTACCTATACCACACTGCTCTAATAATAAACATTCTATAATAGTAAACACACCTCAAAACTGTACTAGTTTACCGAAAGGAAACGAAAACGCTATGCAACGGTGACGACCTTGTTCAAGCCGCATGGGTTATTCAACGATATCTTTAAACTTGAATATGCAGAGCGTCATCTATTATTTACTAAGTCGTCAATTATAATTAATTCTAGAAGCTCGTTTTCGGACAGCTGTAGAATCATAATTAATTTTACGATGTTTTTAGTGGAAGCACACACAGCGTTTCCTTTGTAGTAAACACTCGTATTTATCCCTTATGCTTGGAGATAAAATCAATATTGTAACCTTACATCCTTGAGATATTTATGGGAAGATACGATTTAAGATTTTCACAATTAGAACCTGACCAAATAAATTTCGTTTTTTTAAACTCATTCAAAATTGTTTAGTCCGCAGTTCTTAAGTTCATTTCTGAATTAAACAAGCACAAATTTACAGCGAATAATTAAATTTAAAGAAAACATAAATGAGAAGATGATTCCATGTTTACAAAGATAAATATAGCGTTAAGGTCTCAATCTGAAAGTTCCTATTCATTGTAGTGTGACGATAAAAATGAAAAAAAGCGCGAACTGGATCGATGGTAAAAGCGTGCAGCTTTTAATAAAACGTCAGATTTAATAAATAAATGAGCAGTCGTGGTAAAAAATGCTAATTACGTAATTACCATTTTGTAATAAATAAGCACTTTTTTATTTGTATAAAGCCAAAACAAAGGTTATGAATTTAGTAAAAAAATTTAATAGTTCATTTTTTAATGTTTTAATTACAAAAATTTCAATTCTCTACGGTTATTTTGTTTATGTAGGTTAAAAAAAACTGAATAATAACAAGGTTTGCGTATAAAATTGAAAAAAAGCTTGGAAACATAATATAAAATCAATATTTCTCACCAATTTCCACTAAGCCGAAAACAAAGAGCACGACCAATATGGTATGAACGTTATAGCTTGCCATTTTCACGATTTTACGTGTTTATAATTAATATCTTTATTCGTTTATTGCCAAGCTACAACCGCCTCCCGTTTGGTCACTTGATCGATTGTGATGATAGACGAAATGAGAAGAAACAGAAAGAGGAACTATACAACGAAGTGTCGCGCCCGCAACCCAATTTAGTTCTACGTTAAACTGCACGATGACGCAAGGGACGGAAAATCAGTGCTTTGTGCGAATTAAATATCTTTTTACCAGTTTAGTTTGGAAAAAAGGTGTCGGGCAACCGCCACGGGACCTTCCTCGCATTTATTGATTTTTTTTTAATTTTTAAACATTTCGACTCATTTCTAAACATTTTACGTTTTTAATAATTTTAGAAAAGCTAGAAAATTTCAGAAATTTTTTGAAAATTTTGTATATTTTTAAAATGCAAAAGAAACTTTAAGCTAGAAAAATGAAATACTTTTTGAAAATTTAAAATAATTAAAAATTTTGAAAAATTTTAACAAGTTTGAAACTGTTTTGACAATTTTGGAAAAGTTTAACAATTTTGAATATGTTTTGACATTCTTAATTATTTATAAATTTTTTAATTTTCACAATTTTAAAATTTTGGATGTTCTGACTATTTTTGAAAGTTCTGAAATGTTTTTGAAAATTTTCATGAACAATAAAATTTTTGAAAATTGAATAATGGGCCTTTCGGGGAAACCACTAAATCAATCAAGAATGTCATGGTCTGTACTTTGAGTGATGTGTATTTTTAACAAAAAAACTAGTCGTTTGTAAGTTACTTGCAGAAAAGAAGAATTTTGTCTGAAATACTATTTTTCATCCGATGCACTGTTTACGAGATAGCTGCGAAAAACCAGTCTGGCATACAGCTCGGAGGCGTTTTTTAGAATTTAGGGGATGAATTCACTCCCGGACGTAAGGGAACGCTTTAGGTATTTATTTCTACAGTAGTCACGAATACATATGCCATGCCAAAACTCTTTATAAACTACTAGCAAATTTAATGATAACTAATGTTACCCCAGCGCACAATGCACTGACAGATAGCGTTGACAGAACCTGCGAAATGTCAAGTCACGTGATGCATTAGTTCCAATAATGACACGCGACGTTATTATAGAGGGCGTCCCAAGTGACGCGCGTCTAGCCGACCGTCATATCCATACAAATATAAAAGCACAAAGGGTTTTTTTCTCCCCTTCCTCCAGCGGCTACCGCTTCACCAATTTGGACCATTTTTTTTTAAATGAAAGGTCTTTATCCACAGGTGGAACATGAAACATTTTTATATTTTTATTCTACGTCGATTTTTTAATAATAATTATTTTAATTTATAATATATATGACGGTCGGCTAGACGCGCGTCACTTGGGGCGCCCTCTACAATAACGTCGCGTATCATTATTTAAACTAATGCATCACGTGACTTGACATTTCGCCCGTCTGTCAACGCTGTCTGTCAGTGCATTGTGTGCTGGGGTAACACTAGTATATTATAAATTAAAATAATTATTATTAAAAAATCGACGTAGAATAAAAATACAAAAATGTTTCATGTTCCATCTGTGGATAAAAACCTTTCATTTAAAAAAAATGGTCCAAATTGGTGAAGCGGTAGCCGCTGGAGGAAGGGGAGAAAGAAACCCTTTGTGCTCTTATATATGTATGGATTTCATGTAAAAAATCTAATTTGACGAGATTAATCTGAATGATGTAAAGTATTAAGACTTTGTTTACGAATTTCGCAGCTTCTTTGTACAACTACAAGTTTCATTTACAAGGTCTAGTTTTCCTAAATCTTATGTTATTTGTTAATATTACAATTCACTTTTGGCTTAGACCGCGGCGACATTTGGGAACTACACCCGGCATAATCAGGTAAGAACCGACCTGTAGCTTGTCTGCCTTTACAAGCATTTGCTCTTGAAGTTTGAGTAATATTTGTACGTAGGCCCTGCCTGCCCAATGCCCAAACAGGGCCGTGTGCTTAGATTATTTAAACCTTGAAGCGAACAAGGATTTGATCTTAATATATTTAGCTCTTAGCTTTTTATAAGCCTATACAAACTAACACTTTGCAAGACATTGCAGCTTACATCTTCAGAGTGAATAAATACACTGATTTCAAAGCCGAGAAGCGGAGGTATTTAAACCTCTTTGAGCCACTCGGGCAGAACGGCGGAGTTCTGGTTGGCTGTCACCGTTGGGCAAAGACGGATCCGGTGGAGCGTGATCGTGAGATCGATAATGCTTAGGAGTCCTTAGAGGGTAAACTACTGGAGTCCAAGCTTTACTGAGTCCTCCCTGTTTATGTTGATAGGCTGTTTCTCAATTTCAATTGCTTCACGTATGATACGAGGGAAGTAATGAGGTACTCTGGCGAGTACCCGAGCATTGTCAAAGTCCATCGTATGCCCAGTTAAACCAGTATGTTCAGCCACCGCAGATTTTGTGATGCGTTTGTGTTTGCAATCACCTTTGTGCCATCGCAATCTTAACTCAATGGAACGACCAGTTTGTCTGATATAGTTTGAGCCACCAGAGCAAGGGATGTTGTAGATCCCGACTGATTTTAAATTTGATATTTGATTCTTTGCAGATCTGAAACCGTTTCCCAAAGTTTCATTAGTCCTAAAGACTGTCTTTATGCTGTACCTTCTAAGAACACGCCCGATCTTATCAGTAATGCCTTTACTGTAAGGTAGAAAAGCTAAGCCTTCCGGAGGTGCCAGTTCCTCCTTAGCCTTGGGCTGTTCTGAATTTCGGATTGCTCTATGAAGTTCTGTGGCTGTATAACCGTTTTGTTGTAACGACATCAAGAGATGAGTTTTCTCTTGTAGGTGTTCTGCATCTGAGCTTCAGACTGCTCTGATTGTTAGAGTTTTTAGCACAGTTGCTTTCTGCATCGGGTGATGATGCGAGTTTGCATTTAATTACCTGTCGGTATGTGGTTTCTTTCTGTAAACTGCGTGCCCCAAGCTACCATCTGGTTTACGTGTGACATGTACGTCTAAGATGGAATACTGCCATTTTCCTCTACTTCCATTGTGAATTGTATATTATTATGAATTGAGTTTAGGAGTACTAGAAATTGTTCTAGAGTTTGGCGTCCGTGAGACCAAACGACGAAAGTATCGTCTACATATCTAAACCAGGATTTAGGTTTAAGATCAGCTGCTGCCAAAGCTTCGGTTTCAAAGTCTTCCATGTACATGTTTGAAGTAACAGGTGATAGCGGTCAACCCATAGTAGCTCCTTCAACTTGTTCATACAAGTTGCAATTCCAACTAAAAAAGGTGTTTTTCCAACATATTTCGACTAATTGGTTTAGAGCTGTAGGTGGTTTATCTCTTAGGTCCCCAAAGACACCATCTACTGGTACTTTTGTGAAAAGAGAGACAACGTCGAAACTGATTAGAATGTCTCCTTTACACAACCGTAAACTTTTGATCTTGTTGACAAAGTCACAGGAATCCCTTATGTTCGATTCTGTATTGCCACTAAGTGGGCAAAGCTTAGTGGCTAAGTACGTATGTTATGTTATTTATCACACTGCATTGTTGCTCGACTACTGCAATTTTCCTGATATTAGCACATTCCAACGTCTTTTATACCATGCTTTCAGTATAGTACGATGGTATGGATTTTCGAGTCCAGATTTGAATGTAGGAACAGCGTAAGAAGCCCAAAAAACGTGTTAAAGAAATGTTGGTCCGTGGGTAGGTGAATCGGTGTGCGAGTACCTTTTTTCATATTCTCACACCTATGTCCCAATTGGATAGCCCGGTTTTGATGAGTTGTGAAATGTTGGGATATCTTAAATGTTAATTGCGAAAATAATGTTTAAAAAAAATCGAAAACGAAAGCGGAACTTAATGATGCTTGGTTTGGCTCATTCGCTAAGGTGAAACAATATTACTATTGGAACAATATCATACACTATTAAATGCTACTACGGTGTTGGTTATCTTATTTTAAATTTTCTTTCACAACTGTTAATAAAAAGATCGGTTATTCGACATGTGTAGAATGCAAATCTAAGGTTTTTTTCCGAGCGCGTCTATTTTGAAGTAGGCACCACTCCTCCTCACGGTAATTTTTTGTAATAGTTCAGTGGTTTTATGATATTTTGTATTTTTTAGTGGCAATTAATGTTTATTTCTTGAAATATCAAAACCGATTTCATAATTCATTCAACATACTTATACCGATTTTAAAGCCGAATATCCTAATTCTTTGAAAAAATAAAAAGTCGATGTTGGGGACAGGGGGGAGTAGATAGGGAAATAGCGTTGGCGCAGATCGGCCAATCGACATGTGTAGAATACTAATCTAAAGTTCTTTTCTGAGCACGTCTATATTAAGGTAGAACACCCCTCCCCCTCCCCTCATTTTTGTATGAAGTCGCTTACATTTTTAATATTTTGTGTTTTTTTTTGCAACCAATGTTTATCTATTACAATCTCAAAATCGATTTTGTACCTTTTGTAGACCTTATTCGGTTAAACTGTTCAGATAAACGACCAAAACGAAGCCTCTCAGTGATGTTTCATCGATGGAAAATTTAACATTTAACATGATCATACCGATTTTGAAGCCGAAATTTGTACATATTTCACCAACAAAAAATCGCTGGTGAAAGGCAATAGGGGATGATCAGAAAATCGGCATAATCTGATTAAGTATTCTTGTCCTGGCAAACAAAATACATTAAGATCAAATCCTTGTCCGCCCCAAGGTTTAAATAAACTAAGCACACGGCCCTGTTTAGGCAGGCAGAGCCTACGAATAAATACTCCTCAAACATTTAGAGCAAATGGTTGTAAAGGCAGACAAGCTACAGGTCAGTTCTTAACAGATTTGCTGGGTGTAATTCCCAAGCGGCGGCGATGCGGTCTAAGCCGAAAGTAAATTTTAATATTGACAGTTCGAGAAACCGCGAAAGCCTCATAGAAAGGATAAACACTATACAGGGTGCTTATTTTATCGTGTAACCCCTTGACGATTCAGAGTAGGCAACACACGTTGCATGTTATAACTTGCTTTACTATTAAACTGTAATTTTATAATGAGAAAAATACTTTGCTGCGGATACAAAAAAAACTCGTTTGAATTTTTATATTAATAAAAATATGTACAGTGAGCAAACTGTTGTGCTCATTTGTAAATTACATTTAATAAAGCAACCTATGACACGCAACGTATGGTGCCTATTCTAGAGTCAAGGGATTACACATTAAAGTGTGCACTTTGTATTGTGTAGGACTGCGTAAAAAGTATTCAATTTACCTCGCATAATCTCGAACAGTTAGTTGGTTCTCAACCAACATGGCAACAATTAATTCGCCAGGCCGCCACGGGGTTTACCTGTTTCATTACGTACAAAACGGAACATACTAAACGACTGGTCATCAGAAAAGACCATCGTAATGGCGGTGGTAGATCTCTGCGGGCAAAAATAGTCGTGGTATGACTCGACGGTTGAGTTGCGTTTTAGTTTGGGTACTGATCTCCAGAATCAATAGAGATTTAGGTAGTCTTCTGTAACCAGTGGTGGCAGATTGAGCCAATTTCTGTGATTAAGCCGTAAGGTAGGTCCTGCCACGTTAAAGTCTAAACACTGCGGTAACTTGCAGGTCCCGTTTTCCGACTAGGCCTCATAGGCCCGTGTCTAGGGGCGCCGGCTCTAAAGAGGCGCCCAATGTAATAGCCAATTTGATGCGTAAAACTGTATTCTTTGCCTTTAACAAAATTTAATTTTCCGGGAGAGAACGCCCGAACCCCTCGGTCTAGCCCCTAACCTTCGTTACAAGGGCGCAAAAGGTGGCTGTGTCTAGGGGCGAATTACACCTAAAACCTGCACTGGTAACTTGTTATAAAAAGAAAATATCTTTTATTACAATGGTGTAAACTTGCTACGGGCTGAGGTCAGTTTTGCCGCAACATGGCGGCCATATGCAAACCTATCAGGTGCTAGACGCCGAAAAATTCTGACAACTTGCAAACGTCATATTCGTAGCAGACGTTGTATTATTTTTTCGACTAGCAAAATATAACGAAGATACGCTTTTTAGTGTGAGATCTTTGTTGAAATTCCATCTTGTTAATTTTTTAAGGTAAAATATAGTTGTTCGAGTAATCTTCGCTTCAAATTAGGAACTGCCGGAATCTGATGGGTATAAATACATAATACCATGTTTTAGCATTTTTGTCACAAACCTGGAAAAAGCGACTAAACTAGGTCAGTGTGTCTGCTTAAATATATGTACCCAAGTTGGCCATTTTACCAGTACTCGTACTACCACAGTATACTTATTTACACAGTAGCGAAAGCGCCCATATAACGCCTGGTAAGCTATAACTAGTGGCGCTCCAAGCGGCCGACAAGTTAAACTGTCGTTTAGATTATGGCGGGTTTTAAATTCCAATCCAGTTCGTTGTTGTTACCATATTTTTAATAAGCAAAACAAAAAGTACGAGCTACATTATATAATAATAATACCACAGATAAGGTTAACACTACAGATATACGACCCTTTATACAAAATGTCCGCTCATATTTGGAGACGAAATTAGCGTTAGTTTGGCTACAACGCACCAGACCAATTTTAGGGCGCTGCTATCGCTATTTGTTTATTACTGTTGAAATGTGTTGGAAACTGTTTTATCGGGGATTTGAGTGCATCTGTCACATCATGAATATAATTTAAGTAGAATTGGCTTCAATATTAATTATTTACGAAAAATTGCGATTTGACATTAAACATGTCTAACTTTTGGTTTGAATATGTGCTAAGTAATCTGCTCAATTACAGTCATCTGTGACTTAATTATAAATTGTCATTGTAGCGGCATCTTTTTGCAGATTATTAATCATATAATACAAGCTGCCAATAGCTCACATATTTACCGTATATCTGTAGTGTTAACCTTATCTGTGATAATACAAAGATAATGCCAGTAATATGATTTATTAACAAAATAAGTTTTGATTTATACATTAAACAGTAAATAATACCTATATTAACAAGACTTTATTATTCGAAGCGCTGGTAGTTTTCTTTTACACAACAGTGGTTTAGGAAGGTATTTAATTTGAAATATTGTTGGTACTGCGCGTGAACCAACTTCTTCTTCTCTACATTTATAAACTGCGAATCTTCAAAATGCAGCCTACACAAAGTGCAGTTTTTATTCAAATATCCCACCTCCTTTTCACGTAAATCTTCACGTCTACAGTTTACAACCCACTGTTTTGATCTAGAACGACGAGAAAGTCAAACTTTAATGTATTAATATTTATAAGAATTTATTACCTTTTTGGATGTTTGGGAAATGTAAAAAAACTAAGGTTAGGATTCTTTCCTTTGTTGTTTTCGCAGTTCACGGCGGAACATGCGATTCCTTTCGAAACTCTCATAATAGATTGGTATATCACTAATCAAATTTTTTAAAAACACTGGCTAACAACTTGAAAATTGTTCTTATAACGTTCAAAAAGCAGAGAAACACTACTACCGTTAGGTGTCAGACTTTAGTGTAACTTGTTCGCCGCTTGGTGCTATAATTACCATAAATGACCTTTGCTTTCGCTACTGTATGAATAAGTATACTGTGGTACTACCCTCACAGCACATCTTTTCCCCTTAAAAACAAACAACATGGTTTGTGTCTTTACTAAATGTCAAATCCTAATTTTTTAACCCATTTCTTACGCACGTATTAGAAGTGTAGCAAAAACATTGCACAATAATGGGAAACTTGGCAATACCTGGCTTGCACCACAAAAAGAAAGAGTAAACGGGACTCACAGGACTCATAACATGGACGTTTTTGAGTACACTTTTTATGAGGGGGAGCTGCATGCATAGTTGGTCTATTTTTATTCTAGGTTTGTGTTTTCCATGTTAGATTTTGGGTAGCGCAGATTAAAAATGTTTTGCAGAATAAGGTCAAATCTTAGTAGAGCTTACTTTTTACTTTTTAAGAAAAATTTAAAAACAAAGATGCAATAGAGTTGTCTACTGACGGATTTTCGATAGCGGCCAGCTCCTTGATCACCTACCGGACGCCAAGTTGCAAGGATAATTCTCGCGCTTTGTTTTTGAATTTTTAAGAAATTAGGTTGGCAGTAATTAAGCACGTAACATATTTTATCAACTAAAACCAAAAGTAATAACTGACTGTTTATGAGTTTAGCTTTAAATAAAAAATATTATTTAAAAATTAAAGTTCTTGTATTAACAAGTGGGAAAAACTTGGAACGAGTTTTGTCTTTGTTAGGAGTCTTCAGCTCGCCATAGTTGACACGAGCACCGAAAGCTCATAAATTATTAATTACAATGACATAAAAGTAGCAAGATGTCACAAAGAACATATATTGCATGGTGAGGGATTCATACCTAATTGCATCTGAACCAGCTAAGCTGGTATTAAAGACCGCTAGATGGCTCTCTGTGTGCGTCTACGAACAAGGTCCTTCAGAATCAATTACATGCAATTTATTACAAAGGGCTACGTTACATTCCCTAGCAGTGCAATAGATGTTCTTTCCCAATCAAAAGAATGTTATTGTTAATATTACGTTTCTTTTTTTTAATCTATTATTAATTTCTTTCCTATATGGGTTGTTGGGGCAAGCCTTCGCTATATCGACGCTCCGAGCATGACTTTTTGGCCTAATAAAATTTATTCGCATGTTCAATAAAATTAGTGCTACTGGGTGGCACTGGGCGGCCGCCCGACTTGTACAACCCTAAAGCCGGTACTGTGCATTGTTATTGCTTACGTTAAACACAGCTGAATGTTATACGAGAAGTGCACCAGGTGGCGCTGATTATTATTTCATTTGCACGGGGCGCATATATCAATTCTGCAATTATGAGCTGTAGACAACAACTTTTCGCTGACTTTTACAAAAAAATTTAATTATTGCAAGTGTTTCACTTACCTTACTTCCAACACATTCCCAAGCATTACCATTAAATTCCTCAAAAATATTAATTAAATATTTTTCATTATAACTGCCAACGTAATCAACATTTTTGAAGTAAATTTTAATCCCGTTTTCACTTTTACCATCAACATTAAAGCAATAACAGTCAAAAGTGAATGCATTGAATAAATAATCGACACATTCATCTATCATTTCTCCTGCTATAATATCAGATTCTTGTAGAGGCACATAAAAATCGTAATGTTCGTTTTCTGGGCTGGGATTAAGTTGCTGGTTTTCTTTTTCTTCAATGGAAGTACTTTCACCTGATTGTTCCAAAGCTGTTACTTTACTCGTTTTATGTTTGGTTTCATCGACGTCTGTGAGACTTTTACCATCTGAATCTGATAGTACATCATCGAGTTGGAAAAGATTTCTTATTTTTTTTATTGTAATTTTGCAAGGCTTCTTGCCTGTGTTTTTAATCTGAAATTGCAACAAGACAATTTTATCTCAAATATAATCTAGCTAAAAATGTTTTACGATTACCTTTATCGTTTTGTAATTTTTGTAATTACAAAGCTTCTTTGCGTCCCATATTGGCAAAGTTTTAAATACCACAGCATCAGTATCAGGAATAATACTAACATGTGAACATAATGGGGTGCAAATGATCGGAATTGAAATTTGGGTGTATTCGTTTTTGCTTGAATTATAGGTTAAAAATATTATCTCCCCTTTTATAGATTGTTTCAAGGTTTCTGGAGAAAAAGTTATACTGATGTAGAAAACCATTCCTGGTATTAGATTTTGGACACCTATTGGTTCTACCTAAAAAACGAAAAGCAGGATCAAAAATAACTTTCTGAAGACCATCTTTAAATTACCTGTATTAAAGTGGGATCAAACTCCTCAAAACGAACAAGATAAAATCTGCATTTTTTCTCAACATTTCCGCTGTTAAGAATCCGTACTTTCTTTTTGTATATAACACTATTTTTGAAATCCTGAAATTTATATTTTGTTAAAGTTCTTAATCAAATATTACAAGGAAAATTATACCCGAAACATAAGAACTTTTGGGGAAGAAACAAACGTAGAGTCTTCAGGGTAAAAAACTCCCTTTGCGAGTGTTTTTTCACTTTTAAATTTTTCTCTTTCTTTTTCAATCTCTTCCGTTGCTACAAATTGTTTAATAAGATCAACCATTTTGTGTTCTTTGTCTGATTTTATTTTGTGTCTCGAGTTTGTAATTGGAACGTAAGGAAGTATGAGATCCACATTTTCGTTCTAAAAATGAAGTGTTAAGATGACTGTGAATAATAATTGAACAAAATTTTATAATAATCATAGCGCAGAAGGAGAAGCAGAGAAGAAAGAGGTGGGGAATAAACCAACAATGAACAGAAGTAAAGTAAAATACAAGGGGAAGGTGGAGAAAAAAACAAAAATAAATGAGCAGTCTGGATTTTTCAATACTTAAAAAACTTTTATTTTTTTCTATTTTGAAAAGTGTTTACGTACAACACATCTGCAACAGCAGTGGAAATGGTAAACTGTATTCACGTTGTTTATTCGCGAAGGGCAAACTCAACACGTCATACAAATATATCCCATGAGTTTGCTGCTTTACACAAGAATGTGAAGATACCGGTCGTGCAACAAAATATACGTTTTATGACGTGCAGTAGAAACGGTTCAAGCCACAACTACGGCTGCTTTGGCATAACGTTGTTGGTTCGGGTTCGTCAAATTTTTCATATTCTTTTACGAGAAAAAAAAACGAATTTTTATTTTTGGAAATAGCTTTTTCGGAGTTAAAGAAAATCAGAGACACACGGCAAAGTCGGCAACCGAAATTTGTGAGGTTGGAGGAAGCTTAAATCTCCTAAATATTGGTACCTAAGTTATGATTTTTCTCCGGTTTCGGATTTTTTTATTGAACAGTATTTTGTCCATGCATTTTTAATATACTCCTTCCTTCCAAAGCACGTCGAAATCGGACCAACCGTTCCGAAGATAAAAGGAAGCGAACGTATGACCGTGCACCCACACACTGATTAACCCACAGGCAGGCATTTTGAACATCTTATGAAGCTGATTTTTGGCTTGAATATTACGATATCCATAGTATTAATCCACCCAAAACTTCTGACTCATCGGAGTTGAGCTTCGGTTACCATCTTAAAAAAAATGGCACCGATAACTGGCTTGTAAACGGTTTTTTCTCATTTGATCAACAATTGTGCCTCTAACGCAGGTAAATTAAAGTACATTACACAAATTTCGTAAATAACTAATTGGAAAAATGCAATACATCAAAACCTCGTTGCATTAGTTGTATTTTTGGACCTTGTAAGAGCCTTTGAAACAATAAATAGTTAAGTTGGTAAATAAATTTAAAATGTATGGTCTGGGCGGTCTGGTTATTACGTGGATAGAAAATTATCTTACAGATCATAAACAAAAAGTTAAGTGTAATACGGTGGAATCGAATGAACTTGTGATATAGAGAGATGTACCGCAAGGAAGTGTGGTAGAGCCACTGTTATTTATTGTATATATAAATGATCTAAATACTGTTCTAAAATCATGTAATGTTGCAAATAATACCATTATTTATAAAATAGATAGGAATCTTAAAGACATGTTAGAGGTATTAAACAAGGAGTTAGATTAGGTAAGAAAACTGGCTTAATGTAAATGAATTTAAACTTAATGTTAGCAAAAGTAAAACGATGATAATAGCAACTCAGAAGAACTGTGAAAAATGTAATAGTACAAAACTTAATGTAGTAATAGACGATGAGAAATTAGAATTTGTAGATACATATGTATAAGTATCTGAGTTTTCTGATGGTCAGACAATTAAAACTCAGAGACCTCATCAACTACATTTGTTAACAAATGCGAGGAAGGTAGGAGTACTTAGCAGATGTAGCAGATATTTATCAATAGCTGCCAGAGAAACAGTGTGCAATACAATAATTCCCTCCCATTTTCACTATGAAGCCACGAGTATACACTGTGTCTATAAAGTAACCCCTCCCCCGCAACGAACTTTTTAACAATTTGATAAGAAGAAGAAGATATATTATCACAAAATTTGGTGTACTGTAATGAGAAATTAAATACTATTTTTAGCCTATAATTAAATTTTGTATCATTCAAAATGGCGGCTGGGTGCCATTTAAAAATTTTTTTTAAATGGAAAGGGGAGTCAGGTGACACCTCATTTGAAAGGCTTTTAGTTCTGCGCTTGATTCTAGAGTTTCAAAGAAAAATATTCAGCCATAACAAAATGACAATGTTTGAAGATAAAGAAGTCTATTTAAAAAAACTAAGAATTAAAGCAAAAAGAAATTAAATTAAGTGTTCGAAATGTTTACCATTCACTTCTTGGCACATAAAAAGTCTGTTATGAAATTCCTGGAGTGATATTTCTGCAAGCTTCTGTAATGCGTTGCTCCAGTTCTTCAGTTGTTTCCGGACGGGTTCTGTACACTTTCGATTTCAGATATCCCCATAGAAAAAAATCTAAGGGGGTTAGATCTGGGGAGCGAGCCGGCTATTCTACAGGCCCCCGCCTACCAATACATCTTCCAAGAAAATGTCCGTTGAGAAAGTCAGAAACAGGCCTATAATAATGAGGCGGCGCTCCGTCTTGTTGGAACATAACGCTTTCAATATTATTTCCAGCCTCTTAAGATATTGCTGGGAAAATTTTGTCCTGCAAATTAAAAAGTGGACTACTGGATAAAAATATCAAAACAATTTTGAATTGAGTGAGTTCAGTTGTTTAAAATCCGCCATTTTGTTATGGCTGAAAATTTTTCTTTGAAACTTTAGGATCAGACGCAGAACTAAAAGACTTTTCAAATGAGGTGTCACTCCACCCCCCCTTTCCATTAAAAAACAATTTTAAATGGCGCCCAGCCGCCATTTTGAATGATACAAAATTTAGTTATTGGTTAGAAAATAAAATTTAATTTCCCATTAAAGCATACAAAATGGTGAAATATCAAGTCGTTCAAAAGTTAGTTTGAGGGGGGTTACTTTATAGACACAGTGTATATAAATATGCATTGTTATTGTTTCCTAAATATTTGTATGGTGTATAGTTCATATGCTCAAAGTTGTCAGTCACGGTGAATAGCTCCCATACCGTTGGTTATATGAAGAAAGTTTTAAGAACCAAATTTGTATAATATTTTATGGACTTTATTTTACGTTAAATACATTTTTTCTGTTAGAGATGCGGTTTTAGAGAAAATTAAGAAAAACGGTTTACAAGCCGGTTATCGGCGCCATTTTCTCAAGATGGCGACTTAAGCTCAAGTCTTATACTATAGTATAGGAAAGTAAAAAGATGTGAATAGGAAAATCGGTAGCAAAGGCCTATCTTTAAGTATTTACGGAAAACTGAACTTGAATACGAATAAAAGTGCTGCGAAAAGAATCTTCAATAATTTACAAAATGGTAACTTAATGAACCGAAGGGAGAGTGCGAAGATAAACAAGGTATAGAATTTAATTGAATTTTGAAATACTTACATCCTGTTTGTCTTTTTTGTCCTTCCCTTTTTTACTTTTTTTATCCTTTTTCGAAGATTTGCTGTCTTTAGATTTTTTCTTTCCTTTTTCTTTCTTAGAACCCTTTTCTTCTTTTTTACCTTTTTCTCGTTTTTCTTTTTGTGGTTTTTGCTTTTCTGGCTCTGTTACCTTTTGTTTTTCTTCAACATTATCTTCTTCTTTTTCTTCTATTTTTTCAAATTTTGGTTCATAACTTAGTAGCTAATTTTCAACACATTACATTTTTTTTTTTGAATTAAGTAGGTACTACTTACCCGTTCAATTTTTATACCAACAACTTCGACATCTTTAAGAATCTTTTCTTTAGAAAAATCTTTGGTGTCGTATCTTCTATTTTTAAGTGCATCGATTTGCCGTTGCCTTTTATATTCGTTTATAATTTTTCTGAATATATCAACCATTCGCTGCTTTTTCTTAACTCGTTGCACGTGCCGAATTTTATAATAAACTAATACTCTGTCGACTGATTTAGATTTTGTTGTTAAATATTTTGTGTTTACACGATACAATTTTTTTAAATCTTCTAGAACGTTTGCTCTTCGTTGTTCTTCCAGTAACTCGCGTTCTTGTTTATGGCATAAATATCTTTGCTTTGCTTCTGCTATTTTTTCCTATTAAAACTTATCTCAAATATTGTTTGAATTTTTACAATTTAGTTCTTACGATTTCCTATGGAAATTAAAACTATTTCACCTACCCTTATAACTTTGATGCTTTCTTCTTGATGCTTAACAATGCCTTTAACGATTTTATTTTGTAAAAACTTCTCAAAACGGTGCTCCATTGCCCATAGTTTTTGGGCATTTTTAACAAGATCCGTTTTTTCTTCCCAACATTCCACGCAGACGCACATCGTTTCATGTTCAACCACTTTATCATCTCCTTGTGCTTCTGTGTTTGCTTGTGCCAAGTACAATTCGTCCGAATTCATGAAATCCTCCAGAAATTTCATAAGTTCTTTATCGCGAGTTACGGTTGCTTGAAGGTATTCTTCGTACTCTTCAAGTTTTTCATGTTCACGTACTGATTCTTGTATAACTTCCATTATTTTTTTGATAATCTTTTATATAAACGTGTAGAAAAAAGGGAAGTCATGTCGTGTTTTTGACGTTTTAATGTTTATTTGTGATAGAGAGCTTCTAAGATTTAGTTTTTTTTTTATTTTCCTATACCTTCGATATAGGGAAGCATTAATTTCATGAAAATTTTCGAAATCTAGAATTAAACGGAAATATACGTTTTGAAGCACAAGGAACCCAAAAAAGTGGTTTTAAAAAAATTTTGATGAAATTTAAAATCAAGAGGTATATCGTAAATTGTTTTTCTGGTAGCGTTTTTTTCAAAGTTAAGTTTTGAAAACTGAAATGGCGGCCGCTACAGCTTTTTGAAAATCTCGACTTTAACGCCCATTTACTCAAAAGGTAGTTGTCTGATCGGGATCAGCTACCACTTATTTGAGAGCACTTTCTAGGTAGTATACGATGAAATAAAATTAATTTAGAATATCCGAAAACGATCGCAGCGGCGATGCTTCAAAATTTTAAAAATTATCAAAAAGAAATTTTTAAAAATTGTTTACACGATTTTTATTAAACTTTTTATTAAATTGTGCCGATAGAGCTTGCATTGAGCTGCAAATTTATTTTTTACTTTGACGCCTTCCAGGAATTATCGAAGAACTTGAAATTGATTAATTATTTATTTAAAAACGCAAACGCCGATCGTTATAAACTTTTATCAGTTTGATAGACTATTTAAAGTACTTTATTAGAATTTGCTAGAATTTTCAACTTTTTTAAAAATTAAGACAAGAAACGATACTTTTTAATCAGGGATCGAGGATATACATCTGATACATATCATTGATATTGCTATGATATGCGTGGTCTTGTATTTACTAGAAAACAATCCCCTAAATGCCTGCAATTCACGCAATTCCAAATTATATTATATATGAGACTCTTTTATCAACTTTCTCAGGGTCGTTATTAAGCTTAGAAGAGAAGTTATTAATAAATAAGTTTCAAAAAGAAAATACACAAAACAATATCAACGTTACAAAAGCTTTTATTCAATAAATCAATTTTGGGGTAAAATTTTCGAAAAATCAACAATTTTCTTCTAATACTACTGTTGTTAAAAAACTGAACACTTATCTTTGTGTCTTCTTATCAAAATATCCTTCACTCGACAATCGTTGAATGTTCTACTCCCTCTTCTCTGGTTTGCAGGTTCCTCAAAAACCACAGCACTCGCCTTTGGTTAGAATCCTCCTCCGCTGTAGTACCAATATGTACTGGACTGCTTTTATGTTTATTTATACTTGGCTTTTCTTCAATGATAACTGGAAACACGTTCTGGACCGCTTTTATATTTTTTTATTGTTTTGGATTTTTCTACAATTAGTTGATAAACACTTGTATCCGTTTTATAATAGCTTCTTTTCAATTCAAAATCACTTTTAATTACTTATAACTCGTTTTTCCTTCTCTTTTCTTTCAGAGAATATAAAATCCTGTGTCTTTGTTTACAGGACGAGCCGTAACTACCTAATAAGTTTTTACTTGCTTTTGTCTTCCCTCTTGATCTTTCATATTTTTCAAAACAAATAAATCTCGTGACAATGAGTATTCTTTTATACATTTGTCGAATTGACATTCAAATCCATAACCCCCACAAATGACATTTCACGATGCACAAACAAGTCTAAAACTTCTTATAAATTAAACCATGTAAACAATTCTGAACTAAATTATAATTAAAATTAACATAAACAATAATCGTATCAATTTGATTGTGTTCTTCTTTCTTTTAGTGTCAACAAAACTTCAGAAATATGAAATATAAATGGTATAATGATAATCACATTATTTGAATTTTAACAACAAGAAATTAT